>JBCNJP010000020.1:11745415-11777246 GCA_039602395.1 Deinandra increscens subsp. villosa
ATAGCATCCGGTATACCCCAGGCAAGGGGGCGTTATTGCCCAAAATGGGCGTGAAACACCGCCCCGCCCTGGGCGTGATGGGGGCGTGATGAAGCCTCCGTTCTTTCGTTGCCGGGCGGTGTATGATGAAGATGACCGTTGAACGGTCTAAAATTCGACCGTTATATATATATTTTTTTTTTTTTTTCAAACATTTAAATCTCCTATATAAATTCAAATCAACCCACTTCATATTTTATACCATTTCACCACTTCTACCCATACTTTTTTAAAAATTCCAACTACAATTTATACAAAATGGAGGAGTGGACTTCCAGTGATGTCTCCGAGTTTTCCGATTCATCCGACGACGGTGAAGAGATGATTATGAGAGCGTTGATTCAACGTGCTCAACGTCGATTGAATTCGGGAGCTAACCGTGTTCTTACTCGAAGGGCTCGTTTGAATCGTAACCGTGAGCGTGGTCACCAAATGCTATACGATGACTATTTTAGCGATACGTGCGTCTATCCCGAAGAGGCTTTCCATCAACGTTTCCGTATGAATCGGAGATTATTTTTACGCATCGTCGACGACTTGACAAGAGAAATGCCGTGGTTCACTCAACGATCCGACGCGAGGGGTAGGATTGGTTTCACCCCTCTACAAAAATGCACGGCGGCTTTTCGTATGATGGCGTACGGTGTTACCGGAGATTGCTTCGACGAGTATTTGCGTATGTCCGACCGAACGATGCGAGTTTGTGTGCAAAAATTTTGCAAAGGTAAATTTTTATCATTTTGATTAATTATAATTTTATTAATTTACTATTTTTTTATTTACATTTTGCTTAAATATAATTAGGTATCGATCGTTTGTACAGTCGAAAATATCTTCGACATCCTACCGCGAGCGATATTAGACAACTATACGAATTTCATGAAAACAAATGGGGTTTTCCTGGAATGCTCGGTAGTGTAGATTGTACACATTGGGAGTGGAAGAATTGTCCAAACGCGTGGAGAGCACAGTTCATGCGGGGTGATCATAGTCATCCAACTATCATGCTAGAAGCCGTTGCTTCACATGATATGTGGATTTGGCATCAATTTTTTGGTGTCGCGGGTTCAAACAACGACATCAATGTTATGGACCGGTCACCTATTTTTGATGACATCGTTGAGGGACGTGAGCCCAACTCTTCATTTCAATTAAGAGGGTCGACATACAAACGTGGCTACTATTTGGGGGATGGGATTTACCCCGAATACTCCACGATTGTGAAAGGATTTACGAAGCCAATCGGCGATAGACGCAAAAACTACACTTATCATCATAGGGCAGCTCGTTCTGACATCGAACGTGCTTTTGGTCGTTTAAAAGCAAAGTGGCATATCATTGCAAACCCTTCAAAATCATGGCACCAAGACAAAATTGCAAGGGTTATGAAGGGTTGTCTCATTTTACATAACATGATCCTCGAAGATGAAGAATGGGTGATTTGCGAGTTTAACGAAGCCGAACTGGATACGGTTTATCCCGAGATAAGTGAAGATGAAAAACGAGCAAGACGTCAAGAAATTAGAAACAGAGAAGTTCACCTCCAATTGAAGAATGATTTGATCGACGAAATCAACGAGCGTTTCGGCTAGTTTTTTTTTTCGTCTAGTGTTTTTTTATTTACTTTCATCATGTATTTTTCATTTTGTATTTTCTAATTTTAATTAAATAAAGGTTTGTATTTCTATTTTTAATTAAATTGCAAAAAAAAAAAATAATAATAAAATAATCCATAACATGGGGGGATAACATGGGAGTATACCCCTCCCATGTTATGGATTCATGTTATCCAGTCAGCGCCTACGTGGCGGATAACATGTCTCCATAACATGGAGGTATACCCCATGCTATAATTAACCATAAATGTTGATTTAGATTCAAAACTATGATTAGTGAATGTGTGATCGAGTTTGGTCATTCTTTTAGAAGATATAGCAGATATATCTTCTTTATTTAGAAAACTACCTTAGTTTTAATCAATGTTTTAAAACCGGATTTTTAAACCGAACCGACCTTATGTAAAAAATGGTTTAACCAGTTAACCCAGGTTGATCCGGCCGGACGATCGAAATGAATTAACTATTCAAACATGTAAATTATAATATATATTTTATAATAAAAATAATGAACTCAACAATCATCCTCTATCAACCGAAATTATAGGTTCATCATGGTCTCCGTGGTCATCCATCCATTCCTCCTCTCATTTAATTCCTTGACAAATTTATTCCTTTCCTTTTTTATGCAATTTTCCTTTTTGCTCCATTTTACCTTGATATATATTTTGTATCATTTTGGTTTTGGTCCTTTTGGATATCAATCAATAATAGAATACATTTCTTTACCATATTAATATTTTATATGGTAACCGTGACAAATTTACGAAACTTTAATAAAGTTTAAAACAATCAAGGTACAATTATCCAAAATAACATCACATATAATTTCTAATCAAATTATATTTATTAAAAGTATATCAAACTTTCAGTTATCTTCGATTGATGGTTTATTTTAGAATCTCTAGTGGAAAATGACGAAGTGACGATTTGTTTTCGCCCAATCAGTTAACTTCAATAAAAAAAATAGTGAAAAACCCTACGACCCTACCTTTTTTCATTGTTTTAAAAATGTTTTTTTAACTTAATTTTTAAAAGAAAAAAACGGTTCACCCGGTTGAACACCGTAAAACCCGGTGGTTCAACCGGAAAACCCGCCGGTTCATTTTTTCCCGTAACTACTAAAAACCGCACTCAACAGAACCGGTGCACCCACCGATTACCGGTTCAACCGGTTGAACCGGCCGGTTCAATCCGGTTTTTAAAACATTGGTTTTAATATTTCTATCAAAATAACTTTTTTTTAACGTCAAACGAATCCATCAAAAAACTCAGGGATATTTTTACAAATTGGTTATATTCTGTGGCACATAGAGCTGTTATAAACGAATCGAAACAAAACAAAACAAAACAAAGAAGCTTTTTTCATGTTCGTTCATTTAGTATTTAACATGTTCATGTACGGTTCATGAACATACATACAAGGAACACAAATTCATGTTCGTTCATTAAGAAGTTGAACTTGTTCACAAACGCAAACAGATCTATATAATTATGAAAAATAATAATCAACCTTGTTATTCCTAAACATTAGATATAATCGTCTTAAATAGATATATACTGCCAATAAGCTATTGGCCTAAGAGTGGATGTGGCAAGGTTTTGCCGTGGCAAGGTTTTGTCTTACTAGGACTCATGGAGGTACTGGGTTCTAATCCTAGGCATAAGCAGTTTTTAGGGATTTATAGGCTTAGCTTAGAAGAAATATAGATTTAGCCGTTCAAAAAAAATATATAGATATATAATTAAATACTTATCGTAATAATCGTAAACATCAATATCATAAAACCAAACACACGTTAGAAATAATAATTATAAACATAGTTATCCCATAATAATTTCATAAATATCTAAGTTTTAAGTGAGTATGTAACTTACGAACATAAACGAACACCTTACCGAATGTTCACAAACACGACCCTATTAATGTTTCCTTTGTTTAACTAAATTAACAAAGTTTCTTGTTCATAGTCATTCATTTATTAAATGAACAAATGTAAACGAACTTCTCGCTGAACGGTTCATGAATCAACTGATTATTTAGTTTATTTACAACCCTCGTGACACATTCTTTGTTGCATCATTTCCTCGTTCTGCGTTGTTCTTGTTTTTTGCAAAGTTTATTGATAAGTAACAAATTCGATTGTTTATGTTTGAGTTTTTATAGATAGGTGAATTAGTAACGAATGGTTGGTCGTGGGTCCAAATGTTAACATGACAGGGCACGCGAATGATGGTTAATTAGCTTCTCTGAAAATAATCATTGATACACATGTTGTATGTAACATTCGATATTTCATACTAATCAATACTGTTTGTTTTGCCTATGAGGAATTTACGAGCACTTTTTATTATTCGAGTGAAAACTTTCTAGGGCTACTAATCCCTAGATTGCTCCAAGTTAATCACATTTCACCATGGATTGCTCCAAGTTATACACCTAAAGCGCCTTAATTATATTTTTAGGTGAAAAATTCCTTATAAACCCGACATCTCTTTTATCCACGATTGATATGAGATTTTCCTCAGGGTGTTATAGTCACCAATTTGAACTCATCGCCCAAAACGAGGTTTGCCTAAATATCTTATAGCAAGGGATAATGTAGAATTTGCCTAAGATGTCCCCTCTAATCACCCGGAGACTCACACATCCTCTAAACCGGCAAACCGCCGATTAGAGAAGTTTAATGTGATACAATGAGGTCATGTTTACACGGTTTCATTCTTCAAGCCGAAGTACCGAACTACGAATACCCTAGATTTACCGCATCATATCTTACAATCTCTTTTTCATATGAGACTTGTGTAATTTTTGTTCTTACATCATATTCCTAATTAACACTTACTGATCTACTCCTAACACTCTACTGTCTGAGTGAAGTGTTTATGAAATATATTTATTTCTTATAACATTAGCTATAGATAGAGTTATTACGTACATATTTTTTCTGCCATATAAGAATGATTCGAAATCTTCAAATCTATATTATATCCATCATATAGTTTATATATGCTCTTATTGACTTTGAGAATATTGCAGGAAGCTGCTATCTATAAAAATATTAATTTATGGATCTTGATTAGCCAATTTATTTCATATTCAAATAATATTAACCTTGTTACACACCACTAAAAAAATTAGATTAATACAAAAATATTGCATTAGCTGAAGTTGCATTAGATTTAATGCAACATTTTTTTTACATAATCCATTTTTTTTTACAAAGTTGCATCCTAAAAAGGACGTATTAAGTCTAAAAAGTTAAATTATGTAACAAAAAGTTTAACTAGGTATAATGCTACTTTAGCTAATGCAAACTTTTTGTGAATTTTTTTTTTGCATTGAGCTCCCTTTTTTGTTGTGACAATATTGTGTTTACGGACTTGTTTGACCGGGTTGTTAAAAATAAACCGTTTACATTAAAACAATTTGCTTTTAGCATTTTTTTAGAAAGTTTATAAGCATATAATTTAAAATGAAAAATAAATAATTTATAAGAAATATATATATAATAATTATATATTTCAAAATATAAAAATGTAAATGAAATAGTTTAAGAAACAGAAGTTTTAAATTATAAACTCGTTAACTTTAAACTAGGGTCATGTTAGGTACACCATGGTGTACCCAAGGTTAGGGTACACCATGGTATAATTAAGGTATAATAATAATAAGTGTAGTATCTTATGTACTTTGAGAATTGTGTTTTATAATTTGTCAAATTATTTGACTTTATTCCCATACTAGTTTATTCATAAATTTTTATAAAAAGAAAATTGTAATTTTATTAAAAAACTGTTTTAGAAAAAAAAAATATTTTTTTTAAATAACTCTTTTAAACAGTTTATAAAAACGTTTTCTAAGTTTTTTTTAATGTTTTTTTTAAAACGTTTTAATTGTTTAATATTTTTGAATTATTTGAATCGATTTCTTTAACATATGTTTCTTTTTGTAAATTTGTTTTTAATTCTTTGTAAAAGACAAAAAAAGGTTTATATATGAAAGAAAAGTTGAAGAAATGTATATAAAAACTTGTTTTTATTTAAAAAGGAACATGACTAAAACTTTTATGCTCTAGCATTTTTAAAGAATTAAGATTTTTTTTAAAAATTGAAATTGTTCTATAAAGATGTTCTGTTTACCATAAAAGTTCTATAAACATGTTCTGTTTAAAAAAATGTTTTTATAATCACTTCTTCAACTTTTCTTTTATATATAAACCTTTTTTTTTGTCTTTTACGAAGAATAAAAAACACATTTTCCAAAATAAACGTATGTTAAAGTATACGATTTAAATAATTCAAAAATATTAAACAATTAAAAAATTAAAAATACAACGCAATCCAATATGAACGTAGAGGCTCCCAAATTATAATAAAATAAATATAAAACATTAAAAATACAATCTTATAATATATGTGACGTAGTACAATACGGTCGCCGTTTCAAATTATAATAAAATAAATATAAAATTTATGGTTATAATAACAATAATAATAACAATAATAATAATATTAATAATAATAATAATAATAATAATAATAATAATAATAATTGTTAGGTAATTATAATAATATAACAAGTAAATATTATGTAATATGTATGTAGTAATCATTGTTAGACACAACAATTCATGCTAATCATTAATAGGTACACTATTAAATGTTAATCATTGTTAGGTACATCATGGTGTACCCAAGTTAGGGACACCATGGTGTCCCTAAGATTTCCCTTAAACTATCAAAACCAAACTGTCAATGTAATTAAATGTGAACAGTTCGTTAGATTTCTAACTCTTTTCAAGACACTACAAAGTACAAAACACATGCAAAACAATGTTGAAGTTGAAAAAAATAGTAAACTATAATAAATAAAATAAAAATAAATGGCACAGTTAATGAAAGTTAATATTGAAAATAGATTTTAAATTTTAATACGAAATATTAATATAAAAAAATGTCAAAAACAGAGACCACAGATTATAAGTAACATGCGACATATGGAAGAATCATAAATTGAGGTCTCATCGCTTACGTCACATGCATATTGAAGATGTCAAAGATAGAACCGATCAGATTAAAAATTCTCAAACAAGAATTAAATATTAAATATGCTTCTAATTATGTAATTATGCCTTTTGACTAAGTCAAACTTCATAGGCAAGTTGACTTTGGTATTCATGAAAAGTCAAACAAATCTTGATAAATCAATATGGATTTGAGATTTTTGATATATTTTATTAGAAACTAGAGGCGGGTCTATATATTGGACAGAGAACACAATACACTAACGCATATACTAATAACACAATTAAATAATTATTTGGTATTTTAGTAAGACTAAAAGTGTTTATGATAATTGATTTTCTTGAATTGGTAAGATACAAGACCCTCTATATGTAGTTTACACATTTATCAAGGTTTAAACGTTAACATCGATATAAAATATGTAGAATAAAAAAAATAAAAGACATGTGAGAGAATTAAAGTAAACATTTTTTATATCTTAAAATATATTCATATATATATTTTATTTGACATAAGTTACTAAAATATCATTAATCAAAATAAGTTGTGTGATATTTTAATAATTCTATCCAAATTGGTATAGTGTGGAAAATCTTATAAAACAATGATTGTTTCATGCCTAATTTACTAACTTGAAGAAAAATTTTGTCATCATTGTTGTCACTTTTGTTGTTATTTACCGATTTAGTTAAAATACTATTTATCAACGATTCCTAGTCTAAATGGTTGAGGTGGAATATCCAAACACATTAAAAATAAGAAGTTTTGAGTTCAAGTCTCAACCCTGATATAAAATAAGGGTTTCATGTTAGGTCACGGGTTTTCTTACCTATGGTGAGTTTTCTCCTTACGAGAATGAAGATGATTGGGTGGTGTTGATAACCCGGCCGCCAGTGATCCAAATTTACCGTTCATCGAAATGTTAAAACACTATTTACATGTTTTCAATAAGGAAGTTTTGATGATGCCTAGGTCAGAAGGTAACGTGGGGGATAATCATAAAGTTTCAACCCACGAGTCGGAGATATTCTTTGAAAAACATTCGTACTTTTCTTTAGATGTTTAGATGGGTCGTTTATTGATGTTGGCCCCCAAAAAAGGGTTGTTTGGGATTTTGAGGTGAGCCTGTCTGAAATGGAGGGGGGGGGGGGGGGGGAGGATCCGACCTTGGTTTTTATGTGATTTGAAAAACCATTAGAATTGCTTTCTGAGTTGGTGAATGGAGAGTTGAAAACTCCCGTCTCTTTTTCCATCTTGCGTAGAGTAAAGAGATCAGATTGACGGTGAATGCTATCAAAATCCAAGGGCGGGTGATGATGTTGGATATCAGGCCCCTAAAAACTCACGTAAACAACAAAAGGATTTACTGCTTCAAGTTCTGTGTAATTTCATTCATACTTATATTACATTAAATAAGGAAAAATAAACTTGCAGCTAAAGTTTAGGAACCACTAACCCACTACTTTGACTCTAACTAACTATCATGACTCATTAAAACATGTGACTTAATCTAAAACATCTGGTGACCCGTATCCATTTTGTTTGACCCGACTTGCATAACCCGACCCATCAAGATTAATCCTACATTCACCCCCTTAATCTTGATCCGGTCTTTCTTTTTACTATCCGATCTAACCACACATATCTTCATCGTTCTTGCTTCTTGCTCGTTCTTCATGCATTCTTGCTCTTGCTTGTTGGTTCGATTCACTTGCTTTGAACCTTCTTGCTTGCCTTCATTACTTGCTTTCTTTCTTTAACTTGCTAAAAATTATTTTATATGTCTAGAATTTGCATCTGTCTACTAGCCTGCTCCTTTTCAGTACAACCACCAACATCACCCTTTATTTTTTTCGTACAGTACTACAAGTAGCACCATCACACTTTCTTGTTTGACCTTTCAACACCTTTCTTTCTTCTTGAGATTTGCACTTACACACATAGAGCAAAAACTTTTTTTTTTAAACAGCAACAGTAAAATAAACCCACACAGGTCTTCTTCTTGATTCAACCACAAGAAACAATTCATATACCTTCGTATATGGCTTTTCTTCTTCACTCGATTTCACACAGAAATGGTTCCTACCTCGCAGATCAATCTTTCTTCTCTTGTTCTTCGAACTCCAGGTTACATTTTTCTTTCTCTGGATCACGCAGACCCATCACACCCAGATCACACAGATCTGATTTTGACCAGCTCCACACACGCAAGTCTTTCTTCTCTTCAATCACTGAACCACGCAGGTCCGTTCCATTCTTCTCTAAATCGCACCATTCTTTCTTCTTTCTGTCAACGATCTCGTTCTTCGGTCTTCGGTCTTTGTCGGTCGTTTAGCCGCCGGTCTTGATGCAGCTTTACGGTCTTCTCGGTCTCTTCTACGGTCTTTCTTTCGTGCTTAACGGTCTTCTTCGGTCTCAGCCAGAACTTAGTTCCAGCCGCGGTCTTCTTTTCGCCGGTTCTTCGGTCACGGTCGTCTTCTCCGGCGACGCTCTTCACTTGCTGCTGTAAGCAGCCGGTCTTTCTTTACCGATCTGGAATCGGTCACTTCACCTTGCTTATTTCTACTGGTCACAACTAAACCAGTCTTTTCTTTCTGCTGATCTCAAACTAACCAGCCTCTTGCTACTTGCTTCTGACTTTCTCTTTTGTTAATCACAGTCTGCAATTAACTCCTTTGCTTCCATGCACCTTAGTCTGCCCTACAGCCTAAGAGCTGCTCCATTTCTTGAAACCGACTCTCAAAACAGCTTGTTTAACCTGGGTGCTCTGATACCAAATGTTGGATATCAGGCCCCTAAAAACTCACGTAAACAACAAAAGGATTTACTGCTTCAAGTTCTGTGTAATTTCATTCATACTTATATTACATTAAATAAGGAAAAATAAACTTGCAGCTAAAGTTTAGGAACCACTAACCCACTACTTTGACTCTAACTAACTATCATGACTCATTAAAACATGTGACTTAATCTAAAACATCTGGTGACCCGTATCCATTTTGTTTGACCCGACTTGCATAACCCGACCCATCAAGATTAATCCTACAGATGAAAGGTGAGGAGCAAGTCGGCGATTTGAGGATCTATTTCCAGGGCGATTTCTAGTATGTCTAGGCATAACTCCAAGGCAAACTCTACGAACTCTTCCTCCTGACGTGGGATTGGTAACTTGGAGGAAGAAGCTCAAAAAACGATGGATGTGGGGGCTCTCGGCTTCAAGATGAATGGCCTTAAAGGGAAATGTAAAGGAACGGAGGATACCCTACTGATTGATGGTTCTAGAATTCTGGTGAAGAGCTTTTGGGGTCGTTACCCGTTTGATTCCGAGGTGGTTAATCCTGTCGGCCGGTAGGGGCTACAGAGGTCCTTGGTGATGTTACAATTTGTTCATTTTGTGGGTTAGTATTACGAGTCAGCTGGTTTATATTAATGGGTGGTTTGGTGTAACTATTTTTTTTATTTGCTCGTGTAACCTACCATCTTGTTGGATTTGTTTTTTTAATTGAAAGGCTGTTAAAAAAAATCTTAGTGAGGAAGCATGAATAGTACATAACGTAATAACATAAATAGACTATTATACTCATTGCATGAGGACACTTTGTTAGATCTGCTCTGCTGTGAAGGTTCTAGAAAGAGGTGTAAACGAGTCGAGCCATGTTCGATCCTAGACGTGCATATAGTCTTTGTAGTGGTTTTAATTTGATTATGACTCTATGTGACTTTTCTTGTGTTACATATATGCCTTCTTAATTTTTACTAACCTATAACTTTTCCTTTGTAGAGAGATAAAGATTACATGACCTAATGTTTTACACAAAGATGGCTTATGTGGAGTATTCTACTACGTCTTTGGTTGAGGAAAAGCACAATGTGCTTGTTGTCCCAGGCATACCCATTAGAGCATTTGTAATACCTTTCCCGCAGACTACGACTTGCTCATGTGGATGAGATACATCGTACGGCTACACGTGAAAGTGGTGTATAGGGCCATGTTTTTTTTACGAACGTGGTGGTTGACCTCTACGCATCCAGCCTCTTCCTTTGTGTCTATCTCTCTCTCTCTCTCCCTCTAGTCTTTATGATATTATTATAAAAAAAGTGATAGGAAAACGAAAGATATGATATTGATATTAGGGGAGCAAAATATGAAAAATAAAAGGTAACAATGTGACACAACAATGTGACACTAAGATGACCGAAAAAAAATAAGGTTAAAAAAGTTAATGAAAGACTAGACGTATTATAGATAGCCTTATGAATTTACGATGATGGTGGTTACATGAGTATAATTACCTTGGGTGATAGTGACTATAGTCTGTAGCATGCATATAGCTATGTTGTTTATCATACATGTGAGATTTCTCTCTCAGCTTTTTAGGGGAAATATAGTCTTTGTAGTGGACCTCTTATACAAAGTCATTATCAAATTAAAACCAATGTTTTCTAAGAATATAAAAAGTCATGTTTTATACGTAACACACTTCAAAAAATATGATTTGTTACTGCAAGTGTCTCGTCGCTAGTGTGCACGTGTTGTCGCTAATGGGTATCATCGCTAATAGCTGAAGTACGACAAAACGTGGTTGTTAGACCCGTCATCTACTCAACGGTCAGATCTGAATGAATTGATCACATGCGGATTGGAGTCAGTAGTAGTGACCTGTTACCGCTAATGTCGTCGCCGCTAAAGTTGTCGCCGCAACTACTCACTTTTCTTGTAGTGACATGTGTTAATTACATATATGTAAACCACTTTATATGTAAAACCATATGTTCATGCATACGTAAACTTGTATTTACGTACATTTAAACATGTTTTTTATGTATACATAAACCTGATTTTCTTGGATAATCAAGCAAGTTATATGAATAATTTCGCAGAGATAATCATGCAAGTTATATGAGCATATAAAATAGTTTTTAAAAAGTTCTTTTTTAGAAGAAAAAAAAGTTGTAAAAATACTATACTCAAATAAAGACAATAAAATGCTCGATTTTATAGTGTAATTGTTTTTTAATAAATGATGTCATATAGAAAAATTATAGTCCTTTAAATTTGTGTGAACTTGAAAAAAGTCAACAATGATACACTACATCAATTTTAGCCCTCCAGCTCATTTTCACGATTAAAGTTTCTCACCTTAGATATGGATTAGATCGTACTATTGATTCTAAATCAATGGTCCACAATCCTTCATACATTTGACACGAAAATTGAACTTTGTTTCTTCATACATTTGACACGAAAAATTGAACTTTGTTTTTTATCTTTCATATATATACACATAAGTTATTGTTTTGAATAACAGAAACACATAAAAATATTTTAAACTTTACTCTTAAATCTATAAAGAGAAAGAAATGTAACGAAGGAAGGTATGATTCCGTTCACATGACCATGTCCCCTGACTTTTATTTGACAATTCTTCTTTAAATGTTGTTTTTATTTGCTACTACGAGTTATTTAAAACTAAATGCGACCCAGACAACAAAAAAGGCTAAATATATAAACATAGCAGACATATATACCTATCTAGTCCGGCCCAAGTTCAAGTTGTTGGTTTGCCGGTGTCAACCAGATTATACACCACCCTATTAAAATTAATAAAATTCTCTATTTTATGGTATAATTTGAAAAATAATATTAACACATATAAAAGTTATTCGATTTTTAAAAACGTGATGAAACTCCATTTAAGCCCTAAAAGGTCAACAAAGTTGGGTTATTTCTTTTTTACCCTATCAGCCTCTTTATACGGAAGTTTCAAGTTCATTTGCTCTTTATACGGAAGTTTCAAGTTCATATGGTTACCGTAGCTAAAAAGATGTATTTTGTCTATTATAGAATTTTAGTATTATCGGACCATTTTAGGTAATAAGGGTTCAGTTAAGATCAAATAGGAAAATGTATTGAACGATAATGCGAGTTCAGAGATATGGAATATACGTAGGGTCTAATGTGCAAAGCCTCTCGGCTATCACAGAATTAAAGAAAAAAATTATATTTCTTCTCAATTAAACACTCTAGATTACCAAGTGACTCTCGTTAATGCACGTAAACTAGAGGTAATATCGGTTTTTTAACCTTTTTTGTGTTGAAGTTAAAAAAGAAAAAAAAAATACCAAAGCATGAGATACACAATATGTTCTTTCCGCTTGAAACCGGTTTAGATATCATATGAGTGCGGTTTTAATGGACCACTTACGTCGAATCCAGTTTTAAAACCGATCTTTTCTTTTCAAAAACCGGTTTCGAAATCTATCTTTTCTTTTTGAAAACTGGATTTAAAACCGTTTCCTTTTAAACTTAATCGGTTTTGATCTTCATTGACTTGATCCGGGCTGGTTTAGCCCAAAAATGCTTTTATGCACCCACCCCTAGATAGCTTATGGCCCGGGCTAGGCCCAGTTCTATAAACATAATAACTTAGTTCATATCCAAACTAATAGTTTATAAATTTAGAATATTGTAAAAATATATTTTCTTTTTCAAAATGTTCAAATATTTTAATAAATTACAAAACAAACTTAACTATTTTATCATATTTCAGTTCTAATTCCAAAGTTTTTCACAAATTCCATTTGTTTAAACTCCTAATTTTTTTTTACTAATTCTAGTTAATTCAAGCCGATCAAGAAAAAGTTCAAATAATAATCTATCAGAAGATGTTAAAAAATAATTAAAAAGTTTTTTTTTTAAATTGTATACAAAAGTTTAAATTTTTTTTAAAAAATTGTATTCAAAAGTTTTTTTAGAATTATTTTTTTATAATTTTAAAAAAGTTTTTTTAGAAATAAAAAAAACGTTTAAAAAAACTTTAAAAGAAACTGTTTAGACACGTTTTTTAACTGTTTAAAATGTTTTTTTATAAAAAAAACTGTTTAAAGAGAAGGTTAGAAGATGTTAGAAGCGACTGAGCCACATCTGCACCAGGAAGAGGTCGCGCAAACATATTTTAATGAAATATCTTCGAAATAACAAACAGTTTGCAGACCTAAATGTCTGCGCGTGGTCTGTGCGACACAGACATAAGAGTTTTTTCAGAAAAAATAAACACCATGTAGGTATTTATATTATCATTATTATATAGTTTAGGAGGTAAACTATAACTCTTCTAATTATATAATTTTATGAATAATGAGAAGTAGACAACACTTTGCATTCTATAACTCTGTAATTATATATTCTTATGAATTTGAGGTTTTGTTACGATGAATGAGAGAGAAAAGGTAATGATAAAGATATAAAAATATTATTTATTTGTGTTTGTGAATAAAAAAGAGGAAAAATGGATATTAATAATCCTAACTATTGCTTATTGGCCAAAAATAATCCTACCTATATTTTTGTACATAATTAGTCTTATAAATACATCCTGTTTTTTCTAATAATCTTTTCCGTTAAAAAACTAACCTCGTTAGTTTTTGATGACGTGGAGGACCAAAAGTGTCATTTTCTAAACTTATTACTATTTAAAAAATCTGGGGGACCAAAATGTAAACTTTAAAAACCTTAGGGTTTCTTTTTGCCAAATTAAAAAAGAAATTACCCACCTTCTCCAAATCCCCTCCCGTCTCTCCCGGCGATCCGTGTCCCTCCGACCACCACCGTAGCCGTCCTCCCACCCTCACCAACCACAGCCGCCGTCACAACCCCGTTTCCCCCTCTGCACCGCCGTTACACCCCGCAACCACCCCCATTTCCCGTCGTATGTTTCCTTTAATATCGCCGTCTTCATCATCCACCAGGATCACAATCTTTCAACAATTTGCAACAACAAACATAAAAACAACTTAAATGTCGACAAATTAATAAAACCTCGAATTTCCAGTTTCAAATTTAAACAAACCTTTCCTCGCTGGAGAGTTGAAAGGGCGTCCTCGACGGAGGAGAATCAGTCAGAGGGGCAACCGGGATCGCCTTCAGCGTCACTAACTAAGAAATTAATGGTTTCCGGGGTTATTTCAGCTTCAAGCTTTGATTTTTTCTGAATTTTTTTGCTAGAGGGAGGGTTCGTCGGCGTTTGAGGATGAGAAAGACCGGAACCGTTGTCGCTGCCGGCAGTGTCGCCTAGTGCACGACAAGTGAAGAGTGGTGTCTTGTGGGCGAAGATTGGTTGTATGGTGGTGGTGGAGAACGGAGGGGGGAGTGGGTGGTGGAAGAAGATGGAATCCATGGTGGCTGCGGTGGTGGTTGTGGAAAGAACCCACGTGCCTGTTGTGGATGTGAAATGTAACGTGGTTTGTTTCTACCCTAAGGTTCTTAAGGTTTACGTTTTGGTCCCTCGTGTTTTTTAAATAGGAAGAAGTTTATAAAATGACATTTTTGAACCTCCACGTCATCACAAACTAACGAGGTTAGTTTTTTAACCGAAAAGATTATTAGAAAAAACAGAGTGTATTTATAAGACTGATAATGTACAAAAATATAGGTAGGATTATTTTTGGCCAATAGACAATAGTTAGGATTATTAGTATCTATTTTTCCTAAAAAAGAGAGAAAAACTAATAATCATCTATTCTAATAAACGAAAAGATTTTCAGGTGAGGTGGCATCACCACAGCCCTTCCCTGAGTCACCACAATACCTTAATTTTCACCAATTAAGGGCAAAAAAAAAACATTACTCACGGTACACTAATTGAAACGCGCGGATCCTTCAATCGGGTCCTTATAACCCGAACTCACGTCCGATACCCCATTTGAAAACGCACAGTACTCTCATCACCTCTCTATTAATTTTGGTGAAGGGTTTCTGGGTTTGGACTTCGCTGCATCATTCAAAGTTTCAAACCCTATGCAGAGCCGCCATCACCACCGCCTTCATCGTCTCCTGCAATCGGAGAGCATATATAGTCGATATATGCCAGAGCCGCCATTAAGATCTTTAATCGGATTCAAGATCATCGATCAAGCGATTTGTTGGTTCTCATCTCTCTCGCAATCGTCGATCACTATGTTCCTCATCGTCGTTTCAAGGTAAGTGTTTTTATGTAATTTCATTTCCATTCACTCGATTGAAGATACACACAAGCTCCATTCTCCTCGCATAACATCTTACAGTCTAAATTTTTACCCCAGCAGTCGTTGTAATCTTATGCGAGATTTGATTGAAATGATTAATTTTTTGTTCAGATCTGTCTATAAACTCATCTTCTCAAAATCCATCCCAGATCTGTTGCTCATTCAACTTGATGTTTGTTTGTCATGATCCAAATCCATTCGAGAAAGAAGAAATCAATCCATTTGTGGTTATACAAATGCGTTATCTCTTTACATTCACTCATCAACATTAATTAGGTTTATGTTTTTTCGTGTAATTTCCGCCAAATCTATGTGATTCAATATGGTTTTAGCAATTTTGAGTTCATCTTGATGGTCTACGTTTGTTGGTTATCTCCATTTGAATCGTTATTCACATTCTTACGCCAATTGTCTGTTTGGATTTGCTTCTCCTTAATTTTATGATCTTCATTATTTAATTTTCTTTTCGTAGATTTCCCTTCATCAGGTTATCACTTATCACTCTTAACCTTGCATTTATAATATGCAGTTATGCACACATATTAATCTAAAGTACAACGAATTATGCATTGTATACAACCACATTTATAGATAATCAGTTTGTGTTCATGCTGCATAATGTTTAGATGAGTTGTTGAAGTTTTCAATCTGATTGAAAAAAATACTCAATATTATTTATTGATTTAAGAATACTAATATTAAATATTAGTTATTGATAAATTGTTAATTTTATAAGCTCATCAATGCCAGTTTTTAAAGCGATGGTCTATGTGTTGTCATGTTAGTTATGGACTATAAAGATAAGTTAACCTTCCAAGAACAAATGTAAATTCAGTTTCCATGTTTTTTGTCTGTCCATTTTTTATTTTTATTTTTTTGAAAAATAATACTTTGGTGCAGATTGTCATCTGTGGTAGCATTCCTCTTGAATCATCATTCCAAAAAGTTGAGAGGTGTGTTTATGGTGAAAGCCGGATACGGGGCTAAAGTGGCTCCATTTGTTAAAGAAACAACAGTTGTTGATATGACGAAAGAAAACAGTGATTTATCTCCAAGTTTTTTGCAGTGGCTTGCAGAGCGCAACTTCTCAAGTGAAGACCGACTTATGCGCCTCAAAGAAGGGTAACCTACTTCTTTTGACATTTTAAGATAACAAATATTCGCTCCTTTTCGGCATCATTGTCTGTTGCCTATTGTGCATTTGGTTCACAAGACTCTTACATTGTCATTTTTGAAGGTATCACCCTGCTTATTGATAGGTATAATGAGTATAGAGGAGAAAGAGTTAAAGTGAGTTTGTGGATTAAAACCAATTCTAAAACAATTTTTTTATGGTTAGATGCACAATAACTTTATGATAACAATTTCATAAGTTATGCTTAGATAAAAGTTCATGACACAATAGAAACAAAGGTGTGCTAAGATGATTTTCATGGTTTACTAAGAACATGAATATATACAGTTCCATAATAAGCTTAACAGTTAATAGTTATGTACATGTTAAAACTAAAATTTGTTTCCTATTGTGATTTGGACCAGTGTCTACTTTGTTGTTGAATTTTTTTATTGCCTATAAAATCAGGAGCACTATATTTATCATATTTTGGTATTGTTTAGTTCAAGCTTTATTGAATTGCTATTGATTGATCTTTTTATTTTATGGACATAGCTGAGGTGGCACCAAAGAAAGTCGTTCCTGCTGGTAAAAAAGTATTCAAGGAGTGAAGGTTGGTTGTGGCCATCCGGTTTTATACAATAGGTAATATTTTTACTCTCATGAATGAGATCTTTGACCCGTTTCTTCGAATTGAAGGAATATATGCTTAAGTTCGATTTCTAATCGCAGTGTTTTACTTCCAGGAGTTGTTATTAAGGTCATTTATCTTTATGTTCTCCTTTATAATCATATCATCAGATTTTGTATGCTTCTTCAATGTTTATAGGCAACTAAAAGGTAATTTCTTATTTGAAGTTTCTCATTTGATTTGCTTAGTTTTTCTTGCTTTCCAGGTTTAGTTGTTGTTTTTCTTTTTAGTATTTGATGATGCATGCCAATTGCTTGATGAAATGCTTCAAGAAAATGCTACGTTTCCTCCTAATGAAACATCATTAAACATTATTTTCCCTGTCCTAAGATTTCACATTTATGACTTTTTAATAACTTCATGTTTTGGATTTTAAGGTTTATAGGAGAATCCTTACTCAAGGGATTGTTAGAAGGTCTTTGGAGACAAGCAAGATGCATTTACTCCTATGAAAAAAAAGAGCTTTTGAAATTTCTACTGATATCTAAAAGATCTGCCTTATTCTTTTCCAATAGTTTAAAAATGTTTGTTGCTGGCACTGGTCTTTTTTTACTGTTTACTTAGATAAATTTCTTATTTTATGTTTCCATAAAAGACATAAAATATGTTGTATACTCAAACCAAATCTTTAATATATATAATTCAATGAAAAAGTCATTCAAAATAAATCTTTAAAATACGCTAGGGAAGAGGTCATTGAAATTTTAAAATTTAATTTGAGACAAGCTTAACATAATAGGATGAAGCAATTGGTTGGGTCTATTGGAAGCTAATTGCCTATAGACAACAATCTGTGGTGCAGAGGTCCAATAAAAAATCTTAATGGCAACATAATTTGGTCCTTATCCAACTCTTGCTAAAGTTGGTGAAATTGCGTATACAATACAGTTGCCTAAAGACTCTATAATTCATGTTTCGATTCTTCAATATCCAGCTCAACCATTGAATAATCTTGAACTCATTCTATCATCCACTATTGATCCTCATCACTAGGATGCTAATCAGGCTAAGTATAAATATGAAATACTAAAATAACATATTGATCTTGGGCTCTCAGGTTTCTTCCATGTTAATTCTTTTAATATTCAACTGCTTATTCAGTAACAGTACATTGTTTCTCCTTTTGAAGAATTCATATAATTTCCTTTCAGTTTGTAGAGGTTATATGGTGCATTGACTGATTTCTAACTTCGCGGTGGATTCTCGAGGTCTGTTTTCTTTTTTACTTGAGTGTTATCTGTTTTTGTGGCTTTTAAATTTATTTCAGTTTTTAGTATCACAACTAATTTGTGGTATTTAGTCTAAATACAATGGCATTTATAAATTGTTTGATATCCTATGAATAATAAGATTATCAAATAATCTTAGTTTTCAAATAACCACTCTAATAGCCTTTAGTATAAACAACATTCAGTGTTTAGTTTCCTATTGCTTACAACTTTCATATTTTAGTATGATATGTCGATTATTTGTTTACTTTTGTTTTATAATTTGGAGGTTGCAGTTTGGTGTTCTTAAGTTCACTAGGTTATGAGTTTAGTTTTTAATAATAGTACCAAAATTTGTAGTCATGCTTTCATTCACAGCAGAAATGCTCACTGAATTATGTACTACTTAGGTACCATATATTTACATCTTACAGGTTGATAGCATCCATTTTAATTATAGCATCCAATTGATTGTTCACATATGTATATCATTGCTAATCGGGCTAATTATTAATTTTTCAATGTAATGAGATGCTAACATGCTTCATAGAATTTATATTTTCGTTAAAGGGTCATAAATATAATGTCAAGTTATTGTCTGTATACATTTTAAGGGTTTCCCATTTTAGGTTAGTTATTTTGTTAAGGATATTGCTAAATAAAGATATATAAACCTTCATACCGAATAAAAAGTCATTATAAAAGGAGTCTTCCATTCATGACATATTTAAATTCATCTACATGTAGTTTTATAATTATAATCTTTTTCATTTTGGGTCTTATAATTCACCGCACATGCAGGCTAACATCCGTGGTTTTATGTTCTTTGCAGGGGTGACCTTCTGTTTATTTATGCTTTAAAATTGTTAAGCAAATTTTGATCAGAGTTGATTTTATGGGTCAATTAGTTGACTTTTAGTGTCAATTATTGAGTTTGTGTTGCTACCGGATGGAATACTGAAGTGATTTGTATGATTGGGGAATGCAGTGGAGTGGTAAGCTTTTAAGTCCATTATGTGGTCATAGCTATTTTGCTAGGATTTTAAGTCAATCCCTGAGTAAAATTGAACTTTCAGGTCAACTAATATAAGAATTTTGGGTGAATATTTTTTGTCCAGTTTATGTGTATGATTTCCCTCTATCGTTTTTCTATAGATGTCATACAAGGAGCAGAGCAATGAAAGGCATATACGAGACCACGAGCGGATGTTCCAAGCGATGAAGAGTGTTTTCTATTTTTCTCATGTTTACATTTGTACATATTAGAGAGACGGAAATTCATTTGCTTAAAAATTTGTTCGATAAAAGGGCTATCAGTTTAAAACTTAATTGTTTGTTTAATTTCAATATTGAATGAAATTTATCATAGTAGGTTATAATTATATTTATTTTTATATATTTTTAAACGTCAACCGTGCGATGCACGGGTATTAAAGACTAGTCATCTATTCTAATAAACAAAAAGATTTTCAGGTGATGTGGCATCACCACAGTCTTCTCCTGAATCACCGCAATGCCTCATTTTTCACCAATTAAGGGCAAAAATAAATTTACTCACGTTATGCACTTTTATACGCGCGGATCCTCCCTACCGAATCCTTATGACCCGATCCCTCATCCGGCAGAAGTAATATCAATTCCATCGCATCATTGTCAAACCCTAATTTCCCAAATCAAAAACTTCGACCGACGCTCTCTCTCTGTTGCGAATTCGATCATCAATGGAGTCTTTCTCTGTGTCTGCGAAGGTATGAAATCGATTAGCCCCTTTGTTTACTCTGTTTGTTGATCGCTATGTCTAACTTCGCATTATATTTATCACACGCCATTGATTTCTCAATCGACATCTTCTACGCTTCTCTCGATTACACCCGTCTCTCAAGTGGCATCTTTCTCGATCCCTTATCTCGCAGCCCTCAAGATCAAAGTCTATTGATTTTTCAATCGATTTCTCAACATCACGAAGATTTGATTTCAAAATGGTATGTTCTCTTCTCTTCTGATTGAAACTCAGCCTACTAAATACCTTTGTGTAAATTAAGGGATACTATCTCCAAAGCGATTCTGTTCAACAACTTATTTCAATCGCTGCTCTCTTGATTTTCGATTTGAAGTTTGAAACATTGTAATCGATTTTTTATATGCATGGCCTCGGTGATAATGGTTCAAGGTAACTTGATTTTTTATATGCATATACAATATTTCTTTATTTATGTTTTTGAAAATTATTCAATGGTGTTGGGATTTGAAAACTGGCAGTAGGAAAAACTCTAATGATAAGTTGTAGAAACAAAAATGGTGTATGTGGTTAAGTTCTATGTGTTGATGGATTTGAGGATAATAGTAGATATAATTTTATTAAATGTCTATCTCCATGTTATAGGTCGGGTTTACTATCTGCACAAGTGATTGAGAGTTTAGACGAATCTACTTAAGATACCCAATGATTTTTTCTTACCGTGTGATTTTTAGAGGTTTCAATTTTGCCGGGTTTCAATTTTGCCTCTTTTATGGTTGGTTTTTCTCTAATAATTTTTTGTGTTCTGTTGATGATATGGATCCCATATTATTCGAACATTTGGTAGCTTTGGATTTATTTTGATCCCATTTTTTGGCATCTGATCATGCTTCATGGGGTTGATTTGGGTATTTGGATTTGTATTTCTGTTGTTGAGGTTTGTTGCTTATTGGATCGATTAGTCTATGATCATTTAAGTCGGGATAGACTTTTAGCTCTCGGCTTGATTTTAAGGGAGTATTGGGACTGCATTAGTGGATTTGGTCAAGTACAGCTTGATTGGGCTTCACATATGCAATATTTGATTATATATGTTGGTTTCACATATGCAATATTTGATTATGAAGTTTGGCTGTTGGTTTCACATAAAAGGTCTGACTTATTCTTTAAGGAATGCATAAAATAGAAGGGCAGTTGTATGAAACTGTATTTCTTTCTTTCATGCTTCAAAGTTTACCCTCATGCATTTTTTCTGTTATCTGTCCTTAATTTAAACCAAGACTTTAGCCCTCTGTTGTAAAATTATGCAGGTTTTGGTTCTGTAAGAACATCATATGAGTCAAGCATTTCATTTGAGAACAGAAAAGATGATGTTGGGGAAGGAACTGAAGTCTGAGATGAAGGCATATTAAAGGCAAAATTGAAAGATGTTTCCATTTAGTTTGAGAAACTTGATTTTATTATAGATGGAGGTGATCATAATTATGTGAATTAAAAGGTAGTCAAAGTCAGAGGCCTCGGATTCAAAGATTCAAATACAATTGCCATCGGTATTGTGTTCTGACTCCTTTCAGGCTACATACAGTTGTGATCTTTCAAAGGAGGGTTTGGGCATGCTACTTGAAATGCTTATATGATGTTGAGAGATTACAATCATATAGAATAAAATCTTAGCATGAGAAAGTATTTTGATGTGCTATTGCTTTAAAATAATTTTATCTTAAGCTATTTTTAATTTATCTTTGAAGTATTTAGACATGCCTCTTTAAGACCTTGCCAAAAGATTATGCCTTCCACAACATAACTTACCAAGACATATTTAATATGAATTTTGTACATACAATATTTTTATTTTAATAATTTCCAACACTTATGTTCAGGTATATGTTGATTATCATTGTGCCAATGCTAATTTTAGGGGTGATTTTAAAGCAGGGCTATTGAACTTGCATGTTATGGATGACACATAGCTACTGGTAGCACTCATGCATTCAAGAGTAACACTTAGAGTAATCTAAGTAAATGTTTAACTTTTAATTTTAATTCGTTGTTGTTTCAATTTGATTTTGAATGAGTTGTTCTTCTTCGGTTTAGTATTTTAAACATGAATTCTGGTGGTGGGAGGCAGAGCAGAAGAAATGCAGGTTAGCTTCTTTTATGGCTTCTATATTATGAAAATAGGGTTTGTTTTGATGAGATCAAACTTCTGGATCAGAACCTCTTAGAGTCCAATGGGTATTATTTGTCAGTTGACCCACGAGAACTTTTCCCACCTTTTTAGATAGAAATTATAACATTTTTTGTGGTAAATACAATTATAAAAGATGTTACAATAGGAATCTAACTATTTGAATAAAATGATTTTTTTTTTTGAACGGCAAACGAAGAAATATATAAACACCCCAAAAAACACTCCAAAGGCAGGAGCGGGAAACACCAGTCAGAAGACCCCAGATTGAATAAAATGATTTAATATACATTGGGCAACTTTCCATCTGTTTGTCCATTTTATTTTTAGCTAATCATTTTGTTTTACCCATTTAACCCTTAAACATAAAACATAACCTAAATCAATCTGTTTTATAGTAAATGGGTCGAATTTGCATTTCCTTTATGAGGGGCTTTAAGCATAACATGATGTCTTAAGCTACTCTAATTTCTAAAGACACATGTCAGCATAAGTAAGTTAACTTGTGAAATGGAATTTTTTTGGGGCTTTAAGCATAACATGATGTCTTAAGTTACTCTAATTTCTAAAGACACATGCCACCATAAGTAAGTTTGAGAAGTACACTTGAGCAATTAGGGAAAAAAATTCCATTTCACAAGTTAACTTGGGACCTATACTTAATAACATACATATTTATACGGAAGATTGTGCTTCTATCATTCTTCAGAAAATTCCTATAAATGATTTATGTGCAGAATTCACTGCACATGATCCTGATAATTGGGCATTTAATTTAGGCATATTAATGTGCATCGAATGCTCCCGATTCATCAGGGGCTCACATATCAATGGTGTTTTTCTTTAATGCACTGCATAGTGGAGGTGGAAAATTAGCTCGGTTTAGACGGTTTTGGATTGAAAATACACTTTGTGCGACCTTTGACCCATTTACTTTTAAGCCAAGAACTGCATAATATACTTATCAGGAACTGTATTCTTTAATATTTAACTGATGTGATTTGATTTTAACCATTGTGGCATTCTTTTATATTTAACTAATGTGATTTGATTAACCATTGTGTGATCGATCGATTATATTGACGTTAAGGTTTAATCTATTAATTTTCGGCAACACATATGGGTGATGTAAGCCTCCGATTAGCAGCTGTGAACAACATTAATAGAAGCGTTGGCAACTTTAAATGGTGGAAAATGATACAAATAAGATGCTGAAGTCCATCATGTTTACTACACTGTTGTCACTTTGGAAAGTTACTACTACAAGCATATTATCATCATTGATATACCGTATCGGAAGGGGTAAATAAGATCATATGTACTACGTTTTTGTGGAATAAATGTAGATCGGATTTGTCTGTTTTGTTTTTTTATTGCATTTTTAATTGTTCCCTAATTTGGTTTCCTTCTTGGTGTCTTTATTAATAAACACCATGTCTAACTTTTATCAATTAAACACCACTGTTGAATACTATTTTATCTATTTTTTGTATTTTTGAACTTCAACCGTGCGATGCACGGGTATTAAAGACTAGTAAGGGTATAAATTAAAATGATGAGGATGAAAAACATGACGTGGATCTTGGATGCTCTAAAACCTAATTCATATAGTTAGTCGTCACATCGTTCTACGGTTTTCTCCTTCTCCCTATTCAATTTTCAAATTGTAATTAGCTTTGTTTTTTTCTTGCTTCTTGCACGTGAACCTGCTCACCATTAAATTGAAGATTATAACTTTGAGTTGGAGATTTCTTTACAATTGACATTGTTGTCTACGTGGAAACGCACTAAAAAGAACAACTTTAGTAACTGTTGATTTCGGCCGTATTTGATAATTGATTTCGGCATAAGAACCGTGTTCTCCTCGGAAAAAGTTTAGTAATTGATATTGCTGAACTAATGAATCCCCATATCTTCATCGACAGATAACAAACGCGGAATTCGGGTTCGGGGCGCCTAAAATAAAGCTTTTTATTTTCAGCCCCCACGTATGCAAAATCAATACCCCACGTGACCCTGGCCTTCATCATGGAACATGGTGCCCTGCTCGGGTTCTTCTGCGGATATACTTGAACCGGCTCCTGCTCAAGTTTATGTCACTTCTCATGCCTCACACACACCGACTAACATCGAGCAGACTATGCATACCATGAATTACCGGATCCACAATGGTTCTTAGACATGGAAGCAACCAATCATATGTCCAATACGACACATAACCTCTCAACTTATGTCAATAATAGTATGTCAAACAATATCGTTGTCGGCAATGGTCTCCACATTCTCGTCCACGGCACCGTTTTTTCAACCCTAAAACCACCTTATCCTTCTTTAAAAATTAATAACATACTTGTTGCACCAAAACTTATCAAAAACCTATTATCTATTCGTCAATTAACGACTTATAATAAAATATCAATTGAATTTGAACCATTTGGTTTTCTTGTAAAGGACTACCCGACACAGATTGCTATACTCAGATGTAATAGTTCAGGGGATCTCTATCTGCTCTCTTTGCATACCACTTGTGTCACCAGCCCCTCTACTTTTGCTGCCTTGTCCCAAGATCTTTGGCACCATCGTCTCGGCCATCCCGACTCCTCTTTATTGCGTGTAATGACTAAGAACAATTTTGTTAATGTGTCTAGTTTTTCAGACAATGGTTTATGCCAATCTTATGTGTTTGGAAAACATATTAAGCTTCCTTTTTATGATTCATTATCTACTACTTACTTTTGATATTATCCATAGTGCATTATGGACCTCCCCAATTCCTAGCTCGGGAGGCCATCATTCTTATGTTTTGTTTTTAGACGATTCACAAACTACTTGTGGACGTTTCCCATAACTCACAAATCTCACGTGTTTACAATCTTTCAAAATTTTGAAAATTAATCCAAACCTAATTCAATATGAACATTAAAACCTTTCAATGTGACCACTTAACCGAATACAACAACTCCTTCCATAATTTTTTTTCTCAAAACGGCATGGTTTTTTTGCTTTTCTTCTCCGCACACTTCTTCTAAAAATGGCAAATCCGAAATAAAAGTACGATCCATTAATAATATCATCCGCACCTTACTTTCACACGCTTCCCTACCTCCTTCCTGTCGGCATCATTCCTTCTAAATCGCCACATACTTGTCAAACATTATACCCGTCAAAACCAAAGCTTCACAAACCCCTACCCTCCTACTCTCTTAAAAACACCCTTCTTACAACCACATCCGCACTTTCCGATGTCTTTGTTATCCCCTCCATCCTTAAATTATAAAATCGTTCTTTTCCTTGTGTCTTCCTCGGGTACCCCTCCAAACACATGGGGTACAAATGTCTTGAACTCTCCACCCACAAACTCATCATCTCATGACACGTTGTCTTCGACGAGCATGTCTTCCCCTTTCGGACACCTCAAAATACACAACCATACTACACCTTTCTTGAATCAGACATTCACCCTACCTTATGGCACTTTGTCCATCCCTCCGCTACGTCGGGTCCTACATCACAAGACAACCCATCCACCCCCTCCCTTACATCAGCCCCAAAACTCGCCCCCCGGGCCACTCCACAAGCCCCGCCCCAGCTAGCCTAACTTCCCTAACCAACCTCAGCCGCCATTACACCAGTCAGGGCCAGCCCCTCAATCACCTCCCAACCACCAAACTACCCCAAACCTTCACCCCCCCCCCCCCACAACAGTCCAAAACATACTACACTGGTTATCGTCTCATCTTCCTTCATACCCTCACTAGTTATCCTTACGCCACCACCACAGCCTCCACCTCCCCCTCCCACCCACACCATGATCACTAAAAGCATGGTCGGGACCACTAAACCCAAACAATTCTTTAACCTTAACAGTACCACTAGTCTCGTCCCCATTCCCAAAAATGTTTTCGAAGCCTTAATGAACCCTTTGTGGAACCTTGCCATGACTGATGAGTTCACTGCTCTTATCGATAATAATACTTGGGAGTTAGTGCCTCATCTTCCGGGCATGAATATTATCAGGCGCATGTGGATATTTAAACATAAAATGAAATATGACGGCACTCTTGAGCGCTATAAAGCACGATTAGTTTGTGATGCAAGGTCTTAGTAGATTGGAGCGGACCGTCACGAGACTTTCAGCCCGGTGATCAAACCAGCAACTATATGCAATGTTCTCTCTATTTTTATTTCTCGGGGTTGGGACATCAATCAGTTAGATGTGAAAATGCTTTCTTACATGGTTACTTGTAAGAAACAATCAGTGTTGCAAAAATCGGTTCTAGGCGCCGATTAATCGGCGATTAATCGCTAGTCGGTCGGTTACCTTGGAAATTTCTTCAAATCGGACCATTAGGCGTTAATCGGTCAACGATGGTCAAAGTCGGACCTAGGCGGACCAAATCGGACTAATCGGAACTGGTCAAATCCTTCGTTTCTTCTTTTTAACCCTAGGACCGGATCTTTTATGGGCATTCATCGACAGATCGCACTAATCAAGTTGAAGCCGTCATGAGTAGGAACGAGAGGGCCAGACGTGAGGAAGAAGAAACGAGATAGGCAATGGCCGGAAATGAAGACGAAGTCGCCGGATTCGCCGGAGAAGATGAAGTTGATAACGGTTTGTCAGGCCGCTACAAATAATCCTAAACTTAAACCTATAGATAGGGTAAGTAGGGTATCAATCCAGGGGAGTTGGTGGTCACTAGCGATTTAGATTTTAACTATCCAACTAAATTAACTACCTAAACCTAGATTACTGTCACTAACCTAGATTGACCTAAACTAAACTAAATTAATTTAATCTAAGGAATTACACTAAATTGCCTCTTGGCTGTTTTGATTGATTGGGTGAATTAACTACTAAAGTAACTAACTTTAACCTAGAAAATTGATTTAATTCAAATGAGACAAATCTAACCACTTCTGGATCCTGGTTGGCTACCGATCTAGAAAAACCTAATTACTTAACCGTGACACATAGACATGCCCCCCAATTGCTTCCTTGACCTAATAACCTAGTTTCCTAATGGGCTGATTAGTCCTGCCGCAAGAAAGTTGTGACACCCGAGAATTTCAAGGTTAACTTCCGTTAGACAAACCCGTTAGTTACGTTATAAGTAGCTAATGCATAACTAGGCCGAATACGTCCACGACCTTTGGTTGATCACCGAACCCGTCCATATGTGTTATGTGTTTATCATTGATTATCTTTATGTGAAATGTGATTTAAATACATGACTTATTATTGTGTATAGCATGATTTATTGTAAATACTTGATTATGTGAAAATTGCCTAAATTTGGTAGTCAGCGAAACTACCGAGCGAAACTACAGATTCGCCCGGTAGCAGGCTAGACTGATCAATGTACCCGAGATCAGAGCCAGTTTCGCCAGCCAGCGAAACTGCCAGCGAAACTAGCCTCTGATATAAATAAACATAATGAACCCTAGTAGCCTCATTTGCTCAACCACACAACAAACACACACACACTCTCTGAGATTTCTGGACCAGCCGAGAATACCATCAAGAGACCAAGATCTCAGCCTCTAGACCATCATCTCTTCTCCTCTATCGATTCTAGGATCAACCGTGAGTCCCAAAAACTATGTTTTATGTGTTTTCTACATGTTTTCTTCTTAAAGCATGCTCAAACCTCCATGATATTGCTTGATCTTCTGTATACATGCTTTAAAATGCTAGATCTGTAATAAAGTTGGTAACTTTACGTGTGAAATCCATCCATGTTAGAGATTTGTGCAAAATAGGCCATTTTAGGGTTTTGAACCCATTTTAGAGATTTGATGATCAAAATGCATGTTAAACTTGTTAAAGTTGCTTGATTTATGTTAGTAAATGCCTAGGGATGCTAGATAATGAATTGCATGTATGATCAGAAGCTGTTAGGTTGATTTTTAGGCAAATCCGTATGTTTTTCGCGACCAGCGAAACTGTTGTTCTCTGGGCGAAACTAAGTAGCGAAATTGTGTGTCCTTCCAGCGACACTGACCAGCGAAACTGTAGTGTCGCCGGGAACCTGACCAGACCAGCTCGAGCGAAACTATCGAGCGAAATACCTGAACGAAAGTTCAAACCAGTTTCCCTGCGAAACTAGGCTAGCGAAACTGCGTCAGCAGTTTCGGGCGAAACTAGCCTAGCGAAACTGTGTTACCGGGCATTGCCTAGCGAAAGTGCTGCCCGTGCACCCAGCGAAATTGCCTAGCGAAACTATGCTAGCGAAACTAAGGCCTGACCTAAAAACCAAACTTGTGAAATTGTTTAAGTGTTATGCCACGACTTGCATGATTTTGCCATGATGAAATGTGTTTGATATCTGATTCAAATGAACCCTTGTTTATGATCAACCATTGGTGTCGTGTGTCGGTATGTCGAGTCATAGTTGCAACGTGCTATGTTATGGGCCATAGTGACGTTAAGTAAAGATTAGACACGAAACTAATACTTAAGACCTAAACGTGTTCTAGGTCTTCGTTAAACAACAGTATTGGATTTACTTGAAGTGTAGCTGTGCAACCAAAGGTGAGTGTCACTAACCCGCTTACCGTGAGTCCGATGGGCCACACAGAATAACTTAACGAAAAACAATGCTGACAAACTCGAGAGTGCTAGGCACCTCACAGATAAACTTGAGAACACGGGATGCTTGGCACCCACTTGATGAACTGAAGTGTTTTATGGGAACACTTGTGAATTCTGAATAAACGATTTCTGAAACGAAAACTGTTTTAATATGGCTAGTGTAGGTTAAAGTCTAAACCATATGATATCACATGTTTTCTAAGGATGCCTTATAACTTAAAAGTCCTCAACTAAAATTGTGCCATTAATTGTAAAGCGAGGGGATGTTGGGTAGATCTACTGGAGTTTGACAAACTCCGCCCCGTGGCACGGGGAGTGCACGGAGGAACAATATCAGCCTATTTGCCCGTGGTCCCGAGAGGACACGGGGGAGGCAGAAAACGCGATGACTTGGTCCGCACCGTACGGGATGGCTCGGCCCCCACAAAATAAGTCAGCTTTGGTACAAACTTCCTTAGAGCATGGAACAACGGATTAGCTACCCGCGATATCGGTTGAGTCCTTTAACTTTACGGAACTAGTACATACCCGATGACGTGGTCACGGACAAAACATTTATAAACTGAGAATTAATTACGAGCATTGCTTTTCACAAATGAATATTTTGTAAGTACATTTTGATACGAACAATGATTATGAGACCGGGCCAATGCATGACAAGCCCACTGTGAACTCACCAACCGTTAGGTTGACACTTGCGTGGTTTAAACTTTTGCAGATCGCTAAGGAGTATCCGCTAGAGGTTGGCATGGCACAAGAAGACGTTTATTTCTGTTTAAAACTTAACTTGGGAATTTTAAAACAATGTTAACTTTGTAAAGCACGTGGTTAGTGCTATAAGACAATATTTTATTCCGCTGCGTTGTATCTGAGACTTTATCTATAATTTGTGTTTGAACTAACCCTGATTCGTTTAGTATTTGTAACTGTGGTTGTGGATCCTGGTCTAGTCGCGCCCCTTAACGGTATAAACTCCGTTAGTGGTATTTTGGGGGTGTGACAGATTGGTATCAGAGCCATAGGTTGCAGAGAACTGGAATCATTTTTGAAAACGATTTGGAAACTGCAACTTGAAAACCTTGGTTACAAAACGAACAAACAAATTCCCAAAGACAAAATTTTTACGTGCCAACCTGGGATACTCGCTCTGCTGTGTAAGTAAAAGCTTAGTACGTACAGATATATGTATATATATATATATAAGTATATATATAGACCGTGTCTAAGTAGTCTAACGGAAAGACCTTAGGAAATTTTCACACGAATACCAAACGCGAACTCGAATACGCACACTACTCTGGGGAAAGCGACAACGAAACGATGCTACACGCTACGTCCTGATTTCTACTACGACGACTACGCCGACGGTGACTTTATGGGAAGCCGACCTTCGACGATAGCATTTACGACATTCTCCGACGACGCCTCGATTTTGCACGAAAATTTTTCTAGACTAATAGCGGGATAACGGGAACTGGCTAATATACATATTATGGGATATGTATAAGATATAACTGTGACTGAACACTGGCTACTTTAACTGTTCAGCAAGATGTCTGGAAGAGGAAACGGAAGAGGCGGTATTAACATGACGCCTGCACAGCTGCAAGCGATGATTGCTGAACATGTGCAAGCCGCGGTGGCAGCCGTCCAAGCTGCATATGCCGCACAGGGTAACTATTATGCCGGTTAAGGCACAAAGCAACTATATCATGACCTGTTTAATTTTAAAGTCCGAACTATTTATGCATCAGGAAACCAACACCACTGCACGTACAAGTCTTTCATGGACTGCAAGCCGATGACATTTTCCGGCGAAGAAGGAGCTGTAGGACTCCTCCGATGGATTGAGAAGTCCGAGAAGGTCTTCTCCATGTGTAATTGCCCAGCGGACAGCAAAGTTAAGTTTGCTACTGGTACTTTCGAAGGAGCTGCACTCTCCTGGTGGAACGCTGAAATTCAAATGGTTGGGCTAGAAGCGGCTGATAACATGCAGTGGGCAGCATTTAAGGAGCTGATCATGGAAGAATACTGTCCCCGCGACCAAGTGAAGAAGCTTGAGGGTGAATTCCTGAATTTGAAAATGTCTGGGTCTGAGGTTGAGCAATACACTGCACGATATCACGAATATGAGGTTTTGTGCCCCTCAATGGTTGACGCTGAATTCAAACGCATCGAGCGTTACCTGGAAGGCCTCGCGCCTCAAATCAAGGGATTGGTGACTGCCAGCAACCCCGCAAACGTGCAGCAAGCCATTCGTTTGGCTCACAAGCTTACTGATCAAGAGGTCGAGAAAGGTACGCTACCTGCGAAAGCCACTGAAAAGACTGCCTTAAGTGGCAAAAGAAAAGCTGAAGATGAAGCTCCTGAGAACTCGATGAATGTTCAGAGTGTGGGTAACAGCACTGGGAGGTCTTTCAACTCCCAAGGTCAAAGCAAGAGATCAGGGAACAACAGTAGCAACTACCGCCAGGGTGGCAATGGTCAAGGCAACTACAGGGGTAACCTGCCCTTGTGCAACAGATGTGGGAAGCATCATGCTGGTGCTTGTAGGAAGAATGTGAACTGTGAAAGGTGTGGCAAGGGAGGC
>JBCNJP010000020.1:11777746-11909063 GCA_039602395.1 Deinandra increscens subsp. villosa
TTTTTCTTGCTTCTTGCACGTGAACCTGCTCACCATTAAATTGAAGATTTCTTGGCAATTGACATTGTTGTATACTTGTATACGTGGAAAAGCACTAAAAAGAACAACTTTAGTAACTGTTGATTTCGGCCGTATTTGATAATTGATTTCGGCATAAGAACCGTGTTCTCCTCGGAACAAGTTTAGTAATTGATATTGCTGAACTAATAAATCCCCACATCTTCATCGATGGATAACAAACGCGGAACTCGGGTTCGGGGCGCCTACAATGAAGTTCTTTATTTTCAATCCACACGTATGCAAAATCAATGTCCCACGTGACCCTGGCCTTCATCATGGAACATTGCGCCTTGCTCGGGTTCTTCTGCGGGTATACTTGGACCGGCTCCTGCTCAAGCTTATGTCACTTCACATACCTCCCACACACCGACTAACATCGAGCAGACTATGCGTACCATGAATTACCGGATCCACAATGGTACTTAGACACGGAAGCAACCAATCATATGTTCAATACGACACATAACCTCTCAACTTATGTCAATAATAGTATGTCAAACAATATCGTTGTTGGCAATGGTCTCCACATTCCCGTCCATGGCACCGTTTTTTCAACCCTAAGACCACCTTATTCTTCTTTAAAAATTAATAACATACTTGTTGCACCAAAACTTATTAAAAACCTATTATATATTCGTCAATTAACGACTGATAATAAAATATCAATTAAATTTAAACCGTTTGGCTTTCTTGTAAAGGACTACCCGACACAGATTCTTATACTCAGATGTAATAGTTCAAGGGATCTCTATCTGCTCTCTTTGCCTATCACTTGTGTCACCAGCACCTCTACTTTTGCTGCCTTGTCCCAAGATCTTTGGCACCACCGTCTTGGCCATCCGGATTCCTCTTTATTGCGTGTTTTGAATAAGAACAATTTTATTAATGTGCCTAATTTATCAGACAATGGTTTATGTCAATCTTGTGTGTTTGGAAAACATATTAAGCTTCCATTTTATGATTCATTATCTACTACTTACTTTTGATATTATCCATAGTGAATTATGGACCTCCCCAGTTCCTAGCTCGGGAGGCCATCATTTTTATGTTTTGTTTTTAGAGTATTCACAAACTACTTGTGGACGTTTCCCATAACTCACAAATCTCACGTGTTTACAATCTTTCAAAATTTTCAAAATTTTCAAAATTAATCCAAACCTAATTCAATATGAACACTAAAACCTTTCAATGTGACAACGGAACCGAATACAACAACTCCTTCCATAATTTCTTTTCTCAAAATGGCATGGTTTTTTCGTTTTTCTTCTCCACACACTTCTTCTCAAAATGGCAAATCCGATATAAAAGTACGATCCATTAATAATATCATCCGCACCTTACTTTCACACGCTTCCCTACCTCCTTTCTATCGGCATCATTCCTTCTAAATGGCCACATTCTTGTCAAACATTCTACCCGTCAAAACCAAAGCTTTACAAACCCCTACCCTCCTACTCTCTTTAAAACACCCTTCTTATAACCACATCCGCACTTTCCGATGTCTTTGTTATCCCCTCCATCCTTAAATTAGAAAATCGTTCTTCTCCTTGTGTCTTCCTCGGGTACCCCTCCAAACACATGGGGTACAAATGTCTTGAACTTTCCACCCACAAACTCATCATCTCATGACACGTTGTCTTCGACTAGCATGTCTTCCCCTTTCGGACACCTCAAAATACACAACCATACTACACCTTTCTTGAATCAGACATCTACCTAACCTTATGGCACTCTGTCCATCCCTCCGCTGCGTCGGGTCCTACATCACAAGACAATCCATCCACCCCAGCCTTACATCAGCCCCAAAACTTGCCACCGAGCCACTCCACAAGCCCCGCCCGAGCTAGCCTAACTTCCCTACCCAATCTCAGCCGCCATCACACTAGTCTGGGCCAGCCCCTCAATCACTTCCCAACCACCAAACTACCCCAAACCTTCACCCCCCCTCTCCACAACAGTCCAAACCATTACACTGGTTATCATCTCATCTTCCTTCATACCCTCACTAGTTATCCTTACGCCACCACCACTGCCTCCACCTCCCCCTCCCACCCACACCATGATCACTAGAAGCATGGTCGGGACCACTAAACCCAAACAAATCTTTAACCTTAACAGTACCACTGGTCTCGTCCCCATTCCTAAAAATATTTCCGAAGCCTTAATGAACCTTGTGTGGAACCGTGCCATGACTGATGAGTTCACTGCTTTTATCGATAATAATACTTGGGAGTTAGTGCCTCGTCTTCCGGGCATGAATATTATCAGGCGCATGTGGATATTTAAACATAAAATGAAATCTGACGGCACTCTTGAGCGCTGATAAAGCACGATTAGTTTGTGATGCAAGGTCTTAGCAAATTGGAGCGGACCGTCATGAGACTTTCAGCCCGGTGATCAAACCAACTACTATACGCACCGTTCTCTCTATTGTTATTTCTCGGGGTTGGGACATCAATCAGTTAGATGTGAAAATGCTTTCTTACATGGTTACTTGTAAGAAACAGTGTATATGCATCAGCCTTTGGGGTTTCGGAGTTCATCCTTTCCTCATCATGTACGTCGTTTAAATAAGTCACTTTACGGGTTGAAACAGACTCCCTGAGCATGGTACCAGGGCTTTGTAGACTAGAACGTCACTTTAGGTTTTTAGCATAGTTCATGCGACTACTCTCTATTCATTTACAGACATAGTTCAAACACTGCCTACCTCTTACTTTATATTGATGACATTATATTTACAACCTCCTCCTCGGCCCTGAAGTCTCACATTTTGGCTTGTCTCTCTGCTGAATTTCCCATGAAGGACCTAGGTCCTCTTAGATATTTCCTAGGCATCTCTGTCACCCATGACCCGAACGGGTTATTTTTATCTCAGTAGACATATGCATATGATATACCTGCCAATGCCAAAAAGACAGATTGCAATCCAGTCTAGACACCGGTTGATACAACCGGCGAGTTGAGTGCTACTTCAGGCGATTTGATCGATGATCCTACATCCTATCGCAGCCTCGCATGGGCTTTTCAGTATCTCACATTCACCCGTCCAGATATTTAATATGTCATTTAGCAGATTTGCATGGATATGCATGCTCCTCGAACTTCTCACCTTCATGCCCTCAAACAGATTCTTCGGTATATCAAGGGTACTTTACGTATGGGGGTATATTAGAGGTGCACAAACCAGTTTTTTTTCTAACCGATTTCGGTTAAGACCATTGACCAGCTAAAACCGGTTAGAGTGGTAACCAGTTCGGTTTGTAAATGGATTGAGAGGAGAAAAGATGTAATTGGTTAATAACCGTCGGTTCCAGTTAGAAACCGGTTAACGAGTTTTTTTACCGGTTTTGATCGGTTTTTTTACAATCGGTTAGGGAATAACGGGTTTAGTAACCGGTTTGTGGACATGAGAAGTGATACCAATATATAACCGGCAGGCCGGTTTGAAACCCTAACCGGTTTCCACTTTAACCGGTTTGTCTAAAAACCGTTTTCGGTTCTTTTCCTAACCGATCGGGCAACCGGATTTTTTGTTCACCTTTAGGGTATATATGCATCGCAGCCATCCATCTTCTCTTATTGCATACACAGATGTTGATTGGGCGGGTTGTCCCGATACACGTCGATCTACATCTGGTTTTTGTATCTATTAGGTGACAACCTGATCATCTCATGGGCCTCTAAGCATCAGACCACAGTTTCTCGTTCCAGTACTGCCGAGGCCGGGTACAGAGGTGTTGCACATGTGGTTGCTGTAATATGTTGGGTACACAACCTTATGCTTGAGTTCGGATCTCCCCCTCGCCGGATGTCTCTTGTCTATTGTGATAATGTCACTGCTATTTACATGTCCGAGAACCCTATTCAGCATCAGCGTACCAAACATATTGAGATAGATATTCACTTCGTACATGATTAAGTTAAATAGGGTAATGTTCGAGTTCTTCATGTTCCTTCGCGCTATCAGCAGGCTGATATATTCACCAAAGGATTGCCAATAGCTCTATTTTTTTCCGGTCTAGTCTAAGTATCTATGAACATCGTCCTTAAATTGAGAGGGTATATTAGACTATGTATTGTTATAGTCATTATTATATAGTTTAAGGAGGTCAACTATAATTTTTGTAACTATATATTAGTATGAATAAAAAGGAGGCAACACTTTACATTCTATTATAAATTCATATTCAAATTCTTGTACAATATGATGGAATTCAAATCTCATGAAATCTACAAAAAGATCCACAAAGAAGATGCATTTGGGTAATGACGGTCGTCATGGGTTTCAAAAACTTTGTTTGGACTACATATGAACGTTGGAAATTTACTATATATATGATGTTTATATAAATTATGGAGCTATGCATGTCCTATGTTAAAAGTCTTCTTTTTGTCCTTAAGTATGAGAAGTTAGGGTCATAGTCTCTCTTCTACTTATTTAATAAAACGAAATCTATGAATCCCGTTGAATCTAAACATAAGGTGGTATATATGTTTGGCTCTATCTAACTAAGAACAACATTAGAATCATCATCGTAATCTTATCAGAATATATTTTATATTCTATTTCATTTATCATATAACACATATTAAATTGATAATCATATTATTAACTAATACACGTAACAAACAAACAAACAATTAACTAACAAAATACGATGTTAAACTTATATAACCGCCGGAATAAGTTCACCCGTCGTTTTAACTTTTAACTTCCCGGCACCAAGTTTAACAGCATATGCAGAACCGTCACGGCCGCCGTTGAACCGCCAACCGCAAGAACCACCACCAGTCCCACCGCCACGCCCGGCCGGCTCTCCATCAAAAACCGCTGCAAAAACGCAACGGCCTCGTAAATATCCGAATGGTAACCACCGCTGTAAACATATGTCTTCTCCCACCCCATCCAATTATCCGGCAACCGATCAGAATCCATCTCATCTTTCACCTTACGAATTCTCTCCCTTAAAACAATCATGTTCTCGTCCACCATCTTCCCGCCAGAACCATCTTTCTTAAACGCCATTGTTGCCGGTCGATTATGGCCGCTGAGAGAGGAGGTTTTGGGGCGCCGGAGTGTGCCGGAGGACGGAGCTCCGGGAGGTTTTAAGGGGTGAAATTGAAAGAAGGAAGAAGAGTGCATTTTAGGGTCTTTTTTGTTGTTAAAATTGATAAGAATTGCCATGAAAATGAGGGTGTATTTAAGTTTGAGAAGGGGAACACTATGTGAGTTGACACGTAGGAATGCGTGTGTAGTTGTGGGCCCCACTCTTTAGGGGTTTTCGCGGCATTGTGTTTGAAACGTGTATATATGTCTTATTTGGAAATGTGAAAGAAATCTACTAATTTTAATTTATTTTAGGATAAATTAATTATATATTATTAAAAAGGATAGATAGTAATTTTTCTGACGTTGAAAAAATAACTCACGGGAAGGGATGACGTTGTTAGGATCTCATATAGGTCTCTATGGCCCTGGCTCGTAAATGAATCTTTATGAGCTTCTAAAATATCTTTTAGACCATAACCAATGCCCTAGTTGGTCATATACATGTGACCAGTGGCGGATGCATTTGGAAGTTAGGGGGTGGGAAGGCACCCCATAGGGTTAGAAGATTACATGCATTTCCTTTATTAACCTTTAAATTTAAGTCAAAGTTAAGGTATTAGTTGTAGGTTGTGGTTTAATAAAGGGGCACTATTTTTATTAAGTTTATGAACTAGGGGCACTTTGGACATTTCATTTGTAAGTTTGATATAAGATTAAATGATTTTTTGTGAAACACAAATAAATCCTATGTATCTACTTTAAATTTGATATTAAATTTTATACTTTTTTTTCTTTTTTTTAATAAACAACATTTTAATGTGAAATTTTAATTTATCACCCGCTTGATTTCGATATTTCTCGGGGTTTTATATACTTAAATATTCATCTGACTCATTTTGATTCAATCTATATTTCGCCCCCCGTCTTAAAATTTTCTGTATTCGTCACTGCATGTGACCTACTATCAGAAAAAGAATTGTAATAGCTAAATGGACGAGGAACGTGTTTTTGTTATGCTACTAATACTTGTACTTGCTCTACTATTCTGCCCCATCCTGGTTGTCGAGAATCCATATATCCTTTATCAGTGTATGGACAACTATCTCTGTGCACAGGTTTAGGTTTGGCCTCAATGGAAAATAAAATGGAGCACCTAACAACGCATCTTCACAGACCAAGAACTACGAGATCACCCATTTCATTCTGGTGTGGCGGAGGGATCATACCATTTGAGTCCTTTTTTTTCATGCCACGTCCCCATGCCGCATGTGTGGTGACATGGGCTGAAAAAAAGGAAAGAGAGGGATTGGAAAATAGAAGGAATTTTATGTACCCAAATGGGAGGCGTTATTGAATGGACTAGGTCTTGTTGGAACGCGTTCTTCATACTTATTCAATATGAAAAAAAAAGAAAAAGAAATTAAAAATAAAAAAGCGAGGCATGGGATGCCCTTCCTATTCAAACTCTTGATCTCGGACATGGAAAGTTATACATAGGATATATCTAAGGACAATGGTGTAACTAAAATCAAATTAAAACTAATAAAACACTTATTAATGATTTTCAAAATTAAAAAATTATAATAATAAGTTTTGTCACTGTATAACGGATATATAAAAGAATTGCACTGTTATAATGTTATGTAAAGATAACTGGAAAAAAAAAACCTATGTAACAACCCAAATGTTTAGACTATTGAGTCTAAAACTAAAAGACTATATTATACGATGGTACCTCTTACACAACATATGCTAAATTCGTTGAGATTAAAAATAAATATACGTTACAAGAGTGTACTTATTACACCAACAACTCATTTCCTGAACTTATGAACTCGTTACTCTCGAATAAAAAGCAAGAAACAAAACCAAAAAATAATAAAAACAAACAAAAATAACACAACAAACAACAACAATAATAATAACAACAATAATAATAGTAATAGAAAAAACCATGGAGAAAAAAAAGGATAAAACAAGAAATTGGACTTTTTTATGTAGAGAAAAATTAATTACTATTCATTATTACATATTTTAGACATGCATAAAGATAAATGTAGAGTTTATTAATTAAATATTATATCTATATTAAAAAGTTTTTAAATAATATTTTCAAATATAACTTTCATAATTCCTTTCTTAATTATGAAAGAGGCGAACGCAGTTATAATTTTCCTTATTATATTATATTGATTAATGATTAATTACTATTCATTGTTATAATCATGTTTTAAACAAAAAAATAAAAGGTATAGTTTATTAGTTAAATATTATTTCTCTTTTAAAGAAATTCTAACTAATATTTTTAAATAAACTTTTCTTAATTATGAAAAAGGCAAAGATAATTTTTCTGATTTCTTATTATATCAATAATTAATAATTAATAATTACTATTCGTTTATTACAACCACGTTCCAAATATAAAGATAAAAGGTATCTAATTGTTAAATAAATTGGGCCTTGTAATAATTATTATCAGAAAAAAAAAATTATTAGATCTATTTTAAAGAAATTCTAAATAATATTATCATATACACAATTCTTAATTAAGAAAGAGGCAAAGATAGTTATAATTTTTCTAATTTCTTAATATATTAATAATTAATCACGATTCGTTATTACATGTTTATATTGGAATTTTGAGAGGAAAAAGTAGTAGAAAATGTGTTTTTTCACTAAATGTGAAATTGAGTTTTTCATCAACTTTGGACTTAAATAAAATACAGATAAAATAGGTTGTTGCTTATGTATTTTATGGTTTTATGCAGTACGTTGTGAGGGCTTTACAACACACTAAACCACATCCAAATCCGAGCTCGTATGAATGAGATATCGAGGCTTAAAGTTGAGGTCTTGCAGCAGTGAAAGCTGCAAATTTTAGAGAGAAAATGAGGTGGAACTTATCCCACATTGGTTGGGGATGAAACTAAAAGTGGTTTATTAGGTGGAACCTTACCAACTGTTGTTTCCATGAGTAAGAGACATCGCTTGGATCCTGAGGGGGTCTCGCACTCGCACACACGCGTGGCGTGGGCGTATGGGCACAATCTTGCGTTTTGATGACGCACTATGCACTTCGCGTCGTCGCTTGGGAGCCGCCTTATTGTTTTTTAGTTCAACCGGAAATTGGTCCGGTTGTAGTCCAGGAAGATAGGTTCAAACGGAGTGGAGAGTTAAACTGCAAGAACGGGTTCGAGCGGAACCAGTTCAGCCGGAAGATGGGTCGAGCGGACCTGTATGGTTCGGGGCGGAACCGAGTTCAACAGAAAATTATTCCGATTGAAGTTCAAGCATATGGTTCAGCCGGAAGGTTGGTCCGGATACGCGAGTTCAACCGAAAACAGTTGTGAAAACGCGTTTTGAGCTAATTAAGGTAATTCCGCGTTAATTAGAAATTAATTTGCATTAAAGAGGTTTAATGCAAAGTTTAACTACGGATTAACTTTTAATTGTTCACCAAGGCTCCCTACCACTATAAATATAGTCATATGAGTTGAGGCTCAATACACCAGAATTCACAAAATTCTTACTCTGTATTAATTCTCTCATGTTTTAAAGAACTTCTTCCAATCTTCATCATGTTCGTCAAAACCTTCAAGAACACGAAGGTAATCTCGGGCTTAGTGTTATCTTGGCTGTACAATACGGTTTAGGTGATTGTACCATGTGAAACAAGACGGGTTCTTCGGTAGACCCGAAATTTGTTTTAAGGGACTTGGGTTTTGACCCGAAGTCTTCGCCAAAGGTTTTCTGTTTAACTTCTTTTTCGTCAAACCTTTTTCAACATTTCTGTTCTTATTTTAAACTTCTCAAATTCTTTCAAAACTTCCTCAAATTTTCAAACTCTTCTTGTCACTAGTACCCTTTCTTTTATTTTATTTGTAATTGTATTTTGTTTGCTTGTATTCATTATTTCATTTCCTTGTAATCGTACTGTAATTTCATTCTCATTTTGTATTGTAATATTTCTTTGTAATTGTTGATAGGAGTATAATTTATTTTTATTGTATTGTAATAGAATAGACTCTCTTTCTTTTGTTGTAATCATTCTAAATAAAAAATATTTATTTTATTTAAATTTACGAACGGTTTTTATACGGTGTACGTTAAACATAAAGATAAGAAGTATAGTTTATTATTTAAATATTAGATCTACTTTAAAGAGATTCTAAATAATATTTTCAAATACAAATCTTTTAATTGTGAAAGAGGCAAAGATAGTTATATTTTCGGACTTCTTATTATATTACTAATTAATTACTATTCCTTATCATAAACCACGTTTTAAACAAAAAGATAAAAGTTATAGTTTATTAATTAAATATTATATCTATTTTAAAGAATTTAATTATGACCTAAGTGTGGGCGGTATACCCACGACTTCATTATGAAGGCTTTAAGGGTTTTGCAAGGTTTCGATCTGTTTGTATACCATTTGATAACGGGTGTCGTGACCGCTATACAAATAATCCTAACTACCTATAGACAGGGTAAGTCGGGTATCAATCCAGGGGAGTTGGTAGTTATTAGCGACTCTAATTATCTAACCTAAGTTACCGTCACTAACCTAGATTAACGAAACTTAACCCTAAATTACTTTACCTAAATGACTGAAATTGTTAAGGTGTTTCTTAGCTGTTTTGATTGAATTTGATTTTAAACTAACAAACTACGGAAAATCAAAATTACTAAACTACTACTAAGTTAATTATCTAATGATGACAAGGGTAACCACTTTAGGATTCAGGCTGTTAGGTAACTAGTTTATCACTTCGGGTTTCTATTCTGGAAATTACATAGACATAACCGTATCCAGTTTGATTAACTTAAATACTAATTACCACGTACTTGCTTAAGATATTCCTAGAGCTATGCTTAGAAAAGTACTCCGGGAGCGGGGGGCGCATACAATAGTGACAAGCAAAAGATTAAACAAACAAATACTAAGATTAACTGAGTGTTACAATCTCAAATCTTACCCATAACATAAAAACTCTAGTTTAAAAACAGCACTGACTAACACTTCACCCAAATTAGTCACGAAGAGATTAGCCGATAGTCATAATGAAGCAATCCAATACTGTCACTATCAGACTCATCGTAACAAGCAACCAAAAAATCTGAGCACACTAAACAAATTTAAATAATAAACTAACAAAACAACCAAAATCTTCTTGCTCTCCTTCTTAACTACACGGAATCAACCAGAAAAAGGAACTGAAAATTGTTAGTCTTCAATCTATGTGCACAGCAGCCAAAGAGGCTGTCGCCTCTTTCCCAGCCGTCCGAACTCTCTTCTGTGCAAACTCCACTTTTATTCCTCCAAATATGTCCTTTTTATATTTTCAATTGTTGAACCCTTTGCTTCTTTTCTATTCACGTGAACTCCGCTCCACAAGCCCACATTTGATTTGGTTGTAGTCCATGTACACACAATTGGCTGAGGCCCACTTCTTTTTGTTGGTTATTCGGATCCATCGTTGCATGAGCTATGTGCTTATGTTCACAAATTGTTTAACTCACGTGACAAGTGCTTCATATAAGTTTTCTTTTTTTCTTCATTTGTCTTTTGCAAATTATAATACTTTAAGCTCATTACCTGCTTCACGAGAATCACAAAGTAAAAAGGAATTTAAGTTTCTCTAATATTTTCAGTTTGAAGTAATTAAAAACTAGTATTTATAAAAAAAATGCTTATGAAGTTTGACTCGTAATCTGTTATGATCTTTTGTTCAACTTAATAACATCACTTGAGCTTATTTCATTTTCATCACATTAATTATAACAACCGATTAAAATTAAACATTATTTACTCAACTTGTTGTTTTTAGGGGATGATTAATATAAGATAAAATGCACTTTTAAACCGCTCATCACCATCTCTCGCGGCTTCAAAAAGGAAGTTGTGCTTCTTGGTGAAGGAGCATGAAGCCGAGAGGAAGAAGAGTAAAAGGTGAGCCATTATTTCATATTACTAATTTGAAGCCTTCATTGTTGTAGAGTCCATATCTCTCTCCAAGGCTTTAATTTCTATTTTTATACTTTGAGTTTTTAAGATAATGAAAGTGCGTGAGCGGTAGATCGTCTACTTAGTCGTAACGAAATCAATGTAAAGCGAGTAATCACACGAGAATAAATACAAAGAGACTTGTATTAGACCACAGAGAACCACAGAGTACACTGATAGGAAGTAAGACTCAAACCTACAACTCTGCCAATTACAACACAAGACAAATTATATAAACTAGCGCTAAACCTGATGGTTCGAACCTCAGGTTCGGACAAGTTCGGACCTATCCGAACTTGGAATTGATTCATTTTGATAATGCTTGAAACTATCAATTTCTTTCTTCAAAACTTTCTGACGGATTTTCTTATATTGATCATTGCCTTCACATCGTTTTTCCAAAACATCCCACAAACTCCTTGATGTGTAGTTACCTGAAAATTGATGTAGTAACTCTTTAGGCAAAACCATCGTCAAAGTACCATACGCCTTTTTCTCAGCTTGATAAGCTTTCTTTTGTTCAGAAGACATCTTTCTTTGAAGAATGGGTTCACCAGTTTCATCCTTAGAATAGACATATTGCTCAGTAAACGCCAACCACATATCAATGTCATTAGTATCAACGTACGCTTCAAATCTTTTAACCCAACTATGATAATCTTCCAATTTGAGCAATTTGGGAACTTTCTGACTTGTTCCAATTTTATTATCATAATTTATCATTGTTTGCATCGTTGCTTGAACCGAATTTTGAATAGCTGCGAACGCTTGAAAATATGACATTTTGTAAAAGTTGGTTACTGTTCACCCGAACCTGTGCCGAACCTCGTCCGAACTTCTGCAGAACCTTATCCGAACAGTAACATTCTGAACGCCTTCTGAACCTCAACTTCGGATTATCAAACAAAACTAAGGCCGAACTTGTTCCAAACAGTATACGAACCTCGACCGAACAAAGTCCGAACGTGACCCGAACTTTCACCGAACAAGAAAATAACCGAACTCCGTCCGAACCTAGAGTTCGGAGCGGTTACTCCGAAGTTGTCCGAACCTCAAACGAACCTGAACACTATCAACACCATTTTCGCAATTTTGAGAGATTTTGAATGAGATTTTTGACAGAAACTCAGATATACTCAAGAAAAACAGCCTAGAAGAAGATTTTTCATGTAAAGCACACTCGAGATGATCAAACGAATCCAAAAATGATACTCATTTTCATAAAACTTGAAATTTTTGACTCAAAACTCCGAAAAACAATGATTTCCGACCAGTAGAGCAAACCAAATGCTCTGATACCACTTGAAAGTGCGTGAGCGGTAGATCGTCTACTTGGTCGTCTACTTATAAAAATCAAAATTTTGAAATCCTTAATTTTAGACTAATTCGGGACTTATTAGTTACCACAATTTAGGAATATTAGAACCCTTTTCTTATTTTGAACTATTGCAAGAAACCAATAAACCAGCTGATAAGATAAATAAAAAAATTTATCACTTCAGCAAAAAAATCCACAATTAGGAAGTAAACCAATTCTCTCTAGATCTTACTATCAATTAATTCGTAACAATTTAAGCCAGATACTCGCAAATAAATAATATTTCTACAACATCTAAAAACATAGAGTGAATATGAGCTGAAAATTTGCTACACCTGATCATTTAGATAATAAGAAAAGATAGGATAAATTTGTATCATAAAATTATTGCCGACACCATGAAGACCCTTTGTCCTTCTTGTTCGGTATTCATCATCATCAAGACATAAAGCCAAAAGTTCCAGAACATATATCAGTATTGATATTGCTATGATTAAAAATATATTATTTTTTAATTATAAATGGTAATAGAAGAGTTGATTATAATAATTAAATCGTAAATAAAAATTACTGTTAATTATATCAGAATGGATATTAGTATATTACTATAATTGAAAAAGTTGAATTATAGTTTGAAAATAGGAATTACAAACACCAACTGATCGAACTTTTTATTATTATTGTGAATTATTAAATTGAAGTTCTCTAAAATAGATTAAAGAAAAAGAGAAAATAAATAACATGTAAAACATGTGCATGGTTTTCTTCTTGGAACAGGTAGAAACGAAAATTGAAGGTTTAGGACTTCAGGGTAGAGGTGCAAAAACCGGTTTGAAAACCAAAACCGGTTCGGTTCTCAAACCGGTTCGGTTACCAAACCGGTTTTGAGCACGAATCCTTGAAACCGATGAAACTGGTTTCGGTTAGAAACCGAACCGGTTTGGGAACTCAAACCGGTTTGAACCGGTTTTGTATTTTTTTTTAAAACTTTATAAAAACCAAAAAAACATACTTTTTATTGAAAAAAACATAAAACATTACAAAAGAGAAGAAGTTCACACCTAAACGATTACAAAAGTACATAATTGGGGGACACCGAGCCATTTTTTTAGTGAATGAGTGATAATCTTTGTTAATTTAAGAGTTTTTTTAGAGATTGAGAAGTGGGGTAATGTTTATAACACATCAAGGGGGTATATATACCAATTTTTAGGCTCAAACCCACCCCCAAACGGCTAGAAAAAGCTCCTAAAATCATGTGAAGAAACCGGTTTCAAACCGGTTTGGGCCAAACCGGTTACCGGTTTGAAAACCGGTTTCTTCACTAAAACCCCAAACCTACTGAAACCGGTTCGGTTTGACCGGTTTGGGAACCGGTTTGGTCAAAACCGGTTTTGACCGGTTTGAGAACCGGTTTTCAAACCGGTTTGGTTTTCAAACCGGTTTGAGATTTGCACCTCTACTTCAGGGGAATGAATTATTGGGCTCTCATTTTTACTTTGGATCGAGATGTGGGCTGCAATTTTATGGGCCTGCGAATTGGTAAAATGAAAAAGAACAAAAGTTTGAGATATAAAAAAAAGGTCATGCTATTTGAAAGGTGAGATTGGTGGTTGCTAAGGTTAAAAGACGGATTATTATTTGCTAATAAGGCAAACATAAGATTAAATGGCGTCAATTTTCCTAATTAATTAAATAAAACTAAACACTTTCTACATACTTCTCTGGATTCGATACCCTACTTACTTTAGCTACCTAGGTTATTTAGGTTTTTAAAGTGGACCACGATATCCGCTATCATTGACCTCAACAGGATACGCAAGTCATATTGACCGGCGTATTAAAAAACTCAAATTTAATATCTTTTAAATTAACAAATTTCAATTGTATGGAACGTCAAATGTCTTTTATTGAAGGTAAAAAGAAAGGTCAAAAATTAAATTAAGATTACAAATTAGAGGGTAGAATTTTAGCAAGTGTTTGATAATAATGGAAATGAGTATTGATTGATTAGAGGATAGTCAAATGTCTTGAATGTATAGATTGATCCGTAAAAAAGAAAGTCAAATAACAACATTTTAGCTTATGGATTCAAATTTTGTGTCCAAAAATTTTGTTTCAACATCATGTATATTTCATATACCAATAAAAACATGAGGGAGTAAAACCTCTAAGAGTGAGAGTAGAAAACTCAACTATAATTGTAGTTTTGGACTACAAACAAAAATCTTTCCTCATAAACCTCGATTGAATATTAGATTTCCCAACTCCAAAGAACACAAAAAACTTCATTATAAGAACGTGTCTTCGATTTTATTAACACAAACAAAACAATTTCTTGCATAGAGAAAATGAAAAAGCCTTAGAAATCTTGTTACCTTAATACTCATAGACATCATACGAACAACCAAAACCTAATGAGATCAAAATTAAAATCATAAAGAATAAGATTTTACAAACATGTACACACAAAAACGTATGTCTAAAGAATCTTTAACATGCAATTTTAATTTGGAGATGAAAAAAGCCTGAAAACTCGAAAATCAGTGAAAAAAAAGTTGAATCAGAGAATAATGCAACACTAAAAATCCATAAATTAAGTAATCACATATAGTTAATGGTTTCTTTACAGAAACGCCTTAAAATTGGGTGTGGTTTATATTAAAAAATAAAGAAACAAAACAAACAGTGAATGAGATGATGATGGTTAGAAGAATTCGTTTACCTATGTGAAGAATTGCCCAAGGATTATGGTGAACACCTCTGATGGCGTCTGATTGCTTTGTTGCGAAGAAGAATAGAAGAGACGAACACAAAAGAGAAGGAAGTCTGATGGTGATCTGCTTGAACAATGCTAGAAACAAAAACAAAGATTACGTTATTAGATCACGTCTAATGGCTAGAATTCAACCCAAATTGACGATGTTGATCGTAGATGATCTTCATAGTGGCTGAATAACCTAGGAGGAACCCTAAAGAGATCGAGAGTGTGTAGAAGAGAATGCAGGAATTCGGGGTTTTCTTCAAAGCGGGTCATAACAAGAAAAAAAGGTCAAACTCATGGGTATTCAAAGATCCATCTGTCCAAACTTTCCTTTAAAAATTTTAATTAAAAAAATGAGGAATTGCCACATAGGACTTATCCTATGTGGCATAAGTAAGAGGAGGACATGCCTGATTATGTTTATTAGAAGATAGGATTTAACGAACATAAAGGGGATTATGATCAAAGAATTTTTTTTATGAAAAAGTTAATAGCTAGGTTGATTGAAAAGTAAAATAATACGATAGAGTTGATAAATGATTGAAAAACACTAATTTAAAAAATAAATTTTTATGAACAATGAATTTAATTATTACCTTTTTTTATATATTGATACTAACGATTTGACAAAAGCTACTATCTAGCATGACAGGGGAGAAAACTAGCGTTTGGAGTTTAATGAGTTAACAAACAACTGGAAATGGTCAAGATAATGTATTCTAGAACATAAAACACCATAGTCCAAAATCTAATGTTGGAGTTTATTGAGTTAACAAACTTAAACCAACTTTCATCGTAATTAAATATCATTTGTTGAATTAAACTAGATTATAGATTAAGGATGGAGATTGATTCTGTTAAAGAAAACTATTGAGTTCTTATCAAACAAAAAAATGGATTAATTAAGAAATTATTGTTAATTATTATATTATTATTATCTTTTGAACAATAAATATAAATAACTAACAGGCCACTGACCTATCCGATCATCTTCATTCTCCGAGTACAGGACTCGAAGACCACTCACAGGATGAAACCCAACATATTTGAAGAAACTCACTAACACAACCTGGAAACCCTTATTTTTGTCACATGTAGGACTAGAACACAAGATATCCCCCGTTTTAATGTCTTTGAGTTTCACACCTCAACTAGTTGGACCGAGAATCATTAGCAATTATAATAATATTATGACTTTATTGAAAGATGTTTAAAGAATATAAACTTTGATAAATAAAAAAAAACTAAATAAACAAACATATGCAACAAAGTTATATATAGATTGTAGATGAGTCGTAAGTAAGATGTTGAGAACAAATCTTACATATTATATCATGAGAGACTATTCAAGTGTAATTTAAATGAAGTCAGAACTCTAGACTTAAGGCCCTCAATTTAATTAAACTGTTTATAATATGTTTTATTTATTTTGAGCCTTATATATTTTGGTTACTATACTATAAGACTCAATGTTTTAAAAACCGGTTCGAATCGGCCGGTTCAACCGCGAACCGCCCTTCTCATCGGTTTTTTTATCCCGGTTTTTTGGCAATAACCGGACCGGGTTAGACCGGCCGGTTTTCCGGTTTTTTTCGGTTCAACCAGTTTTCTGATTTTTTTTATTTTTTTTTAATTTTTTTTAACTTTTTTTTTATTTTTTATTATTTTTTAAAGTTTAAAACTTATATTTTCTTATGAAATACATATTTGATATTATTTTTGAGTGGATTATAATTGTATTTTAACTATTTTGTTGTGGTGTATAAGTTTATTAGCATTTTTATAAAAAAATATATATAAATCCCCTAACCGGTTCAACCAGCCGGTCTAACCGGTCCGACCGGTCGAACCGGTCCCGAAAGATTTTCCGGTTCAACTAAGAAACCGGTTTTTAAAACATTGATAAGACTAATCCATATAAACTCTAAAAGATAACAACCTCTAGATATAACACCTAATCATACAAGAACTCATAAATCTAGACAAACCGAGAGGTTTATAGCATGAAATTTGAAAATGACTCTTTGATTTTAAGTCCTCTTTGAGCCTCAAAACAGTTCTATAACACAGAATAAACAAGTTACTCTTAGAGTCTTAAGAGGTAACTCGGACTCATGAAAATCTCTTTTTTGGTTATGACAACCAAATCTAATCCTACCAAAATTTATTTCTTCTGACACCTATGCTTTATAAGATTTGAACTCATAAACTTTAGATTGTTGGAAACATCAGCGGTCTCAATTTCCCGGAATCGAGTTCATCAAACACCACAAAACCGCCATCGCCGCCGTGGAACCTCCAACCGCAAAAACCGCCACCAGTCCCAACGCCACGCTCGGCCTGCTATCCATCAAAAACCGCTGTAAAAACGCAACCGCTTCAAAGATGTCCGAATAGTAACCACCACTATAAACATACGTCTTCTCCCACTGCATCCAATTTTCCGGCAACCAGTCGTCACCACCACCACATTCCATCTCCGCCTTCACCTTACGAATCCTTTCTCTCAAAACAATCATGTTCTCGTCCACCATCTTCCCGCCCGAACCCTCTTTCTTAAACGCCATTGTTGTCACTCGATTTTGATTTTGGTTATGATTGAGAAAAGGGCTCTTGGGATGACGGAGTTTGCCGGAGAACGGAGCTCCCGGAGGTGGTGCTAGGGGGTGGAAGAAGGAAGAAGAAGTAGTTTGCATTTTGCGTGTTTTTTTGTTGGTTAAAATGAACTTGGAGGTTTAATTAGCCATGCAAGCAAATGAGTATATATGTATTTGAAGTTGAGGGTTTAGATTTGGGAATAGATGTTCCGTGGAGTATACGTCGTTGAAGAGGTATTTGAGGACCCCACTTAAAGGCCCTTGTTCTCGAAGGGAGGTGGTGTTCTAGAAAAAACTTAAACAAGCAAAGAAAGAATTAGAAACTAAAATTAAAATAAGTAAATAACTAATGTACCATGGACGACAAGATTTATTTTAAGTGAAATACTTTGTATACACATATATATTAGTAGGAGAGTGGTTTTTTCTATATAAATATAGTTTTTATATCCGCGTGTGTTACACGGATGACTTTTAAAAAAATTATAAATACAATCATAATTTACGACAATTATGTATATTTATATCTATATAAAAATTTTCCAGTATAATTATAGGTTGGTTAGAGGTTTTACGATAGTCAGTATATAGGCGGTGGGTTTCCTCTGAGATGAATTGTAACACCGAGGGTTTTAATTAATCGTACGAACTGCGGTATAAAGTATTATAAACAATAAAGTATTATAAGCATTATATTAAAGTATTAAAGTATATGCGATAAAATATATAATTTTAATTTGAATTTAAACTTAACTAAATTAAATATATATAGAATTAAATAGAATAACATATTTTATATTACATGCATAATACTTAATTAAAATATTATTATAAATAATGTATTATAAGCATTATATTAAAGTATTAAAACATATGCAATAAAATATATTATTTTAATAAAATATAATATATATGTAATAAAAATATTATCTTGAATAAAATGTTAACCTTAATATTAAAATTTAGTATTTGTATTATTACTAACTTTAATATAAAAATTTATATTTGAATACTTACTTATTGGATAATTATTTATTAAAAGTATAAACTAAATAAACCATAATATGGAAATTTAGTATTTGGATAATTATTTATTAAAATTTTCATTTAATCCAAAATTTTGTGGTGATAACAAGTGTCATTTTTTCTAATTAAAGTATGATCAAACTTTTTATTTATTATATAGTCTTGATATAGATATAGATTATGTTTCATATTTAAAGATAAAGAGTGCTAGTGTATTTGTAATATAATATTAATTAATCATTTCTAATCAAACAATATAAAATTTGATTTTTTAAAAAAGAAATTGGTTTTTTTACGCATGTGAAGACTGAAGATCATTAGTTTACATGTAAAATAACATTAATTGATAATTAATAGAACCAAACAACATAAAATTTTCATTCTTTTAAAAGATGATGGTTTTTTAAATTGGTGCTTTGACCAAAATTACTAATAATAATTTAGTAGTAAAATTAGTTTGTGAGGTAGAGTGCTTGAGTGTACGGTTAAGTGTGATCGAAATAAATAATGTAGCGACACAGGATGTTACAAGGTAAGCCCTTGATATCTGGAGATCTCCGACATAAAACCTTGGGAGGTGACTTAAAGTCACGCTACCTTAGATAACTTTATTAGATAGTAAACGATTACAACATTGCAAGCAGAGGCGGAAGTAGAAAACTTTTTCAGGGGGTGCACAATTTTTATTTATAAAGTCACTATTTTTAATTTAAATTCTTCAGTTTTATATAAACATACATAAAAAAAGTTGGTCCAGATCAGATTGCTCATATAAGACAAATACGACATAATAATAAAAGAAATACATTTATTAGATTTAATTAATATATAAGAAATAAGGATGATTCAAAATTTCAATAAAAAAATATCATAGGAAAATCGAGGATGATCAACATTTTTTTTCGAATGAGGCATAAATGTTAATGTATTGATAATTTATTTGTAGATTACGTTTGGATTAGACTATTAGATACTTAGGTTTGAGCTATTACTTACTAATGTTTTGGTTTATTAGGCTTGGGTGCTATCAGAGCTATTAGTCAATCTGGATTTAAACTTTAAAAAAATATAAAATGTAGCAAGGAAAGCTTGAACCCGGGTCATTCAAGATAGAATAACACATTGTAAACAAGGGTTTGAAGAACCATTGGAACAGACATGTTAATTGGTCTTATTTTATCTAGAATTTATTTAATTAATGACTCTGATCCCAGTCACATATAAAAATACTTGAAAAACCGTACATATAATTTCTACTTCACGTACGAGGTTGAGGGGTTGTGTGCGGAGACCTCTAGGCCTTACTCAATTTCGCGCGTGATTGAGTGTGCAAGTACATGTGTTCGAACCAAGGGGCATTTGCCCTAATGGTATCTTGGTGTTGGATAAGGCATAGCCTTTCCATTTGGTGAGGGTTCAAAACCCATTGGTGACAAAAATAAAAAAATTAGCCGTTAAAAAGAAAAGTACATGTGTTCGAGTGATAGTTGTGTGTAAATGTGAAAGACAAACCTGCTATATATGGTACATAAATCCTAAATAACATCCCGAAAATCGTAAGAATAGATGACCCGGGGGACCCCGCTCAACGGCTGTTGTTCTGGAAGGATACGGAATAAACTTGAATACTATTAAATCATCGGATGATCTTCGATCCAGATTTCGTTAGTCAAACGTGTCATTCACTTCGTTTTTGGAGACGTTGGGAATATTATTAGCTCATTTTTTCTTTCAACAGTTAAGTTCAACGCTCGAAGACTTGTGTGATGAATCGGATCCGGATTAAAGATTTAGAGATTTTAATAGTATTTATTTTCTTAAATATGAAGCCTTTAATTATAGTTTTTTTTTTTATGTTTCTTGTATTTATTGGTGTTTACATCTAAGGTTGTTTAACCTGTATAGATATTGTTCCTTGATTGTTAGGAAATGTGGTATATTTACATTTTACATGGGTTTGTCATGCATATATTGACTCCTAGGGAATGTGATATATCTATGTGGGTTTGTCATGCATATAATGACGGGACTCACATAAGAAGGGTAAACATATATGGATTTGAGGGGGAAATATGTATGGATTTGAGAGTGTGAGCAGTGGCGCAACATTTAAGGGGCGGGAGGGCGACCCCCCGAAATTTTTTTTTGCGATGTAAGGGTATATAATTTTCGTGTAGAAAATTTCGATATACTCCGGTTTCGACCCCCCATTTACCCAAAAATTGGCGTTAGGAAAAAAAATTAGATCCCGACCCTCCACTTGATATTTTCATGCTTCGCCACTGAGTGTGAGTTGTATTATTTTATTAATTTTTTAAAATATATTTTTAAATAATATTCAAACATAACATTTTAAATATTAAAACAACTACAATAAAAAGATTAAAAGAAATTATAAAGACTAGAAAGAAAAAAAAAACTAACATTTTTTTATTTTTTCTTTGATCTGCAACTTCTCAAAGTTGATTAATTCTCGTTCATCTTTACTAAGGTTGGAGCTGTCCATACCAAGTATACGCAACTGATTTATACGAAGTTTCTGCTTCTTTACTTCCTTTCTTTTAGCTTGTTGTTGGTTAAACATTTGAACTTGTTCCAAGAACTCGTCATCTTTGTGTCTTCTCCTTCGCCATCGCCTTGGCGTTTTTTTCCCACCGGCCTAGGTGTCACGTCCTCCTCCTCCTCCACCTTGACTGCGTCGTCGTTAATGTTTGCTTGACAATGTCTCGTTGATACCAAGCCAATGGGACTATCCATTTCCGTCGCCAATATTTTTGGACGAACTTCTTGGACCCCCCCCCCCCCTATAATATTTCTTGAAGTTTGGACTACTTATCTCCTAATGCTCAACGAGGGGTGCGGTGTTTTTATGCTGTCCTTATATCGATTGACGCCAATTGTCAACAAGTCGGTGTCGCTTGCACCGCTTTAACGGTTTCATTGGGCTACCGCCATTATGCCATTGAACTTGGCACCTTCCTGTGATTTCAGTCCACTTGCCACTAAATTTATTGTTGTTACGATATACTTTTCGGTCTATATAGGAGTGGATCTTTTACTAATTCAATCCCAAAACGGGGCCTCTCGCTTGAAAGTTGCCTAAAAACAATTTTAAAAAATGTAATTATTAAAGATACAAATATATAAGATATTATTAATAATAAAAAAAAGTATAGATAAAAATATTAACCAACTATCGGGTCTTTGGATGCGTCAACATATGCTTTAACAGAATTAGGGTTTTCACTCGTGTCCCACCTTTGTTGTTTAGGAATCCCCCAACAAAGACCCTTCAACGGGTTTCTTTCCCTTAGTTTTTTCTCGTCTAACCGGTTCTTGCGCCACCGATACCAATTCGATAATGTCGTCATCCTCTTCGGTTTGAGTTTGTGTTTCAGGATACGGATATGGTGGAATATGCCCCCATTGGGCATATTTGGTTGGATACGAGGGTTGGTAAATTGGTAGTGTCGACGGTGAAACTTGACTCGTATTCAACGGGTTTCGTTGACCTGCGTAGGTTGGCATGTTCATAGGCGAAACTTCATTGGGACCCGGAGGTGCCCCCCCCCCCCCCCCGCTCGGGTTTTTCGTCCTGAAGTACATATTTTTGCAATTTTATGTAAAAAATTAATATGTATTGAGTATCGTCCCACTTGAATGTATTGAGTATCGCCCCCTCGGTAGAAATTTTGAGCCAGGATTTTTTTGAAGCTTCGCCACTGCATGTTCCATGGGTTTAGACTTTGATTGTTGACTTGTTTGGGTTCATAGTCGTTATAGAAAAATAGAAAATATGAGTAAACTAGATGTAGAATGAATGGAAGAACATGTAAAAAATAGGTGAAAAATGGGTTTAAAAGAAAAAAAATCGTTAAATAGTTTTTTCTCTTTGAAAATTCTCCAACGGTCCGAATTTTGACCTTCAACTGTCACTTTCCAAATCATCCCCCACGCAAGGACACCACGCAACGATGAGACGGTGTTCCACGCTGTGGCTTGGCGTGGATGAGACCTACAAAACCTTTTCACGATGTATACCGAATGCACTAATAGTTCTTAACAATGTAGAATATACACTTTAGTGCATCAACGCATGTGTATCAATGAATCCAAAGATATTGAGTATACGTGTGAGCCTAAGTGGCTCAAACCCACCTTCACTCGTGACAACACATGGACACATGGTATAAAACATACTGTATTTAGGTTCACATGTTAAATCTGTTAACTAAATGGGTATTTAGGTTCACATGTTTAATCTGTTAATCAAATGGGTTATGGTTGGATTAACATATATAATATTTTTATGTAAGTAAAACAAATTTGTTAACTAAATGGGTATTTAGGTTCACATGTTTAATCTGTTAATCAAATGGGTTATGGTTGGATTAACATATATAATATTTTTATGTAAGTAAAACAGGTGTAACTTTTTCTAAAATAAGATAAAAAATACAAGAATACATTTATAATGTCAACCCGTTTGTTACCCGTTAAATGGTATTGTACAACCCACAATCCGTTTATGACATGTTTACAACTAGACTAGATTATAAGTTTATAATAACCCGTCATACTAATTAATATCTTAAACACTAATATATAGGTCCATATTCTTATTCTACAATTCGGTCCACCAACCCGCAACGTAATCAACCCGATTCATCTCATAAACAATAAATTATTTAGTTGAAATTTTGTACCTGGTTCGTCTTAATTCTAATCGTAAGTCGTAACAATAATTTAGTATTATTTAATTAATGTTATAACATTTTGAATCAAACGGATGATTTTTTTTTTCAAAGTCTTCAGTCTTAAATTCTCGTTTTAAATGGTCAACCACCTTCAAAGATTTTAGTATTTTTAATTTGTAAATGAAAGTATAATTATTACAGGATATGTCGCCCGGTGATATTAAGTGACAAGTAATATGGTAGTGTGTCTTTCAAGTTCTCAAAGTTAAATTCTTATCTTAAAATCTGATGTCACTTTATAAGTGGATATAAAAATGCATGATTTTGTTGTTCTATAAAAAAACAATGACATATTATGATCACATTTCTTTGTAGAAAAAAATTAGTAATTAGATTTATATAATCATAATCAAGTAGCATTCCCAGTTTAAGTTCAAATCTAATTCGAGTTTAATCAAAGTTGGGCAAATTGAATTTTGACAAAACCGGTCACAATACATGTTCTGGTTCCGGTTTACAAACCGGTTCCGATTCCCAATTGGGTTTTTAATCCAACTCTAATTCTTAATAACTTCCTACATGTTTTGTTTTAATGATAAAACCTATTTGGGCCAATGTCCACCCCAGCCCAGCCCACCCATAAGTCATATATATATAGAGTTGATTTCCTCTATTCAGAGCTCATTTTAGTTATAACCGCATTCTTTGTTTTATTGGTTAAGTAGTTAGGGGGAAAGGTGGTAGTGATACAACACTAGAAAAGTAACACAAGTAATAATCAATAGAAATGTGTCACGTTAAATTCTGAAAAAGTATTAGAACGAGAAGTGGTGAAGTAAAGTAGTAGTAGATCCAAAATTATTTTTTTTAAATAATTAAGATTAAAACTAAATATATTAATTAAAAAGCAATATTAAACTAAAATAAAACACACTATTACACTAAAAATACAATGTTAAACTAAAAAAATACAACGTTTAATTAAGAAAATAAATCCTAAAAAGGACAATCCCAACTATATTTCATCGCTATTTTGCGTTTTCGTGCAAGGACGAGTTCCCAATATTGCGGCTGGACATTATCATGCGGTTTTATACACGTTTTCAAATCTCGATCGAATTGCTCTTGCTCGAGTACAGCTGTTATGCCTCCATCATTGCCATCACTGATTTTTCTCTTTTGATTTCACGACAACCAATTCGTCCGGACCCTTTATTTTTTTCTCAATTTCAACCACTGCATTGTTATGAAATCTTTCACAACGTCAACCAAACTTTGACTAGTGTTTGATGACAACTCAGCCGATCTTTTTCTTATACAAGTCGGTCGTTAGTATTGAATCTTCATTTAAGTTGGGTAAAGGACCTGAGAAGCCCTCATTTGAGGTGAAAAAGTTTCTCCTCTCCGACGTTTTTTACCTTTATGGCGACTCAATAATCGTCCGACCCACTCTCAGAACCGGTGACCATTTCAAATGGTCTTTGATAATATTCTAAGCCTCATTGTTGGAAAAACCCTTCTTCTCGTAGAGTTATTTAAGCTCTTTCATCACCAAGTGCATTATGTCGACGTTTGCATCGCATGTCATTTTTGTCTCTAAAATATAGAAATAATTAAACTAAAAGTATGAACTTAAATAAATAATTGTGTAATAATATATATATATATATATATATATATATATATATATATATATATATATATATATGTGTGTGTGTGTGTGTAAATATGAACTAAAAAAATATACCGCTTGTATGACAAGACCGATGAAGTTGTTAATCTTCGTATGCATTTTGCTCCATTTTGAGTTTAGTTGGTGAGTATTTCTTTTAGTTCCACCAAGTTGTTTAATGAAATGATTAAGCACTCGAATCCTAAATGAGTCGATTTTTGTTGATCACCAAACGACTTTATCTTTCGATACATAAACCCAAGCTTTTGCCAAACACACTTCATCCCGATCATCTCATGTCATACGAGGCGCTCGGTTTTGGAATTTCCTTTTTCTTTGTGTTTGTTGTTTTTCATCGTCTTTAAAATCCTCCTTATGCACATACTCTTGTTCTTCTTCTACTTCTATGTTCTTCATCCGCATCATCGAAAACTTCTTCTTGACGTCGCGGTTGATAAAATTGTGGATTTTGATAAAAGTTTGATGGTGATTGTTGAAATGGATTTGACTCGGGTTGTAGCACAAATTGACCCGGTGCCACTTGAATAGGCATGTTTGGAGCCAATTGAACCGGATAGAATGGATTAGGATTTTGATATTGATAGGGATTTAGATTTGGTTGTTGGTAGTGAAAGGGCTGAGAAGACATCGGTTCGTCTGAAGCAACCTTCAGTCTAAGTTTCTTGCGGGTGGAGCTTGAAGATTTTCTTGGATCCATAGTGGTAGAAAGATTGAGAGTTTATAGATAGAAAGATAGAACAATGTTTGAATATTTAAAGAATAAATTTATTATTAATTTTTTAAAGATTTAAACCATTCAACTGTACAAAAAACCCTCAAAATTCTCGCCTCCACACTACACATACAACAGCTACTTCTAGTCGATCCATGTTACTGTTAGACTAGCCGCATGTGTGGGAACGGTGTAGCCAAGTAGCCCCCCACCACCCCGGCCACGGCCCCATATAATATTAGTTATAGGTCTTTATATTTAGAGACTTTAGCTTTGAATAATGTATAATTTTGAAAAATAGGGAGAAAATTGCATATCTTCAACTCAGTCAAACATGTTCTAAGTAGTCTTACAATTATTCATTCCCAAAGATTCATATTGTCACCTTCAAAGTTCAATATTAGTGGTGTAAGAACTAAGAAGCTCAAGGTTATTTAGGCATGTATACATATATAGACTATTAGACTATATATAATAGTTTTAGGAGACATCATTTTTTTAAAAAGTTAACATTCTTGCTTTGCTTGGCGTGTATTCATGGATCGGCTTCCCACGAGACAAAGTTAAATGAAAAAGGTTTGGATATTCCCTCTGTCTTATACCCGGTTTGTAGTCAAACGGGCAAGTCTTCGGATCATGAATTTGGTGAATGTAAGGTTGCTTCTTTGATTTGGAATGTCATATCTCGACAATTAGAATTGACTCTCCCGGATTCAAAATCTCCTTGTACGCTTTGTTCATGGTTGATTCATCTGGACTGAATAAGTATAAGAAAGAGGTAATTGAAACTACTGTTTTTAGAGTTTGACAAGTTGTTTGGAGATTTATAAACGACAGTGTTCTTGAAAGGGCCTCGTTGAAGAAGGAAAAACTTTACTATTCCATTGCTAGTGTGTCATATTTATGGTTTTCTAGTAGAAATATTACATTAAAAATTAGTTGGGTCTAGCAGCTTAAAAACCCTCTCATTATTATGTGTTAACGTTGAACATATTACCTATGAACATTTATCTCCCTAAAAATTGTACGTATTTAATTTGTACAGAAATTAGTAACATAACATTAATAGCACCCAAAGTTTCTATAAGGTTAACTGTCAAGGTATCTTACTTTAGAGATTTCGACGTTTCTTAGGGATTGAAACATTCGTCATACAGAGAGAATGATAATAATAAAAATTTATAATATTATTTAAATATTGGAGAGGGAAGACAATAAAAAAGACCGCCGTATTAGTGGGTATCACGTCAAGGATTTGATATCCAAGACATTCCTTAAGCTTGGGATTAAATATATATTCTTGTCAAAGATTTTATTTACGGCAAGACAAAAATACTAAACAAAAACATAGCCTGCGAAACAATTCTTGTTGTACTTTGTATGTTGTATTATTTTATTTGGAAAATTGTATATATGCCCCTTTATTTTATTTCCTCAAATGTACCTATTATGTAACTTAATTATCTATACATCCTCCTCTATATCTAATTTGGTAGAGTGAGAAGTTTATTCATGCATGGTATCAGAGAAAAGCAACATACTGTTTCTTCAGTGGCGAAGCTTGAAAATATCAAGTGGGGGATCGGGATCTAAATTTTTTTTTCCTAACGCCAATTTTTGAATAAATGGGGGGTCAAAACCGGAGTATATCGAAATTTTCTACACGAAAATTATATACCCCCTACCTCGCAAAAAAAATAAGGTTGGTTCATCCCACACTGAATGTCGATTGAAAATATTATCAAGCACGGGTTCATAAATAATAAACTAGCTGAGTTTGCTCATATCCCACATTGATTCTTATATATATATATATATATATATATATATATATATATATATATAGGTAAAAGATCCGTGTAGACCCCTTATTTTTTGTAGACCCCGTAGACCCCTTATAAAACTCAATAAAAATAAAACTCAGTGTTGTAAATTTGGTTTTTTTTATTACATAAGCTTTTAAGAACCAAAAAAATAAATAAATAAATTAAAAAAATTTAAGGGGTCTACAAAATTTAAGGGGTCTACACGGAACCCTTCCCTATATATATATATATATATATATATATATATATATATATATATATATATATATATATATATATAGAGAGAGAGAGAGAGAGAGAGAGAGTGAGAAGTGCATGGTGTTTGGAAATAAATGCATGGTGTTATCTTTTAATTGTCTACGGGGTCTACAAAATTTAAGGGGTCTACACGGAACCCTTCCCTATATATATATATATATATATATATATATATATATATATATATATATAGAGAGAGAGAGAGAGAGAGAGAGAGAGAGAGAGAGAGAGTGAGAAGTGCATGGTGTTTGGAAATAAATGCATGGTGTTATCTTTTAATTGTGTTTTTGGTAATATATATATGACAATTCTAAAATAGAAAACATCATTTATTAGATTCCAAACACCATTTATTAAGAATTGTTAAAATTACATTGTGTTAAGATATCATTACACTGTGTTTACATTGTATTATCCTGTAATTCTAATATTGATAAACATACGACCTTCTAAAAACAATGTATATTGTCATAAATTTACCAAAAACATAACTAAGAGATAACATCGTACATTAAAATCTATTACATCATCCACTTCTCACACAAAAAGTATTTTGTATTATAACCCTACTATATATATATATATAGGTATCTTTATAATCAGGTATATGTATATATATATGTATATATATGTATAGGGAGATGATCATTTGAGAACTAATTGGGTTTGAGAACTAAAAAGAACTAATCTTAGCCACTAGTTTATATATATGGAAAACCCCCCATGAATTTGAATGCTCCCCCCTTAAAAATTAGTGGCTCAAATTGGTTCTCAAAAGTTCTCAAAAGAAAAAGTTCTCATTTGAACCTAACTCTATATATATATACATATATAATTATATATATATATATACATATACCTGATATATTATAAAGTCTTGTCTCATACCTACTCCCAAAGTAGTTAGTTATCTGTCGGATAATTACCCGTAAAGTATTGGGTGTACCTGCATGCTTCGTATCCAGACACCAAACTCTTCAAGTATTTATCAGTTAAATATATATTTCTTGTTTTGAAAACCAAACATTATTAACGCCAGGTTACCCGGGATTACATTAGGCAAACATGTTAGTATGTTACCCACAACACCCGCTAATATATTGATAGTGTGAGTAACCGAGACCATCTGTTTGAACCGTCCCCGGAAAAAAAACACCACCAAATGGGATAAATTAGGTGCCTCAAGGATCGAACTCGCAACCACATGGTCACTGGGTCTCTTATCATCAGCAGATGACCATTAAGACAAGTCTCAAGGTCAGACAAGTCTCAAGATCGAACCCGCGACCTCATGACCACTGGGTCTCCTATCAGGTAACTATATACTATACATACGCACATACTGTGGGAACAAGTGTATCACAAAGAAAAAGAAAGAAAAATATACTTAAAATAAATACGATACATGCTTTAAATAAATATAAAATATAAATTAAATATGCATATATAATCAGATAAGTGAGTATATTTTATTAGATAATTGGGTCGGATAAGTGATATAACTCCTATTAAAGACTTGTTGGTTAATTTTTTTTTTTTATCATTTCCCATATCTAGTAGTTTTTGTAACTTGAATGTTGTGATTTTATTAATTACATATCAAATTATAAAAAAGAATTAAATAAAAATATACTAGAGATTATATTTTGATAATGAGAATAGAAAGAAAACAAAAGTGACAACTCATCATATTCAGAAATAAAAGCAAGAAACACTTGGCCATGAATTGAATACGCAAAAGCAAGCTTTCAAGAAACCATGATGATCGATTGAGTGATCCAAAGTTTGTTTCCACGTCATTTTCCATAAATATATGTGGTGAGTGATAAAACATATTGTAGGGATATATATAACTTAATATTTCAAATCCCGATTTTTGTCTCCCTTTATATGTAATTGGATGTCAAAAAGATAACTATGTTTGATTTGAATCATACATAACTACAAAATAATTTATTTAAAATGTTTTTGGACTTTTTTAACATGTATATCAAAACAGTTAAAGCTTGTAAAATTTGAGAGAAGCTTTGATGAGCACTACTATTTTATATTCGTGACTTTGATGGTTCACTGTAGAATATATAACATACATAGCCTATACAATTACAGTGTACCACCTTGTATATAATACAAATTACAATAAATATACTAAACGTAGGGTAGTCTAATAGAAAATGTAAAAGTTTTTTTTTGTATTGACGCGGATTGACGCGGAGATGACGTGAGTACACACACGAAACGCAACCTAAAGAAAAAAAGACTGTATATAAAATTATAAATCTATTTTGTATTAATTGGGTTAAATGGAACACCACAAAAAAAAAATATAGATATGCATAGTCAACAGTGTAATAGTGTGAAACTAACACTAAAACCAAATAAATACTTTAACTCATTAAGCAAACGATTAACAAAGAATTTGAAAAACAATTTAAAAAAAAGACATTTTATTGTTGGGATTTGAGAAAAGCGTAATGTAATGAAAACGAAAAAATAAATAGAAAGATAAAAAATGAGGCAAACCGGGATAAAATCCAAATCTCTCATGCTCATGCTCTACACTTTGCCACTAAAATAAAAAAGCATCTTGTTTAACAATATATGGTTAAAAAAACTCACAAATTTATTGAGAAAATACTTTAATTTTTTATGCTCAAACGCGAAAAAAAGAAGCTACACTCGAACCCAGGTCTCGCTTCTACGAGTTTCGCGTCTTATCACTCTACCAGCAACACTTTTTTTTAAACTCAGGAAGCAAAAAGTATATAAATTAAAACGACGCGATTTGAAAAAAAAAATACTCAAAAACTGCCATGTGACTGGCCCTGATTGGCGCTCAAGTTAGTGTAACTAATCAGTTCAACATTGTATATATACAATTATTATATATAGTAATAATTTAGTTATAAAACAAACGTTTAAATTGATATTCTAATTCGAAAAAATGGATATAAATAATCTTAACTATGGGCTACTGGTCGATAATAATCCTACAATTTAGTAAATGCTAACATGAAGGACCAATAATGTCATTTCTAAACTTCTTCCTATTTAAAAAAACATGGGGGATCAAAATGTAAACTTTAAAAAACTTAGAGGGTTTCTTTTTGCCAAATTAAATAATGTAGCCCCACCACCATCAACCGCACCATCATGGCCTGCAACCTCACCACCGTCCAACAACCTTGCTTCACCGGCGACCTCCCAACCCTCAAACTTCACCCTCACCGCCACCACCTTGGCATCCATCGCCGGCAAAGAAGGGGAACCCCAATCAATGTTTGTTTATAGACCACCACCGCCACCACCTTAGCTCTCGTCGCCGATGAACATTAAACATGAGAAGGAAAAGAGGTCTGTTGCTGTGGGGTCGCCGGTTTGCTTGAGGCGCGATGGCCACCGGTAAACGACAAAGAAGAAGGGGTTAGGTCGTCGGGTTTTGATATTGGTGGTTGCAGGTGATGTCGGGTTTTGATGGTGGTGGTGGTGTCAGGTTTCGATGGTGATGGTTGCAGGTGATGTCGGATTTTGATGGTGGTGGTGGTTGCAAGGGGTTGTTGTGGATTTGTGGTGGGGTTGCGCATTGAACCTGGAGATCTCACGGGTTTCCCCCAAATTAAAAAAAAAATACAAATACTTAAATAATGAAATACCAAAATGACAAAATAAACATTTAGGTTTAAAAATTCACATTTTACCCCTCAAAGTGCTGACTAGGATGCCACGTCTAATGTCACGTCAGCATTTGCTAACGGGGTTAGTTTTTTAAGAGAAAAGATTATTAAAAAAACAAGATACATTTATAAGACTGTTCTTTTACAAAAATGAAGGTAGGATTATTATCGACCAATAGCCCAAAGTTAGGATTATTTATATCCATTTTTCCTTCTAATTATTATTAACTAAAGTAATTAGGCCTATAAACAAAGTGCACATTCGTTCGTTAACGGTTTTTTTTTTTTTTTGGAACGACAACATGAATTATAAATAAAACTAACTCAACGTAAGTTAGAAAAAGTATAAATTACATTGAACGAAGAGGATTGCAAATCCACTAATCTCATACCAAATTAAATTTAACCGAACAAACGATCGAGCACAAATATTTGTGCGAGCAAAGTTTTCTTGTGCGTGTTCGCTCGTTAAGAAATAAAAGTGTTCGTGTTTTTTCATGTCCGTAAGTTAATTTATAAATGAACGGTTCATGAAGGTTGCTGAATGTAATTAAACGGACATAAACGAACATGGCTGATCAATACAAACAAACATATTTGAATATTAATGCCGGTAAACTAATATTCCAGTTATATTGTGATATTGAGCTTATCTTAAACTAATTTTAATTACTTGTTGAGCTAATCATAAACTAAACTAACAGAATCCCGTATGGTTCGACTTAAAATAAGCCAAGCAATAAAAAAATCTAAATAATTATTAATAAAAATATACAAACGAACATAAATAAAGGAACATTAATTAATGAACGTTTACGAATGTAAATGAATGAACTAGACATGTTTTCTTATTCATTTAAATAAATTAACAAAAAATTGTATTCATCTACCTTTTTTTAACGGCCTTTGGAACTACCTCAAATTTTCAATACCCGAGTGAGTCTTTCTGAGACGGGATTGTAACCGTTCATACTAGATTTGACACTCTAGGCTTGATTCACTCAGAAACATTATCAAAGAGAAAACTCACCACTTGAGAAAACCTCATTGAGTCAAGTTTTAAACTTGAGACCTCAAGGATTCCAACTTCTAAGCCCCCAACCATCATCCTCATGCTAATTGCTCTAGTAGGAACTTGCTATACATTTACTAAATAATCAAACACGAAAGAATTTCTTACCAAACGATATGACATGGTCAAACTATAATTGTTAGAAAACCATTAATCAATCACCATCAATAGTTAACAAGAAATTGACAAAATCTTTACTCATAAGTTGTATCGATCGTAGCAAACAATATTTGTCAGGCCAAATGCATCCACATTCGATGAATTCAACAATTTATGATCTAATCCCAGATATGGATATAATATATGTATCCACTATCCACACACTAGCTAGTTAACAAAGGTGACGATTACAATCTATAAACCGGCTAGATTACTCTTCTTCTTTATAGAATTTTTACAGACAAAAAAAATTGCCTGGCAAAATCACATTCAAAACCATATGGTTTGGAGATGTGAGTTGATAAGAACCTTTACCTGATCGCAATAGGATAAAGAGTGAAACAAGTAGATAAATCTTTAATCCTAATAAAACATCAAAATGATTGTCATGTCTCTTTTCTCGATGGTCAACATGAGCACTATCACATATCAAAACGACATTGAATTATTAATTATTAAATTATCAATTACTACTAATTACCAATTTAGTCCAAACTAAATTTTCATTTCGAAAAAATTGACAAACATAATATACATTTGAGAAATTATTGAAGCATTTTTAAGGAAACTAATCAATAATTGGCAAACATAATAAATTTCTTTAATGTATTAAATTATTAATAAATATTTTATAATGAATTACGTCATTTATAAATTGCAAATCTCTTAATTGTTTTTTATTTATTTTTTGTATTTATTAAAATTATGAACGAAAATTCAACCTGTGTAATACACGGATTTACTAACATAGTATATAATAAACAAGTAAAAGACACAAAATCTCTCTAAGACTAAAGACACACATAAAACTGATTTCGCCTTTGAATAAGACAAACACAGAAAGTCTCTACCATGCGACTAAATGCAACATAACTGGAGTACAAGCAAAGAAACTATAAAATAACCCCATGTATCTCCGATATTTTTTCGCTTTGCCCATTAGAAGCTCATTGATTTGCTTTTGGTTGTTTAAGTGGAAACTTATGAGGAGTCACGATTGCTGTCACGCAAACACATGTTTAATTGTGGAGTTCTCCCATTCATAATCAATGGTCCAATTTTTTTTTTTTTTTAACGGTTGATTTATTTTTTCTCCATATTTTCACCATGCCAAAGTTTGAACCTTGGTCTTTCCCCAAAGGAGTTTTGCCCCTTATCACTAGGCTACAATCTAAGTGGTTAAATCAATGGTCCAAATACATAGGTGATAAACATTACCTATGAACCAAGAAATATTCTCTCCATCCAAGAGGGATATGATGTAAGATTTACCTAGGATTTCACATAAATGAAGTCACAACAAAGACTATTTATGTGTCCCCTAAAAATTCATAACTTTGGGTTAGGGTGGTTAAAGCTATTCACTCCTCCAATCGAACTTGAGAAACTTTTCCTTGCAAGCATTCTATTGTCGGTCCATGGAAGAATATAGTTAAGGCTTGTTCGGATTTAAAGGTGTTGGGTGTGGATGGCATTCAAAAAGTTCGATGCTGGCTGGGTAATGGGTCTTCGGCCCACTTCTGGACCGACAATTGGACTGGGCTCGTCCCTTTAAAGGATCTACTTCCCCTTCTGTTCCTCCTCGAATCGGTTAAGAGATGCAAAGTTGAAGACAGGCTGCCCCTTTCCTCGAATGCGCCGTTCAGATGGTCCTGGTGGAGCCAATCGCTGCCGCCTTTTGCCTTGCAATCGGTCCAAGATTGTGAAACCTCCCTCTCCAGCTTCGCTTGTGTTAACTGCCCCGACTTTTGGGGTTGGGATATCGGCACCAGGTCTGACTTTTCTGTCAAGCACGTCCGATGTGAAGCCGAGAAGATCTTATTGGGTTCCTCCAACCTCTCTTTCACGTGGCACCATTGGCTCCCTCTCAAGGTTAATGCGTTTGCTTGGCGTGCGGGGGGTTGGATAAAATTGCTTCAAAGGTTAACCTCTCGTTCCGAGGGTTAAATTTTGCTACAATGTGCGATGGTTGTAACTTGAGCCCGGAGACTTCGGATCATCTCCTTCTTTCTTGCCCTCGAGCACAACTAATTTGGGATATCGTTTTACAATGGTGTAAAGTGCCGCAAAGTCTCCCCTCCTCGGTTCGAGAGATGCTCTCTATTCACAAGTCCTGGGGCCTCTCCAAACCGTTAAGCCAATTTATCCATTGTATTTTGATCACGACGTTTTGGATCATTTGGAAGACTCGGAACGACAAACTCTTCAACAATCGGCACAAAAGAATGGACGAGGTCATCAGAGATATTAAGTTTTGGTCCTTCACTTGGATCAAGGTCCGGGATAAAAATCGGTTAATTGATTGGTCGAATTGGTGTAATTTCAATTTACATTTGTAATTTTGTCTAGCTTCTTGCTAGTTTTATTATAATTCTCCGCCGTTTAAAAAAAACATATCATCAATCATGTATTTAAAGATGTGAAACTTTAAAAAAGCCCCTTTCTCTAGACACCCAAAGAAATTTTCTGGACACCGCAACATACGACCTGTATAGCACGATACAGGTCGTATTACACTCTCTCAGCATTAATTACAACTCAGGACCAACCTGTATAGCACGATACAGGCCGTATACGCTGACTACTAATGATTACTAATGATTGCAACAAATGATAACACTACTAATGATTGAACTTATACTACCTGTATGATACAATACAGGTCGTTTGATACCTCGTACCACTACCAGAACCAATGATGATTGGATTTTTTTTGTCTGCAACTTATACGACCTGGATTACAGCATACAAGTCGTTTGTTATGATTTTTAATGTTTGGTTGTAATATACATGTCCGGCGCATACGGAAAAAACGTTTATATTTTTAAAAAATCTAAGTTAAACAAATATACATATCCAAAATTGATAAAAAAAAAATTAAACATACCGTCCTGTTAGTTTTTCGACATGAAAAAAATAGGCTAATACACATGTATAAAAAAATTGACACAAAAAATTTAAAAATTATGTCCTGTTAGTTTTTCGACATGAAAACACTAAAGAAGTTAATTGAAATAAAACTAATGGTTTAAAAAAATTTGAAGAAAAACCATGTTTTACAGCTCGTATAGTGCTATACAGGTTGTATAGGGTTTACGAACACTCTCAGGCGTTTATCCCCAAAACATTCATATCTGACAAGACAAACATTCCCAACCTGACATTTTTCTTTAAACACCGACCCGATACAGCCTGTATTGCGATATACACATTGTATAAATTAGCATTTATTGCGTTGACCAGCTTATACAACCTGTATTGACCTATACAGGCTGTATTAACCGGTGTCCAGAACTAAATCTTCAGGTGTCTAAAGCAGTCCCCTTAAAAAATCTTATCAAATCTTTATCATATCACTTTTGGTCTGACTCTACGATTCTTTTTCATCACTATAAGAGTTTTACGCTAGTTATAAGTGCCTTTATTGTTTTATCCGAGACACATATATTACTTTCAATCTATTTTTAAAACCTCAGTTCCTATCCTGACAGCATGTTATAAAATATATACATATAGTTGAATAGAATAGATTGGGTGCAAAGGTGTTCTTTTAATGTGGGGTAGTACCGGTTTGCATGTTTGTGTTTGTGGTGTTTCCTTCTTTAGGGTTTTAGTTTCTTACTACCCATGTGTTCTAATAGAAGTTTTGTTTTTTATCGTAAAAAAATTAACATAAATGCCGTTTATTAAAAAGGTTAACATAAGTTGTAACAATCTCTTTTGCTTAATGACGCCTTAATGTTGGATAAGACTTTTGTTTTTTTAAATTATGGGGATACTAATCCTATGGTAGATAAATTTTTTTTTGCGAAATGGGTTTCCTGCTCCTTGATGGTGCCTAGAATGTCAAATCCAGTATAAACTTACAATCTTGCCTTAAAAAAACTCATTCGGCTATCAAATATTTTGAGAAGTTCCAAACGCCGCTAAGATAAAATAAAAGATAAAAAAAATTGCCTTCCAAATAAAACATAAATTGTAACGATTGTTGAAAACAATATCCATTTTGCCGCGTACTTCTAGGTGTCTTTCTCAATCATGAGCCAAGTTGACCATCCAATCAATGAGTTGGACTTGTACATTATGCTAACATACTTGTACCAAGAATCTCTGCATCGCAATTACCATTGGCGCCCATCCATTCACCTTCTCGGAAACATTCTCATGACAGAAAATCATCATGGACTTTTTCCGCAATTTTGTTTTATAACATTTTATATAAATGCAGTTAAAAAAAAAGTTATATAATTAAAGTAATTACTTAATGGTTGTAACACATATAACTCCATTTAAAAAAATCACAATAACTTTATTTGAAAGGTCTCCGTGCTATAAAGCGAGAAACACAATACTAAACTACTGGGCTATGGCTCAGTGGTTTCCCCTTGGCTCTTAAGGCTCTGTAGCAGTCAGTGACAGGCAACCCGAGTTCAAATCCAAGGGAGGGAGTTTTACTGTCTGGCTTTAAGTAGGGGTGGGTTTCTCCCAGATGGAGACTGGAGGTGGTTCCCTAGATGATCTTGTCCACCGATACCAAGCACGGTTAAGACACCCGTGTACACATTATGATTGTGTGATCTCTAGGTTCGACTGAAATCCGTTGTCAAAAAAAACATAACACATAAACAATTAATTGGAGGTGAACTATATAATATATAAAGTAACTATGAAATAATATAAAATATAAATGGTATTAAAAATTTAGTTAAACAAGAAATTGATCGTTTACATAATTAGATTTATGCTATTCAGTTATTTTTAGTATGTAAAGATAATAATGTTAGTCAAATTTATAAAAGATAATTTTACCCGTAAACTAATATAAAACTACAATTCCATTTTTTTAAATAATATATAGTATAAATAAACATAATATGTAATACGATTATATCTTCCTATATTTTATTAAATTTATCATGCAATACGTGTAAACTTTTACGAGGATATCATCTTTTTTAGTTAAAACTGATTCTAAACTAATTATTTATATACACACATGTAATAAATCTTTACTGGAATATGTTATTAGAGTTATTCAGCTTAATGATGGTGAGGCGGTGGTGGCTTAAACAGTTGTTCTAAGCTCCGATGGAGATTTAGGATTTTAGGGTTCTGCGGTGGTTGACGGAAGAGGCATGGATCTGATTTTTTGTTTTGGATGTGTAGAAAAACTAGATAAAAATAAAATGATCAAATAAAAGAAAACAAAAATAAGAATGTGATGGAGAGTAGGGTGGTTACGGTGGCCGGCTGTCCCATCAAAGCTATTTTCTGATGGTTATTCTCTCAGGGACGAAATCTGTAACGTTTTGACAAACGTTGAGGACGAAATCCGTAATTTTTTAAAAGTTAGGACAACAGGTGAAATTTTGACAAACCACAGGGACGCTATCCGTAATTTACTCAAACAGAAAAGTATAACTTGAGATGAATTTGAGAGGGTTTGAAGAATTTTCCCATTGTCATTGATTGACTGACTTAATATTTACAACTCTACCATTTTTACATACATTTTAAGGATTTAAATTTGAGCTTATTTAATAGAATTTAAATATTTTCTAAATTAGATTATCTGTGTAACGTAAAAGATACACATATGTGGTTTCCTGACGACCAATTATTGGAAACGAAATCACCGTTGCAATATTCCACTTTACAACTGTCTTCTTTCTTTCTTTCTTTCCTTCTCTCCGTTTCTCTCTCACACACTAACACCATGAAACACGCACCTCATTCAAATACTCCACAATCCTCCTTCTTCCACCAAGATTCTCCCCATTATTTCTCCCACATTTCTCAATTAACAAAATCCAATTCCCTCCCCTCCAATTCCTCCTCCCCCTTTACTCAACTGATCAATCCTCCACCACCGCCGGCAATGGCCGCCGTCCAATCCCTCCTCCGCCTCGTCAGGGATGTGGCTCGGACCTCCGGCGCCGGATTCGCCGGAGAATTCAAGAAGGATTGTACGGACTTGTCCAGAAGAATCACCTTGCTGTCGCATTTGCTGGAGGAAATTAGGGATTTTAAGGGCGAGTTGAAGTTGTTGGATTCATCTTCTTCTTGGTTATCTGATTTAACGGTGGCTCTTCAGGCTGCCAAGAAGCTGCTTGTAATTGCTGGCAATTTTGATCCCACGGTCGCCATGGTGAGTGAAAAATCTTATCTTCATAATTCAAGTTCGAAATATGAAACTGCGAATTGGTCGTCTAGTTTTACCTTAAATAAACATAATTCAAGTTCGAAATGATCGAAATCAGATCAAATTGCTTAAAATAAACAATGTTTATATTGAATTTTCCTGGAAATTCGAATATCATGATCAATCTGTTCTGCAAAAAATTTCATATTTTGTCTGAAAACTGGTGATCAACCGGGCCGACCCGGCACCGAAACTGAATAAGGTGAAAACGAGGACCTGACCGGCTTTGTGTGTTTCGGGTTGGTCTCGAGCCGGTCCGGTTCATCGGTTTTCTTGGATTAAACTACGAATTTCCTGGAGTCCCGTAGTTTGACCTTAGAAAACCGATGAACCGAACCATACCGGTATGAGACCAACCCGAAACACATAGAACCGGTCTGGTGCGGTCCTTGGTTTTTGTTTTTCACCTTATTCGGTTTTGTATTCGGTTTTGATCAGGTCCGAATTGACCCGGTCCATGACTCAAGATCGCCCTAAGAGTCTAGGGTGATCATGAGTCAACGTCCAGACCGACTCGGGCAGAACCAAAACCGAATAAGATGAAAAACAAGTACCAAGGACCGAGTCCATTTTGAATATTTTGAGTCGGTACATCGGTTTTCGGTTTTCTTGACTTTGACCTATGACATGCTCACACCATTTTTGGTTCTTCAATCTTTGAATTCTGAACATATGTTTGTTACATTTGACTTAAAGGATGGAGCAAGCATGAAAATTACATCGCAATTCCATGGTGTTACATGGAAATTAGAGAAGGCACTAGCAAACTTACCATATGATCATTTTGACATCTCAGAGGAAGTTCAAGAACAAGTAAGAAGATGCTTAATCATAAACTAATCATCTAATTCATATCTTCATATCTTGATTCCAATTTGTTCACATTAATTCTTGATTTCAGGTTGATTTGGTGAGAGGTCAACTGCGAAGAGCGCGAGTAAGATATGGTAAACCTCTAAATTCAACCTCATATGAAGATCAACTTCCTGCAGAAACCACCATTAACATCATTCGTCAAGAAGTCGAAACAAAGGTGGAAACTTTATCAAAAGAGAATGTTTCAAAAGGGTATAATCCGAATGAAACGGTTTATCAGTTGGAAACTTCAAAGAACTCATCTGAAACTTCATCTTTGTTAGATGAAAACAAGAAACTGGATGCTCCTGCAATTCCTGTTGACTTCCTTTGCCCGATTTCTCTTGAATTAATGCGCGATCCAGTTATCGTCTCTACCGGGCAGGTAGATAACAGATTAACTTCCTTTCAATCGAATTCATTTTTTTTTTAATGATTTTTTGACAATTTTATACTTTCTTGCAGACTTATGAGAGATCATACATTCAAAGATGGATCGACTGCGGGAACACAACATGCCCAAAGACTCAACAGAAGCTTCAAAACGTCACACTAACGCCTAATTATGTTTTACGAAGCTTAGTTACACAATGGTGTATTAATCACAACATAGAGCAACCAAATTTACTAACAAACAGGAGATTAAAACGAAGTGACGGGTCATTTCGTGATGTAAGTGAAGATATAGAAGCCATTGACATACTCATCCAGAACCTCTCGAGCCGGTCAGTTGAAGAACGAAGGTCAGCTTTGACCGAAATCAGATCTTTATCGAAAAGAAGCACAGATAACCGGATACTCTTAGCTGAAGCAGGTGCAATCCCGGTTCTTGTGAGTTTGTTAACATCTGAAGATAATTTCACACAAGAAAACGCGGTCACTTCAATTTTAAACCTTTCGATATACGAAAACAACAAAGGACTTATAATGCTGGCCAATGTGGTACCTTCAGTTGTGCAACTCTTAAGAGTTGGAACAATGGAAACTAGAGAAAATGCAGCTGCAACCCTTTTCAGTCTATCTCTTGCAAATGAGAATAAGATAATAATCGGGGCATCAGGAGCGATTCCTGAGCTTGTTAATCTTCTTGTAAACGGGAGTAACCGAGGGAAGAAAGATGCTGCAACTGCTTTGTTTAATCTTTGCATTTATCAAGGGAATAAAGGAAGAGCTGTGAGGGCTGGAATTATTCCAGCTCTTATCAAAATGTTGAGTGATTCAAGTAGTTCTATGGTTGATGAATCTTTGACTATACTTTCAATTCTTGCTAGCCATCAAGAAGCTAAATCCGCAATTGTTAAAGCTAGCACAATCCCTCTTTTGATTGATCTTACAAGAACTGGGCCTGCAAGAAACAAAGAAAATGCTACATCTATCTTGCTTTCTTTGTGCAAAAGGGATAAAGATAATCTTGATTGTATTAGCAGACTTGGTGCAGTAATCCCGTTAACCGAATTGGCTAAAAATGGGTCAGAACGGGCTAAACGAAAGGCGAGATCTTTGCTGGAGCATCTTCAAAGGTTTCAACAGGGTTAAAACTCGTAAGTAATCATTGAATAACTTGCTAATTTGTTCATTAAATCTGATTCTTGATTTCACATACTCAAGGTTTTTGTTCTGAGATGTTAAGCGCGATGAAACAAGGTTCATCTCGGGCTTTCTTTGTATTCTTTTCTTCTTCTTGTGTTTGCAAAATCATTCATTTGATACTATCAACTGTCAGCTGTTTGTTTGACATCATATTTGGATTGGGAATAACTTGTGTGAATTAAATTTGTGACTGTTTCTTATGATTTTTGGAATTGTATATTGTGTTGGTGTGAATTCAAGACAGTTTCACTGTATTCTATTAACTTTTATATGTTCTATTAACTTTTATATGTTCATGGGCTGCTCATCTATATCTATATCTACATCTATAATGCCTATAATGCATATGAGGAGGACAATAAGATAATTTTAAGAGTTGAAGTAATTACAACTTTTAAAACATATGATAGAATCTTTTAAAGCTAAATGACTAATAAATAGTCCTAGTTTTTTTTTTTTTAACAGGAAATGCATCAACACGAAAAAACAAACTCCTAGCAAGATGCTAGGATAGCCCAAACAACATCAAGTACAACACCAAAAGAAAAGTAAACTGATTATACAAAAACTACCCCAAATTATAACTTTATTACTATCAAATCATATTTTACACCAGCTCTTAACCTCCTTTATAACCTTGGTAACCGATGCGACTCTATCTCGAAACACTTCATTCATTTCCTTCCCCAAAAGCTCTAGATTAATGTGAAATTAAATTTTTTTTTAAACAACGACTTCATTAAACACCACCACCCTAGTAAGACACTAGGGGCAAAAATGGTTCAAGATAACCGGGATAAATGAAATTTATTAATTTTAATATATTTTTAATTTGTTTATGCTATTAGAATGTTTTTTTTAATTATTTTAACTTTTTACGAATCATTCTTTTTCTTTTTCAATATTTTAAAGTAGTATAACTTCTTGTTTTAGAACATTATATAGCATTAACACGTTTTCAGAATAAGTCGTGATCATTTATTTTAAATTAGCTTTCATATTCTTTTAACATTTATTTTCACAAGATCGTAGTTTTAGATTCGAAACATACTTTTGTCACGTTCTTTTATGTAAAATCCACCCGCCCTGAAGTGCGGGCAATAACCCTCTATATTATATGACACAGCGCATTGATATGAGCACTTGGTTGATTAATCTATTGTTCCTTCCAAATCTGTTGTCTTGTTGATCTCTCCCTCTTAATCAGTTTGATCTTTGATTGGCTCTAATACCAATTGGAGTTAATTTCCTTCCAAACTTGTTGTCTTATTGATCTCTCCTTCTTAATCGGTTGGGTCTTTGATTGGCTGTGATACTAATTGTTGGAGTTAATTGGTATATCATAAAGTTGGACAGCTCGATTTGTAGTCAAACAAGCTGGCCATGACTCTTTCTTGCTATTATTAGCAATAAAAAAATGATTACCATAAAACCTATTTATAACCGAACAAATACTCACCTAACATAAAAATATAAAATGATTACCATAAAACCTATTTATAACCGATTGAAAAACCCAAAAATTAACTGTAGGTTCACAACCAAAACTGATCAATTAGGAAACCCAAAAATTAAAACACAGGTTATATAGGCTAGTTTTAACCCATAACTAAACTAACCAATACTCACCTATCATAAAAGTTGCCAATTTGATATGATCACATGTACATGACAAGTTCTTCCAATGGTGAAAAAATGCCAAGAGCCACTACCCAAGTACATTTGTATACAAAATCTAACCTATCAAAGGGCAAATTCTACCCAAAATTACATAAAGTTTCAATCTTTATCTTATTCTATAATCTCTTTTACCCGTTTTTATAACGACCATTGTTCCGGGACAGTTAGAAAATAACTGGTCATTGCTTTTCGGAATCTTTTCTTGTACTGTTTTGGAGAAATTATGGTTGGCGTAGCGTTCTTTGGGCCGCCCAGAATCCCGGATGCTTTAACCCATGTTTCTAAATGCTTGTCCCATGTATATTGTCTCATGAAATCAATGATTCCCAGAACAAGTTCTTTCCTTTCCTCATCCACTCCAACTAGCAATGAGTAATCGATCACATCAATCGACTGCACAAAGATGCATATACGTTAACTTAATCAAATGTCACACAATTATAATGAAAATGGCAAAATTTTAATCATTCTTTCATATTCTAATGGTAAAAGACTGTTAATTGCATTAAAAGGTAACCAACTTTGGTGTGATTTCAGTTTCATGTAACCAACTTATTGCAGGCCACAAGAAGCCAGTTTCCTAGTGCCAAGTCAGAAAAAAAGGTCAAACGTAGTCAAAAGGTGTCATGTCATAAAATTTGACCCGTTGAATCGATATCTTTATGCAGGCCATAAAGAAGTAAAAACTTACTGCTAAGAAGGATGTGTCATTCCAGACAGCTCTTTCAAGGGTTCTCTTAGCTTTACTGCCAAGAAACATGGGATTTGTACGTAAAGCTTCCAATAAATTCATATCCAAAAGTGTTTTATTCGTTCCTGTTGTATCCGAGTTGTAACGAGACCTTGATGACCCTTTTAGATCATAAACCCGCGATATATTTCTCTTAAAAAACACATTTTCCATCACCAAAACATGCATTTTCGCTTCTTTCCCAGCTCTCAAGTGTTTCACTGTCACCTGTTAATTGTCATCACAAGTTCATATATCAGCATACTATGATCACAACAATAAAAAATAAATAAAAATGAAAAAAAGAAGAAAAACCTGATAAATTCCTAGTATCTTTGCTAGACATGTTGGACTACCCGAGTTTAGAGAATCCATCAAATATTTGAAATATTCTGGTGCGAATTCTTCGAATGATTCAAGTTCGGTTTTTGTAACTTGTTTTATAATAAACCGTTCATCTAAAGATTTAGCAAAATAAACATTACTTTTCCCGCCTTGTGCGCTCCATCTTTTGCACCGGCTTAATGATCGAACGTAATCCATTTCGTTTGGACAACATTTCTCTCTAAGCAAATCAAACTGTTTAGCAAAATAACATGTCACAGAGAATTTAACTTTCCCATCAGCAGTAGATTCATCCTCAAAAGTAACAGATATATGATTAGAACTTTTTCGGTCCGTGAACATAGGCCCGATTGCAGTTGATGGGTCTTCTGACCCATAGCTTCCATAATGAGTGTAATCTTGATCAGTGGTTGAAAAAGACTGCCAGGTTGTTATGTTTGAAGCTACTGAACTGTTTCTACTGAGATTGATCTTATCAGTGACCCAATCTTCATGTTCTTTTGAAGTAAGAGCATAGGAGATTATGCTAGTGGGCTCGTTGTCATAAACTGCCATTACTATGTCTCTTTGACCACCACTAGGAATCATCAAACGTGCACCATCCGGAAGGAAATTTGGTCTGGTGGTCAGCAAGAAATCAAGATTGCTAGTATTATTATCTTCACTGGGAAAAGCTTGTGAATAACTTCTTCTTTGTAAGTTATGAACCGGATCTCTAACCATATGAACATAATCTCCGGAAGCATGAAAAGATCCAAGTGTTGAAAGATATAAAGATGACCCCTTTTTAAATCTTTCTTGCTGTCTAATTGCAGAATCAAATGAATAAACTCTAGCAGGTGATGGAGCTAGCCTACTGAGAATCAGATTGGTGGCTGGATTCATGGATCCAGCCCATGCCGAGTCTATTTTATCAGATAAAACTGATGCTGCTGACGGGGCGCGTTCCAGTGATGACACGTGTTCGGTATCAGTTTGAATTTCCTCGTGTTTGCATAGATCAAAAGACGTTGACAATGAATCAGAAACATTATCAGATCCTTCATTTTGTTCATTCGATTCTGATTCCGAGTAAATGGTGTTCTCAGGAATGGAATCACTTCTCCATGAAGAGGAATCTTGATTTGGTTTCAACCTGGAACTTCTTTCATAGAGATTTAGTGAACAGATTCGCCGATCCCAAAAATGCATATTGACAATTAGTGAATGCCTCAAACCGTTAAGTTCAAAAACATCAATTTCTGTCCTGTTTTCTTCACCACAGGATTGAAGCAGATCCTTTTTGAATAAAAAACCGAGTAAAATGAGATGTACATAGGGGGTTAAGTAACTTATTAGGAGAGGTGGCAATATTGACCCGTTTACTTACGAATGGATCAATTTGGATTGTTTTCTCTTAAACTAGCCAAATAAGAAAATTAGCTAAACAGGAAACGGGTTGAACGAGCTAAAGAGGTAGTGATCAACCTAGTTAAAGTCCTCAAAGTGTATTTATAACGCATACAACCTCTAATATGAGGTTCAGATTATTAATGTAGTATAATTTTTAAAGATTAACTATTTTCTATAAATTTATAAATCCGAACATAAAAGTGTTTTTGGGTCAATCCAACCCAACCCGTTTAGACCCATTACACAACGTGAGCCTCATCTTGCCACCTCTCTATATCATGGAGATTAATGCACTATGACTTACAATGTAATTATATCTTTCTTTAATAAGTTGATCCTTTAACTCGATAACATGGTTACTTAACTCGTCTGAATCAGGCAACTCATTCTTTGCTTCAATCCCATTCAGAACATGGAGTATCTCTTCATATAAAGATTCTGTCTTGTTTAAAAGCTGACAGACAAAAAAGGAAATTCAGTGAATAAAGAGTTCAAATTCAAGAAATTTGCAGGATTGAATTATTTATATGCACCTCTGTGACTTCTTTCTTCAACCAATCCTGTTGAAAATGATCACCAAATTGAAGAACAGATGGAGGTAAATGAACAGAAAGAATATCGATTGGAGAGTAGCGGAAAAATGCAACCATATTCCCCATTCTGTAGCAATTATGAACTTAATATATCACTCACTAACACAAAAAAATATATATATGTATACATTGCTAAAAACTAAATATTATTACCCATAAAATCGAAGGCAGTCTCTTTGGAGTGAATGACCACAGCTAGCAACACGATTAGCAGTTGCATGATTTGAAAAACTAAGTTCTAGAAACTTCCCTAATGAGAGACCCCAAGCAGCATCAGACATGACCACTCTGTGATTTGCAGGTGGGACCCCATCTACAGGAGTGCATCTCAAACAACGGTGCCACATCCATATTTTTCCATCTTTTTCCCCAGACAGCTTCAGTGACTGAAGCCGTCTAACATTAATTGTTAGATTCCCCTGCTGGTGAGTGTAGCATGTCACGTGGGCCTCAGCTGGTTCCTTACAAAACAGACACAATGATGTCTGAAAAAAAACACGGAAAAAAAACATGGAAAAAAATGAGAAAATATCCAGTCTTGATGTAGCAAATGCAAATAAACAAAAAGAATGGTAAAGTTTTGAAATTTTTTAAAGAAAACACACAAAAGATAATAATGGAATGTAAACCGAACTTGCCTGATCAAAAAGATCATCTTGAAGGTATCTCCCTATTGGTTTATCAAAGGAACCATAGAATTTAATTCTCAAGTGTCTTGAGCGTTCACATACAGTTCCATTTCGCACACAGTGGCTAGAAAATGATACTAGTATACTCTGATGATTATCAGTGCCAGAATAATATTCATCGGGAGCATCAATCAGTTCAGTTCTTTCAATATTTTTCTCTTCTTGATCTTCAGTAGCTTCTAGATCATTGTCTAATAAATTAGAAACAATTTCAACATCTCTATCCTCCACAGGGGAAAAGTATTGATCTTTAACTAATATAGATGAATCGATAACTTCTGAAGGAGGGGAAGCAGTAGAACTACAGAGAATAGACAAAGAATTATCATCCTTTATCATTTCTGATTTGGCGGCTAAGGGCATTTTAATCATTTTAGGTAAACTAGCACCCTCATCTGCCAAGAAAGAAGTTTCGAGTGATAAATGATAAGCTGCAAAGATTGCATACTGAACAACATGTTTCACCTTCTTGAGTTCTTCACGAGGTGAACCTTTTAGCAAAACCTACGAAAACCCATGGTAGATTTATACATAAGAGCATAAAGCACTATATGTATTTATGGAAAGAAATGAAAAAAACTTACTGTGCAACCCAAACGCCTAGGGCAGCCCTCGAAAAACATCAAAGTTTTTAAAGGTTTCTTGTTGGACTGGTTGGAGATTTCATGTTCTTCTGAGATTTTTTCCAATCTAAATAGCTCACATTGGCCAACCCGTGTTGTGGAAATATGAGCTATGGATGTAGTTATGGGAGCACCAGTGCATCTTGATACACGCTCCAATAATGATCGTTTGATGTTTGAAACTAAAGAGATCTCCTTGGCTAAAAGATACTCTTGTGCATATGAAGATACACTCTTTTCCACTAATAACACGTTTGGATGGTGAGCTTCTATTCTAGAAACAATCATCTTCAAATGATCCATTTCCTATTAGAAAGAAAAATAAGATATAGAGTTAATAAACCAAACAGCATTGGATTTAGCACAGTAGAAAAGTAATGAACCTGTTGAAGTAGTGTCTCAATAGAAGATAACTGATCTTGTGACCTTTGGTACTCAAGTGCACCTCCTAAAATAAGTATTCTTGCATTCTTGTATTGCGAAGTCATTCGTTTGTGTTTTATATTTTTTGTACAAACTACACCTTTCACAAATATGCTGCATAAAATGAAAAAGTAATTGTTTAGTTATTAAATCACTACTTGAATAACTGCAAATACAACAGAATTTAATTTTTACCTCTCAGTAGGACTTCCTGATGCAAGACATTTAATCTTTACATAATCCCCAGGATCCATACTCCCACCTCTGCTTGTATCTGGTTTCACAAAGTTGGCAGCTTGCCATGCTAATGATGTAATTATGCCAAGCCACTTTTCTGTTGAGTTGAACTCTGATTGCAATAATTGTGACACTAGAGCCCTAAAATGCCCCTGGACTACGGTTCTCAGGGGCTCCTGATGTTCCTCATTCGGATTTTCGTTTTGGGGTAAAACAGTCATTAGACTTCCACTAGCAGAAAACTCACCATTTGAGTCTCCAATTTCACAATCATCATCATCATCCGCAGCATACGAAAAGAAATTATTATCTGCATCGTTGTTTTCATCATCTGTTGGTGGAGGAAACCAAATCCGATCATTTGTTTCAAAATCTAACGGCTTACGTGACTTCTCACACCGCTCATTAAACATTGAAAAATCATCATAAATCCCTTGTTCATGGCTTTTCAAAACAGCCATGTGTTCTTGATCAAATGAACCGTCATTTGATGATCTTGGCGTTCCTTGATCATCTGAATGTACACAAGTTCTAACCCTATTTGAAGCGATTTGAATCCTAGATGGACTGTCTGATGGGCTTGAACCAACAGACATAACACTATTAAATTCATGTCTAGTACTAACACTACTTGAATCTACATCTGATGTGTCATCAAGACTATATGGACTGAAAAAATTCTTTGCAGAATCGTCCACTTCATCTTCATCACTCCTGTAATTCAAATCAACCAAAATCATAAAAATATACAAAAACTGATTGTTTCATAATTCAAAATGTATTCAGTTTACAGGAATCATGATATCCGTACCTGGCCGAGGAGAGGCGTAGGGACACTGCTTGGAGAGACCGCCCATCAAATCGGTCACCAATGCAATTTGGTGGTTCCGGGCTTTGACGGGTTGAATCCAAAGGATCAATTTTATCATCCTCAACTTGTTGTGTAATATCAATATTAGCACAATATTTGCAATATTCAGAAATTCTTATTTCACAATGACAACACATGTTATCACCATCTGCCATTTCGATTTCACCAGATCCAGATTCCAAGATCCAACTATGAAAGATTTGAAAACCAGATTCTTGGACCACAAAAGACTCAAACTGTATAACCCAAAAGCTGAAAAACAAGTTGGGTTTTGTGGCTGCTAGACAAAGCCTTGGAAGTTATATGATGAAGATTTTGATGTATTTTCTTTCTTTTTGTAAAATGGAAAGATTCATAGAAGGAATAAAAAGTCTCCTTTGGAATCAGAAAGCATCTCAAAGGACAAATATATATTTACACAGATCCTATCTCACTATAATCACACATAGCACACCAAATCAGATATCTGATTCAATATTTAGAAACAAATATATATTTATATATATTTTTTTTGCTTTTTCTTTTCCAAATTAAGCTGTAAAGATAAATAAATACAGCAGTAAACTCCAATTGATTCCAGAATCATGAAAAATCAGAAGATCCCAATCCCAATTGGAGCATCTAATCCACAAGATCCAAACCCTAATCCTCTCAATTGGGGGATTCAATCCAACAGTGAAACCAACAAAACTCCAAAAATTCTAGGGCTTTTTTCTTCAGAAATCACAAAAGAAAAGTATCGAATCTAACAACTGGCGATCAGAGAAGTTGATTTAGAAGACGAAGATTAAAAGAAGGGAGAGATTGAGTATGAAGTAGGTTATCTTTCAAATCAATGATGAGTTGAAGGCTCGCATCTCCATATGAATTCTAAAATTGAGTGATTTAGGGTTGCTTTTTCATCTTCTTTCTTCACCAAAAACATCACTCCTTGCTTTCCCCATTTCTCGGCAATGCTTTCATGTTTTTTACTCAATCGCATTTAAAACTATGCATACACACATACACTGTATCTCCTTGATCAATTACTGTGTGTTTTTGTGTGTGTGCACGTGTGTATGTATAGGTTCGATCTCTCCCACCAAGGATTCCTGCAATTGCTGTCTTAATAATCCATTAATGAGGGTTTATGACTAATGAATCTCATGAAAGTGAAAACTCTCACTTTCAGATGTATACAATTTAGCCCCTACTTTTTGATAAAATGTGTCTTTGGCCCTTGTTAGTATTTACTATTTAGTTTTAGAGTTAGTTATCAACAAAATAATATTGTTTGATTGGTGTGTTGGAAAATTGATTTGATTCTTCTATACTAAGGGCCAAGAAGTGAAAGATCATGGTTTGATGGTTGCTTGAAATCTTTGAGATGATGTATGGACCGGAATTTGTTTCATATTACATACTTTATTATCCACTGAAGATAATAAACATTTTTGTCGTTTTTTAAATAAGTTAACTTTTCACTTTGACGTTAATGTTTGTTATACCATGTCAAGAAGATCAACTTTTTAAAATACTGGACACTTACCGTTTATGGCATGTTAGTAATTTGATAGGTACTCTAATGTGGCCGAGTAATATACCGACAAGAGCGACATATTTGCAAACAGCTGCTATTGTAATTTTGTTCCGTGGTGCTTGTGCTATAGTAGGATTTAGTTTTTAGATTAAAGAGTGACTTAATTCCCCATTTATTCGATAGTATTTTAATATACACTATAAAACACTTATGAAACACTTATGTAACTTATAAGGATTAACTTAGATTATATCCAGAAAACTTGACTTACTGATAAAAACTAAATCATATACTATATACATTTTTCAAATATGTGAATAGTACTTGATTTTTATTGGACCATGAGACTCCATTGGATGGATGTCACGTGATATCTTTAGTTTTTTTTAAGGTTTCCTTCATAGATAAACGCGTGTAAACATAACACATAGGTGGTATATTGGGTATAGCCGTGTAACATAATCTTTAGTTCCTAAGTTCGGTCCTTCGAGCAGTTGACTTCTGATTCATTTTTTTTCAATAATATTTTTTGTTCTTTTTTTTTTATTTTCTTATCGTTTTCTTGTTTTTAATTTCACACCGTTCCATTTAACTATGTGTTTTTTTTTCATTTACTCTATTATTTTTTTATTTAACTTCGTTGCACAACTTTTATGTATTTGAGTTTCTTATCTTGCATTTTAGTAATGCAAATGTTTTATGTATCAGCGTTGTCCCTACCGCAACATGCAAAAAATAAAATCTAGTTAGCTACCTAAAACAAAGTTTGGCTTTTTAATGAAATTGATATTTTTTTATAACATGTTATATTTGTGAAATATAAGGAGTCACTTTAGGGCTTTTAAAAAGTTGAAGGGTGAACAGGAAACTTTATAAATGCATAATTAATTATTTGATTAATTTGAAGAAAATGGGTGAGCGGCTTCTTTCTTCCCACAAAATTGGTTCGTACGATGCTGAACTGTTTTTATAAATTTCGGGAGCCCATTCGCTGTATCTGCCATTGGTCAGAATTACTCTAGAGAATTTAATAATCATAAAATAATTTTTTATTCTGTTAAATATCAATATTTAATTATTTTTGTGCATTTGTGTACAATTTAGTTTACCGAGGACGTATGTTCATGTATACAAGGTTTGCTTAATAGAATGACTTCGTATTATATGGATTAATATGATATTATATTTGTAAATTAAGAATGTATTTTAAGGTGTGATTTGTGATGATGGGCGTTATGACATGTGACCATGTGACATGTGAAATTATTCATGAGACATGCCACTTACAAATATATAATTTTTTATTTTAAATCTTTAGATCACACTATATACAACTCCTTCATCATTTTCACAATATCAATCCCATTACTCCCTAGTTTTTATTACTTCTATAAGGCTATTCGTAATGGGGCGTTTTTGGGCTCCATAACGCCCCATAACGCCCCGTATAACGCCCCGCCCCACTACGCTGGGGCGTTATGGGGCGTTATGGTGCCCAAATTCGCCCCGGGCGTTAGGGATAAAACGCCGAAGAAGGGTTTAAAAGGGGCGTTATAGGGGCTTTATCCACTACACCATAAAGCCCCATAAAGCCCCTTGTCCAGTCATCGTCCACATGGCGGATAACGCCCCATTTGGGGCTTTATCCACTACACTTAGCCTAATTTCTCATACAACCTCCTACAATGAATCTTTATCATTTATTCATCATGAGACAAGTGAATGATTTAACAATAGTTGACCAACCGAAGAATATCTCACCAGCAAGATAGTACATATATATGTGTTCTACACAATTATATTCTATATCATTTTAGTATGCTTAGCTATACTTCTAGAGGGAAGTGTTCATAGTAGATGATTTTTTTAAGTGGATGGTTTGGGCGGTGTTGTCTACTTTTACTTCTGCTTTGTGTACATTTTACGTGTGTCTTTTGAAGACACGTCATTTCTTTCTCTCTTTAAATCCATATACTGTTTTTAATCATCCTCACATCTCTCTCTCACTTAAAACGTAGAGGATCTTTCTCTCTCTTTAAACCCAACTGATAGTCCTTTAATCATCCTTATATATCTACAACAACAACATATTCAGTAAAATCATATCCAAAGGGTTGGGCCTGAGGAGGGTGGAAAGAGTACACACCTTACCTTTACCCCTGGGGATAAAGAGGTTGCGCCCAGAGAGACCCCACACTCGAAAGAACACACAGACGAACAAAAAAAAACCAGTATTTAACCAACAACGAAGAAGGTAACACCGATACATAAGCACACCCACACAAGCCACTTAACAAGGAACAAAACAACACGCACAAAAACAAGCATATATGAGAACACACAATCCTAAAAATTCTTAACATTTATTCTACCTATCCATACTTTCATATCACTGATCATGTCCTCAAAAGGTGCAAATCTCCCAAATCGTGCTTAATTTGTTCCTCCCACGTCAGTTTAGGCCTATCCCTATTCATTTTCCTTCAACAGTGAGTCTCTCCGCGCTCCTTATAGGTGTCATCAACGATCTCATCCTCACATGCTTGAACCATCATAACCTCCCTTCCTTAATTTTATTCGAGATACGTGTCACCCTTAGTCTGGCTCTAAAAACCCCATTCCTTATCTGATCTAACCTCGTGTGTCCACACATCCATCTCAGCATCCGCAATTTTGTCGTCTCTAATTTTCGTGCATGCACCTTTTTGATTGACCAACACTTTGTGGCGTACAACAAAGTTGGGCGAATTGTCATCCTATAAAATTTTCCTTTTAATTTCTCAGACAACCTATTATCGGATAAAACGCCCGATGCTGCCCTCCACTTGCATCACCCCGCTTGAACGCGGTGGGTAACATCCCAGTCTATTTCCCCATCACTCTAAAGGACCCTAGATACCTAAAATTAATAGTTTGGCTACCGGTACCCCTCCAATGGTCGAGTCGAAGTTCTCCCTCGCGTTAGTCCCGACAAAGTTACAGTAGAGATAATCGGTCTTACACATGCTAAATGTAAGCCTTTTTGCCGTAATGCTACATGCCACTCCTCAAGCCTTGCCTTCAAAACATGCTTATCTTTCGTCACCAACACAATATCATTTGCGAAAAGCATACACCACGGGATGTCCCTCTGAATTTACCTAGATAACTCGTCCAAGAGAATCGAGAACAAAAATAGACTCACCACCGGACCTTGGTGAAGCCCAATTTCGATAGAGAAAAAGTCTGAATCCCGCACCGGCGCACGAACACACGTGCTAGCACCGCCATACATATCTCTAACTATGTCTATATATATACCTTTTTCTCTTAAAATGCAGACGATATATATTCGTGTCTATCTCATGCTGCAACTATCTCTCTTTCTCTCTCTCTCTCTCTCTCATTGTGTTGTCATTCTATATAGTTTGAAGCGACGGTGATGGTTTACAGTGATGATCGTTGCTTTTCTGTTTCTTTGGATGTTAGTATTTTACGATGTTGTTTATGAATGAATGTGGTGATAGTCATTTGGAGGTTGCATGTGTCGTTTCCTCTCTTTGCATTTTATATCTAAGCACAGATCTGTGCTGTTGGGATGTGAGCAATGATGATAGGTTGGTTGATGGTGGTCATCGGGCCTCTAGTTCGTTGTCGCCGTTTGATTTATTATATTATACAACATTTATGATGATACTTTTACGAGCCTTGATTTATTTCCATTGTTCCTTTTTGTTGTTACACTGAGATAAAATCCGATCTTAAAATTTAAGGATTGTTTGATTTAAATGTTGAGGTTATGCTTATTTGAGACGATTATGATACTTTTCTGAGCCTTGATTTCTTCCACCGTTGTTTTATGTTGTTACATTGAGATAAAATTCGATCCTGAAATTTAAGGACTATTAGACTAGATTATATATTGCCTATATTACGCTAGCATATTTGTGACTGAAACTTAGTCTCATATAAGGTGTCAAAATATTAACGACTGATTATTAGTCCGCGATACTATCAGTAACTAATAATCAATTCCAGATATTATGTATCCTTACTGATATATATGTCCTCGATACTTTAGTCTCCGATGTTCACTTTTTTTGTAGTGTTGCTACATGGGATAGTTGGCCTTTTTGGGCTCAAGATTCGTGGAACCGGGAGGACAAGAAGTATGAGGAAGATGCTAAAAAACATGAAGAGGATGTTAAGAAGCATGAGGAGGTGATTAGGGAAATTAAGAGGAAGCAAGAAGAAAAGGATGAGGTGAGGATGGGGTGATTCGATGTATGGCCTTTTAGCAGGAAAAATATTATCATAACATCTACAAGCATGCTGAAGAGATGAGACGTCAGGATAACTTTCGATTCAGGATTCCTTACCAGCATACCTACACTCTGGGGGACTATAGAAACCAACCATTTAGTTCTAACCTTGCTGATTCACCTTGTCCTCAGATGCCGAAACCATATTGGTGGCCTGTGCAAGCAGGTTCCTTAAGCACCAGTGAAGGAAGTAGTCGTGGGAATCAACCCAATGACACTTTTGACACACCGGCATTGGCAACAAGTTTGTGTGAGTCATGGTTCCCATCTTCTCATCCTTATTCTTGTAAGATACTATTTCGGTTTCATTCGTTATTGGTTTGATTATACGATTGCAGTGTCCTGTCATTCATCATTCATTCGCATATGCTAATTAGGGTTATGTCTATATAACTTTCTGAATTTGATTGAGAAGTTAGAATTACTAATTGTCTTAGCAAACTTGAACCTGTGTGTGTTCATTTTAATTTATTGAATCTTAATTAATAACTAGTATTTGTTTATGAAAGTAATTTACAACCAAAATCAATCATCAGTTTTACTTCAATGATGCATGCTAATCAATTCATTACCACCCCCAACTACTAATTCTTCGTGGTTTGACACCCTACTTGTCATTGCTAGTCTTGGTTAATAGGATCATATTCTCTTTATCTTTGATCGACACTTCAACATTGATCAGATATATGAAGAGGCAATGTCGCTGAGCCAAACATTTTGTTCAAAAAAATCTTCATCCCCTCTAAAAACTTCTCTCTATTCTCTCACAATGAAGTGTAAAAAACCATCGCAAGACTACCTATCAACTCAAATGTCTTGAGGGGATCAAATCACACACCCGTTCCCCCGATCAACTATCGTGTCCCACATAAGCAATACAACAGCTAAATCATCACGTTATAAGTACAACTACACACCATCTTTTTGACCTTCGAAGGCCATAACAAACTCGTAGATCACTTGCTGCTTGATCTCTTTTCTCTTTATCTCTCTCTAAAACTTTCTCTCTCTCTCTCTCTCTAAAACCTTTGAATTAATAAAAAAATCTAACTCTGTTAGTCAAAATGACTCAAATCGTTATAAATTGAAAACCTAGGGGAAACAAATGATAATAATTTGGACTTGATATTCAGATGGTTAGAGTGAACAAACTTAGGGACTCAAATCGAAACTAACTCTAAATGAGTGAAGGATGATGTAGGGGTAGGTATTACATAGGTAAACTCTGAAAGTGAATGTTGATGATATAATGCTAAGATAATAAAAAAAGATAAATGAGGTTGAATAACTGTAATAGAGTTATTACATTTAGGGGCTGTTTGGTTCAGCTTATTTTTGGCTTAATCTGACCGAATAAGACATTTTTGTCATATGGTGTTGTTTGGTTCGAATGTCTGAATGGAAATTGTCTGACCGAAAAAGACATTTTTGTCTGTTTCATCATGCCCCAGATTTGTTGCTGAACGAAAAAGACAATATCGTCTTTACCATACAGCCTCTTATTCATTTGTTGCTGAACAGAAAAGACGAACCAAACAGCCCCTTAGCCTTATAGATCAAAGGATGGGAAAGACCCATCCCCTCCACCGTAAACTCTTAACTTTTTTTTGTTTGCATCTCAACAAAAATATTTTTTTTGAACGGCGTTTGTAACTCCCACATATCCAATACCCGAGTGAGCCTTTTTGGGACGGAATTTCAATCGTTCATACTAGATTTGACACTTCAGACTTGATTCACACATGCATGACACCATCAAGGAGGAAACTCATCATTTGAAAAAACCTCTTTTAATCAGGTTTTGAACTTGAGATCTTAAGGATCCCATGCCCCCAAGCATTATCCTCATGTTTGTTCCTCTAGAAGGAACCCACAATCAAAATAAATAGTGACATAACATGATACATATTAAAATGTTTGTATTTGTATCCTAAGTTATTAACGGACTAACGGTATTATAAAAGGTTTGAAATTGAGATTTGATACGGGATGAATGGTAGCTTTCTTATTGAGCTTTCGGCATATGATAAGAAGACAATATGTAGTTTGACGTTTGTTTGTGCCCAAAGAGTAATCGTGTTTTCTTGGTTTATTTAATTTAGATTTCTTGACATTATCTTTTCATACTTATATTATATAGATTAGTATTTGTTTGATTCCTTGCTACTAGCTAATATATTACTTAAAAAAGACTATTAAAGGGACATGCTAAACGTATTTTTTGATCTCTTACTTGTCGGACATTTCTAATCTTTGAAAAATAAAATTGAAATATATTATATTTTACACTAAAAATTTATCCCTAAAATTATTAGTTTTATAAAGATTTCTTTAATTTAAATCAATAATCTTAAAAAGGATTCCCCCCCCCCCCCCCCCCCCCAAAAAAAAAAAAAAAAAAAAACGGTTCTAAACACTTTATGTTAGAAATTAAACGTAATAAAAAAGACTATTAATGGGACATGCTAAACGTATTTTTTGATCTCTTACTTGTCGGACATTTCTAATCTTTGAAAACTAAAATTGAAATATATTATATTTTACACTAAAAATTTATCCCTAAAATTATTAGTTTTATAAAGATTTCTTTAATTTAAATCAATAATCTTAAAAAGGATTCCCCCCCCCCCCCCCCCCCCCCCCAAAAAAAATAAAACAAACAAAAACTGTTCTAAACACTTTATGTTAGAAATTAAACGTAATAAAAAAAAACTTTTTGAATGGAAACTAAAATAAAGGTTTTAGAGATATTAAAAAAGGTTTCCGTAAAGAGTCAAAATGATATCTAAAAAACAAATATGAACATTTTTAATATGGAAAAAGCTTTTTTTTTTAATACAAAAAAACTTACAAAAAACACTTTCTTCGGAATATCACTTTTAAAAACACCTTCTCTAACAAGTCTTTGATTATTGAATTAGTCAGTGATCCGGGTAAATACCCGAAACTGTAATATAAAAAGAATTATACGAAGTAAAAGATGAACCTAAGTTGAAAAAAAAATTTTGAACTGAATAATACATAAAGTTAAAAAGCCGAAAAATATTCAATAATATTAAATTTATAAATTTGAAATTAGAGACTTGATTACAATGTTTTTTGTTACATCCGTCTAGCGACCATCTTTATCTAAAATTAATGAAAATGATGCGATCTGCTTTGACCTTGGAGATGGTAGTAGATTCTCTGAATAACCACAAATACACGTCTCAAATTCAAATTTCATAAAAATTGTCCACTAGAATGATGCAAAAAACACTAGAAGCCTACTTCTGCACACAAATAACAGAGATCTAGTGTCAGTTACATGATGATCTCATTAGTTATGAAACAACTGTTTAGAAAAATATTTTAAAATATGCCAATTTTGAGAGATTTGAATGAATGTTATTACATTTTATTTTTTTATTCTAACCTTTAAAGAAACCGATCTGCAACTATTTGTGTTATCAATTTCAACATTCTTATCCACATGAAAAACATTCATTTTAGTTCAAGCAACCTCATAGAAAGAATGTAAACCAGGATTATTTAGAGTCAAATAATTGCATATCTTATTAGAATTGCTTGATTTCATTAAGTTTGACTTTTGAAAAGTCGAACGGTCCTACTTTGGATCACAAATTGGCCATGAATGCAAGTTTATTTATGTGTTTGATTGATTCCAGAAAACTTTACATGTCAATACGAAGCTACAGCAAGTTTCAAATTTAACTCTTATGGAGATTTGAGCAGAATTCAAATTTCACAACTTGTGTTCTTCATGGAGGTCTTTTAATGGTAGATTTCTCCAATCTTAAAGGGTTTTGATTAATTTTTGTTGCTACAGATTCGTATTGAGCATTGAATCAATTGGTACAATAAATTTTGAGTATTCTTCAACGAATGATCGAATTGGAGTTCAAGTTCATCAATGATGGGTTAAGAAAGTCGTGACTTTGTTTTTTGATTCGCTCACCATCATTCGTTGATCAAAACCTAAGTAAATATGGATCTAGTTTTGTTAGATTTTCTGTCACGAATCCATATAAATTTAGGGATTGAAGTTTCGTTAAAAAATGAAAGAGATATGATGAATCATTGTTGTGTATTGTAAAAAAATATAGATAATTTTTGTGTGAAAAGAATTTAATTTTTTTATTTGAAATACTAAGACCGTGACTTTTGTAAAATAAACTTAATTTTTTAATTTGTAATTCTAGGAAAATGACAACTAAGCAAAATCCTATATGGCACACTTTAAAACATGTCATTTTGAGTTTAAAAACTCATGTTTAATAGTGTTATTATATAGATTACAAATGATATATAACAAATTTCATTGTGATATTAAATTCTCTAACTATACACATTCGTATAGATAAAAAAAATAATTATTGTGTATATCCAGAGGCAGAACTATAAATTTTCTTAAAGGGTATCACACGTCCAAAAAATTTTGGGGTAGTACAGGTACATAAAAAAATCCTACATAAAGATCAAAAAAATTATTTTTTTCACTTTACATACGAGTTTAAGGGGTGTCAAGTACGAGTCCCTTTCAAACTCTGTCTCATCTCTATCCATCCACGAGTTTAAAATAATTACAGTTTATATTAAAACTCTTTTATTTAACCTTTGGTAATTATCCATTAAATAAAATCAGACAAATATCTGATTTATTTAATACGAAGAAATAAATTGTCTGTTGTTGGTGTGTAGAATAGGTTGTTCTCCGTAGGCAAACCGTATTCTCTCAAAGGTATTAAAGATGTGGTGGGTTAACTGTTGTACACCCTATATATAAGCATCGGTAATGTCTTTAGAGTGCACTGAGAGTCGGACTGAGAACTGTGTGCGTATGTGTTTGTCTTCGGTGGTATGCTATTTTGTAACTCAATTTTCTTCATCGCTATTCATAACCTAACCCTTGCGGTCGGGTAAAGATTTGGCATCGTCGTAATTGATTCAGCAATTGAAAATACATTCTTACCCTCGGTAAAATCTCTTATGACGTTTCTATGTTGGTCTCTAACGTCAAAATGTGTTAATTAATAATAAAACCCTTTTTACTCCTCTTTCCTCTAAGTTACCGAGTCTCTTCAAATTTTGGGACGAAATTTCCTAAAGTAGGGGAGACTATAACATTTGCATTTTACCCGGTTGTAAAACCCGACCCGTTTTGAAATTACGCGTTTTACCGATTTTTGAATTATTAAGTACTGTGAGAATTTTCGGGTTTTTATATCTCAAAATAACGTTTTCAAATAACTCATAATTTTTTTTAAAATAAAATACTTAATTAAAATCAATTGGATTCAAATTGGATCCCTTGAATCGAACATAAAGCAATTTGTGATTTTTACGTGATTCGTCGTTTACCGTGAATCTCGTATATGACTATCGTATGTCAAATTTATCATATTTATGAGTCTTATAATCACAAATCATGTCACAAGTCATCACACACTAAATTGAGTCATGAAACATTGGTGAATTGCCTAAAATCGATACGCACGTCAAAATCAACCAAAATCTCATTATTTGACCCCATGTGTGTATTTCTATGAGTTACATGACATATTTATATTCATTTTAAGTGGATTAAATGTGGTTAACATTATGGGATGATAAAATGGGTAATTTGGGAGAAAATGGGACTCGAAAACACCAAATAACGTCGTTTTCTTGCCATCCAAGATTCGTATACGAAGATGAACGTTGGAGGCGGTAAAGGCAGGGTGGAGGGGTGTTTTATCGGGGTTTGAAGAAGACTGTTTGTCACCGTCGGTGGGTGTGTCCACCATGGTGGTGCCGCCGCTTTTAGGTTTTTAGGGGAGGAGAGGGAGAAAAAGAAAAAGGCTCTGATTACCATGTAAGTTTAGGTAATCTCATTCATTGAATAAAACGATTACAATGGATCCCTATAAATAATAATCCCACCCCTCTAATTTAGGATTAGATTACATATAAAAAAGGAATATAAAATATTTGAAATATCCACCAATATCTTTACGTCTAATAGGATAATAATTTTTATTGATTTTTTGTATAAATATTAATTTGTTAAAATTCAAATAAAGTATTTAATTTTGTATTAAATGTAATTTGAATTGTACATTTGAAAATTTTTGTATTAAATATAAAGTTGAATTGTATTTTTGGAATGTACTAATAATTTTGATATTTAATATGGTGTTGACAAGTGGAATTCTGATGTAAATGATAATGTGGAGGCCCTAAGAAAAGAACATATGAACACTATTTTATTGCTTTATTAAAATGAAAGATTTTACATATATGTAGTTTTTTTTTCTTTTTTTAAATGTTAAAAAATAAATGAGTTGGCTCATAGAGCTAATTCGAACTTTCTACAAGCCAAATTCAAACTTAATCATGAATCAAAGTCCGAGCTAGAGCTAGCTAACTCGAATCACGGTCTAATCTACGCTAATATTATGAAGAAAAAGTAGACCTAATGGGTATTTGGCCAAAATTTGTGATCAAGTAAAACAAGAATAATCTTTTTCATAAGAGAGTTGGTCTCAAACAAGAATATTAACCGTCAAGAATGTCCCAATTATTAATATTTAATTTGTTTGATGCATTTGACATTTGGTAGTGGCATTTAGATTTTATATTTAGACCTGACATAGGTCGGTTAATGTCCACTTGATGAGAAAAGAAATGTCAAAAAAAGAGAAAAATTAGGAAGTCAACAAAAGCATCTTCATGAAGTTCATCGTTTAACATTTCAATTTTCAAGTTTCAACTGACCACGGATCTTTACAAGTCAATTTAATCTTTCTAAATTAAAGTGGAGGTTAAACGATATTTTCTCTAACAATTAACAAACAGAGTCCTGACTTATGAAAGGATTTCATTGGCAAATAAAGATTTCTACCGGAGCCAGCAACAGTTGAGTTTATTTAAAAAAAACCGACTTCCGCATACGACCGGGTCATAAAACTTACTGCCTAGGGATCAAACTCGTGACATTTCAGTCTCGAGTCTTAATTTCTTGTTTGCTTTTGTTTTTTCAAGAGTAAGTTTTTATTATTTCATTAAATCTTATTATTGCTAAGGTTTGAATTTTAATCTTATGGTTTTTGTCGCTACAACCCAAATGGCTTTTGTTTTTCTTTTAATCTTCTATCATAACCACATAAACTACTTAACAAAACACTAATTTGGACTTGTCCTAATGATATTAACAAAGACTCCTTAAGTCCCTATTTATACTAATCTCAAACCTTGGAAAACAAGAAACGTAATTACCTATAAACTAAGAAACTAAATAAAATAATTAAAGACTCCAATGTCATTATCAATGTTACAGAAATCGCGATTAATTAGTGATTAATCAGCGATTAATCGCTTGGCGGTCCCCCACCGTCTACGATTAAGGGTTTAACGGTCAGTTGGTCAACGACGGTCAACATTGGTCCTTGGCGGCCTTGACGGTTAGCCAATTTTTTTAAATTAAAAAAACTAAAAAAATTCTCAAATATCTTCTTTTAGCGTTTATTAGAAGAGAAGGTAAGGTAATGTTTGAAGATGGGTACGAGTTGGATGGAGTACGTCCAAATATTGGAATCACATTGAGAATGTTAAAAGAAGATGACAATTTAAGTATGATGTTTGTTTTTTGGGATTATTAAACGTATTCGACATTAATTAATATTGTAGTTTTTTTTACTTAAACATTTATATAAGTACTAGTTTATTACTTTTTAAGGTTATTATTTATTAACTATACTAGGATATTGTCATGTTGGAATATGTACATGTTTATATATATATTTTTATAATTGTAATAACCTAGGGTCTCCGATTAATCGCTGATTAATCACGATTAATCCGATTAATCGCTTAACACCAGTCGATCGTCAAGCTACCGCCAAGCGATTTCTGCAACCTTGGTCGTTATAAAAAAAAAACTAATTAAATAATTAAATCCTATTCTATTTTAAGAATCACTCAATTAAATAATTAATAAAACTATACTAAATAACCCTTATACTAAATAACCTTAATCATTGACAAAACTAGTCCAACAATATAAACATGTTTACTAGCAAATTGAAAACTGAAAAGAAGTAGAGAAAACCAAAACAATTGTGACCGTTTTCTTTTGGTAAGATTCCATTGGGTTAATTTAAAAATGTTAAACGTAATTATAATATATGTTTTGTAATCACGAGGACTTGTCTAAGTGGTTACTGGTCATGAGGGAGACTTGAGACTAAAATGTAATAAGTTCGATCCCTATGCTTTCAAGTTTTATCACTCGGTCTTTCACAAAGATGGTTTTTCTCTGAAATAAGCTCAACTGGTATAAATACTCTCGGTATTTCCCGGACTTTTGTTGACCGTTCAGAAAAAAGTTATAGTACCTCGTCGAGCAATGTTTTAAAAACCGGTTCGAACCGGCCGGTTCAACCGGTTCAACCGCGAACCGCCCTCCTCACCGGTTTTTTATATCCCGGTTTTTTGGCAATAACGTACCGGACCGGGTTAGACCTGCCGGTTTTCCGGTTTTTTCCGGTTTTTTCGGTTCAACCGGTTTTCTGATTTTTTTTTAATTTTTTTAAACTTTTTTTTAGTTTTTATTATTTTTTTAAGTTTAAAACTTATATTTTCTTATGAAATACATATTTGATATTATTTTTGAGTGGATTATAATTGTATTTTAACTACTTTTGTTGGGGTGTACAAGTTTATTAGCATTTTTATAAAAAAAATATATATAATTCCCCTAACCGGTTCAACCAGCCGGTCTAACCGGTCGAACCGGTCCCGGAAGGTTTTCCGGTTCAACTAAAAAACCGGTTTTTAAAACATTGTCATCGAGTCGTCGTTATTACAAATAAAAAAAACTTTAAAAAGATTAAATATTAGATTTCAAAATTCAAACGTTTTGAACATGTTCAGCCTATTGACATCATCCACACGTATGATCTTTCATCGCATGTTCTTTGCTTTGACCAGAATGAAACAACGAAACATAAAACATGAATAGTCGTCATAGATGCAAATGTTCGACAAACATTATCCATAATTGTAAGCAATAATCACTAAAATAGATGTTTTAACTAGTCAAATCATCACCACTTGATATTGAACGTTTAGTTGGCGATGTTTATAAAGGTTTTTACGTCAGCTAGCTTGCTAGTTGAGCCTTTTAATTTTTATATTGATAATTTAGATAGATAATTAAAAGTTCAATTTTCATGATTTAGTATTTTAGTGTCATATTTTTCTTGTTAGGCTGCCCGCTGCCCGTTATCAGCAATTCAACTCGCAACGTTTTACCTGAATATCATAGTCAATATAAGCACTTGATTAAACACAAAGTCATTGCTATATTTTTCAACAGTTGGATGCTGCGTTCAAATCCAACTACTACAACATACATATTGTCAACAGTCTCTCCATCTCTGTGTATGTATATATATATATATATTATATATATATATACACAAACATGTATATAGAAATAAACACGAAATCATATATCATTCCTACACGTAGCCAGCTGAAGATTAAAGAAGCTAAATGACAGCAATAATGGGTATAAGGCCTTGGAAATTCTTCCTCATTTTAGTGACAGCAATCATGTTATTAGCGACAACGAATCGTGCAGGAAGAATACCAAAGGGAGATCAAACCACTTTTGGTAGCAATGGATTATGGATTGGTAGGTTACCAAGAGGGCCTGTGCCACCTTCTGGTCCATCTCCATGCCATAATAAGCTTGATCCTTATGAACAAAGCCAATTTGCTTCTACTCCTCAAAATCAAATGATTATTTGTCCATGATCAATACTTTATACTGAATTAAATTAGTTCTTTCTTTCTTCCTTTTTCTTACTTACATATAAGGTAGTTAACACGATGAATTCGTCATTTGTATTTGTTTTCTTTTCACATAATTCTCAATTACTGATGCAGGGGCCAACTATTTTCACACCACCTTAATTCTAATCTTTCACACCAGTGCGTTTGGACGTCTACCCGCCGACACAGTGGACGGTTCTGGATTAGGGTTTGTTAGAAAAAGTCCACTGCCTTTTACATAAACGTTCGGTAATTCACCGGATGACGGTTCAAATTAGGGTTGTTGAAACCTGCTATCAAAATCTTTTTAACGGTCATGCATCATGATTTAACGGCCGTTTGAGTGTGATTTAATAAGTGGGTTGTGTGACATTAGATTTTGTGATGTATCAATATCAATAAAAACGGATTATATTCAATTATGTACATGCAATTGTTTTATTTTTCTCATCATTTCTTTTTTCTTGTATTGAGTATTCTTGTTGATATTCGATCCTTCACAGGTTTGACAGAAGAAAATGCTTAAACAAACCTAGGGTTTTATGAATAAAATGTTAGTCTATGTCGGTAGGTGTGTACTTTAAAAACAATTAAATATTCGATATATACTAGTTAAACGTAATTAACGTGCTTTAAAAACAAATAAATAATTGATATACTAGTTAGATGTAATTTTTTTTGAACGGCAATTTGGCTCAGCGGTTTATCGGGACTAGTTACCCTGGACCTGCTTACATGTTTCAACACCAAATATTTTTCTTAAAATGTAATAGCTTGAAAATGATTCCTCCCCTTCAAAAATGAAGTTTTATTTGGTTTCACTACAAAAAATAAGGTCAATATTAGTCCGCCGCTATTGCTCGAGAGGTTTTCACTACAAAAATGAAGTTTTATTTGGTTTCACTACAAAAATGATTCCTCCCCTTCATGAATGTCGCCGCTATTAGTCCGCCGCTATTGCTCGAGAATGTCGCCGCTATTTCCTTTCTGTCGCCACTATTGATAATGTCGCCACTATTACCCCCTGTCGCCACTATTGATGTCGCCACTATTGGTCTGTTTAATAAAGGCTCTTAAGTATAAGAAAACTAATCAGTAATCATTGTCAGGCTATCAAAAAAAAAAACTAAAAACAAAAAACAAAAAATTAACAGTTAGCAACTACCATGAGAATTCCCAAAATTAGAGAGCAACTACCATGAGAAAAGACACAACACATATATAGTTTCAGAAAATCAGAGAGCAACTACCATAGAAATCCCCAAAATCAAACATGAAACATAAGATAAACCTAAATAAACTAAAACATCTTTACCTCAAATCGGAGTTGGTCTTTAAATTAGAAGAGCAGCAACGGGGTTATTGGCTTTCTAAACAGAGGAGCAACGGTGGAGTAGCTAGACAAATTAGAAAACGGAACTCACATTGCGTCGTCGGCTGGAATCGAGGTGGTTGTGAAGAGCAGTAGTGAACGGAACCGGAGTGCTTGAACGGAGGTGGTGTAGAACGTGAAGAACAGTCTCAAACGGAGGTGTTGTCGAGATCGGGGAGGCTGTGGTGTCGAGAAGGGGAGAGACTGTGGTGTCATCGAGATAGGTTTGGATCTGATTTTTCTTTTTGGTAAAATGAAAAAGAAGGCTGGTTAGGAGGGAAAACACCCGCTAAAATATTTTCGAGCATTAGCGGCGACATGTCGCCGCTAAAGGTGTCGCCGCTAATGCTCGTGATCAGAAAAAACCCTAGCCATTGGATCTATACAATAATGAACGGATAGATTTTACTGAAGAAGGTGCATACGGATCGAAAAGTAATAGCGGCGACATGTCGCCACTAAAAGCGTCGCCACTATTGATGTCGCCGCTAATGCAATTGTCGCCACTAAAGACGTCGCCACTAATGATTCTTTTTCTTGTAGTGTTTAGCAATCATCATACTATATATTAAGTAATGACATCTTCTTACTTTGACACATATAAAAAAAATCCTATGTGTCATTTCCAATTAAAATATTCATTGAAAGAATTTAAAATTCGTGGATCCTTCGGGTTCCTCAGCCGCCATCAACATCTTCACACATCATCAACCAAAGTACGTAATCCTCGGCTTAGGTACATGGCTTCTTTCAATCACCATAATCATCATCGCACATCCTAATCGTTTATCCGCTGCTCTCTCTCTCTCATCCATGAAGAGTTCGATCTCGGTTATGAAGAATCTCAACAAAGAACTCTATTTCTTGCTAATGGGAGACTAGAAGGTACGATATTCTTTGTTCTTCTCTTCTCTATATTCTACAAGGTAAGCCTAATTTTCCTATCCTCCTCTCTCTCTCTCATCCCTTCAAACTTTGAATTCACTTATATCACCTTCTTGCAATCTTATAATTTGTAGAGGCTCTATATTCTTTAACAATGAAATCGTGAAATAGCTAGGTTGATAATTAAAACCGACCAATAACTGAGATTAACCAAAAAATTAATGGCAAAAATCCGTTTCGATTATGCTTAAGTGCTATCAGTTCATTTTTAAAGTTTTCTAAAAAATTATAAAATGGGTTTGGATACAAACATAGTCATGAACAATTGAAGACACTGGGCTAGTAACGTACAAGATATGATACATTTATTCATAGAACATCCAGGCCCATCAACTTTAGCCTAGTTAGTAGTTAATTTAAAAATGCTTTCAGCTCGGATTCAGTTCATTTCAATCGAGTTTGCAAAGATTGGCTTGTTTTTTTATTTATTATTTATTTTCATTTAAAACGGCAGTATAGAATTAAAAAGAGCTCACAAAGGAGCAAACAAAGAATTACAAGGAAAGGATGGGGTTAACCATCCAATTGTTCCAACTAATGGAGCATTTAGAGTTTCTAGCAGTAAACCACGAAAACGAATTAAACATAACAAGATCAAAAGTACTACCGTTCCTAATTTTTGAAGGATGGTATATGGCCAGATTTCTGGTTTTCCATATAGACCACCACAAAGTGAAGATAACATCATCAATCAGCTCTTTCTTCTTTTTTATTTATTATTTATTATTTTACTCATAAATAACTAAGTGTTGTGTATATATACGAGTAGAGTGTCTATGCGTGATGCGACGAGAAACATAATACATACACACTGTTTAACATTTAATTTATAAAGTATCATATAGATTTAATTGTTTAATAAAAGTTTATATTTATATAAGGTAGTTAACACTTCTAATAGTTGCTGTTTCAAAAAAAAAAACACTTCTAATAGTAATATGTATCATTTGAATATTCATTGGGTCCTAACGGTATTGTCACGTCCATATATTATCAAATGTTAATTGGTACAACACTTGTGACAAAAGAGTATATTTTTTGTAATATTGAGAGAAACGTGATGTGATAGGTTTTATTGGATTATATCAAATGACTTATTGTGATGATTTTGATGAATCCCTTTCAACGGCGAGTAGTGTTTCAGTCATCTTCGATGAGATTATGAGATTGTATTTTTGTTCTGATAAATATTTAATTTAGAGTAAAAAAATAAGTATTTTCTTTTCTTTTCATTTTGGACGTCTTCTTTTTCAATATATTTGTCACTGGACCTCTCCATAGTGAATGATTACACCAAATCTGTTGAAAATCAAGATTCTCGTGTATCTCGTGTATGGAATAAGCATCCAATGTTTTTACGACACATGATTTAATTAAAAAAAGAATGGACTGACCTAACTCATTAAATGTTCGGGTGAAAACATTTATATTGATATATACCCTTAAAATCAAAGCCTCATTGTGATTGGATCGGGAATATATTTTAGACCGCCCCTAACACGATGTTTTTAGCCCCATTCTTGACCTACATGGCAATTGCCTGTCTGGAGGGTGGCATTGGGGATTGCCATTTGATTGTGGGTTCCGACCATTTCCCATTTTTTCCTCTCTTGCACACATAAATGTTGAATGGATAAATTTGGGGTGCACGTAGAAAGTGTAAAAAGACTTTGTGGAATAAAGTGAGAAATTGATGTGATACGCTTTCTAGTCATGCATTTGGGAAGGATGATTGTTAACGTTACAAATAGTTTTAGCTTCCTTAACTAACTATTTTTTTCTTTTTCTTTTTGGATTTGGTTGTTAAATTATTGTTTGAACGTTTCTATTTGTTTCATGATAGGAATGATTATCAGGTTGGAACCAACCCGATCTGTGATCGCGAACCTCTAAATTAAAGAACTAGAATCCATATGTTTCTGAATTTTTAAGGTTTAGGGTTTAGAACTACCGTGAAGTAAACTAGTGGGCTTTAAAAAAAACTGTTAATTATACACACATACAACTTCATAAAAACACACTGACACAACTTTAAATCGTAACATATTACCTTATATATCATTTGTCATGGCTTATGTGTACACTGGAGTTAAACTATTCCCTCCAAATGTAATTTCGTTATGGGTGAATGTTGACGGTGCGACGTGGTTATATCCTCATATTCATCTCACCAAACTTTCATATCTTCTCTCTCTACACATGCAACTCTTCTCTTTCTCTCTCTTTAAACACACCTACATCAGCCCCCTCTCTGAAATTCCGGTGACTTCCAAGCTATCGGGCCCATGCTCCGGTGACGTTGAACAACCACTGTCACCGAGATCTGACCCCCTCTCTAAAAATCCGGTGACGTCCAGGCTCTCAGGTCGATGCTCCGGCGACGTTGAGCAACGACTTCTCTCTACAAAGCCTCTTCATCTCTCTCTCTCTCTCTAAAATATATTACATCACCGGAGAAGTGGGTTATGTTTCCGGCCGGTGCTATTGACGTTGTAGCGGCTGCCGGAAGGCGTTGCTCCGTACATAGTTACCGGCGAGTGGTGAGTCGATAGCGGCAGATTTTGTAAAGAGAATCTGCTTCCTCGATGAGGTGGTGGGGGTTTCGTCTCTATAACCCGTATCTGATTTCCGTCGCTTCGATTGTGCCGCCGATGGTGGCGGTGGTGGTGTCGACGGATTAGGGTTTTGTGGATACTAATTTTTAGGGGTTTTCATGGATCTGGTGGTGATGACGCGTGGTTGTCGCCGGCTGCCGTTGTTTTACGGTGTGTTGTATCATGCTGACATTGAGGGTAAAGTTGGGGTTTTCAGTGATCGCAGATGGTTGCCGGATTAAAGTAAGGATTCAAGATTTGTACCTGAACTGAGATTGCGAGTGGTGGAAGGAGCTATATTAGTTGAAGAACTGCATATACCCATGATCAAAACCACTGATTTTCCCCAATTTCTGTAGGAAAATTAGAAGGGCATAGTTGAAAGTTGAAACCCAGAAGTATGATGAGGCCTTGATGAAGAAATTGAGTATATGAGAGTGTGAAATCAGAATATTTAAAGATTTTCTTGACCCTCTAGCAATATTTTAATGAAGGGTCTAGATTAAAGATTTTCTGGAATTTTTGTGATTTTGTAAGTGTGGTTGTGGGTGGAATTCGATTGATTTTATGGAATTTTTGTATGTACTATGTAGGGGATGGCAAGGCAATGTCAGTATTAGGTGGGTGGAGCCAGGAGGAGTTGACCAGGTCACATGCCCTCCATGTAAGTTACTTGGTTGCTGTCATAAACAAGGAAAAAATATGCAAGTTACTTGGTTTTTACCTTTTATATTTGTGATCTTTTATAATCATGTTGGTTCTATATCTTGAAATGTAAAGTTTTGACTTTTTTATATTTGCGGACTGTTGAAGAAAAACTAATCAAATATTTTAGTAAAGTCATTTGAAGTTTCTTATTGAGTGTCGATGTGTTTACTTTTAAGCTCTGATGGTGACAATTACGTTTCAATGTTACAGGGTTTGCTTGCATTCACGTATTATGTTCTCTGGTTGTGCTCGGTTTACCGGTGGCGTCGCTAGGGTTTCTTTTTCAGCGAATGGTTACTGTTATCGCCGGCGCCGGTAAGTTTTTTTTTACTCGATAGTGTCACTGTTTGCTTTTGAGATCTGATTTGTATTTTTGCATTTGTTTTCAAACAAATTTCTATGTTTACTTTTGATTCTTAAAACCTTTTAACTGGTTTAGATCTGCTTTGATGTTGCTGTTACGAGTCTGGTTTGATTTTGGCTATCATGACGATTCAGATTGATCTGAGCCTATGCCGGTGTTTTGTCCTGTTGCTATAATGTTAACTGTTTCAAATGTGGTTGGATATTTTGTGTTGGTTTTGATGAAAATGCAGATTGATGCGAGGCTAGCATCTGATCGGAGCCGTTAAGGCGATGACGATCTCGGCTTTAGCCGGTTTAGATCTGTAATTTGGACAGAGATGGTTAATCGGACCTTAGTCCTGTTTGATGTAAATGGTGGGTTATGCCTTACTGATTTAAGATATGTCCAGCTGATTTGAATATAAATGGTTTGACATTTACATGTCATACTAAGGCTATGATGAGTTTTTCCTTTTTGCGGTTTTAGACTTAGTGGTTTTGGCAACGACACTATCTTCGGATTGTTGTCGTTACCCCACTTGAGTCCCGTATACGATCTGAGCGGTTACCGCAAATGATGATTGACATATAAACTGAGCCTTATTTTAATTTGTATTTTTTTCCTGAATGTGGTTGGATATTTATGTTGGTTATTACCTTATTACCTTATATATCAATTTTGATGGCTTACGTGTACACTGGAGTTAAACTATTCCCTCCGAATGTAATTTCTTTATTGGGCAATGTTGACGGTGCGACGTGGTTATATCCTCATATTCATCTCGCCTATATGTCCAGCTGATTTGAATATAAATGGTTTGACATTTACATGTCATAGTAAGGCTATGATGAGTTTTTCCTTTACGTACGGTTTTAGACTTAGTGGTTTTGGCAACGACACTATCTTCGGATTGTTGTCGTTACCCCACTTGAGTCCCGTATAAGATCTGAGCGGTTACCGCAATGATGACTGACATATAAACTGAGCCTTATATTAATTTGTATTTTTTTCCTAAATGTGGTTGGATATTTATGTTGGTTATGATGAAAATTCAGATTGATCTGAGGCTAGCATCTTATCGGAGCCGTGAAGGCGATGACGATCTCGGTTTGGGCCATTACGCGCTTTTTAATTTTTGTTTATTTTTTGTAACGTTATACCAATGCGGTGGGCTTTGCTGTGAAGTAAAGCTATGTTTGGTTTTCTTACTAAAGAAGATGCCAGAAGAATTCTCAAGCGCAGAGACAGCGATGCTGGTGAAAAAGGTAATTGTTCCCCCAATTTTCTAATTTCATAATGAGTTGTTTCATAATAAAATATGTACTTCTTCTGTTCATAGATTTTTCTTAAATAGGGCTTGAAAAGTTAGTGGAATAATGTTAGGTTTCAGGTGAATTTCTTGGTTTGTTTGACCGCCAATAGGATTCAACAAATAATTGATTAATGTTAGGTTATAGGTCAAATTCTATGTCAGGTTGAATTATATTAAATTTCTTTATGTGAGCATTGAGCAATTAATAGAGGAATGCAAGGATTTAGGCTTAATTCTTGATCTGCTTGACTTAAGTAGGTATGGAGCAATTAATGAAGCGTATGAAACTTACAACTGATTTGAATATAAATGGTTTCACATTTAAATGTCATAGTAAGGCTATGATGAGTTTTTCCTTTTGGTTAAACTTGGCTCATGGTTTGTTGGTTGTTCCTGATCTGTGTTGCTGCAAGTTATACAATTTGTTACTTAAGCTTGCTATTTAGGAAATATTTTCTTGGTTAAACTTGATTCATGGTTTCCTAAGTGTTACTCTTGGTTTCTATGAGACTATGATGATTTTATTCTGACCCTATGTTGCTGTTTCAGAGAGAGTTCTTTGGTTAAACTTGGATCATGATATGTTGACTGCTCTTGATGGTTTGTATAAGGTTATGATGAAACTTCACTAAGCCTGTGTTGCTGCAAAACAAAACAACATGTTACATGAACTTGGTTGCTGATTTTTGTTTCAAAGTTGGTTTTCTTTTTACTTGATGGTGACTTGACATTCTTGATGGTTTATGAGAGGCCATGATGAAATTTTTCTGAGCCATTGTTTCGTTACATTGATCCATGATATTTTAGTTACTGCCTAATATAATCAGGCTTCGGCTACATTATTCAGGTTTATACTACCCAATATTAAATAGATTTGCTCGGTAATATTTCACTTACTTAGTCATTACAATAGTAGCTCTTTTACTAAGCTTTTACATGGCAGATATTTGATGGTGATAATGGATGTGTGGTTGAAAGATTGATGGTGGTGAAATACCTCCCGGCTTCCTTATGCAGAGTCAGAATTTAGTACCGATCATCTAAAAAGAAGACACGCATGATTGTGCCTTGCGTTACCACACACATTCAATCAAAATCAAGTTTCAAAAACAGGTAAATTGTTTAAAGTAGAATTTGACTTCGTATTTTGTACATCTATAAACCATAAATGCATATAACATGAGAAAAAATTAAATATGATGATTCTGCAGTATCATCACCTGGATATATTTCAAGTATACAAACTAATAGTTGTTGAAAATTGCTCCATCTAGACATATATGCAGTTTCAAACAGTAACTTATCTTTTCAAGGGATGGAATTCATAATTGGTAGGATTTGGTACAATAGATAAGAAATATTATTGTTGTATCATAATGTGGCCAGGTTAGGTTAATTACTTGCCCATTAATCTGAATAAATATGCCAAACAAACTGTTTGCAAACTTTGTTCTTTATTTTAAACAACTTTTATAGAAGTTAAGCACTGCTGTTGTGTTATAATTTGCTATTTATTTGATCTAAATTAATTGCATAGTTTGAAGAGACAATGTAGTTACAAACTGCTATGGGGATTTTTTTAATTGGTCCAAATTTGATTTTGTGCAGGTAAAATATGATCAAAGAAAATGGAACAAATACATGTAGATTTTGCAGAGCATACCAAATGGTAATGTTTTTTTTTATGTTGGTTGAGATCGATATGAGTCTCTTGGAAAAAGTTTTGATTGAATGAGAGAGACTATGTAGATGGAAAGAAATCAAGAATGTAATGGTATGTAGTTAGACTACTTAGTGACATTAACTTGAACTTTATGCCATGGATAGCTTACTGATATCAAATAGGAATGCTTAGTCATACTAACTTTTACTCTTTATTTTTTGGCTAAATGATGTGTTCGAAGACTTTTGTATGTGCAAGAGTATATGGGTACATGATCAAATGGGAATCCTAGCTTAAACTTCATCCAACATCACTTCAAAACCCGCACGTTCGCTTGCAAACCCGCCATAAATAAAATGACTAATTTTATATTTGAATTTTATAGAGAGTATATAACAGTCGCATGCACTACTTATATTATTCACGCTAACCTTCGAAGATGCTCTTTATATTACTCGGCGCGTTTCCGCAGCAACGCGTGGGTTTGTTTCATGTTTTGTGATGTAATATCTATGACTATGGTAATGTATGTTGATAAAAAAATGTCAACCCGCAGCAACGCGCGGTACTTTTGCTCGTATATATATATACTTTAAATTTAACTTACATGAGGTTAACACATATCATCTCTTAACACATATGTTGCTGCTGTCAAGGGTATGCGGTATGGGTATTAAGTGGGTGAAGGTGTGAGTGTCACTTAATATTGTTATGACATTTTATCATGAGGTCTTGGGTCAAAGTCCCACTTATAATAAAATAATAAAAAATAGATGTTACAAGTTGAACCAGAGGGTTTTTCTCACCAGTGTTGAATTTCCTCCTGATGGGGATTGAAGATGATCGGATGGGTGGTGTAATGTCCCCGTCAATGATTCAAATTTACCGTTAAAAAAAGTAAGAAAACAAGAAATCGGGTTTCTAGGGTATTTTCTAATTTAACATGTTTTACAGTTCCTTACTTTGGTTAGCGGGTTGAAACCTGAACCGTTACGAATTCATGGCATTTCCACGGTTTTGGCGGGTCCTTGTTGAAAGATTCCTCACCTTCAATTTAATTTGATAGTTTCCATTAAAAATTTGATATGATAAAAAGTTAATTTTCTTTATTAAAAGTTTAAAACTGATAATACGACCAAATGAATTACCAAATGATAATACGACTCCTGTCCTTATCAAACACGAATTGAAGTCTGTGACACTCTAATGATACATAAATCCAATATACATAATACAACAACAAGAAGCGTAGCTCAAATAATTTCATTTCTATAGTACTCCTCCACACAACAATACAAGATGTTGTTTAGCCAATGAGAGCTTCCTTGTAATTTCCAATTTCGCCATCAGCAGAAACAACTAAATAATTGTCATTTCAAGCCAAGATTTGAGAGGTCCTACCAAAATATGTACCTACAAACGTATGCTACTAGAGGTGTGAAAAAACCGGCTCGTGATTAAAAACAAACCGTCGGTGTTATAGCAGTACTAGGGTTTCCGGTGGTCCAACAGGTTCCAAAACCAATTCTAAAAGATCCGGTTCGTAAAAAAACGGGTTCAAATTGGAAATATTGGCCTAATCGGGTCCAAACCGATACATTACGAGGTTTTGGTGTACAAATTGGTTTGGACACAAGCCGGTTTTGGCCAATGGTTAACCAAACTGGTTCGGTTTCAAAGTGTTCGGTTCAAAAAATGGTTTGTGCAGGTCTATGCTACACTACCTACTATATTACACACTATTTCAGCTGGAACCTAGTTCTAGTTAGTTATAACTAATGTTCATGTAAATTTTTTGGATTTTATATCTTCTAAGATGTGGCAATAGTTTTGATAAATAAGTGAATACAACAAACCAAATATTATTTTTTTAAAGTATAAACTGAAATTACCTTTTAGAATAATACTGGATTTTGTCGTTATATAAACTGCAGCAAAAACATAACAAGAGTGCTCTAATATAATAAAGAACACATTGGTTATTTTTTATATCATATAATTGTTTTTAGTACAAAATTCTTCTAAGTATCTATTGTTGGATATCCTAGTATAATTTGAAATTGTGTGGGACATTCAAATAAGAGTGCACACTTTTTTTAATGTCAAAGGGACTAACGAGGGATCCAAGGGAGGAGCGCCCCCGAGAGAAGCGGGGTCGAAGGGCAGCAGCCCCTGACAGGGTCTGGGGGGCAGAGCCCCTATCTTCAGAGTCTATCCAATCAAGAAGTTTGATACACTGCAAATTGATTTGATCTGAAAGTGAATCAAACAAGTCTTTAGATTCTATCAGGATTACATCATTATTCTCGAATTCCTCTAACATTTGTGTTTACTATTAATCTTTAAAAGCCTTTTTGTCATTGTGTATGTTTTGATTCAAGTGGTATGGGCAAGTCAAAAACATATTTAAAACATATTTGGTAGCACACGATGTAGTTTTAATATAATGTGATGTTAATACAAAAACTTAAATACACACGAGTTCACTAACGCCTTAAGGAGTGTGGTCGTGTGAGGGTGGACGCCCACGCATATTTCAATTCCTAAAAGCAGACTAATTTTTTACCTTGTGTAGATATTACGAGTCGATTATGTGCATAGAAGTATATAAGCTAATTAGTATTTTCATGTTATAAAAGGGCCTAACCCAATAAGTTAGGTTAATAAACATTTAAAATCTCCTCAATCTCATAGCATATTAGCATGGATCTACACTATAGGCATGGAAGAAGGCCCTCGTTCACCCAAAATCTCTTCACAAGAAGTTAATATTTTAAAACCATTTTAGCCTAATTAATTAAGAACACATTGAATTGGGTGAAGAAAGAAATACAAAGAATTTGGTGGGCTAATATTGGACCAACAAGTATGAGAGCATATATGGTGGGCCATCGGTTAGATCTAAACGTGGACATTTCGGCTTTTATATAACCACTAGTTAAAACTGGACTTTTTTTTTTTTTGTAATTATACTTTTTATAAAAATAAATCAATTTAATAATAAATACATAATATAACTCAATAACGTTTTTTCTAATTGGAAGTATAAAACAAAAAAAAAAACGTAACTTGTATAAAAAATCAGAGATATTGCGCATATATTTAGTCTTTCTACGAGTTTAGTCTTTCTATGTATAACAACTTTGTGTTTAACAAGATTTTCAACTCGCACGTTGCTGCAGGGTATAAACGCTCAAAGTGTTGAGTCTATGACCCAAAAGTTATGTTACCCGACTGCATCTGTTACACTACAAACTTATTTACTAAACTCATCGCAAAGAAATAGGAAACTCTTTTATATTCACAGCTCGAGGAGTCTAAAAAGTTAGTTATTTTAGGTTGATGGAAAGAAATGAAATCTCATTTATATTTTTAAGTTTCATTAGATATATCATTGTTTTATAAACCTCCATTTTGGGTTGATGGAAAGAACCGAATGAAACCCATTTAGTTTAAAACATTGATATTCTTATGTATTTAGTTATTAAAGATTGAGTTTTACTCGTATATTTATTATTTGATATAGAACTATTTAATCTTTGGGATTAAAAAGGTGAAGTAACATACAATATAATTTTGGGTTTAAAACTTTTAATGTATTTGATTAGTATTATTATAAATGATTTATAGTAATCAATCTAACAACATTTAATAGTTGAATTATCAAATACTTAAGTTTTTTAAATATGATATGGTCAGAGGTTCAAAACTTGTTCTTCTAATTAATTTTACTTAAATTTCATTCTAAAAACTGTCAAGGACAATGATAAAACCCGAGTCGCTTAGATTAGTTGCACGTTTGCGCTTTAAGGCCTTGTGCTCTTGCCAACTGATCTAGATGATATTTGTTTCAAGCTTTACAACAAAATGCTATATATATAAGATAATCACATAAGAAAATTTAAAAAAATTGAGCCTTTCGGAAAACCAGACCCATGGCAGTTGCCCATCTTGTCCTTACTGGGGGATGCCCTTGGTGGAAAATGAGTTTGATTGGATTTTATAGGTGGAGGAAAGGAAAATCATTTTTTTAATAGGAGTTAGACTGACTTGGAATATTGGATCACTAATGTGGATTGTTTAATCAAACAGGTCGCCCTTTGTAGAAAATGAGTTTGATTGGATTGTTTAGGTGGAGAAAAGAAAAATCATTTTTTAAATAGGAGTTGGACTGGATTTGAATATTGGATCACACATGTGGATTGTTTAACCAAACAAATACACCCAATAACTACTTATACCAACATATAGCCTTTGAATAACATCTCATTTTCTTTTCTCTCAAACGTGCATAACCACTCCAAATAATCGGTTTTGCTTTAACTGGTTCGCATGTGAAATCCTCAAAGTTGTTTAAACCAACATGTTTATAACCGCTTCAATAACTAATTTTGATTAGAAACCGATTTTTCTAAACCAGTTCAGATATCGAGTTATAATCAGTTCAATAACTGATTTTGATTAGATAATCGGTTTATAACCGGATTTTTTCTGTTTTGTTTTAATTTATTTATTTTCGTGTATTTTTGTCTAGCCACGTCAATAAAAATTTCTTTGTTGTTTAAAAAAGTTAATCATTTTTTTTCACACCTAGTTGGATGAAAAAAAAAGAATGTGAAGAGGCTTATATAATTTTTTGTTAACATTTTCTCTATATTCAAGTGATATCATGGGTCACATGGTGGTTGGGTTCAGTTTTAATGTGCTATGTTAATTATAGGTGCAACGGTTGAATAAGAAGATAGCGCAACTCGAACAAGAAAATATAGCGGGAAGAGTAGAGAAATAAAAAAGAAAGGGCGGAGAAGCTTACAATGATGAAGCAAATCGAAGAAAATAGAGTTGCGAACTTTGAAATGAAAGAGGCAGATACTGAAATGAAGCAACAAATTGAATCAAGAACATACCAAAAACTCTCCAAGTAGTTAAGCTTGTTATTTGATCTATTCAATTCAGATATTTATTTTTGTACATCTTTGGATTGTTTGGATATCTTTTATGGATGATTCGTCATCTTTAATTTCAAATGATTGGATATTTTATATATGAATGCGCTTTTGTGAATTATTTATTTGATTTTACGTATGATAGAAATAGCGGAAAACTAGAAAAAAACAATTATTTTCAATTGAAACTCGAATGCTAAATTGGTTGCAAAAACCTGGCCATAAAGGCGGTCGTTAGTGACTGTCGCAAAACCGGAAAAGGGGTCGGTTGCAAATTTCGTTACTAATATTTCAATTGAAAAATTGGTCACGAAATCAATTAGTCGCAAATATTTGTGAAGTATTAATGATAATGATGCAGATGCGCATCACAAGAAAAAAACATGAAACTTTAATTCTTTTCTATTTTTTTCAGAATTAAAAATAACATAATTTTAAGACTTTTGGTGCGAATTTTATCAATAAACATTTACGTATGAAGAAGTTATGTAGGTTATAATATTGGTTTTCACGTTTTCGCAATAAAATGCGTTTTCGCATGTATGTATATATATTGTTATGTGTGAACAAGATCCGTCATATAACTTTTGTCTCATTCAACATGTCACCTCTAGCAATCTACTATTTATATTAATCTCAACATGTTTTTAACTACATTTGCAACCCATATGTTGTTACCAGGATAACGTGTGTATGTACTAAAAAAATGCATTGCTATAACGGATATGAAAAAAATAGAAATAAACGTAACAAACTTAAAATTAGAAGCAAAATGCTTAAAGTATTGAGCATAGGACCTAAAGGTTACGTTACACGATTATACTAATTACATCATCAACTTCTAATTTAATCGTTGCGCTTGAAAAATTACAAGGGCACATGGCAACCACGGAGGCCTGCCAGCAGGGACAAAGTAGTATTCCTAAGACTTCATCTTTATTTATAGTATAGTTAAATATTACCCGCGCCTTGCCGTAAGGATAATTAGATGCGCAAGACAATTGCATTGATATAATACATATTAGAAAAATTAACAATACAAAAAGACTGCGTAATGACATTTAAATTTGAAGACAAACTCTTAAAGTATCAAACCTAAGACCTAAAGAATATGGTAAACGACTATATCTAATTACACTAGGAACTCATGTGTTATTGAAAAAAATAAAAGTAAAAGAAAATAAGTTATACTTTTTATACACAAATGTGCCGTATGGATAAAAATTGGTAATGTAGAAACTCTTTATAAGGTTTTTTGACGATCTTGTCGTAATTGGAGGGTTAATACGTAATGTAGCAAACTCACATATATGTTAATACTTAATAAAATGAAAAATTGAGAACATAAAAATTGGGTTATGTTCTTTCTTTGAAAGCCCAAAAACTTAAATTGAAAAGCAAGAAAACCTGTATCGATTCGTGTAGGTGCACCCACCCAACCGAAGAAAACTGATGTGGTTGTGTGAGAGAGAAGAAGAGATGTGTGGTCGCATGGAACAATGCTACAGCTTGGCGTGGAGGAGGCATGGTGGCGTAGAGAGATCCTTCACTATGCATAACTACTTCTTCTAAGAACGTTAAATTATCACATTTGTATTTTATAAGATTGAACTCATGGTCTTTTAATTTTAGAAACCACTATTTACCACCTTATTATGGGCCTTTTGAGGACGTATAACTAATTAGTGGCTCTATGAAAATTAGGTACAAAATATTATTTTTCACAAATTTTGAAAATAAGCACTTATTTTTTATACACTAGAAAGTTAATAGTTTATGATTTCATGCCAAATGTTTTACTGAACTCATTCAAAGGTTTGTCTCAATAAAGTTACTCAATTTAGTTTTGTTAGATATTCTAATCTTGTATAATTTTTTTTTTTATAAATGTTAAATTTTATAAATTAATTTATGAAACATATATATGAATATTGGTTAGTATTTAGTGACTATTTTTTAAAGTCTAACTTAAATTGAATAATTATTAAACTCGGATATTATTTAATAATTTTCGTTTTATTACAATTACCTCCCATTTCAAGTTAACTAAAAAAATACTCATCAAATAGTAATCAAGATTCATACATGTTCCATTTTCCTAAGCTCATTTTATAAAATTTCAACATTTGTAAAAAAAAAATATAAGATTGAAACACTTAATAAAAGTTGAGTGACTTTAGATGGACAAAAAGCTTTGAGTGACTTTCATGAAACACTTTGTTACAATTTTATAAAGTTAATGGTTTATAACGAGTAAAATATTTTCAAAATTAAGATGAAGTGCATGATATACATACACACATATATCTATGCTCAAAATAATGTGTTTAAGAGCATTCACAAACCGTATGGTATAAATTATGTGAGTGTAGTCCTTAAAATTTAAGGTTCAGTTGTAAGTGGTTGTGAGTGGAGGACAGAAAAAAAATATTAAAAATCTGTATATTGAACAAAATAACTATGAATTCTATAAAATTTGAGTTTTGGTTGTGAGAGGAAGAGAGATAAAATTATATAAAAATGTATTATTCAATTGTGGTTGTGAGTGAAAGAGAGAGAAAAAATATAATAAAGGTATAAATTATAAAGATATGGATAAGGAATGAGATGTGAATGCTCTAATATGAAGGTGGATAACCAAAGGGATTCTATCGAAATGGTATCTTGATGATTTAAAAGGTGTTGCTCCGCTAAAGTTTAAGGGTTTAAGTCCCATAGTGGAGAAGTGGTGAAAAAATTATTGTTAAAAAAATGTAGGTGGATAACAAAATTAAGGGTAACTTTCCAGAATAGTAATTTAGTTTTTCAAGTAGGCCCCGTTTGTTTGTTTATAAAAAAATTATGTCTGGATTTGATTACCACTTCCGAATATTAAAAGGTGGTTCAAATCTCTAAAATCTGAATCATTATAGTGATGGTCGTGGGCATGGTCTCAAACTAGAAAAACGAAGAGGATAATTAGAGAGGGAAGATGTATGCTTTTTTTTATTAATTTTTTAAGGTTAGGACATTTTTAGAAATAATTTGTATGTCTTAGTGTTTTGAAGGATATTAGAGTTAGATCATCTAAATAGCAAGTAAAAAACAAACATTCATTCTTCTTAAAACGTCTGACTGAATAAAAAGATAGAGCCTATTAAAAGTTTTTGATAAAAGACCAACCGACTTGTATTCTATTTATTTTTTATCTCTATAAAGTCACTTAGTTTTCATTAAGTGTTCCAATCATATATATATATATATTTTTTAAATCTTATAATTTTTAAAAGTTAAGTAAGACAAATAAAACATATATGAATATTGGTTACTATTCATTGATTTTTTTTCTTTCAATTTGACTTAGATTGAACAATTATAAAACATAATTATTATTTAGTAATTTTGGTTCAATTAATGCATGTTACCTTGTATTTCAAGTTAATTTGAAAAAAAAAATCATCTAGCGTGAATTTTCTCTCAACCCCAAAAATTACTAAGGAAGAGTGAACACAGATGGTGTGAAAAATCAATGTTTTAAAAACCGGTTTTTTAGTTGAACCGGAAAATCTTTCGGGACTGGTTCGACCGGTCGGACCGGTTAGACCGGCTGGTTGAACCGGTTAGGGGATTTATATATATTTTTTTATAAAAATGTTAATAAACTTGTACACCCAAAAAAAGTAGTTTAAATACATATATAATCCACTCAAAAATAATATCAAATATGTATTTCATAAAAAAAATATAAGTTTTAAACTTTAAAAAATAATAAAATTAAAAAAATTAAAAAAAAAAATCAGAAAACCGGTTGAACCGGAAAAAACCGAAAAACCAGCCGGTCTAACCCGGCCCGGTTATTGCCAAAAAACCGGCCTTTAAAAAACCGGCTAGAGGACCGGTCACCGGTTGAACCGGTCGAACCGACCGGTTCGAACCGGTTTTTAAAACACTGTGAAAAATACCATGTCTTAAACATCCAATGCCTTTGTTCAATGGAATGCCCAAACCTCTACCCATAGCGCGTTCTAAATACAAGCTTTTTGTTTCATATCACTAAATGAATGTGTTATTATTATTATTATTTTTTTTTGGAAAGTTTAACTAAAGCTATTTATACCACTTGAGACAGTTTATTGGGAAAGTCACATCCGCAAACAGTCAAGTAGAAAACATGTTGGGCTCATAGATCAAACTTTTAATCTTTCAGTCTCAAATTTTCCTCTCATTACTAATACCATTCGGTCAAAGACCCATAGTAAAAGAATGTGTTGTTTACATTTACAAGAAGCCGCAATACCTTTTTATATATTTAATTTATAAAAAAAAGTAAAAAACTATGACTGACAAATGTGGTCTAAACGACTGTGTGGGTGAACAATCCGTCTGAATCCATTAATGGTATTGACTACTGACATGTGATTATGTGAACTACCACTAAAATTCAACATTATTCCGTTAATGAAAAGGTTACCAAATACCAACCGGAGTATCATAGATTGTTTTGCTCATGGAGAATACTTTTGAGTAAATTGCAAATTTCGCCTTTTTGGTCAGCAAATTGCATAATCATTTAAAATGAAACTTTTTTATATTGGGTGCTCTGTGTTATGTTAAGTCTAGAGGTATTCTAGTATTCCTAACTATAGTTTACTGAAACTTGTTTTAAAGTTGGGGGACTATTTATGTAAATAAGTTAAATTGTTTTTTTTTTTACTTTCGCAATTAGAAAGAACTCTAAATGTTCTTTTTTTTTTCTTTCTAAAATTTTACCAATATCTTATTATACATAACGAAAAGCAGCGTACAAAACTCAAGTTAAAAATAATAAAAAAAAATAAATTAAGCAATCTCATCTCTTCTCCCAGGGGCGGAACTAGAAAATTTTACGAGGAGGTCCATAATTTTTTTTACGAAGTCACTATTTTAGATATTTCAGTTTCATATAAACATATATAAAGAAATTTGGTCTAAATCGGGTTGGTCACATAAGATAAATACGACACAAAAATAAAAGAAATATCGTCGTTAGAATTTAAATAATATAGAAAAATAAGGATGATGCAAGAGTTCAAAAAAAAAATATCATAGACGAAAATAAGGATAATCAACAATTTTCTTTCGAATGGAGCCGATTAAAAAAAAATCTATATTTCTATATATTGTAATAGTTCATCATAAAAGAGGTCTAGGATGAATGTATTTGAAAAGAAAGAGTATAAAATGAAAATAATTAAAAGATGAAAATGAAAGAATAGTTAATAGATTTATAGATTTATCTGAAACCACCATGCGTTACCTCTCATTTACTCTCCTAAAAAAATTAATAAAAAATATAAGTGAAAAAAAAAGATGGTTTACCCTAGTAAATATAATGAAGAAAAAAGTGGAGACTTGCCCCATTTATACAAACAGGAAATGAAAAAGAAAGGTGGGTAAAATAAAAAAGGAAGACCACGAGATTCGAACTGGGGTCTTTTTGAAATTATACAGATGATATTACCACTAGACTCTAGTGGATGAACTTCTATTTTTTATCAAACTTTTTATTTAATAACTCCTGAATACACAAAAAAAATAATTTAAAAACCGTTCACGTAATTTCGACTTTACGTACGAAGTTGAGGAGGTCCCAGGACCTCTGGGCCTATTACAGGTCCCCCACTGTCTTCTCCGCCACGCATAACCACCACCATACCACCGCCGCCTCCACCAATACCTCATCACCGCCTCGACACAACCACACCACCATCGCCGTTTCAAATTCACTCCCAAATCATAAACAAACCTAGATTTTAAATCCAAATTAGAAGCAAAGGTAGGTCTAGAATCCAAATCAGAAGCAAATTAAATCAGTTGTAAAAAACCCCTGGTTCTTTTCCTAAACCTTCTCGTGACAAAAAATCTTCACTTCATAACCCTTAAAAAAATCATAAAAGAAACCAATGTACGATAATTGTTCAACAGTTCTCATCATAAACGTTTAAAATCCCCTCACTAACAAACAAAATGATTCTAAAGTTAGCAAATAAAATAGCAGTTTCGTGGAGTTATTCTGTTGCATTTGAACAAAAAACAGTTCCTTGCCGTAACAGGGTCGTCCACATTATTAGGTTTTCCGGCCGAAGCTCCTTGATCGGAACATTACTTCGATTCTGATCTTAAAAATGAGAGTAGATCGATTCTGTAAGGCGGCAGATTCATCGATCTGAAACTTTATCGGATAATTCCACGTAGGATTGGAATCTCCGGCCTTATTGACGCGTGGTAGATGGTGTCGGCGGTGGAGGGATAATTACGTTTATTTATTTTTTTGTTTGTTTTTTATTTTAGTTATTTTGAGTAGTTTACATAAATGACCCTTTAAGTTTTAAAAACACTTTTTAATTAAATTAACTTGTGCATTAAAAGAAAGTGAAAATTTCAGAGAAACATAACCAACTCTTAATTTTGTTCCAATTAAGTCACTTAAATTTTTTTGTTCCAATCAGGTCACTCAATTTTAAAATATGTTTTAATCGTAGATAAATGACTTAATTAGAAGGTAACCTTATCAATTTTATAAAAAAAAACTGATTTTTTAATAAAAAATCGAAATTTTATAAAAAAAGTTTTTTTTTTATAAAAACGAACTTTTATATAAAAAACGTTTTTTATAAAAAAAAAAACGTTTTTATAAAAAGACGTTATAAAAACGTTTTTTATAAAATAATTCGTTTTTATAATAATACGTTTTTTATAAAATTTTGATTTTTTATAAAAAAAATCATTTTTATTAAAAATTCGATTATAAAAAATTAGTTTTTTTTATAAAAGAAATCTTTTTTATAAAAATTCAGTTTTTATAATTTTTTTTTTTGATAAGGTTACCTGCTAATCAGGTCATTTATCTAGGATTAGAACATATTTTAAAGTTTAGTTACCTAATTGGAACAAAAAAAAGTTTGAGTGACTAATTGGAACAAAATTGAAAGTTGATTATTTTTCTACAAAGTTACCCTTAAAAGAATGTACCTAGCATTGGAAGTCTGTATCTTAGTGTTTTGTAGTGAATTTGTAATAAACTCATACCATAGAGCACTCTATGTAAAAAAGTTTCATTTTGGAAGACTCTGCAATTTTCCCTAAACCACAGGGAAGAAATTTACAATTTACTCAATACTTTTACTGATGGAATTTGAAAGGATTTTTCCGTCACGGAAACACTCTTTTAATTGGGCCTTGGCTATATTCACAAACTTTTTTTACTAAAAAAACAGTTTTTCAATGGGTCGTTTGGACCCAAATGGTCGTTTTTTTTTAATATTACAAAACCACTAAAATTTAGTCGTTTTGGCCCACACGACGCCTAAACGACGCCCAAACGACCTTCTTTAAAATTAAAAAAACTCAAACGATTATTTAGGTCCACAAAAGGCATTAAAAACTGTTTTTTAGTAAAAAAGGTTTGTTATAAAGTCCCTTTAATTGTGACATTTAAGAATTTTACATAATTTTCTTTCATTTAATCATTTCTTTAATGTCAAACAAGTGGAAAACCCTAAAGTTTTGAAATCGTCTCCACTTCATGTGCTCATTAAAATACCACCCTCATGGCCTCATGGCCCCTACATTCTCTCATTTTTCTATTTTTTTATATCCACACCCAAATCTTTCATGGCTATTGTCGCTAGATAAACACACTCTTCCAAAATTATCACACCCGATTGTATGATTTGAACCCATCATTATTTATATTTTACCATAAAACCATCTTTTTTTTTAAACAACAACATATATTAAAACAAAACCACAAGCTAGCAAGAAGCTAGCACAATACACAAGAGTTTAAAGAGCATGAACCTACAATAACCAGGATCCACACCAAAGGCTTTTGTCAGAAAACAATGAAAACAAGAAACAGGAAAACTAAAACAACCAGTTCCCTATGTAGTCACCTGGTTCACATACTCATAATTTGGGATTTCTTCTATCGATTGATCCCCCATCATTTGATGGAGTGGATATACCCTTACCTTTCAGTGTGGATGTCAATGGTTCAAATCCCACCTGACTCAAAAAATGAATGAAAAATTATAGAGGTGGGTTAGATGTTTTACCATAGTGGGGCTTTGGGTTGTGGGTTTTCTCTGGGATTAATGAAGACGTCGGGTCACCACACTTTTAGATTACTGGATGAAAGGGATAACCATTTTGGCATTGGGAGACCTCGGGTGAGCAGGGATTTGCTCTTCATAAAAACATTATTGATGGATGTACAAAATTATGAATGTTATCTATTATTAACAAACTCTATGTGCTTATAAATAGTTCTTCCGGTGAATGGGCAAGTATGTGTCATACGCCATATATAAAATTTAAATGTCGTTACGTAGCCATTTTGTATTTGTATTTTTTTTCTTTACGATTATTTTTCCAACGTCATTGTGCAATTCATTTGTATTCGTGTTTTCTTTATGTTTTATTTAACGTTGTCTTTTTTTTTTTTTTTGTTTAACATCATTACGTAGTAATTTTGTATTTGTATTTTCTTAGGATTTTTTTTAACATCGGACCATATTAATTTTGTATATGTGTTTTCTTTATATTGCGTTTAGCAAATTAATAACTATTTTATATACCTATACTATCACCGACGCACGAGAAATAAAATTTAGTTATAAGGAAAATCTGCACTTATTTAAAAATTAAAATAAAAATGTACTTTTTTGAAGAGCAATTTCTTGATTTTTTTTAATATAAATACATCAAACACACTTTACTAGATTTAAACCCCAAGGTTTTATGGAGGTACACTTAATTAACCACTATCAAGATTTTCATTGTGTTAAAGAATTCAATTTTTTTAAATTAATCTTTATTTAAAAATCCTGGGGTTATGAGAAGGAGACTCATCAATCATAACTTTAATACTTTAACTTTTTCATAACGATTAAGATTAATGATGACTTTGTGATAAAATTATATTTTCTTTTATTACCTTATATATCATTTTGGTTTTTTTTGGAACGGCAATTTCATTAAACACAGTACCCGTCTAGCAAGAAGCTTGGGCGGACAAACAAAACAAAATTACATAAAAAAGTTAAAATTACACCAAGCTCCCCAATCAAACGTTTCCCCCTTAAATCTATGAGAAATCCAAAAGAAACTCAAAGATTGGATTTCTAAAAGGAGATTCCCCGCCTTGATTTTTTATTTGAAAGACAGCTTTATTCCTTGCGTTCCATAAGACCCAGCATGCTGTGTGGACAATGGCTTGGACCAACAGCACCTTTGTCTTCACCCCCTGAAGCTGTGAATGAAGAGCCACCAAATCCTGCACCGAAAAACATATGATGGGGGATATACCACACCATTTAGAAACCGCCGCCCAGACTTCGTTGGCCACAATACAACCCGTGAAAATATGGTGAGCCAATTCATTACTCATGTTACAAACCGGGTACCAAAGAGAAGGGACCTGGATGTTCCTTTTGATTAAACAATCTCGAGTAGGAAGCCTGCCCAACTAGGCCCTCCATATATCATTTTAATTAGCTCATGTGTACTCTTCATAAGTGTTTAGGCTTTTTTGATTGGCTGTTGTGACGGTGGCTTCTAATTGGTTGTTGAGGCGGTGGCTTACACGGTTCTGGTTGACATTTTTGTTTAGAAACACATGTCCCAAATATGTGTCTACCCTCTTTTATTTGCCTTTCTCTGCTTTCTCTATCTACAACATTAGCTCTCTCTCTCTTAATTTCTCTCTCTAAAACACATGAGCGTCTGATTGCCATCGTTGTTTTTCGATGTACCGCTGTTGTGGCTGTCGTTTCTTGGTGTGTTTTTGGGTTATGGTTTGCCGGTTGGGCCAGTGCTAGTTGTGACTTGAGGATTATCTCTCTTTTTTTCCTGTCTCTCAAACCCTAGCTCTACTGGCCGTCGCCGTTCCTTTTCATGTTTATGACTGTTGTTGCGATGGTTTGTTGTTGTGTTTGGTGCATATCACGGTGATCGACGGTGTTGATTTGGTCGGCTCAAATTCGTTGACTATGGCTATGTTTTCTGTATTTTCTTTAAACGATTTTACGCACGCCGCACATTCTTTCTGTTCACATTTGTTAGGGATGTGATGATATAGATCTGTGTTTCAGGTGGTGGTAATGTTGAGGTGTGAACTTAGTTCATCGCACGCATACCTACATCCGAACCCTTGCTCTGAGCCTTTATGGCTATGATGATCTAGATCGGTTATCTGAGTCGTGGCTCCATCTGAACCCTCAGTATGAACTAGTATATTGGTTTTTTGTTGTTGTTTAATGATAATGGGTTTCTTTCTTTTATCCACATTCTAAACGATGAGATTCACAGTGGCGTCTTATGTGACATGTTTTTTTTTATGACCGTGAAGAAAAGTTTCAGTAACATCAATCCAAACACAACATTCTTCAACAAGCGGATAAAAGCATTTCTTCTCAGCTCATCCAAAAACATCTGTGTTTGAGCCTAGTCATCAAAATCATACCATATAAGACGCCATTGTGATATACAGCCATCAAAAAGTTAAATTTTTAATAGAGGTTAAATTTTTTTTAACGACGGTCTGTTAATTTTCAATACGTAAAAGAAAGAGGTTTATTTTAGAATAAAAAACGAAGGTAGAATTATATAGACTAACATGTAATAGTTAGATTATTAAAATTTAATTTTTCTATTAAATATGATAGAAAAGATAACATTACTAAATTATTTTTAAAATTTCTTGAATGTCGCAAATATGTCACAATATAAATAAAGTTGTGTATCTATTGTGTATTATGACATGGTTGCTACAATTATTAAGTTGACACAAATACGTCGCAAACAAAATTCATAAAAAATTATATGAGCGACACAAATGGGTCGCAAAAAAGATTTAAAAGAAATTATTTAATTAACACAAATGTGTTGCAAAGAAGATTTATAGAACAATATTGGTTGACACAGATGAGCCGCAATAAAAATTAAAAGAAGTTATATAATTGACACAAATACGTCGCAATACTATAAATGTTAAAAAAGTTTAATAATCGTAATAATATAAAATAGATGCTTAATTAATTATTAATTAATTATTTGAAAAATTTACGACGCATTATTCAATTCGACGTAAAATCGTTACTACTTTTATAAATGTATCGCACCAATTATGTAGCCTTGTTTTTTGTCACAAAATATTTGTGGTAAACGTGTCGTAAAATCTTGTTTGCTAGGAATTTGCTACAAAATCTTGTGTCGCATATATTATTTTAGAAGCGAACCGAGATAATTTCGCATTTAGTTTGTATACCATTTATGACTGGTTGTACGTTTCCCCCCTAACGTTGTATGCTAGCTTTGATTCTTAAGCCATGTTCGACTTGAGGATGATTTTCCTGGAGCATAGCCTTTAGGCCCCCTTCTGACCGGCTTTTATCTGAATAAACGTTCTTAGAAAACATCCTAATAATCTACTAACTAATAAATGATGACATAAATGATGGACACTTATCATCACTATGTTTTACCTCGTAAAATTTTTCATCCCAAACATTTTCATCTCCAATCATTTTGCTATTAATCTAATCCTTTTTATTTTTATAACCAAAAGTTTAAGCATTCAACTTTCACTCCATATCATTTATTCGATAATTAAAATTCATTGAATAAACTTTTTTATTATATAATGCAATGTAATGCATAATTTCACTAATAAAAATAGTACATAAAAATTAAGGTTATTGGCTTCAAATAATCTTAACTATAACTTTTTGGCCGAGAACACTCTCAACTAATAAAATAACCAACACCACTCCCAACTATTGACCTATTTTCTTTCACCACTCCCTCTGTTAACTTATTTTAACACCGTTAGTTTAGAGCCTACATGACGTCCTATGTGGCTAAAAATGTCTGCTATCCAGTCTACGTGGCATAAAAAATTATAAAAATAAAAATAATTCAATCATAATCATAGTAAACAAAAGAAAAAGAAACTAAAGAAAGAGAAGAGAGAGACGTCTGGTCTGCTTCTTCTCCGTTCCGTTCCGACGATTGCAGCGGTAGCTGCGGCGGTACCCCGACCTCACTTCTTCCCTCTCCAACCCCCAGAAACTTGGTTCCGATTAGGGCTCCGATTAAGGTTCTGATTAGGGATCCAATAGACACGTAGACGGTGAGGAGGCGAGGGCGGCGAGCTGGTCAGCGGTGGCGGAGAGGGTGGGGAAAGCGAGGGCGGCGAGCTGGACAGCGGTGGCGGAGAGGGTGGGGAAACGGCCAGAGTCGGCCGGCATTTCGGTGGCGAGTGTTGCGGTTGATCTGAAGGACGGAAATCTCTGAGGAGAACGGCGGCTCCGATGAGCAAATCTGGAACGTGAGGTCCGATTGGAACCTATCTTGGGTTTTCGTTTTCTTATTTGAATTTTTGGGCTTTGAAAATTGATTGATTCTTGTAGTGTTCAGATTGATATTTAAATAATATGTTCGACCTTTGCTTTGTTCATGGTTGCGAATTGAAAACTGATGTCATAGACTTGAATTGGAATTTGATTATTGCTTTTGTTTGATGAAACCGACACGGCACAGAGAAGAAATGTCGTTCGTATCGGAACTCTAATCGGAACCAGGTTGCTGGGGTCGGAGAGGGAAGAAGTGAGGTTGGGGTGCCGCCGCAGATACCGCTGCAGTCGCTGGAGAACGGAGGGGACTGGGTTGATGTCGCCGTTGAACGAAACGGAGGAGAATCAGACGAGGGGAGGGGGTGACGTCTCTCTGTTATCTTTCTTTTTCTTTTGTTTATTGTGATTTGAATTAGTTTTTTTAATATTTTTTTTATGGTACGAAGACTCTATACTAACGGTGTTAAAAAAAACTAACGGAGGGAGTGTTGAAAGAAAATAGGTCAATAGTTAGGAGTGGTGTTGGTTATTTCATTAGTTGGGAGTATTCTGGGTCAAAAAGTTATAGTTGAGATTATTTGAAGCCAATAACCATAAAAATTATCAATTGTATTATTTTAATCAATCAACCCGTGTATTACATAGGTTTCATCCTATTAGACTGATATACTTTCAACGAAATGGTTTTTAAAGAAAATATCTCAGTATAGTCTCGACTAAACTAGTAAAAAATAACTTTTAATTATTTCTTATTTAATGGTGTGTACCGGTGTATATACACAATTTTTCTTCGCTTTGTTTTCAAGGAGCATAGTGAGATCCAACTCCTATACAATCTCTCTTCATGTAATTAAAGACTTATAAAGAATTCTCCTGTTCATCTGATTGATGGAGTTATGATGACGAAATTATTATATATGGATTTAATGATCGTCAACCATATGTTATAAAAGCAGTCTTCTGTCTCAATTAATTGGCATATGAAAATCGTTTGTAACTATTTCTGTCTCAATTAATTGGCATAGTGAGATTCAACTTTCATTATGGTGTAGTGGTAAGAAAACCTATGTTTTCTACTTGAGACACATGTTCGATTTTACGGGTAACACTTTGGAACGGACATTGGCGATGAGGGGAGACTTGGGGCTCTAAGGTCGCAAGTTTGATCCCTGGGGCTCTCAGGTTTTACCACCCGGCCGCTCACGAAGGTGGATTTTCCCTGGAATGAGCTCAACTGGTGTAAATAGTCACCGGGTTTTCCAGGACATTCGTTGGCCGTTAAAAAAAATATTTATGTCTCAATTAATTGGCATATGAAAATTGTTTGCAACTATATTTACTACTTTGTAACTTTGTAACGAAATAACACGCATATATAAAAGAGTTACATTTTAATAATGCAATATAAAGGAAATAAGAAAAAAGAATCTATGTAATAACTTTATTAAAATTAGAAGCAGTCCTCTTTCTCAATTAATTAGTACCGGTGTACACTAATGAACCCATGAATTTTTTTGATGAGGTTTGGAAATTTTCGGCGTTTGATATTCCACTCCTATATACAATTTTTTTAGACAGGTTAGGGTCGGGTCACGTTACATGATTAAAAAACCAACTTAAAATATAAAAACGCATAACAAAAATAATATTGTACGTCATTCGTCATTAGAAAACATAATTACAAAACATCTAAAGTTCAAAAATTACAAAACATCTAAACATAATTACCCTCTACTAAACTTAGTAGATAAGCCACTTAATTTTCTCGCGAACTCATCAATGAACTCGGTGTCTTTCATCTTCATGAACTCCAACTCAATCGCTTCTAAGTGTTTGCAAATGAGCCTTTGCACGCATTCGGCTCTAAGAAATCAAACATGAATAGCTTCCCATACCTATTTAGCTTGGCTATATTTTGCCACCTGAATCAATATATCCTCGGGTAGGGTTTGAAAAACTACTACCTTCGTCGTATAATTTTTCTTTGCTTCAACGGCCGCTCCCGTCACTAGATATATATCTTCATAAAGACCTTGGGCTCTTAAGATTCTCTCCATCATAATCGACCAACTCATGCAGCTTGTAATCGTTATTTGGGACATTGTAATTGAAGAAATATTTTCTTGATTATTTGTTGGTACAGTCGCACTCGAATTAGGATTAGCATCTACCATTTTTTACAATGTTCCTTTTTTGTGTAATCTGCGAACTACTAGAACTGTAGCAAAACCAAGCAAACAAATTTTCTTTATATGGCACCAACTTTTTCTTAGTGTTGACTTTATATCTGACAAAAGCAAAAGCAACAACCTTCTTCTTCCTCGCAACAACTCGGGTCACTGCCTTCGAAACCGTCACAACACTTGCAATGGTCACAAATTCACATAGAATTTGTTTTTATCTTCTCCTCTATACCGATTCACACAGAATCCCAATTCACATAGAATCTACGAACAAGTCTTTGTTACACAAACTTGAACTTCTTCTTGAATCACTCATATTCAATCTGTCACACAGATTAGTTCACGGAGAACTTCAACTCGTCACACACTTTTGCCTTCAGTTTCACATAGAAACCACAATGATCACACAGATCTGGGTTGTGTTCTCTCCCCCGATCACACAGAATGGTCTTGAATCCAACAAGTTTCTTCTTCCACTACTCGACTCACACAAGGTCGTTCTTCTTCCTCTATTCCCACGATATACGCCTAGGCTCTGATACCAATTTTTGAGGATAACAATTGATATTGATTATAAACTCAATTCAATGAATGAATGAGAAATTATAAACTGAAAAAACTTAACTTTTATTTGTTGTTTCTGGGGTGAAAAACGCAAACCAAATGATTCTATTTAAAATAACTGTGACCGACTTACTCTACCAAATTAACCTAAACAAATATCTATCAACCTAGTTTATTATAGAACATTCAAACAAACCTAAACTCACGTAAACCACTCAAATTAATATTTAAACTACTAAATAAGCTATAAACTAATTACCCCTCTAACTTTTCCATTCATTCAACTTGCCCCCCTTATATATAATTAAGATTAACCCATCACTAGTTTTTTGTTTGTTTGTTTTTTTTTATCGAACTCTCTATGATGGTTGAGCTCTTGAGTTATTTTCTATCATTAATCTTCGCGACTCCACTTCTTGAGTTCTCTACTTATATCCTCATCCCTGGGCCGCGCCTCCATCTGACAGTTCGTAGTCTGGTTACTAAAAAGTTAATAGCCATTTGGATTTTGGACCGGACATTCGGAATATGCACGCTTTCGAACTGGACTTTGGAATTTGGGCTCTATAATTTGTTCATGGATACCAGCCTAGAAACTGAAAAGGCCAATACTACAGATTTTTTTTTTAAAAAAAAGGTAGGGACCCTAATTTTTTTAGGGTCTGGGATTCAGTTTTATTTTCCTTATCACGTGTGAGCTTGTAGTAGGTACATATTACATCGAGCCTTACTGTGGTTCACACGTACACTTGATCAATTTCTTCCTCTATAAAAGGGTCTCTCTTCCATACATCTTAAAACACAAAAGATGGTACCTTCATCACCCACATATAAGGCACATCTTTTAGCTTCCTTTCTTTCTGTTACACTCATTTCTTTGCTCCTCATGACTGTTTTTTCTGTCACTAATCCGTTGTTTTCTAACTGCATGCATAATAGATTTTTCTATGGCAGATTATTCTTTGAGTCGGATGATTCAATAAGATGGAAGACATGTATCCGGGGTGAGGGGTTTCAATGCGATTCGTGTCAAGTGAGCAGTCTTTTGCTGTTCGTCTCTCTTTCGTTGTCTGTTCGACCTTGATTATATATATACGGTTATTTTCTTGCTTTCTCAACACAAATTTTTTTGGCTGGATAACCTAGTTTTGATTTGGTTTAGAATCTCAACAAATAATTTTTTTTTCTTTGGATTAGCTACCTTTGAACTTAGAATACTTATATATGTTTGTGGTAGATTAAAGGCTAAATACTTAATTACTTAGAATGATCTGGGTTCTGTGAATGAAAGAATGACACTTTAATAAACTCATGCATGATTCTTCATGATCTTTATAGAAAGAAAAACTATTGCCAATTTTGTTATGTATTTTCAGGAAACTTTATTTTTGTGTACTATTTATACCCTATAAACCATAACATATATATTAGTTGAGATTAATTACATAATACTAAATCATTGCCAGAAGATCAAAATATAAATCATTTAAACTTTTTGATGAATGATACATATTTTTTATTATTTATACTTTTTACATTAAATTGTATATGTTACGTACATAATAAAACCTCACACTGGCTTGTTTATATGTTTATAAACAATGTTTTCGTTATAGTTTTTAATGATTTGGCTACACATACGTACCTAGGTCTTAAAAGTAACCAAAATTTATACATCTTTTATAAGTTTTAGAGGATTTGAATAAGCATCATACTTGATCCATTTTATTACAGATTAAAATTTTTTACATTTTAAGAAAAATTGCATATTAAAGGGCTTCGATCTATTCCAATGGTAGTGACTCTAATAAAAATATCCCTCTTCTATAGGTTCAAGCAGGTTCAAATCTTATAGTAAATAAAGTAGTGTAACATTACTATTAAAAAAAAGAAATAAAATATATATCTTTTGTTTCGTGTGTTTTGACAATATAGAGCATTCTTTATATAGAAATCCTCTCTATAAATATCAATAGAATGTTGAAATATGAAGAAAATCCTTAGTTAATTAACAGATGTCACAGGTTAATGTTAATTTCGAAATAAATTATTAAATTACGAAAGAGAATTTTGGTACATACGACCAAAGAAGGTTAGGTCCACAGCTTTTGAATCTGGAGGTTTGGATCTAGGTGATGTGCAAAATATATACTTTTGTCACCTACTACCACTAAAATACGATTAATACAAAAGACTACCTACTTCTTTACAATTTACTGTTTTTATTATATGTGGCTTGATTATCACCACCAGTATCACCCACCACCTGTCAGTGAGGAAACTAGGGATCTACATGTAAAGTATTGTAACTATCAAAAAAGCTGGGGATACCAACTAATTTTGTGGTCATTGATAGCTCCTTTGCTGAATTAAAAATTATAAAAATAATTATTTATATATATTTTTTAACCGTTTAGTATTTTTTTATCAACGGGATTTAAAGTTTTCAACCTTCATTAAAAGAGAAGGCTAAGTCTTATTCAATATCGTGATAAAAACGTTGATTTTTGTTTCTTATTGTAATTAGTTTTAGTTGTTTTTGTGTTATTATTTACAACTAATTTGCTTATATAGTGTGCATAAAAACAAAATATAAAATTAATTTATATATAAATTTTTTGGGAGTAGCGGATTTTTTTTATCTAACATCAAGATATCATTAATTATGTCAAAGGCTCTTTATTAAAATTCAACTCTAATGGTTATCTTAATTAGGATGGTGCTTAGGAAACGGAAAAGTTCCGACACCTTTTTTTTATGGCAAGTTACGTCGGAATTGTGTCACAAATAGTGTCTAACAAGGTTTTTACTTGCACAAGTTAATTGTCGAAAATGTGTTGGAAAATAGAGTTTCCCTAAGCTCAATATGAGGTAGTAAAAATATCTTTCTTTTGGTACCAAATAATATTTTATTATAAGATCCACCCCACCAACCCTCAAAACCCTTTGCATACTTTAAACATAAATTGATGGCCCTTAATGGGCCATTTTTTAGGCGTCGGTTTGGTCATATATATCAAGGTGGGACAGACTATGAATGTGAGGTAGTAAGAAGCAAAAAAGACTGGTTATTTGACAAGAGTTTGCATGGAAACCAACACTGATTTTTGTGAGGGGCCTGAAGCCGAATGTAATGGGTGGTGTGACAAGGTTCGCGGGTTCGATTCAGCATATTCGAGATTGAAAGTGACTCCAGCGATCAAATGTGTCGATGATGGATGGATCTAGATTGAAAGATACTAATTTTAAGAAACAGTTTCCATTTTGGAAGAATGAAAATGATCACATATATGTATGATTAATTTCAAGAAAACTGCTATATTGTTGATTGATTGTTGAGATGTATTACAATGTTATAAGTGAAATCTAGGGGCAAATACAAGTGGGTCTTAGGAATGAAGACTTTAATTTTTTTTGTTTTAGTAATTTCACCTTTATGATATGAAAAAGTCCTTTAATTTTAAATCACTGTGCATATTTTAGTTACAAAATAATTTGTTATATTTATCTTTTATCTTTATTAAATAAATAACTTGGGGTTCAGATGGTCTATTTCTAGGGTGTACATTTAAGATTTTTTAATTTGACAACACTATAATCAACATTATTAATGTGAAACTTTAACTACCATATATAATTTTATCAAACTGTCAAATTTAAATTTCAAATGACCTCTTAGCAAATGTTTAAAGATCATATCATTAAAGAATTTCAAAATATACATTTCAAACTTACTTTTAGTTATAATCAATAAATAACGATTTAAATCTAATCATAAACATTCATAATTCATTCAGCCAATAACACAACTTGATTACTCGCATAATCGAAGATAGAACTAAACTTTTAATATGGTGATCTTGAATTACAAGGCAAGGGCGGCCCAATGGGCCAAGCAACCCAAGTTAGGGTTTAGGGTGCGTCTTCAAAAATTTAGGCCCCCCATTTTTTAAATATTTTTATATACATATATAATATATAATTCTAAATAAGCATATATAAATGTAAATGCAATTAAATCAACAAATAGGGTGGATTAGTGGTTAAATGCAAGAGTTCAAACTTCAAACCCCCAAGGTCCCAAGTTTAAATCTTGTTTTCTACGTTAAATTTTTTCTTTCTTTCTTTCCTTTTATTTTCTTATTTCTTTATATTTTAGATTTTTTATATTTTCTTTTTCTTATTAATTAATTTTCTTTTCTTATTTCTTTATTTTTTAGGCTTTTTATCTATTCTTTTTCTTATTTTATTTTCTTATTTTTTATTTAGGTTTTCGTAGCTTTAGTTTAACATTTTTGTGTCTAAATATCAATCATATTTAAATGATATTTTTAATAATAATATAATATTGTGATTATATTTTAGAGGTTCTTTTATACACGTGTGGGCCCTATAACTTGTACAGTGTCTAAAATTGTAAAAAAAAACATTATCTAAGATCTACAATTTTACAATTGGATTGATCGATTTAGTTATTTTATTAATTGAAAGAGATTTTGTTAAAAGAAATTGAACTCAAATGTTTTATTAAACAATTTGCATCAAATGAGGCTAAAATATAATTTATTCTACATATATTGTCCACATACAATAAGAATTAAGAAGATTAACTTTAGCAATAATGAATAATATAGTTATTATTGTCAGTCCCAAGCCGGATAAAAGAGAATCATTTGAAACGTAACTTTTAAAAATACCGAAAGCGTGCATTGTATCTCGTTGTGGTATGGTATAAGAGGACACACCAAATAATTAAAGTACGTGGCCTAAAGAGAATGAAAAAGTATCGAACGTATGAGCTCAATGTTAAAATCAAAAGCGAACATCGAATTGATGAGCTTAATGTTAATATTAAAAGCCAACCTCTCAAATTCTTGAATCAAGTACCTTCTAAAAATTAAAAAAAAAACAAAAAAAAAAACTGAAAAAAAAACCACTAAAAGAAGAAAAAAAAAACTATAGTGAAAACACGTACGGTTCAATATACTATTCACAAAAGTTTGTCGATCGTACATTTCATATCGGTTTGTTTTATTTTTAGTATATATGTTAGTGTTTTTTGTATCTTAACTTATCTAGGTGATGGGCTGACTGGCTAATTTGGAGAGCTGGACTAAACTAATGAGCTGGATTGTACGTGGGCTAAGTGAGCCGGAGCCAAGCTTGTGGACTTGTGGAGCGGGTAGAAGATCCGGATTGTTTACATAATCCGGTTAACTAGCTGGCATATTCAATCCCTTGAATTAGGGTTTCATATATATCATTCACACATTCATTCTGCCGTTTAATATGGAGTAGCACTTTTTTCTTACTTTCTTTTACAACAGTAATTTATGATGCCAGATAATTAAACTTTTATTAATTACTAGATCCACTACCTCAAAACCTCTTAACCCTTTACATATTTTTAACACAAATAGACATCATTTCTGTATATGGACCATTTTTAGGCGTCGGTTTGGACATATATACGTATGCATTTACGTGTAAATTATGTGTAAATATATTAAGGTGGGACAAATGATGAATGGAGGTGGTAACAAGCAGAATATTAGACGGGTTATTTGACAAGATTTTGCATGAAAACCAATGACGTGGGGCCTGAGGCCTTATTTAGTGGGTGGTGTGAAAAAGTTTGGGGTCCAATTCTGTATATTTTAGGGCAGACAATCTTTTTAGAAGATCGAAAGTGACACCAGTGATCAAAATGTGTCGATGATGGAAGGATATAGATTGAAAGATACTAATTTCAAGCAACAGTAGTATCCATTTTGTGTTAGTATTTTAGTGTAATTGGGTTAACTATGGATCGATTTGTCCTCTAGCTTATATTGATCGGGTTCGGTGGTGCGGGGTAGTGCACACTCGTATCGATGGAGTTAGCGGGGGTTCGGGGGCGGCAGCCCCCGATAGCGGGGTCCAAGGGGCGGCAGCCCCTGGCGGGTCCAAGGGGCAGAGCCCCTGGCTCTTTAGTAAAAATGTGTCAAAAATTATTTTTGGCCGAAAAATCTCTTTATTAAAACTCGAGGGACTGGTAGTGTAAATTGGGTATATGCGGTTATCGAAAAACTGCATATACGCTCCTGTTGTTGAAACTGATCGATCTCTTCATCTTTAAAAATATTCTCTGGTTCGATTTCTCATTCAAAAAATTTGAAATATTCATGGGTCGTTTCCAGATCGTATACGATTGATATTTACGAGTGAACCCTCGAAATATTCAATCCGAAAGTGATAACACGCTTTCTGGAATATCCAAGCAATCGAAGATCTAACATTTTGGAAGCATGAAAATGATCACATGTATGTTTAATTTCAATAAAACTATATACTACATTTTTATTGATTTTTGAGATGTATATTACAATGTTATGAGTGATAAATCAGGGGCAAATGTTAGTGGGTCAGAATTGGCTGACAATTAAGTGGTAGCAAATGACAGGGGTGTTCGCGGTCCGGTTTAGACGGGTTTTAAGTCAAACCGAAGCCAAACCGTTACTAACGGTTTTTAAATATTGAAAACCAAAACCGAGCCGTTGAAATTTGAAACCAAACCAAACCGAACCGTTTATAACGGTTTTGTTCGGTTTGGTTTCATGGTTTAGGATTTCAAGACACATTACAAAAATGCTCAAAAATATATAAAACAAACCACCCATATATATGTAAAACAAGCTACATACAATTCTGTAGTATTTTTACACATATTTTCAAATTAGTTAAACGAAAAGAAGTAATTTTATTCCTATTTGGGTGAAACAGATATGGACTTTGGAGTTGGAAGTTATGAACTTTATAATTAAACTATAATTAGGAATGACCGCCGCTACCTTCTTTAAGGACTTTTATTTAGAGTTATGAATCTAAAATAGTAAATAGGCTACACAACATACACTTAAAATATATTTTATGAAAAAAGTGTAGAGAATTGGTCAATGATTGATTTCCATTGATTGTCAATATGTGGTAGGGGATGAAGAGGCGTGTAGAAAGATGGATGTTAGAGACAGTGATGGCAGGGTAAGTCTTCGGATCCATATGTGGTAGGGGATGAAGAGGCGTGTAGAAAGATGGATGGCCGGCGGCAGGGAGAAGAACGAGAGGGTGGCCGGCGGCAGTTTTAGGGTTTACAGGGAGAGAAGGATCGAAATTAGCTCTGATACCATGTAGAGAATTGATCAATGATTGATTTCCATTGATTGTCAAATGAGCAATATAAATACACGATATTGCCTAACTAATTCTATACAAGATATGCACAATAATTACAGAATATACATAAACTATTAAAAAGTTTGATCCAATTTAATTTTAATGACTTGATAAATCTCATATTATATTAAGAATATATATATCTAATATAAAATAAATTAAAAATTAAATATAATTAATTATACGGTCCGGTTTTGTTGTATACGGTTTGAAAATTCTAAAACCGCAAGCCAAACCGTTCGTTACGGTTTTTGAATATTGAAAACCAAAACCGAACCATTGAAAGTTGAAACCGAACCAAACCAAACCGTTTACAACGGTTTGGACGGTTTCGCGGTTTGAAACCGAACCGTGAACACCCCTAGCAAATGATATAAAAATATGTTGGTTGTCAAGACACCGGGCCTGAAAGAGACCTGACCCAATATCTCACTTTAGCGAATTGGCAACAACCACCTATAGAGAACCTGACCACTTCACCATATTTCGTACCCGATATAATAACCCCACTCACCTAAATTCTTTCCCGAAACATAAACTCCCCCGGCCACAAAACAAAGACGTAGAAACAAACAACCTTCATCATCCACACCCATAGGAACCATTAGAACCTGTTGTGAGAAATATGACACGGATTAAATGGTAGCATTTGCTTGAACGTGAGTTGACGTGTCGAAGGACCCAAAAATTTATAATTGTTTTTATATTTTTTATTATATTTATTTTTTACTAGTTTTTTATTTTACTATTTTTTTTTTAATTTTTAGCAACCAACGAAGCATCCTATGATTTTTGGAAAAAAGGTTTGTGAGGGTTTCTAATAGACAATGGAGCGGGGTTATTATCGCACCGCGAACATGATAATGTTTAAATGGAGAGACATTTGCCTAACTCTTGGAAAGTTTAATGCCATATACTACAAGTTAAACAATCCACCTAGTAGTATAAGTGATACCAACATACTCAATGAAATGCTGGAAAACATCCTTTGATCAAGAAAATACTAGCCGAAAAGCTATCACACTCTAACCATGACGGATTTCTATGAGTTCGTGACTTCATGAAACATCAACATATATGACTTTGAAAGAACACATTCTATCTATATAATGATTACAAGTTTTTTATGCAGATTTTTGTACAAGTCTTTTATGCGGGAGATGTGTATTTTCTTTTTAGATTTCACATGGGTTTAAGGTTTAAGCTGATAGATGAGTTCGCGCTATTCATCTGCCTCTCCTCCGTTTCTTCTATTAAGTAAATCAAAAAAAAAAAAAAAAAAAAACGAACGTAATTTGAGATTATTTGTGCGCGATTTGGATAAATAAGAGGAAATCACGAGGATACTGTGATTCTTCATATTAGTAAACCTCACTAGGTCAATTGCCTCAGTTTATTTTTATTATTTATTTATTTATTTTTGTGTTTAGAGGTTTATTAACCTAATTTCACTCATTTCAAGCTGTTTTAATTTAAATGGGGCAATTTTAGTTATTACAAATTGAAATCATATATTTGTGTTTAATGATTGTTTAGGTCAAATGGACATGCATATGTTTCTAAGTACTTTCAAAAAGCAGGTAAATCCAGAATGCATGTTATTTAACTATGGAGTTTGTTTTTTTTTTTTGAACGGCGTTTGGAACTACTCCCCAAATCTCCAATACCCGAGTGAGCCTTCCTGAGACGGGATTGCAACCGTCCATAGTGATTTTGACACTCCAGGCTTGGCTCACTCAGGAACACCATCAAGGAGGAAACTCACCACTTGAGAAAAACCCCCTTGAGTCAGGTTTGAACTTGAGACCTCAAGGTCCCCAAGCTCTAACCTTCATCCCCATACCATTGGGACAAATGCCCATTGGTAACTATGGAGTTTGTGTTATGTTTATGGTTAATGTTTGTACATGTTGTATGATAATATTAAGGGTTTGGTTCTGTTTTTTTTTCTTTAAAAAATTACTCACAGATGGTGTTGTGAAGTTGTATGTAGTTCACAGCGGAATTGTTTGGGATTGCTTTTTTAACTACTTATTGACTTATTAGCTTTTTGAAAAAAACAATAAGCATTTTAGAATGTTTGGCAAATCAATAAGCACTTTTGCTTTTGGTTTTCAAAAAAACTAATAAGTCAGTTTTTACTAAGCCAAAATTTTATGGCTTTTCAAAACTGCTTATAGTTTTTTTATTAGTGAATTACCATATTACCCTTATTTTAACTTATAGTCACATAACCTTATACTCAGTCAACTCCTTTTTAGTTATTTTACATATAAAAGCACTTATCCACTTATATAATCAAATCCAAACACTTTTTTAACTTTTTTTTATAAAAGTCATAAACCAGTAAATACTTTTGACAAAAAACACTTATCCTACTTAAATAAAGAATCCCAAAGAAGCCCTAAGAAGGAATTGAATGTGTACTTTAGGTTATGAAACGTTGGTAGTGTGGAGCCATGCCGGAGAACTAAGGAAACAAATTCAGTTAAAAACCATTTTTCCATTTATTTGTTTCCCATGAAAATGTGAGCAATTTGTAAGAGGTTATGTATTAGACTAAATCAGATCCAATTGGTGAACCACTAAGACAAACGGTTTACTGTCCGATCCGGTTCTGAAAACATTTGTTTTCATTGCTACGTTTAGAGGTGTAAGACTCGCTTTTTTTAGAAACTGGTTGTTGACTTAACCGGTTAGAGTCAAAACCGGTTGTGATAAGATCTGGTTGGGTTTAGGAACTGGTTGCCAAGGGGGAAACATAGAACCGACCAAACCAGTTGGGGTCAGGAATCAAAATCAGTTTTTGGTACAAGCTGGTTTGGATCGGTTTGTTCGTTTAATAAATATTTTATTCTAAAATCATTATATAAACTAATAAAATATACTTTCTATTGAATTCAAAACTTAATTAAACCATTACAAACACAAGTTGTCTAACATAGATCAAGTTGGAATCTCCATTGAGAAAGTTTCCACAATACTTGCACGGAGCCCTTGTGAAACCGTTTTTCAACTCACATAAGTCGAAATGGCAAAACAACGACGGGTCTCTCTTTGTTGGTATTATCTTCAAAACGGTGTATCCATCATCGCCAAGCCCACTAGCATCAATGTTAGCATTACTTTGACCACCACCACTTGTCATTTAGAATGAAAATTAGTGTGTTTGAGTGTTTTTTAGAGGTAGAAAAGTAGGTTAATGAAACTAACACACCATGGAACTATATATGCAAAAAATTAGGGTCAAAATGGGTAAAAGACAAGCTCAAACAGCTATAATGCCGTTACCACGGCTCTTAAATTTTTGTACAAACCAGTTAGGAATCGATTATGCTCAAACCAGTTTGAAAGCCGGTTTAAGCATAACCGGTTCCTAATCGGTTTATACACAAAATATGGGAACCGGTCCTTAACCGGTCGGTTAGAAGCGGTTTGAGAACCGGTTACAATCGGTTTCTATATCCGGTTTGGACCAACCGGTTTTAAATTTTACACCTCTAGCTACTAGGGGTGAGCAAAAAACCGAAAAAACCGAACCGAACCGAAAAAACCGACAAAACCGAACCGAAAAAAGCCGAACCGAATAAAAAACCGAAAAAAACCGAACTGAAAAAAACCGAACCGAAAATAATGGTTCGGTTCCGGTTCCACGCAGTTAAGAACCGAACCGAACCGAAAAACCAAACCGTTTAAAAAACCGAACCGAACCGAGGGCATATGTGTAAATTAGTGATTTATAAGGGGGCATTATGAAACTTAAAATATTAAAATATTAATAATATTTCCAACTGATTAATTGATTTCTTAATGATTTAGTGATTTTATTGTTTTAATAATTTATAGTTTTTTAATGGTTAGTAAATCGTTAACTGATTAGTAACTATTTCCTGTTTGTTCATGTTTCCTACTAATTAATTGATTTCGTACTGGTTAGTAATTATTTCCTATTTGTTCAAGTTTACTAAATACGGTGAAATTTCCTATACTCTCTCATTACTAACCATATAATAAGCAAGAAAAAAAAAACCGGAACCGTTTGGTTCTTATTTTCAGGAACCGAGTTTCGGTTTTCGGTTCGGTTCGAGCCAAAAACCGAACCGAACCAAACCATGCTCACCCCTACTAGCTACGTTCCTTTCTTCTCTTTAATTGATCACGTGGGCTTGTAAGCCCAACAAATCAATATAAACCCACATGAGTCCACTTGTAAAATCAAACTTCCTTTTGAAAATTTTAGCTACAACAATTCTTGAACCATATATTTTTTCACACCTGGACTAATTCAACAAAAAGAATAATGTGTAAATTTGATTCACAATTAAATCAACTCATCATTTAACCTTTCTTATTTATTAGCTTCAACTCAAATTATGACAATTTTGTATTTTTAAATGCTTTGATTATTCGTTAGTTTCAGATTTAGATTAATCACACCGTTCTACTAGATTCTCTACATAAATTACTAACACTAATAAAACCGATTATAATAGTATAATTTGTATTCCTATCAGTGCATTTAATATAAAAACAACCAAACGTATTACTAAAAGAATGGTTATGATTCAATGATCATACATCAAATAGTACATAGTAACTAATCTGAAGTGTTGCTGATTTTTATCATCATATTATTCAGTGGGCTAATTTTATACTGAATAGTTTTATTCTCTCACTAAAGAGTGGTTTTTTTGCGGCTACAAAACTACTTTAGTGACAATTTAGCGATATTAGGATTCTGATTTAGCTTAGTGACTAATCATTAACTATTTTTTTTTTTAAATGGCGACTTTCAGATCATTGGCGAGGTTTTTGATGCCACCCACCGATCACATTACTGGCCATTGTCAGTTCAGAAGAAAACCATGATACTGTATAGAGACTGATTACCAATTTAGCTACACCCCAGGAGGTCCCAAACCCAAGGCCCAACTGATCCAAGCCCTGAAATGTTAATTTCCCCTATGTCATTGAGGTAAACCTTCGTCGAGTCGTCGGCAATCATTAACTTTTTTGGTTCTGAAAAAAATATATCGGTAGTATATGATGTGAGCAGGGGCGAAATCGGGTAAGGCCCAGGGGGTCCTTGTGCACACCCTCAACCTCGTCTGCGAAGTGAAAATTATATGTATGTTTTTCAAGTATTTTTTTTATGTGACGGGGAGGCATTAAATAAATTCTAGATAAAATAAAACTAATTAACATGTTTGTCCTAGTGGTTCTTCAAAATCTTATTTAGTGTGTTCATTTCTATTGAATGATCTAGGTTCAAGCCTTGCTTTCTATATTTTTATTTTTATTTTTCGTTCAAATCTGGATTGACTAATTAGTCCTGACAACACTCAAACCCAATAAGCTAAAACATTAGTAAGTAATAGCCCAACCTAAGTATCAAATAGTCCAATCCAAACATAATCTATAAATTAATTATCAATACATTAGCATTTATTCTCTATTCGAAAAAAAATGTTGATCATCCTCGATTAGTCGATTCTTCTATTATATATTTTTGTTGAAATTTTGAATTATCCTCATTTCTTCTATACTAATTAAATTCAAATAATGTATTTCTTTTATTATTGTCTCGTATTTTTCTTATATGACCAATCTGATTCCGACCAATTTTTTTATGTATGTTTATATAAAACAAAAGAATCTTAAAATAGTGACTCTGTAAAAAAAATATGCAACCCCTTAAAAAGTTTTCTAGTTCCGCCTCTGAATATGAGATTTCATAGGCTTTGTGGGATTTTTTAATATGTGTCAAACATGTCTTCTTTACATCTTAATTATAGACTATTTGTGAAAAGCCACGGTCCTTGAAATAAGCACGAACCATCACAATATGTTAAAGAGCTAAAACATGTACATGATGAACAACTTAACTATCTAAGTCAAAATAATATACACGTTCATGATTTCTCCAATGAAAAATAATATATAAACCAAAGAGTGGCAAATAGTAATGGCTCATAGCATATTTTGGTTCGTTAATTAGCAATTAAACGTATAATTAATTAATTAACAATAACATTGAAGAGAAATTGAAGGATCATGTCGTTTTCAAAGCCTAACTTTTAGGCTGTACTCATCTTAGTCACATGCTTTTAGACTCTTATGTTGCTTCTTTCCTCAATCTAACAAAAATACAATAATATACACCTCACTTTGTTGTATATATGTGCTCCCCAATACCATTTATTAATTAAATGAATTTCAAATTCATGCACCTCTAAGTAATTTGAGTTTATGAAAATTAATTTTGATCTTAATTGTTACAAAATACCAACAATTTCGAAAATAAGTCTACTAATATTATACACGTATATAATATTGTTATAATTAAGATAATAATTGGCATTCGAAAAGTAACAAATTGAAAGTAGAAGTGCTTAAAAGGAAAGAAGAGTGGGGGTCACATACATCCTCCCATGTGCAACATCCATGGATACCTTCCTAGTTAAGCTAACGACCCCACAATATTCCTTATTTGCCATTTTTGTTGGTCACTTGTGTTAAAGTTAATAATACATTTAACGAGTTAAAAAGTTCGTTATCATGGGCTGATGTCATGTCGTATTTGATACCGGCCACATGAGTTCAAAAATCATGTTAGACAGATAAACCTGAACATAGGATAAGTTTTCGAAATTGATATGGACATGACTTGTGTAACTCGGAGTATGCTTTTACTATTAATATGTTCTAAAATTGTTAAGTTACAACGAAAAAAGATAAAATTAATATAAAATAGTTATGTTTAAAATATAAATAGTTACCTTGATACTAATCTCCAATATTTCTTTCAAATTTTGACATAATTACCATATATATTTACAAAAAAAAAAGTGTAAACCCGCAAACCTATAATCGCGGCCTATTATTTATTTTAACATATATGTTTACAAGTTCAACCTAAAACCCTTTAGATTAAATCCCGGTAGACTTGTAAATCCTGTGCTATATAATATGAGCATAAACCAATGATCCTAGCTTAATTGGTTAAAGTAAGCTATATAAATACTTTAAAAATGAAAGGTTTTAGGTTTAAATCTCACATGTAACAGAAAAATGAATGGGGTTCAGGTTGGACACCTATGACGAGTTTTATTCCTCCCGATAAAAAATAGAGATGATCGAATGAGTATGTAATGTCCCAGTTACTGATTCAAATTTTATTGTTTAAAAAAATTGTATAATATGAACATGATTCTATAAAAATCATTGAATAATTCTAATTTCATAGACTTTATTACCTTTGACGTGGGTTTGCGAACCCTATGGCGATCCCTAGTAACATTGCAAAAAGCAACCAAGTAAAGTGCTTCTTTCCCACATCTACCAAATAAATAAAACCGGCCACTACTAGCTGGCTTCTATTCTCCCATTCACTTTCTCTCCATAACTCCTCCTCATAACCACCATAACCACCGGTCTCCACCGTCTCCGGCCACCGTCTACACCCATGCCGATATCCATCTCCCCGATCATCCTTCTCGTCTTAGCCGCAGCGGTTTTCGCTCCACTCCAAGCAACAAACCCGCGGACTCTCACCTCCACCGACACCGCCCCCGGTGGACCACTCGATGGCCAATCGAAGTGCGGCGGTTGTCCTTGCAACCAGCCTTGTTACACCGCCCCACCGCCACCACCACCGTCACCGCCGCCGCCCAAGAAGCCGTCCCCAACTCCAACTCCCGCCGGCATCAACTGCCCTCCTCCGCCATCATACATTTACATTCCTGGTCCTCCGGGGAATCTGTATCCAGTCGACCCCTACTCCCACTCCTCCGCCCATCGCCAAATCTGGGCGGCGCCGCCGATTACGGTGGTCGCCGGAGTACTGGGTATGCTTGCTTTTTGGTGAACTGATGAATGCGATCCGTAGAATTAAAACTCCAAAAGGGTACTAAAAGTTGATGAGCAACGTGACGTCCTATGATTCTGATTCCAGGCGAAAAGTAGGAAAGTGTTGGTGATCAAGTGAATCACAGCAGTTACTGTCTAAATAATATAGGATAAGTTACTTAATTTTATACAGTAATTTTTATTTTATATATTCTTGTCTAGTTACTCACTTATTTCATCTGTTGCTCTTTACTCGAATAATTTGGACTCTTGGAAATACAACTGTCCTCTTCATACTTTTTAATAAATAAGTAAAAAAGTTATTTTAGTTAGCTTGTTATTTTTTTACTATTATCATTGATAATCAACATGAGGGATCTGTTTACAAGAAAAAAAAAATAAGGTAAACTCATAACAAATTGCGTCACAAAACTTTTTTGTATAGAGAAATCAAACGGTTTAAAGAATACATTCATAGATTTTGACATCATAACATTACTGTGCATGATAAGTTGAAAAAAGGTAATTAAGGGTAGAGGGGTATTGAATGCGGCGTCTCCTTTTCGGAAAAAATAATATAATTAAATCATTTACTTTCTTTTATATATATTCATATATATTGTATTAAAAATTTACCTGATAAAAATAATACGTTACATGAACCATTAAAGTAAACTAATTTGTTTAAATATTGTCAAGTTTCAAATGTTTATGACTTTACGTACACGTGTATGTTATATGTAACGGAGACTAGCTTGTAATCTACTAATCTACACATGACTTGTATATATATGTGAAGGTATGTATGTATAAAGGAAATTCTTTCATGTTACATTGTACATTCAATTGTTTTTGTATTTTATAATCTTTTAAGATTAGAAAGGTAAACAGTCAATTTTATTCTTAATGTTTTCAAAAAAGAGAAAAATATATATGATTTAAAATGGGTCCGGCTATATCCACCCGGGCTTTTACTAAAAACACCCAAACCGAACGATCGTTTTGGAAGAAACGACCCAGAAACGATCGTTCTACCTGAAACGACCCAAAGGAATATTAAATCCGTTATATGGCAATGATTAGGTGATCATTAGGGGAATGTTTGTCGGGTCGTTTTGTATAAAACGACCGTTATAGAATTTTGATTATTTTTTAGGCCGAGAAGTTGATGTTTATTTTTATTTTTTTTAAATAATTTTATTTATAACTTATTTTTGCAATATAAGTTTTTAAATTTGTATTTTATGTTTTTTATTTATATTTCTTAGTGTTCCAAAAATCCACATAAGTTTTTTTAAAAAAAACATATTTATTGATAACATGAAGACAACCCAGATTCGTTACAAACGCAAGAGAATAATAGGAAAAACATTATGACTCCAACACTACAGAATACTTGAAATCTCATAACAGCTAATAAGACCAGTCTGAAGCTGAGTCGGAGTCACTGTCTGATGCCCAGCGGTTTCCAGATTCGACATCCACCTCCTTGGACCTACTATGTTCTTCCGCCCAGTACTCTCGAAGGACCTCCATGTCCTCTTTGTTTGCTTCATTCGTTAACACACGTTACAAACCGGTCCAGCGTGCAGTTGGTCGCGTCGTCGAGATCCATTTTCAACCTTGCGTGCTGGCTTTCTACCCGGTTTGTAGTGTAGTTACCGAAGTTACGTTTCGTATCGGTCCAGGCGGACACAAACTTCTCCCGGTGCGGTTCAAGCCATTGCTGGTTTAGGTACGACAGAACTTCTGAGTAAATAATGTAATGGTGTTATTAATGCATATGTAACGATATTAGTACTAAACGGGGTTAGAGAAACATTACCTCTGTGATGCTGGGCGAGTTCTCGATATAGTAAGTCGTAATGAAGGTTGTAGTTTGTCACCGTGTTGGAGTTTATGAGTTTGCTCCACAGTTTCAAAAACCCCTTCCACCCATCCTTATCAAACCCTGTGTTGCAGTTTTCAAAGATGTTATTCTCTATATGCCATCTGCACAGGTTACGCGTGGCATTGGGAAAAACATTGCCGCACGCTTTGACGAGGGCAAGGTCTCTGTCGGTGATGATTACGTTAGGCTCGAGGCGGTGGTCTCCAATTGTCTCTTTGAGGCGTTCCAACATCCAGGTGAAGTCTTCCTGACGCTCTTGGCTTATGAAGGCGCTGGCGACTAGAAATGAAATTCCGGTCGATGTCACGCCGACCATTTGGACGTATGGAAACTTGTACACGTTCGTGTTGTACGTGGCGTCTATGCCCAGGAAATGCGGGAACGCCCTCCACAACTTGTAGGAGTGCTTATGGACAAAGAACACGCCATCAACTCTATTCGTCCCCGGGGACGTTCGGTCATAGTAGATGTAACCACCTTTAGCAAGCAGGGAGAAGAATACCTGCATAGGGGTATCACCGATCGTTTCTTCGCCTTTAATCTTAGCTAGGATGTTATAGAGCGTCCGCTTACTCGACAGGTTCTTGGGGTTGTTTTTCTTAATTTCCGTCAAGATGTGACGAGGCCGGATCTTTTGGTTTTTCATCTGTCTCACATTACCAACCTCCTCGTCGTTAAACCTCATCGCCCTTGCATGGCCTTCCAGATTTTCCGACGGCTCGTGGTTATGCTCATGGTTGACCACCTCTAAATTTCCAACCGGCTAGAATTTTAATGTACGTACCTTTCAGCAAGAACGGACAGTCACATTTCTTACTGCCCGTCTTTCTCTGCTGAGTACCCTTTGGTACGTATTTGCCACTACGATCACACCATATCGAGATTTTTGTATACTCTCCCGTAAGTGCGTGCGTTGAGCTACGTTTAGTTGATAGAACATAACCCTTTAGACAAGCTCGTTCAAAGGCCCAGTCAAACAGCTCTTTTTTTGATACGAAGATCTAAAATTATTAAATAAGTATCATAATTGGAAGTGGTAATAATATACACATGGATTCCGATAATATGTATAAATCATAAAAATTAAATGACGAAAAACATGAATAGGTGGTACCTGGTCGGTTTCATAATATTCACGGTTGTTTTCGTCGTCGCCGTTGTTGTTGTTGTTGTCGTCTCCGCCGTTGTTGTTGTTATTGTCGTCGTCGTCGTTATTGTTGTTGTTGTTACTGTTGTTGTCGTCGTCGTCGTTGTTGTTGTAATTACCAGCATAATTACCGCATAATCCGGCGTCTCCTTCGTAAATTCCTCCGTAATTACCTCCATAATTATCACTTCCATCATAACCGCCGGGGTTGTAGCTATCACCTCCGCTGCCTCCGTTAAATAATTCATCGAACCACGACATCTCTTACGAATCTTATAGATTGAGAAAATGATTGTAGTATAAAACAGTGGACGATCGATCGATAATATGAAAATATACGATCGATCGATCGATATATATACGATTTAAATAGAATAATACATCACATCTAATGAATTCAAAAGAAATCCAGAAACGATCGTTTGTTACAAAACGGCCCAAAATTGAGGTCGTTTCATGCCAAACGATCGAAGGAATAAACATGATTTGATAGGGTTGCAGCTTTTGATGTCGACGTACAATTCCAATGGGTCGTTTCAGGTAAAACGATCGTTTCAATATCGTTTTGGATGAAACGATCGTATGCTTTGGGTGTTTTTAGTAAAAAAACATGGGTGTCTTTATAAGGACTCTTTAAAATTGGTCTTGACCATTTTCTAAAATGAAAGTCACTCTAATTAAGAAAAGAGTAAATTACAGATTACGTCCTTTATAGTTATCAAATTATGGATTTTAACCTTTCTTAAATCTAATTACACGAGACAACCTTTAAAGTTATTTTCTTTTCAGAATTGGACCTTTTCATTAACTGGCATCCAAATTAACCGTTAAGTGGGCACATGATTGGCACATGCTAGGATAAAAGGGTAATTTTACCCTTAAAAAAACCCCGTCGTGATAAACCTTTAAAAATTGATAGACCGTTATTTCTTTTGAACTACGATCCCATAAAACCACCCCTTGATTAAACGCTTGCTCCTCCAAGAAATTGGGAACCATGGAAAAATCGATCATTCGCTCATCACTCCTTCCAGATGAAATTGAAGCTGTGTACCGTAAGCTTATGAATGTTGCTTCTTTGAATTTAGTTTTAAGGAACATAGATTCAATTTCATGTTACCTTTAAATCATGGGGGCAATTTCACTCATCCCGATCAAGTATTAAAATTGATGTAAAGAAAAATGATGCTCATGTTAGTTTTAAGGAAAACGATCATTTTCATACTTTTAACTCGAGGCGGATCGAGATGATTGGAATGTACAAAGATGAAGGGATCGAGATTTTGAAAGAAAAAAAATAGAGAGAATGCTTCACAGTTCACGGGGTCGAGATAGATGAATGTGTTGGGGATTATGAATATTGAAAAAGAGATAATGGTTCAAGATTTTAAAGATGTAAAGGACCTAAAAATCGTGTCTTTATAAATGAAAGAAGATGATTGTGAGATTGTTGTTTTTTTTAAAATAATAAAATAAAATAAAACGATCGGGATTATAGGTGTTGGGTTTTTTTTTAGGGTAAAATTACCTTTATACCCTAGCATGTGCCAATCATGTGCCCACTTAACGGTTAATTTGGATGCCAGTTAGTAAAAAGGTTCATTTCTGAAAAGAAAATAACTTTAAAGGTTGTCTTGTGTAATTAGTTTTTAGAAAGGTTAAAATCCATAATTTCAATAACTATAAAGGACGTAATCCGTAGTTTACTCTTAAGAAAATTGTTAGAAGTGTAATATGGTTCATAAATTTTATTAGAAAATTAAAAGAAAGTTTAATTATTTATGTTTTCAATTTTAAAATAATATAAGAAATTGATCGGATCATTATGTATTCATTTGTGTCTAGTTAGTAGTTGCCGACAAATCATGTAATATTTAATTTTAATTCCGTTTATCAAAATGAAATTTCTAATACTATATGCATATTCATTACTTAATTTAATGTTACTTAAGATTTTGATTATTTAGTATTATACTCCAAATATATTAAATTAAATGATCAAATATCTTTGGTCTAGTGGTATCATGATTTTAGATAAAAAAAAAATCTTTTTAAATGATAAGGATTCAAATGCTCTGTGATTGTGATGAAAAAGAAAATTCCGTTAAAAGAAAAAGACTGACATCAATGAATCCTTTGCCAATTACATTTGTACAAGCGGGTCAAACAAAAAGTATAATAACCCCTGTTGACCGCTCATAAAATTACCTTTTACGCAAATGCTTAATGTTTTAAGATATATTTGATTTTAAAATTTTCCTGTTTCTTACCTTCATTTTAGTGAATCGCTTATGATGGAGTTTATTGCATTTTGATATTCACAGCAAAGCGTACATATTCTAATACTTATTATCATTATTAATAATAACTAGTTTTTAGGACCCAAAGGTTACCGTAAGGGTAATTTTAGAGTAAAAATGTCTTAATATAAAGACATAAAAACCTGAAACAATAAAATCACTGCAGAAAAAATAAAGAAACAATCTAAAATAAATAAAATCAATTTCCTACTATTCAAAAAAGCAAAAAAAGCAGTGTAGCCGTAGTATTGCTACTATTTATCAAAGTTTAGTCTGTATATAGGTAAATTCGTGGATTGAATATAAGAAATTTAAATTTATAAAAAGAAAAACAAGTTATCATTTTCTTTAAAAACATTATAATATTATAATTTTTAAAGGACGTTTTATAAAAGTTTAAAATACCAGATAGGGAAATTTGTTTCAAAAATGATATTAGTTTTTGAAAGAAAGCACGAGTTTGTTTTTAGTTCTTTAAAAGAATTTTTTATTTTTTATCTTTTCAAAAATGTTTTAGTTCTTTAATTATGTTGTTTTTTTATTTTTCTAAAACATTTATTTAATTAAATTTTTTACCTTAAAAAAACATGCTTAATTTCTTTTAGAGAAAGTTGTTTCTCTTAAATCTCTCTAAAACATTTATGTAACTATTTTTTAATTTAATTCACAGAATTTTACATTCTTTAAACCTAATTAAACACTTGACAGAGAAAACCATAACAAGTTTTTATGTGTTTTTCTAGAGGTGACAATGTGTGGTATATGCTCTCTATATAAAGCCGAATCGTATCGGTATCTGAATAAGCCGATCCGAATTTTAAATTTGGATTATAGTTCGTTTTTAATCCGTATCCGAATTATGAATATGGTTTATGGTTCGGTTTATGGAGATGTGTTTTTTTATCTGGTTTATTTTGTTATCAGTTTAAACCGTATAACATTTTTATATTTTTTATTTTTATTTTTATAAACCATGTAAATATGTAATACTAACATTTAAAACAATTGAAACCTTTAAAAGTACAAACATTTAGCTCACCCATAAGTCCAAAGGTCCATAGTCCAGTGTTCAAATGTCCATAATTTTATTATTATTTTTATTCGGTTGAATACAGTTTTATCCAAAACCAAACCAAATTGAATACGGTTTGGTTTGTAACTTTTCCAATACGGTTCGGTTTGGTTTACGGATATGAAAAAAATTATAAATTAAATAAACCGTAAACCAAACCGTTAAAGTGAAAAAGAAGCACATTTAGCATGGGCTTTTAAACTTTAAAAATGATTTTCTAAATTTAAAAATGTTCATAAAAAGAAGTAAAAAAGAAGAAGCAGGGATGTCATCCTATACATATATACGTGTGTGAAGGGTACATCTTACCCACCATTAAGCTACCAACTAGTGTGACTGGACCACTGCCGGTCCACTTTATTTCTATGAAAGACAAAAAAATATAGTTAATGTTAGTAATGCTTTAAGATAGGGGCAAATATGCGACTAACATACTTGTGAGTTATTGTTTTTAGTTATTATAGTTTGGGTTTAAATATAGACATAATATAATTTATGTCCGGGAGTAACTTAGAAGGAGTAGGGTTGTTCACGGGCTGAGCTGTTCGGATTAAATTTACATAATCGAATATGAATTTGATGTACGTTCAAACTTGAATTGTTATAACCCCGACCGAGCACTCACCCTAGCTTGGTTTCACCCGGTTTTGTATTAAAATTTAGCAAAACAAGTAGGTTGGGCCGGATTGAGTATCGGGTCAGAACATATGCGGGTTAAAACATGTCAACTTAAAATACGAGTCAAGACAGATTCAGATTTGAATGGGTACATGTCAGAATTTTGAGTGTGATAGAGTTGATAAGATAACACCCATATAACAACCATGTTCCTTCACACTCACACATTTATACCCTCATGTTCTAAAGAAATAAAGTTTGTTAACATTCACATGTTTTTCATGGGTCGATTTAAAAATGTACTACAATGACATGTAAGTTACCCGTGAGACAACCCTACATGATCTCTGGCAATTAACATATCAGTTTATATATAAGAACAAAGATCTCTAATTTGAACTTGATTTGAACTTGAAGGTTAGATATGCTAATTAATTTGAACTTCAAAAATCACATGAATTTGTTAAAGCTTTATGTTATATCTAGATAACCTATAGACCTATAGAATCAGGGGCGGATTTTTAGGTGTACCAGCAGTGACCCCGGTCACTGCTGATTTTTCGTCTAGAGCTACCGATTATTCGTGTTTTACGAGGAATTTTTTTTATATATATTATATCGATCACCACTAAATTATGTATTTAAGAGCTATTAAATTGAAGAGATAAAAAAAATGTAGAAAAATGAAAAAAGAAGATCCGAATTGAAGGCTTCTTTCTAAACTTATAGCTGATGACTATTATGGAGTTCCCTACATATAATATTTTAAATTTAAGTATTGGTCAATAGTCAATACTTAGCCATAATTGTAGATAATTTTGTAATTTCTTTCCATGTATTTCTTCTAATTTCCCTCTGTAAATTGGCTATATTATTTGCCTTATTCAATGATAATTACATACGAAGCATAAATCTCATATGGTATTCAAAGTTTGTTATCTCTCACGAGAATAAACTCGTCGATCCTTCTTCCTCATTATTTCATATTTAGATAAACCTATTTTACTTCAAAAAGTTTTATACACTATAAGGCACTCATCAATTCATTTACAGTTTTTATTGTTTGAACTGACTCGACCCCGATTTGATATTTTTTGTTTTTATTGATTGACCCAACCCGAACTCGTTACTTTTATATTTTTTTGTTTGACCCGACCCGAACCTGACCGCCGATCTAAACATAGACTTCAAAACATAGCAATAAAAAAAATTTGGTTACGTAACTTTCGGTCACCCAAGAAAAAAAAGTCAAGCTCCGCCACTGCATAGAGTGCTATATCTAAATCCCCAATTCGATATCGATAGGCATGAAATGAAACAAATTAACCAACTACAACCACTGACAGATATCCCTGTGTTGCAACTCCGTAGATCACCAGCATCAGTGACTCCTTTGCCGGCAATGGAGGTTTTCAGAAGATCACCGGCATCAGTGATTTCACCTTAAGTTCAATTTGCAGATCCGATAGAATACTTCATCGATAGCCAATTGAGATTCACGTTTACCACTTTCCCGTAAAACCAAACACTCCTCCGTAAACCCTTGGGAAGCCGAAATCTGTTGGGTTCTCGGTTAAACCGCTTTGCTACTATGCATTCTTTGTTTGATACATTATGGAAGTCGATTTAGTCCACCTTTTGAGCATTGTTTGTAGGTATCGGAGATGAGTATGCATTCTTTGGTTGCTACAATCGTGTTCGTAGGGATGCTTTTCTTCTCCTTCCTCACGAAAAGTTTACATAAAGACTCACTCAAATAGTAGAGATTTTGGGTACTTCCAAATGCAGTTAAAAAATAGTTAGATAACAAATTAACAATGACAAAATTTGTTTTTCCTGTTTTTTTTTAGATTTGTGTTAAAAATAGTCAAAGTACCATTTGTCATGTCGGGTCTTTTACAAAATAGTTGTAGTCTTTCTATGGATTTTGATTGGTGATTATTTTAAACACAATATGTCTTTCTTTGGTAAATAAAAATTTTAATATTCCAAAGAGTAAAGTACGGATTTCGTTTATGTGGTTTGTACGAATTTCAAATATAGTCCTTATCTTTCATTTATTACAGATTTAGTCCCCAACTTTTGATAAACCGTTGCGGATTTCGTCCTTGACGTGGATATCTGTTAAAATTTTATGTTAAGTAAATATTAACTGACCATTATACCCTTGTCTTTAGTTAATATATACATAAGTACCTAAACTAAAAATAAAAATCATAAAATTTTAATTAAAAACAAACTCATCGGGCCATATCCGGCTATACCATTGGAATCACTCCGTCACCATCATCTCCAGCTGTACCATCAGAAAGCAACTCATCGGAACACAAACACTCCGTCTGTAAATTTTGAGAGATTTATGAACAAACCGATCTGCAACTATTTGTGTCATTAATTTCAATATTCCTTCCCACATGAAAACCATTCATTTCAGTTTAAGCTACCTCATAGAAAGAATATAAATCAAGATTATTTAAAGTCGAATAATCATATACCTTATTAGAATTGCTTGATTTCATGAAGTTGACTTTTGAAAAGTCAAACTATCCTACTTTGGATCACAAATTGGCCAAGAATTCGAGTTTGTTTATATATTTTATTGATTCAAGAAGATTTTATATTTTATTAGAATTGTTTGATTTCATGATAGTTTGAAGCTACAGCAAGTTTCAGAATCAAATTTCATGAAGATTTTAGCAGATTCGAATTTCACAACTTGTCTTCTTCATGGAGGTCCTTTAATGGTAAATTTCTCAAATCTTTATGGTTTTCATTAATTCTTGTTTATATAGATTTGTTTTGAGCATATGAATCCACTGATACAATAAAATTTTGAGTATTCTCCAACGAATGATCGAATTAGAGTCTAAGTTCATCAATGGTGGGCTAAGAAAGTTGCGACTTTATTTTTTGATTCGTTCTTGTTGATCGAAACCTAAGCAATATGGATCTAGTTTTGTTAGGTTTTCTATCACGAATTCAAAACAATTTACGGATCGAATTTTCGTGGAGAAATTGAAGAAGACATGATGAATCAAAGTTGGGGTATTATAAAAAAATATGGATAATTTTTGTATGGAAATAATTTATTTTTTTCAATTTTTAATTATAAGATCCTTAACTTTTGTAAAATCAATTAATTTTTTAATTCAAAATATGTAAAAATGACACATAAGCCTAATCTTAGATGACACACCTTAAATTGTGTCATCTGAATATCAAAAATTTGTGTTTATTATATGTATAGATTTTTTAATTCAAAAATATGTAAAAATGACACATAAGCCTAATAATAGGTGACACACCTTAAATTGTGACATCTGAATATCAAAAATTTGTGTTTTTATATGTATAGATAGATAGATATAGATAGTCTTGACGTCGGTTTCGGTGTTGAATAATAAAAACCGTTACTAACATTTTGACTCATAGTTTGACTTAAAAACCTGTCAAACCAGATCGTATAACACTCCTGATTTCAATGATTAATCTCAGCTTTATTAAGTTAGCGGTACTATAATTTTTTGGAAGAATAGAGGAAGAAAAGAGCCATGGAATATTAAGAGGAAGAACTTAAGAAGACAACATGCATGTGATGAAGGTTCGATGCCACAGTTACAATTATTTGATAACTATGACACCACTTAGGTTAAAAACCGATTTGTCACCTTGCATTTTAAATAATGAATGACAAATGTCAATTCTTGAAATTGTATCATACGATGAAAACAAATATATACATATAGAACAATTGTATTTACAAATTTTAATCTAATAAAATATGAATGCATTCAAAATAAAATGGATCGTTCTATAGCAATATAATAAAAACAAATGTGTTACTCTTTTTGTCTTGTTTGTTAAAGATATAAAGACTAGAATTATTTAATAGGGATAACTCGATGGTAAAGTGATGATTCTAACTAAAAAGTTTTGGGTTTAAATCATATAAAAGACAGATTTGAGATTTGATGATTTAAATTTTGAAATATATATATATGGGGAAAGATCTATAGAAAACCAATAATTATTCAGAAAACCAAAAAACCAACCTTTTTTTCTCTATAACTTCTTCATATATTAATATTTTTTAAAAATAATTTCACCAAAAATTCTATAATTTTATTAGGTTTATTTATGGGAAAAAAAAATTTTAAAAATAAAAAGTTTAGTGATTTTTTATTATTGCATCATGCAATAGTACCAATAGTATTGCATAATGCATTATAATTAAAACTAATTAAAAACAAGAGACTTAACTTAAATATGAATGTGGTTTATGCGAATAATGTAAAAAACAAAGAATTGACATTCATAAACCAATTTTATATTATTGTTGCATAGTGCAATATTAATTTCAAGCTAAAATTCGAATTTTATTTTATTTTTTAAAAAAACTCGAAAACGTTTTTAAAGTTTTTTCTTTTTCCAATATTCTTAAAATCATGAAAGAAACATATAAAAAAAGTTTAAAAAAAATAATTTTTTTCCTTGGTTTTTTGGTTTTTTATAAAATATTGGTTTTCTATAGAACCCAACCCATATATATATATATATATATATATATATATATATATATATATATATTTGATAATTTGAATTATGTGAGATGTGCTGATCATAATTGTTTTTATCCGTTTTTTAAGAGAGGACATGATGTGATCATGTGAATGAAAGAAAGGCCATGATTGTAAATTAAAGAGGAGGTGATGTGAATGTAAGAGATAAAACTCTTCTTATTAGACATGCATAAGGAGGAGCTAAAACTAGCTTTGTGATGGACGGAAGAAGAGATAAAAGGGGAGTGACGGTGATGATTTAACCAATTTTATGACCCAAAGAATAACTTAATTTAAAGAAGAGTTCCAGGATTTTATGTTACATTATATAAATTTTTTTTTTTTTTGAACAGCAAAGATATATATAAAAAAAACACAACTTGCTAGCTAGAAAAACCTAGCTAAACAAGACAAAACAACAATTATAGATACAACAAAGGGTTGTCTACCCAATTGGCGCTAGACAACGAAAACTTCCTATCTCTATTGGACATAAACAAAAACGAAAAATGCACCACAGAATCAAAGATAGGACTCGGAGACAAATCACTTCTTTTATGAACTATCTCATTCCGAGCCTTCCACAAGAGCCAATACATGACCCTACAAATGCCGTTGATAAGAGTCTTGCGTCTTTTATTCAAGTTAGATTCTTCAATCCACCCAAAAATCACGCTAGGAGGACCAAAGATGGGTGCGTCTAAACTGAGCCAGTTACGAACACTTTGCCAAACACTACGAACCTTAGGACACGAACCGAACACATGAGCCACAGTCTCTAAGCGTTCCTCACAAAACAAGCAGCCGAACTCACGGATATTAATCTCTTTCTCTAGCAATTTAACACGAACGGGAAGGCGATCAAGCAACAATCTCCAAACAAACACGTTCACTTTCTTAGTGACATGCCCGAGCGATACAGCAGGAACACCCACATATAAACTGGCAAAACCTTTTAACAAATAATTGGTGGAGTATCATATAGATTTAAAGGATTAATGAAAGTTTATATCCATGTAAAATAAAAAGGATTTTTAAAATTTAATCAAACATTATTACATATTTAGATTACTAAATTAATTTTGTTATTAATTATTTATTCAATTACTTTTTCTTGCTATTTAATAATATAGTGGACAAAGATGATTTTACCCTCATTAAAATCTTGCTTTGGGACCGCCAAACGATTAATCATCGATTAATCACCGATTAGTCCCGCTTTCTGTAACACTGCAATCAGGTAATCAAATGGTCTAAAAAAAGAAAAAAGAATTTAGAGAGGAAACTTAAGTCAATTTTTCTGCATTTCTTTTGTTCAATAAAGGGAGAAATGTTTAAAAGAAACTCAATCACCAACCTAACAGAAACATGGTGATCATGGGATGAGATAACCACCAACTCTCCATGAAGAGATCTAAATTCACTAGGACCCGAAAAGTAGGTGAAAACAGACTCTTATAGTTCTCTGAGGTGATTGATCTAATTTCAACGATGAGCATTGGCGAAGGATAGTGGTACCCGGCAGCCCCCCCCCCCCCCCCCCCCCGATTTTCAAGGCGTTACAGAGTGGACCGGAGAGGTGCCTCTATATCGGCCCTCCGGCGTGAGAATCAGTATCTATCAAGAGAGCAAGTGAGTGTGAATATTAGAGAAGACAATGTACCTGCATTCCTGGTTCTGAGTGACTGTTTATAGGCTCACTAGTAGGGTTTTTAAGTGCTCAATGACGTCAGGCGCGTGGCACACACGGCGTGTGAGGGAATATTTCAGGTGGTTCTCTGTTATACGTGTTATATTCTCATTGGTTATGGACCACATGCTGAATGTTAGTTTGTAAGAGTTGTGACCACCCATAGGTGGTGCATTCAATGCATAACGGTATCATGTGGTGATTACGTGCCTCTCACGCGTACATGAGTCCCTTGAGACTTTCATCAAGTCAAGGGATTGTGTGTCATCCCAACCGGATATTATTTTTATTGAGCTTAGAGTGCGCTGGGCTTAGGCTTAGAGGATAGATTTATTATCTATCCTCTTCACTCCATATAATTGAAGGACATAAAAAACACATATAAAACATGACTCGAAAATGGAAAGAAGATTGCAACTAGTAAACAACTACAACAAGACAAGTCAACAGTTGCATGCATAGACTTGGTTATGGGTTTACTTCAAGCTTCGGCACATATCAAGAAAATAGAGAGAATCAAGAGAGACTTTAGAGAGGAAACTTAGATCAATTTTTCTACATATCTTTCATTTGAGAAAGGGAAAAACATTTAAATTTAAAAGAAATACAATCACTAACCTAACTCGAAAAATGGTGATCATGGGATGAGATAACCACCCACTTTCCACCTTAACTAAAGGACATAAACACATGTTTTAAACATGACCCTAAAATGAAAAGAAGAATATTGCAACTAGTAAAGAACTGCAATAAGACCAAGTCAACAATTGCATGCATAGACTTGGTTGTGAGTTTACTTCAAGCTTTGCCACATATCAATTCATATTTTCGCACGTCTTTTCTTGAATTAAGATCAAGAATAATAAGAATTCTTGTAAGAGTTTGTTTTTCAGATGGTCCCAATATCGATTTAACAAGAGGGCTTTAGCACATGATAAAGCTTTTGGTAGTACACGATTTTAAAGCATTTGAAAGGGTTCATGTCCGCATTTCAGGTTTATTCTCCTCATCACGTTGTTAGTCACCATATTTGAGTATATATATGGGATTTATTTTGTGCAATATATTTAAGTTGGACAATCTTTAGGTTTCTAATACGGTCTTCTAGTCATATTTAATTTGAAGATCTTCATTATCGTTTTCGGTCATTGTTTCAATGTAATAACCGTCTAGCTGAATATATTTTATAAAACTTATTAAGTTTCTTTATAATTTACTAAAATATAAGATATAATTGTGGTTCATGAATGTAAGGTGACCCATGCTATTTCAAAACCTTCAATAGGGTTATTTTCTTATGCATGAGGATAATACATTAATACTAATCGCTATCCATGTGACATTCATCATTGATGATTAAGATGGTAGTAACCAAATGAAGATTTCTGTATGCATTTTCCTCTTTTCTTACATTGAGCTTTGAAAGAGCTCAACTAGGTGTTTAGAGGTGTGTTTTGTGCACGGCCAATGGTTAGCCGTTCTACATATGTAGCAGATGCTTTATTGACCTTTTTAAGATTTTGTCATCTGTAGCCGCCCCGTGCTCTGTTAGTAATTTCAACCACCAATGCTACATTTTTATTGTTATTTTAGTTTATCACGTTCTTAATACTTTTATGAATGAGCATGCATGTTGGAAGGGTATAACAAGTCAGCATCGATGACGTTCTCTCTACACGACTTTATGCCGGAGGTCATGTGATCATGGGAATAATAGCGGAGGGCTAATATTCATTAAGCACTTCAAATCATACAAGTGCAAATTTCATAGAGAAATTTTTGTACGAAACCAATCTCTAGTGTTGAAATTAATTTTGTTGCCTACAATTATATTTGGTTGTAAATATTTCAACATAATTTGAAATCTTTAGAGGTAAAAACAATAATGTCTTTTATCAATAGAGTGATGGACTCCCATTTTAATTTATGTGGCCTCGCTTATTTGTGGGCTATCTTGTTTTGGGCTCCTGGTCTTAATTTTTTTTAGGAAAATTGGATTTTAATAATCCCACCTATTCGCTATTGGCCTACAATAATCCCATCGGAGTTTATTTTTTCTGGTGGTCTTACCTTTTCATCTATATTTTTTAGATGGTCCCGCTGTTAAATTTTTTAACACCGTTAAGAGTTTGATGACATGTCATGTTTAGATGTTTTTTTATTTAATTTTTTAATTTTCTATTCCATGTCATATTCCAAATCACCATCCTATTACCCTAAATTATTAATTTTTAAAAATTTTAACCTCTGGTTCTCACCATATCGATCCTCACCTTGAAATTAAATCCAGACGACATCATTGAAATCAGCTTAAACACGTTGAAAACCGCCAGCGACGACATTGACTTTTTCATCCATTCGGCAGCCGGATCCAGCGATGGAACTCGTTCTTTCTTCAATCGGAGCGAGTTCTGCCGGCAGAGGTCTCTCCGGTACCATGACACGCACATTATTCCTTGAATCCAGATCCGCCGCTCCGATCCGCCATTAATATCTTCGAGACCAGTTTCCGAGTTTCCGCCGAGAACCACGGCAGAAATTCATACTCCGCCATGAATATTTTTCGGTAACGCTTCTGTTTCGGCAGAGCAGAGAATCAGAAATCCGTGATCTTCAAATCGTCGTTACTGTTGATGACTTTAATGGCAACGCCGCGACGATGGAGAGCTCCCGGCCGTAGTAAACCTTCGCGAAGGTGCCTGTTCCGATGAGCCTCCCTTTCTCGTACTTGCCTCCATGCAGTATGTGCCTTTGTTCCTCCATGGTAGGTAGATGAATGAGTCTCAGAGTGGCAGGGATGAATCGATTAAGAAGTTAAATTTATCTCAAAGGGTGATCGTGATTTCTTTCAAGGATGATCATTATTAATTTTTTTTAGGGTAATAGGATGATGATTTGGAATATGACATGGGGAAAAATATTAAAAATTTAAATAAAAAAGACACGTAAGCATGCCACATTATCAATCTTTTAACGGTGTTAAAAAATTTAACGACGGGACCACTAGAAAAAAATATATGAAAAGGTAGGACCATTAGAAAAAATAAACTCGGATGGGATTATTGTAGGCCAATAGCAAATAGGTGGGATTATTAAAATCCAATTTTCCTTTTTTTTACTTATATAAATTTTGCAACATCAAATGAATATGGTTGGCTTGGTTGCTATGTGAGAGATTATGAATTTTTCTTAATCTCTCTTTTTTTTTTTTTTTTTTTTTTGAGAAAACGTTCCCTCCATAAATAAATACGAGCAAATATAACACAATTAGCTTTTGTATAAATTTTGCAACATAAATGAATATGGTTGGTTTAGTTGCTATGTGAGAGATTATGAATTTGGCTTAATCTCTCTCTCTCTCTTTTTTTCTTTTAGAGAAAGCGTTCCCTCCATAAATAAATATGCGCAAATATAACACAATTAGATTTTGTTCACTAATTACGTTTTTAATGGCAATTAGAGTATGCCATATTAGTTAGGCACATAGTTTTCATGACAATTAGCTTTATGCAAATAATTCATGCTTTTACTTGTTTTTCCTCTTTTGACCGCTCATAGGCAGGGGCGAACCCATGTAGTGGCCATTAGAGTCGCCCGACACCCATAAATTATATTTTTTGATACTATTATATATACTATTAAATCTCCACCAACACTCAAGAAATTTGGTCACCGACCCTATGAAATTTTGTACCGACTGACTCTAAAAATTTAATTTCAATTTAAAAAAATTAAAATCTTACAAATTTAAACATATTACAAACAAATTTATATACAGAGAGTTAATCTATAACTACAACTTATTATTAGTAATACACTTGATCCAAAATATTCAAGTATCAAACACTAATAAGGTCCAATAATATTAATATATGCTAACCTAGTTACCCAATACCTTATACTCGTAACCCATTACCCATCAATTAATAAATAAATAACCTAAATCCTAATTCTAATTTCTAAGCCCCATAATATTGAGTGATTCCCTTATAAACAAAAGAATGTTTAACTTGCAAGTTTTTATGCATAACTTACAAGTTTCTTAAGCATGTATGGGTTTTTTTAGTACAAGCTCTTATGCTTATGGTACATATGATTGCTTTATTATCTTGGGGGTGTTTAGGTCTTTTTATTAAAAGCAGAGAAACCGTAAATGCTACCTGCTCCCATCACCATTCCGACTCATTTCTTCCAACAATCCGAATTCTTTCTCTGGCTCCAATTCCTCGGTTGGGTTGCGACTTTCCGATAGAGAGGAAGACGATTGGATCATTGATAAGGCCCCAATTACTCGAACAACCATAGGTGTTTCTTGCCTAGTGGCCTTTATTCATCTGATATCGGAGGTGTAAGAACAATTCGATTGAAGATACTTTTCCCTTATGTCTACTCTCCTTGAAACGAATTTTGTGATGTTCTCTAGCTAAGGTTTGGGTTTTGTTATGTGTATTAGGATGGGGATGTTGCAGAATCATTAATGCTGCTGCTTTTTGCTCATTAGTTTTCTCATCTATAGCAATGATCATATTCAAGGAAACAATAAAATATTAAATGTAGTCTTGGTCAACAAGGAAGTGGCTTTGATTTGTAACTTTGTGTTGGTTTTACCTTGCAAAATAAAGATGCAGGTCCAGTGAAGTCGGTCGGTAGAATTAGTGTGCTATTGAGGTATGTTTGTTGGCTTTTTTTTCCATGTCTTTTGTATGTCATATTATCCATGTTAGATAGTATAGATAGGTGGCCTCCTTTTTTTACTTTTGTTTTCAGTACCTCACCTCAGGTTACCAAATACATCCACTCTAGCTTAAAAGTAACTAAAGCTATTGAATTTGTTGTATGAATATTAAAGTTAATTACATGTATGGGTGATTTAATATTTAATCCTAATAAAGCACTAAAATGGGTGTTACATGTCTCATTTCTAGGAGGTCCACATCACAATTGGCACATGTCAAAACCACATACAAGTATCAATTTATTAGATTATTAATTAAGTATAATTACCATTTTGTCAAAACTAAATTTCCATTAAAAAAAATAGACAAACTTAATGTGAATTTGATAAATTTATTCAATAATTTGATTATTTTTTTAGAAAACTAATCAACAACTTGTCAAACATAATAAATTTGATTATTTTAACCTTTTTTTTATATGTATCTAATATTATAAAGTCAACCCGTATAACACACGGGTTACTAACATAGTATATTTATACATATCTAAGCTAATTTGATTTTATTACAATTTAAGTTGTGTTTAAAGATTATGTGATTCTAAGTGACATAAAATTTTTGTTAAGGTTCGTTGATCTATTTTATGCCTTTTCTAACCTAAAATAATATGTTTGAACTCCTATTTTTCATGTTGAAATCATATTATATATTACCTATCATCAATTTTAAAGATTTGGAATAGTAAATGTGGCATAGTTGTAATTCTTTTGAACTTTGAGGCTATTTGTATCATCTTAGAGGGTTACACACGTTGAGGGAGCAGGTTTACATTGCCTGTTTATACACGTTTTGTTCCCATCCCCATATCTGGCTTCTCTCAGTTTCAAGATCCTGTCATCTCTCTCTACAAGACTAGAACGCAGATTTGCTTTCCTCTCCCGTAGATCCGCCGATGAAGGTGGAGTGCCGATGAGAAGCCGGTTAGAGATCCCCTTCGTCTTCCCTTTCTTAATCGATTAAACTAACAGATTTATATGGTTTTGGTTTTGGTTTTGGTTCTTCTTAGGGTTTTTTTTGGGTTCTTGCTTCTCTTCTATATCTGGTCTTCCATGTTTGACTCTTGCTGCTATACGTATGTTTGTTGTGCTCTTATGTGTGTGAGATCTTATTATTGCAGGCATCGATCTCAAGCTTTTCACAGAGAGGTACGGCTAACTGGGTTTCTGATCCAGAATCGTTTTTTTTTTGGGGGGGAACGGCGGAAGATGAGCCGTTAGAGGTAGAAAAATCTCCTTATCTTCTTCATATGGATATCCCAAAGCTTCATCGAACACGATTTTCTTTCCCTTTAAAACCTTTACTTGGGTTTTATTGTTGGTAGGCTTCTTTTGTTTTGCAGATTTGGGGGAGATTTGGTATAGTGGTTTATTTTTCGTATTTTCTAATTGTGGCTTTCAATTTGTAATTTTTGTTGTTTTGGCTCTTTGTTTCTTCTTGCAGGCGTTGATTGAAAGCTTAATGCTTACACAATGTTGTCATGTCTTTTGAAAATTTATTATGGCTGTTTCGAAAAATGAAACTATATAATGATTTTTTTAATGTTGCTTAATGATTATTATTGCTACCTATATAGATCCATGGTAATCTCACAGCTTCTAACTTGCTACCTAAATTACTAATGTGCTATATTAAATACTTTGTCATGCCAAAGGCATGTCAGATCTATATGATTTTGATTTTCCAGTTATATAATTTGCAACTTTTATCTAAATGTTGGTGTTTGAGTTGCTATTTTCAGGGGGTAACGGAAGGTCAAATGAGTTTCTATTATATTTTTAATTACATTATGTATACGTGCATCAATCCTCCAAGTGTTTTGTGTTTGATAACTAAGGAAGTGATTTATACTTACAATAACTGGTGTTGGTAATGTGTTAATTGGTACTGTTTTGGTTGTGGTTTGGAATTTAGGTGGAAATAGGATATAAACAAATGGGGTTCTGGACGATGAAAGATGAGATGATAGAGTGCTATGTGTGTCATTTCATATTGGTGAATCTGACTAAAAAGACGGTCTCGAGGGCTTATGATTGATATAGGAGTTAGCTCTCGAAGAAACAATGGGCAGATCAGGTGGCTATTCTATGAATTTTAAAACTAATTACATGTATGGATAATCTAATATATTTATACACTAAGGTGCGGTGCGGCGGAGGGGAGGCCGATCTCTACGACAATAACATTAAGTTTACCCTAACAGATTTTATAAATATCTTCGCATGAAGGTATGTGTTTTATTTTCTCACAAAGTGTTTTACAAAGTTATTGTCAAGAAATAGTTTTCATTTACTGTTACGTTTGAAATTTCGCTTAAATTCAAACTGTTGATGTATTTGTTGTGGTTACAGGGAAGAGGGAAGAATAGTCACACAATCGGTGAGAAATGGGAACGACCTGCAGATAGAAAGTCCGGTTGACAACAGCTACCTATCCTAATATGTCATAAAAGGTATCATGTGTCAACCATCACCGCAAATGTTAGGGTTTGCATTTAGAAGACTGGATACAGGTTGTGTGTAACTCAGTTTTAAAACATCTACCACCCTAAATAAAAATTCTTGAAAGTTGGTTATGAAATGAGTCTCTTTTAGTGTCTTCTTATGCTATTTGGCTTTCTAGCAATAGAGATTGTTTATGTTTTCATTCTGGGCTGTATTTATTACTATTTTCTAACCTTTATTTAAATAACCAATTTGCATGTTTATGTTATGTTTCATGTAAATTCGTATGATTTTGCAGACCTGAATAAAGAGTTTTGTCCACTTACATTCCTAAGTTGCACATCTTTGTAACTGCGTTAAAGGTATATAGGTTTCTTGATCTATTTATGAGCTGGTGTATATTGAGATTGAGTACACAAACAAAGCTTTATTGTTTACTGCAGGTATCAACAAATAGAAATCGAGAAAATTATATCACTTATGGAAGATGGCGTGAGAGCTGCTACTGAAGTCTGCATTATTTGAAAATGGAGACCCAAATTTAAACAAAGGACTTATGCTATCTGATTGTGTGTGCAGAGGTAAATAAGAGAATTCCTATACATCATACTTATTGGTGCTAAGTTTATGTTCAAATCCAGCTTTAATCTCTACCTATATATAGCTTGACTTCCACTAGAAGCTAATAGTAGCAACCATTTGATCTTAGTATTTGATTCAAAAATTAAAATAACTATTAAACCACAGGTTACGAACAGAAAAGATTGTGTTTGAAAGCAAATTTTATAAAAGGAAAAAAAAAGATAGTTGTTATCTAATGCCAAAGCAGATATGGAGTTATTACAAAAGGGTAAAATTCCTGATTTGTGAATCAAAGGGTCTTTTATGGAAATAGAGCGTGTTTTAAATAAGATTTTTTAGCTTTCAGTTATACTTAAAAGTTCATACTACACGTCTTACACTAACAATTCATACTGCACGTCTTACGCTAACAATTTTCTGGTTTTACCCTTCGATCTGTTTATTTTCCGTTTTCACAGGTTTGTTCTTCAAAGAAATTGGTGGTTCGCAGTAGCACAGTTCGGATCTGTAATAACTCATATCTCAGGTGGAGTTCGAGATCAAAGGTGTATCCAATTGAGCGATTGTTAGTGAAAGCATGGTAAAGATACAACAAATGGCTACAGTTATAAAATCTTATTGCGTATCTTTGCTCATGTTTTTTTGTTAATGGTATTTTTCTTTTCTCAATTCTTTATGTGGATGAACAAGCCCATATGCACTTTTGGTAGTTTATGAAATTGTATCTCTTGAAAGAAACCTGTGTATGACTGTGCATACCTAACCATCATTTGAATTGAAAACTTATTTTCTAATATGATAATCAACATATAATTTCTCCTGATTCTTAATTATGATATGATTTTTATTGCTTCTTTTACTTGCAAATTAATTAATAACGGGTTAACTGCTCAACACCATAGCCATTTTTCATAGTTATCAAACATGTTCATTGTCATTTTGTTGGTTCTGTTTTTCTTCAAGGTACAAAGTGATTGTTTGTCAATTTAAAGAGCCTGATGGGTTTTAATCATTGTAGGTGTGTAGAAGAGCATTGCAAGGGGTATTCATTCCTTCTGATTATGATATGAATTCTACACTAAATGATAGCGAATTCAATCACTTAAAGGTACTTTTCATCATATTTTGTTCTTGATTTTTTTCTTTTGCTCTTTCCTCTTGGTGATGAAATGGAAAATTCCATTAGTGTTTCTCTATATAACATGAAATATATAACTTTCATTTTACAGGTTAGGTTTTTGGGTGTTCCCAAGTAAAAGATTTAGTTTTTGTACCGTTTATAAAATAAAATATTTTTGGAGTTATAGATGTAAGGATACCATGTTCTACTTTGTGATGATTCACTTATTTACAAAACGGTTGCAAATGCGGAAACTAGCGTCGCCGCAACGCGCGACGGGTGATCTCCACCTTGTATATACAATGAAAA
>JBCNJP010000020.1:11909563-12090090 GCA_039602395.1 Deinandra increscens subsp. villosa
TGTTGAATGGATAAGAGAGGGTAGGGTTCCACTACAAACCATTCGAGCTAAAATTGATTATTGTTCCTATACTGTTCGAACAATCTATGGGGTATTAGGCATCAAAATTTGGATATTTATAGAGGGGGAATAATAAACCTTTATTTTACTTTGCATTCTATCCAGCGATGTAACAAAAAATGAGAAATTTGTTTATTCTTTTTCTTTTGTGTTCAATAAAAAAAATGAACAATTCTAATTCTATAAGGTTGAATAAAAATTCAATAAATCTTTTGATAAAATTGCTATGCTTAGTGTGTGACTCGTTGGTTTTTTGAGGGTTAGTATAAAAGCCCCATAGTATAAACAAATAACTATATAAGTAATAACCAACTCATCACTTCGTATTATCTGGATCCAAAGAACCAGTCAAGATATGATATATTGTTCATATTGTTGTAGCAACTGAAATATTTTTTTATTAAAAAATCTGCTTCTAAGTTGTCAATCGAAATAAAAAAGAAAGGGTATGGATAAATGGAAGGATGAGAGAAAGAAAGAAAAAGAATAAAGAATATTGATGATATAGAATTCCAATATGTAAGGTCTATGAGTCATCTCATATCATAAAAAATCTGCGTAATAAAGCATCAATACGGATTCGTCATTAAATGGATCTGCTCATCGAACAAAAAAGAAAGAGCTTCGAGCCAATAAAGACTAAGAATATTGACTCAAGAACTAATAGCTCCGTTGTAGAATTCAGACCTAACCATTAAGTAAGAAGCGATGGGAACGATGGAACCTGTGAATTCAAAAGATTTTAGTGAAAATGAATTCGAATGATTCATTGATCGGGATGGCGGAACCGGCCAGAGACCAATTCATCTATTCGGAAAAGTTATGAACTAATGATAGAACTGAAATAGAAATTGAAAGAGTAAATATTCGCCCGCGAAAACTTTATTTTTTGGATTGCTAAAATTGGGTCAATCCAATACGATAAAGAGTAAAACAAAAGAAAGATTTGTTTTAACATTCTAAAATATATAAATATAAGAAAAAAATAGTTATTGAATATATTTCTTAATAGTCAAAATGACCATTTTGCCCCTTTTTTTATATTTTGTTATATATCTTTCAAGTCTTTGCTCCTTAATGTTTACCGCTCGTGTTTCCTCATGACCAATCATTTAGCGGAATTACTATGAGGAATAGTCACGGGGTTTGGAATTTGGTGACGATCGTTACCGGCCGTGTAGGCGTCATTGACGACCATGAGGCGGAATTACTACAATCGTTGCACCGAGTAATTTAATTATAAATTACCAAAATTTGAACTCATATATACTTAATATATATGTAAACATGTTACCATACCAAATTTCAAGTCCCCATACCTTCCGGATTATTTTATATTAAATATCCATATTCCGAAACCCTAATTACCCATTTTTCTCGTTTCTATAGAAAAACTCATTTTTATACAGAACCATCTTAGAGTATTATCCATTATGACATTTTATAATATCCCTTAAAACGGCAAAGCTTAATTCAAAACCATTTACTCGATTTGGGCAAAACAATGTCGTGAAAACCCTAATCTTGACCCGTTTCCAAAACTCATACCAAACCTTCACCAATTCTGAAATAAACTTAGGGCTTTCTTAAAACACATCAAATTAGGATTACTTACCAAAATTCAGAGCTTAATTCCCATCCGATCATCCAATTTTACCCAAACAAGCTCAAGAACCCTAATTTGAGCATAGTTTTAAAAGTCATACTTAGAGATTGATTTAGCCAAAACTGAAAGAGGTTATTTTAGACCTTACCTAATAATGCTTGACTGCAGAAATTCGGATCTTAACTCTTCACCGTTTGAGAGAATTTGACCCGCGAAGTTTCTGGTTCGAACTAGGGTTTTTCGGTTTGGATTTCGGAAATTAGCAAGGATGTTCGGCCGATTGGAGGGTGTATTTATACCCATTGAGTGCGCCTAAGGTCACTACACGTGTCTAGGGTGACTCATGCTCGAAATCAACACGTATACATGGTCAATTTCGTCAAAACGTGCCGCCCAAGCCGAAAATCGTCGTTTTCTGTCCCAAATTGGGCGGAGGTACGCGAGCCCCTCCCTCTATCCTTCGCGATACGCGAGGAACTATCAGGGATTGACAGTTTTGGTCCCTGAGGTTCTATAATGTGTAAAACTAGCCCAGAACTTCCCCAATTGCTATTTTTAACTCCCGAACTATTATAAAACATACTTAATGAAGTTTTTAAGGCTCGGGACACCCTCGATGATATACATATACATACGTATATATTTATATATATATATATATATATATATATATATCTTTTGATATTTTACATTCTAGCCCCTCAAACTTTCCAATACTTATCAATTCATGTTATGGATCACATTAGGATATATTTTTACTATATTCTAAGCCTTAACATGTTTATAGTAGTTATAGATACGTATAATATCCTTATACGTTGATATCTTTATATAAATTACACTTTTAACCCTTCTACTTTTCCATTAGCTACTAACACACGTATTCTCATGTATATATCTATCAATTCACACATATATCATCATGTTATTTGTATAAACATATATTTATCTCATATTTTACTTTCTTTACCCTTTAACTCCTCTTGTTTATACAAATTTCATCATTTTGGCCATTAAACACGTATTTCTAACACATGCAATTTATCTAATGCATAGTTTACCATTTTTATCAATCAAACTTACGTATTGATAATATAAACACGTATTTACTCTATATATCATGTACCTGTGAAATTGGGGTGTTACACCTGCTAACGGTAATTAACAAAATATATTCATATTCAGTCCCTCAAGAACCAGAGATTCTTTATTTTGCGTCCGAAGTTCAGAACTATGGACAAATGACATTATCAGTCCCTGAACTTTTATTCTTGGTGCCAAACTTTAACACTAAATCCAACAATTTGTGATCAAGTAAAACAAGAATAATCTTTTTCATGAGAGAGTTGGTCTCAAACAAGAATATTAACCGTCAAGAATGTCCCAATTATTATTATTTAATTTGTTTGATGCATTTGACATTTGGTAGTGGCATTTAGATTTTATATTTAGACCTGACATAGGTCGGTTAATGTCCACTTGATGAGAAAAGAAATGTCAAAAAAAGAGAAAAATTAGGAAGTCAACAAAAGCATCTTCATGAAGTTCATCGTTTAACATTACAATTTTCAAGTTTCAACTGACCACGGATCTTTACAAGTCAATTTAATCTTTCTAAATTAAAGTGGAGGTTAAACGGTATTTTCTCTAACAATTAACAAACAGAGTCCTGACTCATGAAAAGATTTCACTGGCAAACAAAGATTTCTATCGGAGTCCGAGCCAGCAGCAGTTGAGTTTATTTAAAAAAAAACGACTTCCGCATATGACCGGGTCGTAAAACTTGTTGCCTAGGGATCAAACTCGTGACATTTCAGTCTCGAGTCTTCCTCTCATCACCATACCATTTGACCAAATAACTGATGGTGTTAAACACCAATTAATTTCTTGTTTGCTTTTGTTTTTTCAAGAGTAAGTTTTTATTATTTCATTAAATCTTATTATTGCTAAGGTTTGAATTTTAGTCTTATGGTTTTTGTCGCTACAACCCAAATGGCTTTTGTTTTTCTTTTAATCTTCTATCATAACCACATAAACTACTTAACAAAACACTAATTTGGACTTGTCCTAATGATATTAACAAAGACTCCTTAAGTCCCTATTTATACTAATCTCAAACCTTGGAAAACAAGAAAGGTAATTACCTATAAACTAAGAAACTAAATAAAATAATTAAAGACTCCAATGTCATTATCAATGTTACAGAAATCGCGATTAATCAGTGATTAATCAGCGATTAATCGCTTGGTGGTCCCCCACCGTCTACGATTAAGGGTTTAACGGTCAGTTGGTCAACGACGGTCAACATGGGTCCTTGGCGGCCTTGACGGTTAGCCAATTTTTTTTAATTAAAAAAAACTAAAAAAATTCTCAAATATCTTCTTCTAGCGTTTATTAGAAGAGAAGATAAGGTAATGTTTGAAGATGGGTACGAGTTGGATGGAGTCCAAATATTGAAATCACTCTGAGAATATTAAAAGAAGATGACAATTTAAGTATGATGTTTGTTTTTTGGGATTATTAAACGTATTCAACATTAATTAATATTATAGTTTTTTTTACTTAAACATTTATATAAGTACTAGTTTATTACTTTTTAAGGTTATTATTTATTAATTATACTAGGATATTGTCATGTTGGAATATGTACATGTTTATATATATATATATTTGTAATTGTAATAATCTAGGGTCTCCGATTAATCGCTGATTAATCACGATTAATCCGATTAATCGCTTAACACCAGTCGACCGTCAAGATATCGCCAAACGATTTTTACAACCTTAGTCATTATGAAAAAAAAACTAATTAAATAATTAAATCCTATTCTATTTTAAGAATAACTCAATTAAATAATTAATAAAACTATACTAAATAACCCTTATACTAAATAACCTTAATCATTGACAAAACTAGTCCAACAATATAAACATGTTTACTAGCAAATTGAAAACTGAAAAGAAGTAGAGAAAACCAAAACAATTGTGACCGTTTTCTTTTGGTAAGATTCCATTGGGTTAATTTAAAAATGTTAAACGTAATTATAATATATGTTTTGTAATCACAAGGACTTGTCTAAGTGGTTACTGGTCATGAGGGAGACTTGAGACTAAAATGTAATAAGTTCGATCCCTATGCTTTCAAGTTTTATCACTCGGTCTTTCACAAAGATGGTTTTTCTCTGAAATAAGCTCAACTGGTATAAATACTCTCAGTATTTCCCGGACTTTTGTTGACCGTTCAGAAAAAAGTTATAGTATCTCGTCGACTCGTCGTTATTACAAATAAAAAAAACTTTAAAAAGATTAAATATTAGATTTCAAAATTCAAACGTTTTGAACATGTTCAGCCTATTGACATCATCCACACGTATGATGTTTCATCGCATGTTCTTTGCTTTGACCAGAGAATGAAACAACGAAACATTAAACATGAATAGTCTTCATAGATGCAAATATTCAACAAACATTATCCATAATTGTAAGCAATAATCACTAAAATAGATGTTTTAACTAGTCAAATCATCACCACTTGATATTGAACGTTTAGTTGGCGGACTTAATATATTAGCCGATGTTTATAAAGGTTTTTACGTCAGCTAGCTAGCTAGCTAGTTGAGCCTTTTAATTTTTATATTGATAATTTAGATAGATAATTAAAAGTTCAATTTTCATGATTTAGTGTCATATTTTTCTTGTTAGGCTGCCCGCTGCCCGTTATCAGCAATTCAACTCGCAACGTTTTACCTGAATATCATAGTCAATATAAGCACTTGATTAAACACAAAGTCATTGCTATATTTTTCAACAGTTGGATGCTGCGTTCAAATCCAACTACTACAACATACATATTGTCAACAGTCTCTCCATCTCTGTGTATGTATATATATTATATATATATATACACAAACATGTATATAGAAATAAACACGAAATCGTATCATTTCCAGCTGAAGATTAAAGAAGCTATATGACGGCATTAATGGGTTTAAGGCCTTGGATATTCTTCCTCGTTTTAGTGACATCAATCATGTTGTTAGCGACAACAACAACGAGTCGTGCAGCAAGAATACCAAAGGGAGATCAAACCACTTTTGGTAGCAATGGATTATGGATTGGTAGGTTACCAAGAGGGCCTGTGCCACCTTCTGGTCCATCTCCATGCCATAATAAGCTTGATCCTTATAAACAAAGCCAGTTTGCTTCTACTCCTCAAGATCAAATGATTATTTGTCCATGATCAATACTTTATTAGGAATTATATTAGTTCTTTCTTTCTTCTTTTTTCTTACTTACATATAAGGTAGTTAACACGATGAATTCGTCATTTTTTTTTCTTTTTCTTTTCACATATAATTCTCAATTACGTCAGATGTAGGGCCAACTATTTTCACACCACCTTAATTCTAATCTTTCACACAAGCGTTGGAAGACAGTCCACAGACACATTGGATGGTTCCGGATTAGGGTTTGTTAGAAAAAACCCCTACCTTTTACATAACCGTTTGGTAATTAATTCGTCAGACGATGGTTCAAAATTGAGACCTGCTATCAAAATATATTTAGTGGTGAGATTAGATTTTTTGATGTATCAATATCAATAAAAACTGATCATATTCATTTATGTACATGAAGCGTTTTAATTTTCTCATCATTTCTTGTATTGAGTATTCTTGTTGATATTCGATCCTTCACAGGTTTGACAGGAGAAAATGCTTAAACAAAGCTAGGGTTTTATGTATAAAATGTTAGTCTATGTCGGTAGGTGTGTACTTTAAAAACAATTAAATATTCGATATATACTAGTTAAACGTAATGGCTCTCGCTAAAGACACAGACAATTTTAATTTCTACACAGGATACATACGGTCGTTTGTACCCAAACGACCGTTTCTAGTTGTTTTTTTTAATAAATGTTTTAAATTATTTAACTTTTATAAACATTAAAAATGTTTATTTACCATATCTAATAAAAAAGTACTTAAACGAACACAATAGTGACTTAGAATAATAAATTTTGAGACTCAGAGTCTTCGCCGGTACCGTCTCGATGGCATCTCGACAAGTCTTTTCCGGTGTTGGGTCCCCACGGCCCATATTTTTTTATTTTTAAATTTTTTCAAAACGTTTGTCGAGAAGACTTGTCGAGAATAAGTCCCTAAATTTATCATGGGTATTCCGTTACCCCTAATAAATTTAGGGACTTATTCTCGACAAGGCTTCTCGACAAACGTTTTGAAAAAAAATTAAAATAAAAAAAACCATGGGCCATGGGGACCCAACACCGTAAAAGACTTGTCGAGATGCCATCGAGACGGTACCGGCAATAACTCTGAGTCTCAAAATTTATTATTTTAAGTCACTATTATGTACGTTGAAGTACCTTTTATCAGATATGGTAAATAAACCTTTTTAATGTTTATAAAAGTTGAATAATTTAAAGCATTTATTAAAAAAAAACTACAAACGGACGTTTGGGTACAAACGACCGTTTGTATCCTGTGTAGAAATTAAAACTTCATGTGTCTTTATCACGTTTCAACGTAATTAACGTGCTTTAAAAACAAATAAATAATTAATATACTAGTTAGATGTAATTAACAAATAGATTGGCCAGCTGGATTTCACAATCTCAAAACTTTACATGTTTCAACACCGAATATTCTATATTAACACAATAACCAACTTGCTTCTAAAAGCAATCAAAAAGCCTTTTGATGTTAAATGATTTAATTCTGGTAAAAGTTAACAACCTTGATTCAGCTCAGCCGGCGGATGCTTTACCCTCCTTACTAAAGGTCGCAAGTTCTAGCCTATGTACCTCCGCCCTTTTTTAATTATTCTATCAAAACAAAAACCCTTTTGATGTTAACTAACTTAAAGTTGGTAAAGGTTAACAAACTTGATTCAGCTCAGCCGGTTGATGTCTTACCTTCCTTAGCAAAGGTGGCAAGTTCTAATGATGTCTTACCTTCCTTAGCAAAGGTGGCAAGTTCTAACCTGTATAGTTCTGTTTTTTTAGTTATTCTATCAAAAAACCTTTTGATGTTAAGTCATTTAAGGATGGTAAAAGTTATCAAACTCGATTTAGCTCAGCAGACGGATGCCTAAATTTAGCTCAGCCGGCGGATGCCTTATTTTGTTTATCGCAGATCCCGAGTTCGAGCCTACATGGCTCTGCTTTTTTTTTTTTAATTAAACCCTTCTTTTTAAAGAAACCAAAAAACATTTTCATGTTAAATGAATTAAGGTAGAAAAAAGTTAACAAATGTGATTTAGCTTAATTGGTGGAGGTCTTCACTTTCTTAATGTAGGTCGCGGGTTTGAGCTTATGCGACTCTATTTTTTTTTAATTAAACATGCATAGCACCCCTAGACCCACCAACCAATGTTTAGTTTCTCATACCAAACATAACCACTCATCTATGTTTATCTCCTCGGCCCAAATATAATAAAAAGAAATTAAACATTAGTAGTTAATAAAAAGGATTTTAAACATTAGTGTTATAAGTTGTGTTAAGTTTGGCACCAATTGAAAGTTACAGGGACTTATTATGTCATTCTGACATTCTTCTAAGTTTCGGCAATAAGTTTCAGTCTCGTGAAACATTAAGGGGTGTATGTGTAACTTTGGTTGTTAATTACCGTTAACAACAGAATTAGGATAAGAGAGCTGGGTTTTCAGTTTCGTTGTGATTAGCTTTCAATTCCTTTCCGATTCTATTGTATTGTTGTTCATTTCCTGTCAAATAGTTTCGCACTTGAATAATATGAGAATCATTGGTGTCAATTTCATCTTTGTATTGTGATTTGTATTCGATTACCAGAAATTAGGTTTCCGCATCTTGTTTCTAATTTCTACAATTGGTATCAGAGCCTTGCGCTCGATTTGGTTACCAAATTGTGTTCGAAGATCATCGGTGTTCTCACAACGATGGTTGGTTCAATTACAAAGTTTGATATCGATCGATTCGATTGAAAGAATGACTTCAATCTTTGGAGATTGAAGATGAAGGCCATTCTTGTGCATCAGGGAGTTGCAGATGCGCTTAAGGGTGAAGCAGGGTTTCCTGCAGGCACTTCTGATGAAAAGAAGAAGGAATCGATGGACAAGGCTCATAGTGCTCTGATCTTGTGTTTGGGAGATAGAGTGCTAAGAGAAGTATCGAAGGAGACAACTGCAGGGGCAATTTGGATGATGTTAGAACAACTGTACATGACCAAGTCTTTGGCCAATCGCCTCTATATGAAGAAAAGGCTGTATACATTCAGAATGACATCAGGTAAATCTTTAGAAGATCACATTGATGAGTTTAATAAATTGGTACTAGATTTAGAAAATGTTGATGTGAGTATTGAAGATGAAGATAAGGCCATATTGTTTTTATCATCTCTACCAAGTGTCTATGAGCATTTTGTAGACACTATGATGTTTGGTAGAGATGAGATATCCATGGAAGATGTCATGGCGGCTATGAATTCCAAGGAATTACAAAAGAGAAACAATGATGTTAAGACTGAAGGAGGAGATGGCTTATTTGTAAGAGGAAGGTCAGAAACAAGAGAACAGTGGTCTTCAAAGGGAAAAGGGAAAAACTCAGGGAGGTCAAGATCCAGGTTTAGAAGGAAATGCTTCATCTGTCAATCAGAGAAGCATCTAAAGAGGGATTGTTCTGAGAGAAAGAAAAACAAGAATGAATTTAATTCAGGAAATACCAAGGCTGCCAGTTACAATCTAGATGGTGACAGTGAAGGGTATGAAAGTGCTGATGTACAAATGGTTACATCAGATGTTGTTAGTCAAGATTGGGTGCTGGACTCAGGGTGTTCATATCGTATGACACCCTTGAGAGAGGTGTTTACAGAATTGCGGGAAAGTGATCAAGGAGTGGTCCAGTTAGGGGATGATAGGCCATGCAAAATCAAGGGGATTGGAGTAGTTCACTTGAAGTTGGAAAATGGGACAGAAATGAGTCTCAAGAAAGTGAGATATATCCCTGAATTGAGAAGAAGCCTAATATCTCTAGGAACACTTGAATGTGAAGGGTACCATGTGAATCTCAGAAATGGTAAAGCCAAAGTAAGCAGAGGGTCAATGACTATGATGACTGGTACAAGAAAAGGAAACAACATATATTTCTTGGATGGAGATGCTTGCAAGAATTCTGTAAATCATGTGGAAACTAAAGTTCATTCAGAAGCTTTAAAATGGCATGCTAGGTTGGGGCATATTAGTGTGCAGGGCCTAACTGAACTTAGTAAACAAGGTCTGTTGGGGAGTATTAAAGATTGTGACACTGGTTTCTGTGAGCATTGCATCATAGGCAAGGCTCATAGGGTAAAGTTTGGAAGGGGTACACACTCATCAAAAGCTGTTTTGGATTATGTTCACATGGACCTATGGGGGCCTGCAAGAACCCAGTCTCTAGGTGGAGCCACTTATTTCTTATCAATAGTTGATGACTACTCAAGAAAGGTATGGACTTATGTTTCAAAATCTAAAGATGAAGCTTTTCAGAGATTTAAAGAGTGGAAGGTAATTGTTGAAAATCAAACTGAAAAGAAAGTTAAGAAGGTAAGAACTGATAATGGGTTAGAATTTTGTAATGTGTTGTTTGATAATTTTTGTAAGCAACATGGTATTGCTAGGCACAAAACTGTTGCCCACACCCCTCAACAAAATGGCCTTGTTGAGAGAATGAATAGGACTTTGTTGAACAAAGTTAGATGCCTTTTATCACAGTCTGGTATGCCAAAGAAATTTTGGGCTGAAGCTTTGAATACTGCAGTATATCTTGTGAATAGATCACCCTCCTCTGCAATAGAAATGAAGACTCCCTATGAGTTGTGGTCAGGTTCAAAGCCAGACTTGAAGACTTTAAGAATTTTTGGGTCAGTGGCTTATATGCATGTGAAAACAGGGAAGTTAGACCCTAGAGCAGAAAAGTGTGTCATGCTTGGATATCCTACAGGTGTAAAAGGGTATAGATTGTGGAGAATGGGAGAAGGCAGTCCTAAAGTGGTAGTTAGCAGAGATGTAACATTCAATGAACTTGAAATGTACAAGGATTTATTGAATAAGGATACAAGGAGATCAAGACATTCAGAGGAATCAAATACCTCTGATGTGGTTGAGCTTGAGGTGGAGTCACAAGACAAGTCTGATTCACCTACTAGTGTTCAAACAAATGCTGATGAGGAAGCTGGTTCCTCACAGGAAGACAAGAGTCCTGAGTACAGCATAGCAAGGGATAGGACTAGAAGGCAAGTAGTTGTTCCTATAAGGTTCAGGTCACCACAGGATCTTGCTGCATATGTTTTCAATGTGGCAGAATTGGAAAGTGTTATAGAGCCTTTAGATTATAATGAGGCTATTGGGTCCTATCAGAGTAAAGAGTGGATTAAAGCAATGGATGAAGAAATGGCTTCATTAATAAAGAATCATACTTGGGATTTAGTGTCAAAACCAAAGGAACAGAAGTTGGTGAAGTGCAAGTGGCTCTATAAATTGAAAGAAGGTCAATCTGAAGGAGAAAAGCCTAGTTTCAAAGCTAGGCTGGTAGCTAAAGGATTCACACAACAAGCAGGTATTGATTATAATGAAATTTTTTCACCTGTTGTTAAGCATACATCAATTAGAGTGATGTTATCATTAGCTGCTGTATTGGACCTTGAAATAGAGCAGTTAGATGTTAAAACTGCATTCCTGCATGGAGATTTAGAAGAGACTATATATATGACTCAGCCACAAGGTTATGAGGTAAAAGGTAGTAAAGGAAAAGTGTGCAGGCTTAAGAGGTCATTGTATGGGCTTAAACAGTCCCCTTGAATGTGGTATCAAAAATTTGATGATCACATGTTAAAAATAGGATTTTGCAGAAGCCAGTTTGACCCTTGTGTATACTTCAAGGAGTATAGATCACACGCCTACATATATCTACTTTTATATGTAGATGATATGTTGGTGATGTGTGATAGTAAATCTGAAATACAAGAGACTAAAGCAATGCTAATGAGACAGTTTGAAATGAAGGAGTTAGGAGAAGCCAAGAAAATTATTGGCATGGAGATCAAGAGAGACAGACAGAAAAGGTTAATTATGTTGTCTCAAAGTGCATATTTAGAGAAAGTGTTGAATAATTTTTCTATGGCTGGAAGTAAGCCTGTTTCAACTCCTATGGGGCCTCATTTCAAGTTGTCAAAATTAGATTCACCTAGCACTGATGAAGAGAAGGAATATATGGCAAGGGTTCCTTATGCTAGTGCTGTGGGTTCTTTGATGTGGTTCTTTGATGTATCTTATGGTATGTAGAAGACCTGACTTAGCTTATAGTGTTGGTATTGTAAGCAGGTTTTTGAGCAATCCTGGAAGAAAACATTGGGATGCTGTCAGGTGGGTCTTAAGATACTTGAATGGAACTAGAAATTGTGGGCTGGTATTTGGTAAGAGCCCAGGATCTTTGAGTGAGGTGGAGGGTTTTGTAGATTCAGATTTTGCAAAAGATAAAGATAAGGGTAGGAGTATAACTGGTTATGTGTTTAAAGTGTGTGGAGGAGTTGTTAGTTGGAAGTCAACTCTCCAACATGTTGTTGCTCTATCCACAACAGAAGCAGAATTTATAGCCTTGACTGAAGCAGTCAAGGAGGCTATATGGCTCAAGGGGTTCATTTCTGAGTTGGGAATTTCTGTTGATAAAACTTTGATTCATTGTGATAATATGGGAGCAATTGCATTGTCAAAGAATCATGTGTTTCACAACAGAAGTAAGCACATAGATGTAAAGCTGCATTTTATTAGAGAAGTGGTTAATTCAAAGAAGGTAACAGTGGTCTATGTGGATACTGTAACAGCCCAGACCCGTCGCACCAAGATATTGTCCGCTTTGGCAGCCGACATGCCCTCAGGCATCCGCCCCTCACGGTTTTAAAACGCGTCTTGGTGGGGGAGGTATCCACACCCTTATAAAGGCATGCTTAATTCCCCTCCCCACCAATGTGGGATGTTACAATCCTCCCCCCTCAGGGGACCAGCGTCCTCGCTGGCACACTGGCCGACGACCGGCTCTGATACCATCTGTAACAGCCCAGATCCGTCGCACCAAGATATTGTCCGCTTTGGCAACCGGCATGCCCTCAGGCATCCGCCCCTCACGGATTTAAAACGCGTCTTGGTGGGGGAGGTATCCACACCCTTATAAAGGCATGCTTAGTTCCCCTCCCCACCAATGTGGGATGTTACAATCCTCCCCCCTCAGGGGACCAGCGTCCTCGCTGGCACACTGGCCGACGACCGGCTCTGATACCATCTGTAACAGCCCAGACCCGTCGCACCAAGATATTGTCCGCTTTGGCAGCCGGCATGCCCTCAGGCATCCGCCCCTCACGGTTTTAAAACGCGTCTTGGTGGGGGAGGTATCCACACCCTTATAAAGGCATGCTTAGTTCCCCTCCCCACCAATGTGGGATGTTACAAATACCAGGTTTAATGCAGCTGATATGTTGACAAAATGTGTTCCTTTTGTTAAGTTTAGGTACTGCTTGGAGGTACTTGGTTTTGGATAAAATTTTGGTTTGATAGCAAGTATTGGCATATTCTCATGCTAGCTCTAAAGCACACCAAGGTATTCAAATTCGTTGAATCACTGATGCCTGGTGCTAATGCTGATGTGTTAGTATGGGAAATAAAGTGTCTTACTTGTATGAATTAAACTTCACACAAAGGTGGAGTTTTGTTATAAGTTGTGTTAAGTTTGGCACCAGTTGAAAGTTACAGGGACTTATTATGTCATTCTGACATTCTTCTAAGTTTCGGCAATAAGTTTCAGTCTCGTGAAACATTAAGGGGTGTATGTGTAACTTTGGTTGTTAATTACCGTTAACAACAAAATTAGGATAAGAGAGCTGGGTTTTCAGTTTCGTTGTGATTAGCTTTCAATTCCTTTCCGATTCTATTGTATTGTTGTTCATTTCCTGTCAAATAGTTTCGCACTTGAATAATATGAGAATCATTGGTGTCAATTTCATCTTTGTATTGTGATTTGTATTCGATTACCAGAAATTAGGTTTCCGCATCTTGTTTCTAATTTCTACCATTAGTAATTTCATTGAATCACAAAAGAAACGTACATGACTCAAGTAACCACGCAGGAAAGGCGGACAACAAGCTGCGCCGCCAGCCCTTTTTGAATGGCAAACCCTAGACGTATAAATATAACATTCTTCAATCTAGAGGCCGCGATATTTCCATTCAAACTTTTGTGAAACTACTTTATTTCACGTACAAACTTTTCTTAAGACAGAGAAGAAAGAAAAAAATGTTAAAAAAATATACATTATCACAACCATTAGATCAAGACACTTTTAAGTGGGGTTTACAATGAACCTATAACTATATTTTATTCTATATTAATATTATATATTAGCTACCACATCGCGTTTACCCGGTTTTGAGTCTTCAGTCTTCTCGGCAATAATTTTCTCATTTAAATATTTTATATTTTAATCTGATTTTCTCATATTTTTTATACTACAAATTTTGCAATTAAATTGCAAGACCAAACACAACTGATTGTGAATTATTGATTTTTTTTTCTATGCAATGTACACTTTGTTTTAGCTTATGACTAATATGTTATGGATTCTTTTTATTGTAGTAATAGTTATAAAATCGATGATGATTTTTTTTTTCATCTCAATGTTTTCATTTCTTAAACATGCTTTGTTGTAATGAGTTTAGAAGGTTGTGCGGTAATTATGTGATAAGTAGTAATTTGACTGTATTTTTAGCTAAAGACCCAAATGAATGAGAATGGCTACAAGGTATACTTAGAAATCCTAATCAATCTCATGTCAATGTTCTTACATTTTACTTGTACGCCCTTTTATTTCCAGGCTATATATGCTTATTCTTATCATAATGAATTATTTGTTATTGTTTATTAGTTCGAGGGTTATACATCCTAAAGGAGTCTAATATGAATGTTGTCACTTACAGACATAATTTTCAATTTTATCAAATGCATGTTGTGAATCGTTCTAATGTAATTTAAAGGTATGAAGTCTTAGTAATACTTATCTACAAACAAATTTTACGGAGGTTAACTTTTTTTTATAAAATCAAGGTAAAAAATATTTGCAATTAATGAGTGTAATAATGTTATATATACCTAAACGTAGGTATGTTAATACCATTTACCTATATTTCATCTAGATTCGTAATACTACATTTAATCTATATTTGTAACATCCACTGTAAAATTGATACCACCCGTGAACCGCTGCAACGCACGGTTGACACCTCGTTTTTCTTAAAGTGTAATACCTAGAAAATGATTCCTTTGCATCATCATACTATATATAATACTATATATTAGGTAAAAATTTTAAAGTTTAAATAACATCTTCTTACTTTGACACATAGAAAAAATCCTATGTGTCATTTCCAATTAAAATATTTACTGAAAGAATTTAAAATTCGCGGATCCTTCGGGTTCCTCAGCCGCCATCAACATCTTCACACATCATCAACCGAAGTACGTAATCCTCGGTTTAGGTACATGGCTTCTTTCAATCACCATAATCATCATCGCACATCCTAATCGTTCATCCGCCGCTCTCTCTCTCTCATCCATGAAGAGTTCGATCTCGGTTATGAAGAATCTCAACAAGGTAAGCCTAATGTTCCTATCCTCCTCTGTTTCTCCCATCCCTTCAAACTTTGAATTCGGTTAAACCACATTCTTGCAATCTTATAATTTGTAGAGGCTTTATCTTCTTTAACAATGAATTGGTGAAATAGGCTGATACTTAACACCGACCGATAACTGAGATTAACCAAAAAATTAATGGCAAAAATCCGTTTCGATTATGCTTAGGTGCTATGAGTTCATTTGTAAAGTTTTCTAAATAAATATATAAATTGGGCTATGGGCATGAACAATTGAAGAAACTGGGCTAGTAACGTACAAGATATGACCTAATTATATATAATTATATATATTTATTCATAGAACATCCAGGCCCATCAACTTTAGCCTAGTTAATTTAAAAAGGCTTCTGCTATATTCACCCGAGGATTTTACTAAAAACACTAAAACCAAACGGTCGTTTCAAGTGAAACGACCTTGAAACGACAGTTTCAACCAAAACGACCTTGAAACGGTCAATATAAAGGGGGCCCCCCTGAATTTTAAGGTTTCGTCGTCGCGACACGTGGCGACCGTTTCAACTGAAACGACCTTGAAACGACAGTTTCAACCAAAACGACCGTAGGAAATGGGTGAATTTAGTAAAACATTGGGTGTCTATATAACAACTCTTTAAAAATGCTTTCAGCTCGGATTCAGTTCATTTCAGTCGAGTTTGCAAAGATTGGCTTGTTTTTTATTTATTATTTACTGGGTTAGGTTAATGACACGTAAACTATACTCGTTGAATTTATCTTCATAAAATGAGATAAATGGAAGAAAAAAAAAATAATAAGAGATTTGAAAAATATGAATGACATAAATTTTTTTAATCAATTTTGGCTTTGTTAAACATATGTTGAGTTCGTTCAAATTTAATAGCCTTATACATATGAATTTCGTTTATCATGTAATATATCAATAAATATTTGTTGACCATTACAATAACTATTTATAAGAAATTTAAAATTTACTAATGTATTTAGTTAGAAATTAAAAATTTATTAATTATACTGTTGAACTTCATATGTGAAAAGTTATAATAAATATTCGGAATTTGAATTTTGTAAAATATAAATTTAGAAGTTTTTAAGATCTCACAATTACATTATATAAATAATACATCTAATATTTATTAAATGAAATATAAGTTAAAATAATAAAAATTTTAAATTTGAATTTTTCAAAATTTAAGTTAGAAATTTTAAAAGATTTGAAGTTTCATTACATTTAATATTACATTTAATAGAAGTTTAAAATATATCAAATGTAAGATTCAATTTGAATATTATTGGGTGCTAACGGTATTGTCACGTCTATATATTATCAAATGTTAATTAGTACAACACTTGTGACAAAATAGTATATTTTTTGTAATATTGAGAGAAACTTGATGTGATAGGTTTTATTGGATTATATCAAATGACTTATTGTGATTATTTTGATGGATCCCTTTCAACGGCGAGTAGTGTTTCAGTCATCTTCGATGAGAATATGAGTAGTGTTTCAGTCATCTTCGATGAGAATATGAGATTGTATTTTTATTTTGACAAATACTTAATTTAGAGTAAAAAAAATGAGTTTTTTTTTCTTTTCATTTTGGACGTCTTATTTTTAATATATTTGTCACTGGACCTCTCCATAGTGAATGGTTACACCAAATCTGTTGAAAATCAAAAAGATTCTCGTGTATCTCGTGTATGGCATAAGCATCCAATGTTTTTACGACACATGATCTAATTAAAAAAAGAATAGACTAACCCAACTCAATTAATGTTCCGGTGAAAACATTTATATTAATATATACCCTTAAAATCAAAGCCTCGTTGTGATTGGATCGGGAATATATATTAGACCGCCCTTAACACGGTGTTTTTAGCCCCGTTTTTGGCCTACATGTCAATTGCCTGTCCGGAGGGTGGCATTGGGGATTGCCATTTGATCGTGGGTTCCGCCCTTCACTACATGAGGCGACCATTTCCCATTTTTTCCTCTCTTAGACACATAAATATTGAATAGATAAATTTGGGGTGCATGTAGAAAGTGTAAAAAGACTTTGTGGAATAAAGTGAAAAACTGATGTGATATGCTTACTAGTCATACATTTGGGAAGGATGATTCTTAACGTTACAAATAGTTTTAGCTTCTTTAACCAACTATTTTTTTCTTTTTCTTTTTGGACTTGGTTGTTAAATTATTGTTTGAACGTTTCTATTATTTCATGATAGGGATGATTATCAGGTTGGAACCAACCCGATTAGTGATTGCGAACCTCTGTATTAAAGAACTAGAACCCATATGTTAATTGGTGGGTTGATTCTGGATTTTTAAGGTTTAGGGTTTAGAACTACCGTGAAGTAAACTAGTGGGCTTCAAAAAAAAAAAAGGAACTGTTAATTATACACACATACAACTTCATAAAAACACACTGATACAACTTTAAATCGTAACATATATATACTTTAAATTTAACTTACATGAGGTTAACACATATCATCTCTTAACACATATGTTGCTGCTGCCAAGGGTATGCGGTATGGGTATTACACTATGACGTGGGTGAGGGTGTGAGTGTCACTTAATATGTGTTATGACATTTTATCATGAGGTCTTGGGTTCAAATTCCACTTGTAACAAAAGAATAAAAAATGGAGGTTACAAGTTGTACCAGGGGGTTTTTCTCACCAGTTGTGAGTTTCCTCCTGATGAGGATTGGAGATGATCGGGTTTGTGGTGTAATGTCCCCGTCAGTGATCCAAATTTTACGTTAAAAAAAAAGTAAGAAAACAAGAAATCGGGTTTCTAGGGTATTTTTAAATTTAACGCGTTTCACACTTCTTTACTTTGGTTAGCGGGTTGAAACCTGAACCGTTATGAATTCATGGGTTACATGGGTCATTTCCACGGTTTTGGCGGGTCCTTGTTGAAAGATTCCTCACCTTCAATTTAGTTACATAGTTTCCATGAAATTTTGATATGATAAAAAGTTATTTTCTTTACTAAAAGTTTAAAACTGATAATACGACCAAATGAATTATCAATGATCATATATACATGGTGTGTAGTAGTTTTTCTGTACTCCTGTCCTTATCAAACACGAATTGAAGTCTTGTGACACTCTAATGATACATAAATCCAATATACATAATACAGCAACAAGAAGCGTAGCTCAAATAATTTCATTTCTATAGTACTCCTCCACACAACAATACAAGATGTTGTTTGGCCAATGAGAGCTTCCTTGTAATTTCCAATTTCGCCATCAGCAGTAACAACTAAATAATTATCATTTCAAGCCAAGATATGAGAGGTCCTACCAAAATATGTACCTACAAACGTATGCTACTAGAGGTGTGAAAAAACCGGCTCGTGATTAAAAACGAACCGTCGGTGTTATAGCAGTACTAGGGTTTCCGGTGGTCCAACGGGTTCCAAAACCAATTCAAAAGATCCGGTTCGCAAAAAAGCAGTTTCAAATTGGAAATATTGGCCTAATCGGTTCCAAACCGATACATTACGAGGTTTTGGTGTACAAAGTGGTTTGGACCCAAACCGCTTTGGACACGAGCCGGTTTTGGCCAATGGTTAACCAAACTGGTTCGGTTTCAAAGTGTTCGGTTCAAAAAATGGTTTGTGCAGGTCTATGCTACACTACCTACTATATTACACACTATTTCAGCTGGAACCTAGTTCTAGTTAGTTATAACTAATGTTCATGTAAATTTTTTGGATTTTATATCTTCTAAGATGTGGCAATAGTTTTGATATATAATTAAATACAACCTACAGAATATTAATTTTTACTAAGTATGAAATTACCTTTTAGAATAATACTGCATTTTGTCGTTATATAAACTGCAACAAAAACATAACAAGAGTGCTCTAATAAAATAAAGAACACCTTGGTTATTTTTTAATATCATATCATTGTTTTTAGTACAAAATTCTTCTAAGTATCTATGGTTGGATATCCTATTGTAATTTGAAATTGTGTGTGACATTCAAATAAGAGTGCACACTTTTTTAAATGTCAAAGGGACTAACGAGGGATCCAAGGGAGGAGCGCCCTCGAGAGAAACGGGGTCCAAGGGCAGCAGCCCCTGACGGGGTCTGAGGGGCAGAGTCCCTATCTTCAGAGTCTATCCAATCAAGAAGTTTGATACACTGCAAATTGATTTGATCTGAAAGTAAATCAAACAAGTCTTTAGATTCTATCAGAATTACACCATTATTCTCGAATTCCTCAACATTTGTGTTTACTATTAATCTTTAAAAGCCTTTTTGTCATTGTGTATGTTTTGACTCAAGTGGTATAAGCAAGTCAAAAACATATTTAAAACATGTTTGGTAGCACACGATGTAGTTACAATATAATGTGATGTTAATACAAAAACTTAAATACACACGAGTTCACTAACGCCTTAAGGAGTGTGGTCGTGTGAGGGTGGACGCCCACGCATATTTCAATTCCTAAAAGCGGACTAGTTTTTTACCTTGTTTAGATATTACGAGTTGATTATGTACATAGAAGTATATAAACTAATTAGTATTTTCATGTTATGAAAGGGCCTAACCAATAAGTTAGGTTAATAAACATTTAAAATCTCCTCAATCTCATAGCATGGATCTACACTATAGGCATGGAAGAAGGCCCTCGTTCACCCAAAATCTCTTTACAAGAAGTTAATATTTTAAAACCATTTTAGCCTAATTAATTAAGATTTAAGAACACATTGAATTGGGTGAAGAAAGAAATACAAAGAATTTGGTGGGCTAATATTGGACCAACAAGTATGAGAGCATATATGGTGGGCCATCGGTTAGATCTAAACGTGGACATTTCGGCTTTTATATAACCACTAGTTAAAACTGGACTTTTTTTGTGTAATTATACTTTTTATATAAATAAATCAATTTAATACTAAATACATAATATAACTCAATAACGTTTTTTCTAATTGGAAGTATAAAAAAAAACGTAACTTGTATAAAAAATCAGAGATATTGCGCATATATTTAGTCTTTCTACGAGTTTAGTCTTTCTATGTATAACAATTTTGTGTTTAACAAGATTTTCAACTTGCACGTTGCTGCAGGGTACAAACGCTCAAAGTGTTGAGTCTATGACTCAAAAGTTATGTTACCCGACTGTATCTGTTATACTACAAACTGATTTACTAAACTCGTCGTAAAGAAATAGGAAACTCTTTTATATTCACAGCTCGAGGAGTCTAAAAAGTTAGTTATTTTAGGTTGATGGAAAGAAATGAAATCTCATTTATATTTTTAAGTTTCATTAGATATATCATTGTTTTATAAACCTCCATTTTGGGTTGATGGAAAGTGTTACGAATTGAAAACAATTCTAAGAGGAAATCATCAATTCATTATTAACGAAAACAAGAATCAACAATGTTCAATCGATTACAAGAAGGAAAACTGAGAAAGAAGAAATGAAAAGCTTAACCACGAACTAATGGAGGCTAACGGCTATATAATCTCCTGGCCGTTAGCTTATAACTAATCTACGAGCGATTCTGACAATTACCACCCCTCAAGTTTCATCAGCTTGTCAAATATGGACCAAACTTTAGTTAACAGAATATAACCTTGCTCTGACCCGATTAACCTCCACCATGTTAACCCAGTTAACTACTTAACCCCTACCAACCAACATGATCAATAAGAATTGATCACTGAGATTGATTTGAACACTATCATCTTACAAATCTCCACCTTAGTGGAAAATCATATCTCACTAAAGTTTCTAAACACTAAACTTGATTTCCTCTTAATCAAATTTCATCTGCAGGCCCATTCTAATTACTTATCATTAACACCCTGCATTAACACCGGTTGCCAGTGATTCACAGAATTTGTACAACAAGTGTGCAGGAATGCTAAGACAAATAACTAAAATTAGGCCTGAAATTTAAATCTCAGCTATGATATACCTAAAGCTTCTAAGCAAAACTCAAACTTTCCTCCACTTAACACTTTAGTGAATATATCAGCTACATTCAAGTCTGTTCCAACTTGAACCACTTTGAGTTGCTTAGAACTTACTACTTCTCTAATGAAATGTAACCTCACATTAATATGCTTGGTTCTTTCATGAAAGCAACTGTTTTTAGCAAGTTGCACAGCTCCTTGGCTGTCACTTTTAACTTCTGTATCAGCTATGTTGATTCCTAACTCCTTAACAAAACCTTGCAGCCATAAAGCCTCCTTAACTCCCTCTGTCAAAGCTATATATTCAGCTTCAGTTGTACTCAAGGCCACAATATGCTGCAATTGTGCTTTCCAACTGATTAAATTCTTGAGTACAAAGAATGAGTAACCTGTAATAGACCTTCCCTTGTCTAAATCTTTGGCAAAATCTGAATCAACATAGCCCTCTATTAGCCCTTCATTCTGGCCTACTCTATTTCCAAACACTAGCCCCTTTTCTTTACTGCCCTTAAGGTATCTCAATATCCACTTCACTGCATTCCAGTGATTTCTACCTGGATTAGATATAAACCTACTTACTAGGCTTACAGCATACCCCAAGTCAGGCCTAGTACATACCATTAGGTACATTAAACTACCTACCACCTGAGCATAAGGAATATTCTCCATCTCTTTCCTTTCCTCATCAGTAATTGGGCTATCAGCACCTGACAACCTAAAGTGAGGTGCCAGTGGTGTTCTTACTGCCTTACAATCTTGCATACTATATGAACTCAGAATCTTCTCTATGTATGAAGTTTGGGAGAGCTTCATAGTTTGTAGCAGCTTGTCTCTCTTGATCTCAATTCCAAGTATCTTTCTTGCTTTTCCTAACTCCTTCATCTCAAACTCTTCCATGAGCAGTCTCTTAACTTGATCAATCTCTTCTTGGCTGCTACAAGCCACCAGCATATCATCTACATAAAGAAGCAAATACAAAAACAACCCAGTATCACATTCCTTTATGTAGACACAACTATCATAAGAACTTCTTATAAAGCCTTTACTAATCACATAATCATCAAATCTCCTATACCATTGCCTAGGAGATTGTTTTAACCCATACAGTGATCTTTTAAGTAAACAGACTTTATCTTCTTTTCCCTTAACCTCATAGCCCATTGGTTGATTCATAAAAATGTTTTCATCAAGATAACCATGTAAAAAAGCTGTTTTAACATCAAGTTGTTCTAACTCAAGATTTAAAGAAGCAGTTAAGGAAAGTATGCACCTGATTGATGAATGCTTCACAACAGGAGAGTAAATCTCATTATAATCAACTCCTTCTCTTTGAGTGAAACCCTTTGCCACCAATCTTGCTTTGAATCTTGGCTTCTCCTTGCTATCTAAGCCTTCCTTCACCTTGAATAACCATTTGCAAGACACAGTTTTCTGACCTTTTGGTTTGTCAACAAGATCCCAAGTATCATTTTTATATAATGATTCCATCTCCTCATTCATTGCTTGAATCCACCTGTCTTTATCCAATGACTGAATTGCCTCATTGTAACTTATAGGTTCATGAATGCTCTCATTCACAGCAGCCATAAAAGCAATAGCTGTAATATCATCTTCTTGTCTAAATCTAAGTGGTGTTACAATTTTCCTTTTGGGCTTATTCTTAGCTAATGAGTAACTACTACCAGACCAAACCATTCCTGTGCCTCTGCTACTACTTTCTGCTTCACTATTGCCATTAGGAGCACCTTCACTCTCACTATCAGAAACTCTTTCTGTAGTAATGACCTTTTTACCCCTGATATCATCATTTAGCTCCACCTCAATAGTAACTCCCCTATCACTAGTACTATGGCTAGATGAGCCTTTTAATGTGTCTTTATACATCAGTTCTTCCTTAAAGATCACATCTCTGCTAATGATCACCTTGGGTTTACCATCATCTAACCTCCATAGCCTATATCCCTTAACACCTTCAGGGTACCCTATAAACACACATTTTATAGCCCTGGGCTCAAGTTTATCAGTCTTAACATGAGCAAATGCTACAGAACCAAATGTCCTTAGCTCATCATACTTAGGTTTTTCTCCTGTCCACCTTTCCATAGGTGTTAACATTTCTATGGCACTGGATGGTGATCTGTTAATCAGAAATGCAGCAGTAGTAACTGCCTCACCCCAAAACACCTTTGGCATACCAGAGTTAAATAGCATGCACCTCACTCTTTCTAACAATGTCCTATTCATCCTCTCTGCCAATCCATTTTGTTGTGGGTTACCAGGAACAGTGAGATGCCTAACTATACCCTTATCTTTGCAAAACTGATTAAACTCCTGATTACAATATTCTAAACCATTATCAGTTCTAACCTTCTTAACCAACTTACCAGTTTGAGTTTCTACTTGACACACCCAATCCTTAAAATATCTAAAGGCATCATTTTTGTTTTTAAGTACCATAACCCAAACTCTCCTAGAGTAATCATCTATAATAGACATGAAGTATCTAGCACCTCCCTTGGTTTCTGTCCTAGCAGGCCCCCAAAGGTCTGAGTGAACATACTCCAATATCCCTTTGGATATATGCCTACCAGTTCCAAACTTCACTTTCTTATGCTTACCAAACACACAGTGCTCACAAAACTCAAGATCATCCTCATGAACATCTGTGATAAGCTCCTGTTTCTGAAGTTCCAATAACCCTTGGATACTAATGTGCCCAAGTCTTTTATGCCAAAGACTAGTACTTGACACTTTTGCCCTTTCTGCCACATTAGTAGAACCTGTCAAAACCTCACCACTCAAGATATATATATTGTTAGTCTTCCTAGGACCTGATAACATTACCATGGACCCTTTTAGAACTCTAGCCTGTCCATTCTTCAAATTCACATGATAACCATCCCTTTCAAATGTACCTGAAGACAGTAAACTCCTTTTCAAACTAGGGACATACCTCACATCCCTCACCTCTATCTCACTGCCATTCCCTGACTTAAACACTACAGTTCCACTCCCTTCTACCTGACACTCCCTATCATCTCCTAACCTTATGGTCCCAAGGTTCCTATATTCCAAGTCTTGAATATATTCTTTGATAGGTGTCATATGAAAAGAGCAGCCACTATCTAGAATCCACTCACTCTTGGCAATCTCACTAGAAGCAACCAACACTTCTGAACTCTCATAACCACAACTATCATAACCTTCATCTTGTGTAGTATGATTAGTCTGCATCTTGTTCCCATTGGAACTACTAGAGAATTCACCCTTCTTCTTTTTCCACTCAGGGCAATCCCTCTTCAAATGCTTCTCAGAATTGCACACAAAACACTTTCTCCTAAACTTAGACTTAGACCTTGAACCATTTTTACCTCTAGAACTTCTAAATTCTGGCCTACCTCTTACATACAGGCCCTCACCTTGATCACTTCTAGGATCAGTTTTCCTTTTAAGTTCTTTTGAGTTGATGGACACTATTACCTCATCTAGAGTTAAAGACTCTCTTCCATATAGAAGAGCATCCACAAAATGCTCATAAGACTGAGGTAATGATGTCAAGAAGATCAAAGCCTTATCTTCATCATCAAGTTTTTGTTCAATATTTTCTAAATCAGTCACAAGTTTAGTAAATTCATCAATGTGATCATGCATTGACTTGCCATGATGCATTTGAAAAGTATACAATTGTTTCTTTAGATATAGCCGATTAGCCAGAGTTTTAGTCATGTATAGAGATTCTAGTTTAAGCCATATACCTGCAGCAGTTTCTTCTTTTGCAACCTCTCTTAAGACTCGATCCCCCAGGTTCAATATGATCGAGCTGTGAGCCTTTTCCAATTTCTCCTTCTTGTCTTTCTCTTCCATGGCCGGCATGTTATCTTCTCCCAATAAGGCATCGCTAACCTGCTGATGAACGAGAAGCGCCTTCATCTTCACACGCCATAGATTGAAATCGTTCTTACCATCGAATTTCTCCAATTCGAACTTAGTCGACACCATCTTGATCGTCAATTTCACCAAATTGATGAGCGGATACTGATTCCCCTTTTATCGAGCCGTAACAGGGCTCTGATACCACTTGTTACGAATTGAAAACAATTCTAAGAGGAAATCATCAATTCATTATTAACGAAAACACGAATCAACAATGTTCAATCGATTACAAGAAGGAAAACTGAGAAAGAAGAAATGAAAAGCTTAACCACGAACTAATGGAGGCTAACGGCTATATAATCTCCTGGCCGTTAGCTTATAACTAATCTACGAGCGATTCTGACAATTACCACCCCTCAAGTTTCATCAGCTTGTCAAATATGGACCAAACTTTAGTTAACAGAATATAACCTTGCTCTGACTCGATTAACCTCCACCATGTTAACCCAGTTAACTACTTAACCCCTACCAACCAACATGATCAATAAGAATTGATCACTGAGATTGATTTGAACACTATCATCTTACAGAAAGAACCGAATGAAACCCTTCTAGTTTAAAACATTGATATTCTTATGTATTTAGTTATTAAAGATTGAGTTTTACTCATATATTTATTATTTGATATAGAACTATTTAATCTTTGAGATTAAAAAGGTGAAGTAACATACAATATAATTTTGGGTTTAAAACTTTTAATGTATTTGATTAGTATTATTATAAATGATTTATAGTAATCAATCTAACAACATTTAATAGTTGAATTATCAAATACTTAAGTTTTTTAAATATGATATGGTCGGAGGTTCAAAACTTGTTCTTCTAATTAATTTTACTTAAATTTCATTCTAAAAACTGTCAAGGACAATGATAAAACCCGAGTCGCTTAGATTAGCTACACGCCTGCGCTTTAAGGCCTTGTGCTCTTGCCAACTGATCTAGATGATCTTTGTTTCAAGCTTTACAACAAAATGCTATATATATGAGATAATCACATAAGAAAATTTAAAAGATTTGAGCCTTTCGGAAAACCAGACCCATGGCAGTTGCCCATCTTGTCCTTACTGGGGGATGCCCTTGGTGGAAAATGAGTTTGATTGGATTTTATAGGTGGAGGAAAGGAAAATCATTTTTTTAATAGGAGTTAGACTGACTTGGAATATTGGATCACTAATGTGGATTGTTTAATCAAACAGGTCGCCCTTTGTGGAAATGAGTTTGATTGGATTGTTTAGGTGGAGAAAAGAAAAATCATTTTTTAAATAGGAGTTGGACTGGATTTGAATATTGGATCACACATGTGGATTGTTTAACCAAACAAATACACCCAATAACTACTTATACCAACATATAGCCTTTGAATAACATCTCATTTTCTTTTCTCTCAAACGTGCATAACCACTCCAAAAAACCGGTTTTGCTTTAACTGGTTCGCATGTGAAATCCTCAAAGTTGTTTAAACCAACATGTTTATAACCGCTTCAATAACTAATTTTGATTAGAAACCGATTTTTCTAAACCAGTTCAGATATCGAGTTATAATCGGTTCAATAACTGATTTTGATTAAATAATCAGTTTATAACCGGGTTTTTTCTGTTTTGTTTTAATTTATTTATTTTCGTGTATTTTTGTCTAGTCACGTTAATAAAAATTTCTTTGTTGTTTAAAAAAGATAATCAATTTTTTTTTCACACCTAGTTGGATGAAGAAAAAAAAGAATGTGAAGAGGCTTATATAATTTTTTTTTCATATTTTCTCTATATTCAAGTGATATCATGGTTCACATTGTGGTTGGGTTCAGTTTTAGTGTGCTATGTTAATTTTAGGTACAACGGTTGAATAAGAAGATAGCGCAACTCGAACAAGAAAAGATAGCAGAAGGAGTAGAGAAATAAAAAGAAAGGGCGGAGAAGCTTACAATGATGGAGCAAATCGAAGAAAATAGAGTTGCGAACTTTGAAATGAAAGAGGCAAATGATGAAATGAAATAACAAATTGAATCAAGAACATACCAAAAACTCTCCAAGTAGTTAAGCTTGTTATTTGATCTATCCAATTCAGATATTTATTTTTGTACATCTTTGGATTGTTTGAATATCTTTTATGGATGATTGATCATCTTTACTTTCAAATGATTGGATATTTTATATATGAATGCGCTTTTATGAATTATTTATTTGATTTTATGTATGATATAAATAGCGGAAAACTAGAAAAAACAATTATTTTCAATTGAAACTCGAATGCTAAATTGGTTGCAAAAACATGGCCATAAAGACGGTCGTTAGTGACTGTCGCAAAACCAATCGGAAAAGGGGTTGGTCACAAATTTCGTTACTAATATTTCAATTGAAAATTTGGTCACGAAATCAATTGGTCGCAAATATTTATGGTCGCAAATGTGGTTACTAACAAGTTAGTCGCAAGTTATGTCGCAACCAGTTTCTATCACAATTTCGGTCGTTAATGGCTCGGTCACAAAATCGGCCGTGAACTATTGTTCGGTCGCAAACATGATCGCTAACATAGAAACCAACGTTTTAGTCGCAAAATCGATCATATGGACATTTCAGAAATGGTATTTTTGTATTAGTGGCCTGGTGAATTAAAAAACAGTCGCGACTGTGAATTCATTAAGGAGCTATTAGGGTGTTTGTAATACCTCAAGATTGGAGGGTATACCGAGCTCGGGAAGCTCGGGAAGCTCCGAACACCAGGAAGGATGGCACGGGATCGGGGCGCGGGAGAGTCATGTGGGACTGGAGCACCGAGGAAAGGGGTTTGGGGAAGGGTTTGGGAAAAGGTGGTGATGGTGGGTCCCACCTAGTTTTATAAAGGTTTGGGGTCTTAGGAAACTTGGGGTGGGTATTACTTGAAAAAAGCTTGGGGTCTTGGAAAACTTGGAAGAGCTTGGGAGAGCTTAGGAGAGCTTGAGGTATTACAAACACCCTTAAGTGAAGGAGTCTCACAACCGAAAATCCAGAAAGAAGCAGGCACGTAAGTATTGTTAATTAACTTAAATAAGCCTAAACATATAAACTAATTTCAATAAGAAAACTTCATATAATAACATTCAAATAATAATCAAATTTCTAAAGTGTTTAAAGTTACTTAAAACTTTTTTTCCTCTCTAAAGTGACAGTATTCAAGTTTCTTTATATGTTTCCATCTTATATAACGTTTTAGTTAAATGGTTATTTAAAAAAGAAAACTAAGTGAGGAAATGAACATATACGAATCTTATTACTAATTAATGATAATGCTTACTTTTTAAAATTGAATTGAAATATAGGGTTATAATAACAAATCAAAAATCACCCTCATTTTTAAAACGACAACTTTTATTCTCGATTTTTTTATAAAAATTATACAATAAACTCGTCGTATTTTTATCTTCATTTCAGTTGTGGTCCCGACGTTTATTGAAGCTTTTTTTCAGACATCTATTTAGCATCAATGATACAAATATTAGCATTAAAAAATTACAGCTATTAACACTAATGTCACAACCCCCAACCCCCCCCCCCCCACCCCACCCCCAGCAGTAATGCTAAGGTTTGCAGCATTGATATTAACACAGATGTCTAGAAAGAAGTTTCAAAAAAACGTAGGAACCACAATTGAATTAAAAATAAAAATACGACAAGTCTAATGATATAATTTTTATAGTAAACCAAAGATAAAAAAGTTATAGCGTCTTAAAAAGAATGGATGCCTTTTGGGTTGGATAAATAGTCTTTTTTATACCCTTTTGTGTTAAAAAAAAAAAGACATGTCACATGACATTTATCCAGATCCCGAGACTTTTAGTCCAACCACTGGATGAGGGTTGTTGGGTTAGCCAATAAAATGAAACTAGGTTGCTCATTTGTTATATGGAATGAGTATATGGTGAAAACTCACTTGAGATGAAAACACCCTAGAAACTCATAATGTTTTTTTACAAGCAAAAAAATAGTATTTGTAACTGAAAAATAATTAAGATCAAACGGTTAGTTTTTTTTTTAAACATTAATACATATGTAAACAAAAAAGGAAAAAAGTAACAAAAAAATTATAAAAAATCTACTTGATTTTTTTTCACTAAAAGTAACTAAATTGAATGCAAAAATAAAATCGATCTTTTTAAATACATATATAGATCCAGGTTTTCAGGGTTTTTTCATTTTAAGTGGGTTTTCATTGTACTCATGCTCTACTTGTTATATATATATATATATATATATATATATATATATATATATATGGAGATGATCATTTGAGAACAAAAAAAACCTCATACGTGTGGTATACATTAATATTTTAAAAAAGAAATTGCACCCTAAATCTTATAGTTGTGTTATCTTTAGTTCTAAATAATAAAAAAATAACATTTTATAATATTTTTAATTCTATATTGCACATGTGCACTATGTAGCATTATCATTAGTACCGTAAATGTTTTAGTGTTTTTATAAGTTTTTAGCATAAGGAATGTTTTTTTCGCATTATAATTCGTCTTTGTGAAGTACTAATGATAATGATGCACATGTGCATCAGAAGAAAAAAAACATGAAACGTTAATTTTTTTCTATTTTTTTTTCCAGAATTAAAAATAACATAATTTTAACACTTTGAAAAACATTTATGTATGAAGAAGTTATGTAGGTTTTAATATTGGTTTTCATGTTTTCGCAATAATATGCGATTTCTCTATATATATATATATATATATATATATATATATATATATATATATATATATATATATATTGTTATGTGTGAACAAGATCCGTCATATAACTTTTGTCTCATTCAACATGTCACCTCTAGCAATCTACTATTTATATTAATCTCAACATGTTTTTAACTACATTTGCTACCCATATGTTGTTACCGGGATAACGTGTGTATGTACTAAAAAAATGCATTGCTATAACGGATATGAAAATAAATAGAAATAAATGTAACGAACTTAAAATTAGAAGCAAAATGCTTAAAGTATTGAGCATAGAACCTAAAGGTTACGTTACACGATTATACTAATTACATCATCAACTTCTAATTTAATCGTTGCGCTTGAAAAATTACAAGGACACATGGCAACCACCGAGGCCTGCCAGCAGGGACAAAGTAGTATTCCTAAGACTTCATCTTTATTTATAGTATAGTTAAATATTACCCGCGCCTTGCCGTAAGGATAATTAGATGCGCAAGACAATTGCATTGATATAATACATATTAGAAAAATTAACAATACAAAAAGACTGCATAATGACATTTAAATTTGAAGATAAACTCTTAAAGTATCAAACCTAAGACCTAAAGAATATGCTAAACGACTATACCTAATTACACTAGCAACTCATGTGTTATTGAAAAAAAATATTACGTTTAGTATTGAACCTATGACCAAAGATTATATATGTTTAAATAAGAAAAAAAAATAAAAGACTACCATCAAACCTAAGACATAAAGAATATTATCTTATACGAATATACATATTAGATCATTAACTTACGTGATAAATTTGTTACGATTGTCTAAGAAAGATAAAAAAAATAAAAAGAAAAGATTTTATTGTGTTAGTGCTCCTTCCCATTTTTTTAAGTGCTCCTACCCATTGAAATTGTTTATATATAGAATAGAATATATTAGTTTAGGAAAAATAAGAGTTAGGTAGGCAGGTAGCTAGGATCGTGTGCCGTGATGCTGCGAAGGTTGGTTTGCATCCATAAATTCAGTACTCCCACCTACACTCATATGCCAACTTGACCCTATAATAAACTTTCCTCTCCACTTTCCGTCGTCATTCACGTGCCACCAAACCTTATTATATTTTCCTTCTAATTTTCTTTTGCAGTTTGTAATTTTTAAAGTTTGTTTGTTTTGTTCGTCAAAATTCCACTCTAGTGGTCTTGGTTAACTGATGAAATGAATGGTCGACAGGCGTATAGGTGTAACAATTGTTCTAGATTATATATGGTTGTTAGTTGTGGAAACCGTTGCGATGCCATCACCATCCTGACATCATTTGAAAACCAAGAAATAAACCTGTATTGACTCGTGTATGTGCACCCATCCAACCAAAGAAACCGGTGTGGTTGTGTGAGAGGGAAGAAGGGATGCGTGACGGCATGGAGAGGCATGGTGGTATAGACACATCCTTCACTATGCATAAATACTTCTTTTAAGAGCGTTAAATCATCATAATTGTATTTTATAAGATTAAACCCATGATCTTTTAGTTTTAGAACCCATTATTTACCACCTTGTTATGGGCCTTTTGAGGACATATAACTAATTAGTGGCTCTATGAAAATTAGGTACAAAATGTTATTTTTCATAAATTTTGAAAATAAGCACTTATTTTTATACACTAGAAAGTTAATGATTTATGATTTCATGCCAAATGTTCTTCTAAAGTCATTCAAAGGTTTGTCCATATAAAGTTACCCAACTTAATTTTATTAGATATTCTAATCTTGTATAATTTTTTTTATAAATGTTAAATTTTATAATATTAATTTATGAAACATATATATGAATATTGGTTAGTATTTAGTGACTATTTTTTTTAAAGTCTAACTTAAATTGAATAATTAAAAAACTCAGTTATTATTTAATAATTTTCATTTTATTACAATTACCTCCCATTTCAAGTTAACTAAAAAAATAATCATCAAATAGTAATCAAGATTCATACATGTTCCATTTTCCTAAGCTCATTTTATAAAATTTCAACATTTGTACAAAAAATATAAGATTGAAACGCTTAATAAAAGTTGAGTGACTTTAGATGGACAAAAAACTTTGAGTGACTTTCATGAAACACTTTGTTACAATTTTATAAAGTTACTGGTTTATAACGAGTAAAATATTTTCAAAATTGAGATGAAGTGCATTATATACATACACACATATATCTATGCTCAAAATAATGTGTTTAAGAGCATTCACAAACCGTATGGTATAGGTTATGTGAGTGTAGTCCTTAAAAATTAATGTTTAGTTGTAAGTGGTTGTGAGTGGAGGACAGAGAAAAAATATTGAAAATCTGTATATTGAACAAAATAACTATGAATTCTGTAAAATTTGAGTTTTGGTTGTGAGAGCAAGAGAGAGAAAATTATATAAAAATGTATTATTCAATTGTGGTTATGAGTGAAAGAGAGAGAGAAAAAAATATATATAAAGGTATAAATTATAAAGATATGGATAAGGAATGAGATGTGAATGCTCTAATATGAAGTGGATAACAAAATTAAGGGTAATTTTTCAGAATAGTAATTTAGTTTTTCAAGTAGGCCCCATTTGTTTGTTTATAAAAAATTTATGTCGGAATCTGATTACCACTTTCGAATATTAAAAGGTGGTTCAAATCTCTAAAATCGAATCATTATGGTGATGGTCGTGGGCATGGTCTAAAACTAGAAAAACGAATAGGATAATTGGATAGGGAAGATGTATGTTTTTTTATTAATTTTTTAAGGTTAGGACATTTTCAGAAGTAATTTGTATGTCTTAGTGTTTTGGAAGATATTAGAGTTAGATCATCTATATAGCAATTAAAAAACAAACACTCATTCCTCTTAAAACGTCTAACTGAATAAAAAGATAGAGCTTATTAGGAGCTTTTGATGAAAGACAAACAGACTCGTATTCTATTTATTTTTTATCTCTATAAAGTCACTTAGTTTTCATTAAGTGTTCCAATCATGTATATATATACATATATATATTTTAAATCTTATATTTTTTTTTAAAGTTAAGTGAGACAAATAAAACATATATGAATATTGGTTACTATTCATTAATTTTTTTTCTTTCAATTTAACTCGGATTAAATAATTACAAAACATGATTATTATTTAGCAATTTTGGTTTAATTAATGCATGTTACCTCGTATATCAAGTTAATTTGGGAAAAAAATCATCTAGCGTGAATTTTCTCTCAACCCCAAATATTACTAGGGAAGAGTGAACATAGATGGTGTTAAAAATACCTTGTCTTAAACACCCAATGCCTTTGTGAACATACAAGCTTGACAATTATATACTTAGAGATGCAACATAACTTTGTTCAATGGAATGCCGAAACCTCTACCCATAGCGCGTTCTAAATACAAGCTTTTTGTTTCATATCACTAAGGTGGTGTTTGTTTTTCTGCAAAAGCTCTTCCTGTCCTCTTCTGTCTGCGCCGCGCAGACCACGCGCAGACATTTAGGTCTGCAGACTGTTTGTTTTCTCGAAGACATTTCATTAAAAAATGTCTGCGCAGACTCTTCTTGGTGCAGATGTGACCCAGTCACTTCTGACATCTTCTAACATCTTCTAACCTTCTCTTTAAACTGTTTTTACATTAAAAAAAACATTTTTAAACAGTTTTTTTTTAATTCTTTTATAAAAAAACATTTTATTAAGTCCTTTTTAAAAAACTTTTAAGAAACTTCTTTAACCACTTTTTTTAAATCGTCTTTTAAAAAAGTAAAAAAAAAACATTTTAAACAATTAATTTTAAAAAATAAATTTTAAAATGTTTTTTTTAAATTAGTTTTTTTTTAAATTGTTTTTTAAAAAGTTTTGTTTTTTAAAAAACGTTTTTAAACAAATATTTTTAAGAAAAAATATTTTAAACAATTATTAAACAAAACTTTTTAAACATTTATTTAAAAACGTTTTTAAACTGTTTAAAAAACATTTTTTTGAACAGCTTTTATAAAATATTTTTGATATTTTATTTAAAAGAAAATTGTTTAAAAAACAATTGTTTGCTAAAATATACGGAAAGAAATAAAATGATTGAATTATGTATAAGTTTAAAAAATGATTTATTTAAATTTCAGTTTATTTTAGCAGTTTGCATAAGTTAAAAAACAAACACTCTTCTTCTTACAGACTGCAGAGGTTTAGTCCACCTCTTCTGCTACAGATGTCTGCAGATGTGGTCCGCAGACTGCAGACATTTTACCTCTTCAAAAACAAACAGCACCTAAATGAATGTGTTATTATTATTATTATTTTTTTGGAAACTTCAACTAAAACTATTTATATCAGTTGAGACAATTTACTGGGAAAGTCACATCCGCAAACAGTCAAGTAAAAAACATGTTGAACTCATAGTTCGAACTTTAAATCTTTCAGTCTCAAATTTTCCCCTCATTACTAATACCATTCGATCAAAGGACCCATGGTAAAAGAATGTGTTGTTTACATTTACAAGAAGCCGCAATACCTTTTTATATATTTAATTTATTAAAGAAAAAGTAAGAAACTATGACCGACAAATGTGGTCGTTTTACTGTGTGGGTGAACAATCCGTCTGAATCCATCAATGGTATTGACTAGTGACATGTGATTATGTGAACTACCACTAAAATTCAACAGTATACCGTTAATGAAAAGATTACCAACCGGAGTATCATAGATTGTTTTAACTGATGGAGAATACTTTTGAGTAAATTGCAAATTTCGTCTTTTTGGTCCGGACAAATTATAGAATCATTCAAAATAAAACTTTTTTGTATTGGATGCTCTGTGGTATGTTAAGTCTAGAGGTATTCTGGTATTTATAACTATAGTTTATTAAAACATGTTTTAAAGTTGGGGGACTATTTATGTAACTAAGTTAAAATAATAAAAAAATAAATTAAGCAATCTCATCTCTTCTCGGCCACGCATAACCGCCTCCACACAACCACACCACCACTGCCGTTTCAAATTCACTCCCAAATCATAAACAAACCTAGATTTTAAATCCAAATTAGAAGCAAAGGTAGGTCTAGAATCCAAATCAGAAGCAAATTAAATCAGTTGTAAAAAAACCCTGTTTCTTTTCCTAAACCTTCTCGTGACAAAAAATCTTCACTTCATAACCTTCAAAAAATCATAAAAGAAACCAATTTACAATAATTGTTCAACAATTCTCATAATAAACGTTTAATTAGAATCCCCTCAGGCCCTCACTAACAAACAAAATGATTCTAAAGTTAGCAAATAAAATAGCAGTTTCGTGGAGTTATTTTGTTGCATTTGAACAAAAAACAGTTCCTTGCCGTAACAGGCTCGTCCACATTATTAGGTTTTCCGGCCGAAGCTCCTTGATCGGAATATTACTTCGATTCTGATCTTAAAAATGAGAGTAGATCGATTCTGTAAGGCGGCAGATTCATCGATCTGAAACTTCATCGGATAATTCCATGTAGGATTGGAATCTCCGGCCTTATTGACGCGTGGTAGATGGTGTCGGCGGTCGAGGGATAATTCCGTTTATTTATTTTTTTGTTTGTTTTTTATTTTAGTTATTTTGAGTAGTTTACATAAATGACCCTTTAAGTTTTAAAAACACTTTTTAATTAAATTAACTTGTGCATTAAAAGAATGTGCCTAGCATTACCTACTGAAGTTAAAATTTAACAGAGCTAGTGTTTTGTATTGAATTTGCAATAAACTCATATCATAGAGCACTCTATGTAAAAAAGTTTCATTTTGAAAGACTCTACAATTTTCCCTAAACCACAGGGAAGAAATTTTTAATTACTCAATACTTTTACTGATGGAATTTGAAAGGATTTTTCCGTCAGGGAAACACTCTTTTAATTGGGCCTTGGCTATATTCACAAAATTTTTTACTAAAAAAGTAGTTTTTTAATGGGTCCTTTGGACCCAAATGGTCGTTTGATTTTTTTTTTAATATTACAAAACCACTGAAGTTTAATCGTTTTGGGCCAAACGACACCCAAACGACCTTCTTTAAAATTAAAAAAAACTCAAACGATTATTTGGGTTCGAACGACCATTTGGGTTCACAAGATGCATTAAAAACTGTTTTTTAATAAAAAAGGTTTGTCAATATATAAAGTCCCTTTAATTGTGAAATTTAAGAATTTTACATAATTTTCTTTCATTTAATCATTTCTTTAATGTCAAACAAGTGGTTTAATATCATATTCATAGTCATTTAATCGTTTTTAATGTATATGGAAAACCCTAAAGTTTTGAAATCGTCTCCGCTTCATGTGCTTATTAAAATACCACCCTCATGGCCTCATGGCCCCTACATTCTCTCATTTTTCTATTTTTTTATATCCACACCCAAATCTTTCATGGCTATTGTCGCTAGATAAACACACTATTCCAAATTATCACACCCGATTACATCATTATTTATATTTTATCATAAAACCATCTTTTTTTTAAACAACAACATATATTAAAACAAAACCACAAGCTAGCAAGAATCTAGCACAATACACAAGAGTTTAAAGAGCATGAACCTACAATAACCAGGATCCCCACCAAAGGCTTTTGTCAAAAAACAATGAAAACAAGAAACAGGAAAACTAGATCGGTTATCTGAGTTGTGGCTCCATCTGAACCCTTGCTCTGAGCCTTTATGGCTATGATGATATAGATCGGTTATCTGAGTTGTGGCTCCATCTGAACCCTCAGTATGAACTAGTATATTGGTTTTTTGTTGTTGCTTAATGATAATGGGTTTCTTTCTTTTACCCACATTCTAAACGATGAGATTCACAGTGGCGTCTTATATAACATGTTTTATTTTATGACCGTGAAGAAAAGTTTCAGTAAACATCAATCCAAACACAACATTCTTCAACAACCGGATAAAAGCAATTTTTCTCAGCATCCAAACATAAAACAAATCCTATAAAACCTCTGTGTTTGAGCCTAGTCATCAAAATCATGCCACATAAGACGCTATTGTGATATCCAGCCATCAAAAAGTTAAATTTTTAATGAAGGTTAATATTTTTTAACGACGGTCTATTAATTTTCAATATGTAAAAAAAAGAGGTTTATTTTAGAATAAAAAACGAAGGTAGGATTATATAGACTAACATGTAATAGTTAGATTATTAAAATTTAATTTTCCTATTAAATATGATAGAAAAGATAACATTACTAAATTAATTTTAAAATTTCTTGAATGTCGCAAATATGTCAGAATATAAATAAAGTTGTGTATCTATTGTGTATTACGACATGGTTGCTACAATTATCAAGTTGACATAAATACGTCGCAAATGAAATTATAAAAAATTATTGTGTTGAAACAAACGTGTCGAAAACAAAACTTATAAAAGAATTATATGAGTGACACAAATGGGTCGCAAAAAAGATTTAAAAGAAATTATTTAATTAACACAAATGTGTTGCAAAGAAGATTTATAGAACAATATTGGTTGACACAGATGAGTCGCAATAAAAATCTAAAAAAGTTATATAATTGACACAAATACGTCGCAATACTATAAATGTTAAAAATGTTTAATAATCGTAATAATATAAAATAGATGCTTAATTAATTAATAATTAATTATGTGAGAAATTTACGACGCATTATTCACTTCGACGTAAAATCGTTTCTACTTTTATAAATGTATCGCAACAATTTTGTAGCCTTGTTTTTTGTCACAAAATATTTGTGGTAAATGTGTCGTAAAATCTTGTTTGCTACGAATTTGCTACAAAATCTTGTGTCGCAAATATTTTTTTAGAAGCGAACGGAGATAATGTCGCATTTAGTTTGTATACCATTTATGGCCGGTTGTACGTTTCCCCCCTAATGTTGTATCTAGCTTTGATTCTTAAGCCATGTTCGACTTGAGGATAATTTTCCTGGAGCATAGCCTTTAGGCCCTCTTCTGACCGGCCTTTTATCTGAATAAACGTTCTTAAAAAACATCCTAATAATCTACTAACTAATAAATGATGACATAAATGATGGACAATTATCATCACTATGTTTTACCTCGTAAAATTTTTCATCCCAAACATTCTCATCTCCAATTATTTTGCTATTAATCTAATCCTTATTATTTTTATAACCAAAAGTTTAAGCCTTTAATTTTCACTCCATATCATTTATTCGATTATTAAAATTCATTGAATAATCAAAACATTAATAAAAACTTTTTTATTATATAATGCAATGTAATGCATAATTTCACTAATAAAAATAGTACATAAAAATTATCAATTGTATTATTTTAATCAATCAACCGGTGTATTACACAGGTTCTATCCTAGTAGACATATATACTTTTTTAATGAAATGGTTCTTAAAAAAATATCTCAATAGTCTCGACTAAACTAGTAAAAGATAACTTTTAATTATTTCTTATTTAATGGTGTGTACCGGTGTATAAACACAATTTTTCTTCGTTTTGTTTTCAAGGAGCATAGTGAGATCCAACTCCTATACAATCTCTCTTCATGTAATTAAAGACTTATAAAGAATTCTCCTGTTCATCTAATTGATGGAGTTATGATGACGAAATTATTATATATGGATTTAATGATCGTCAACCATATGTTATAAAAGCAGTCTTCTGTCTCAACTCTCAATTAATTTGCATATGACGAAAATTGTTTGTAACTATTTCTGTCTCAATTAATTGGCATAGTGAGATCCAACTCCTATACAATCTCTCTTGATGTTACTATTTCTGTCTCAATTAATTGGCATATGAAAATTGTTTGTACCAATGATCCCTAGTCCAGTTGGTTAGGGGAGGTATCAAAGACATTATAATAGGAGGTAATGGGTTCAAGTTCCACTTATAACAAAAAGAGTAAATTACACAGAAGGTCCTTTATGTTTTACCTAAAATTCGGATTAGGTCCTTTAAGTAAAGTTGTTACACCCGACATCCTTTATGTTTTAAACATGTTTCATGGAAAGTCCTTTATCACTAACGGGTTTAAAAACCATCGTTAAGTCAGGGACACTTTCGTCCTTTTACAAAATCTTTTAATTAAAGCATTAAAATAAATTATCTCATCTTTTTTTTGTTTAAAACGTAAAAAAAATCCCATTTTAATTAAAACATTAAAATAAAAATCCCATCTTCAATAGAATCAGTCCTCTCCCGCCGTTGTCGGACAAAACTCTCGGCGATCCAATCGTGAACGCCCGAGCCAAAAACGACGGGCGCACTCGGCAAAACCCATCGTTCAGACCTCACCGCCACCCGGTCTAAGCTCTCCAGTCGTTTGTAAGACTTTTCACTACCTTCTCCGACCATCCTCACCGTGTTCTTTAGACAACCATAAAGTAAACCGGTCCAGATTCTCTCCCGGTTGAACCAGCGAGTGTCCGGTTCAATGAGATCTGGCCTTGCCGAACAATTCGGGGAACATAGGTGGCCGACTCGATTTAATGCTCTGGTTCCGATTCAGTGTTTCTGTTTCTGTCGCCGGATCTGGTACGTCTCTATCACGGAGGAAGCGAGGCCGCGTGATGCCGCCGTAGCACGGCGCATGGAGAGAGCTGCACGGATGCTACCTTCGTCGTCGTCGCTGGCGTGGCGGATACAAATTGAGAAAAACGCCATTAGAAACACAGCTGTTAGGAGGATGACGATTATGGTGATAATGGAAGGGTTGAAGTTACTGTTATAGAGGGATCCTGGAGGAGGAGGAGGTGAACGTTGAGCTCCGACGTAGGGTGTGAATTACACGAAAAATAAGAACAAAATTGGGGGATTAGATCGTCAGAACGTCTCGATTATATATCTGAATTATATATAATAAGAAACTAGAGATAACATGATTTCTCGCCGGAAATAACGACCTGGTTGTTTTCTGGTGTGAAGAGACGATCTGATTCTTTCATGGAAGATCCTTTAAGATTTGATTAGATGGGATTTTTTTATTTTCCTGATTTAATTAAAAGATTTTATAAAAAGACTAAACTACCCCTAACTTAACTATAGTTTTTAACACCGTTAGTGATAAAGGACCTTCAATGAAACATGTTTAAAACATAAAGGATGTCTGGTGTAACAACTTACTTAAAGGACCTAATCCGAAATTTAAGTAAAACATAAAGGACCTTCTGTGTAATTTAGTCTAACAAAAAATAAATAAATAAGGGTTACAGGTTGGCCAAGGGGTTTTCTCACCCTATAGTGATTTTCTTCCTGATAGGGATTGGAGATGATCGGGTGGGTGGGTAATGCCCCCGTCAGTGATCCAAATTTGCCGTTAAAAAAAAAAAACTATTCCTGTCTCAATTAATTGGCATATGAAAATTGTTCGTAACTATATTTACTACTTTGTAAGTTGTAACTTTGTAACAAAATAACACGCATATATAAAAGAATTACATTTTTATAATGCAATATAAAGAAAATAAGAAAAAAGAATCTATGTAATAACTTTATTAAAATTAGAAGCAGTCCTCTTTCTCAATTAATTAGTACGCAGTCCTCTTTCTCAATTAGTTAGTACCTGTGTACACTAATAAACCCAGGAATTTTTTTGATGAGGTTTGGATATTTTCGGCGTTCGATATTCCACTTCTATATACAAATTTCTTTAGACAGGTTTGGGTCAGTCACGTTACATGATTAAAAACCAACTTAAAATATAAAAATACATAGCAAAAATAGTATCGCACGTCATTCGTCATTAGAAAACATAACAACAAAACATCTAAAGTTCAAAAATTCAAAAATTTAAAAATCAAAATTATATCACAATTCACATTCCACAAAAATTCTCAAATGATAAATTCTGAATATCTCAAAAATCATATTCTGAATATGTTCTTCCAAAGTTTAAAATTTAAAAAATCATATTCTGAATATCTCAAAATCATATTACGAATATTCTTAATATCTCAAAATCATGTTCACAAAAGTTCAAATATCTTAGGGGCTGTTTGGCAACGTCTGTGTTATTAAGTGCTGAACTAGTAAGATGTCTGATTGGGTAAGAAACTCTGAACCATGTAGTGCTGAACTAATTAGTGTTGTTTGGCTGGATCTCTAAATGACTGTGTAAAATGACTATTTTACCCCTTTTGACTATTTCTTACTACCATGATTGTTTTTCTTTCTTGATTGTAAGTTGACCTTAAACTCTTTACGACCATCATCGCGTACACTTTCACCGTCTGTTTTATTTGTCACTCCGCCAGTTAATTCACAAAAAGAGAAATAGCGTTCATTTTGACCATCTACATGGCTACTCGAATCAACCCGATCATGAGGGTCAATGTCAACCATTTTTGTTAACCAAAACAAAACAGAAGTGGAAGCCGGTGTCGGTTTTCAAAAGAATATTTCATACCCCAAGCTTGACATCCAATTTTACAACTTTCATTCATCTCAACAAATTTTTACATTTTGTAGTGAGCAACCGACGAAGGAATTGTGATATTGAGAGAACAAACAGAAATGAGCAAATATACACTAACGGTTCCAATACTCCAGTCGACATCAAATTTTGAAAAACAAACAGAAGTGCAGGCTAACAAAAGTGAGCAATCGACAAAAACAAATTGCAAGCCAGTCGAAAGTCGAACCTAAGAGAGAGGCTACTTTTTGTCGTCGTCCGGTTGCTACTGTTCGCCGGTGGTCGGATATTGAACCTGAGGGAGAGACCAGAGAAATTAGGGTTTGTAAACTTGGGAGGCAGGCGGATTATCGTGATATTGAGAGAAGAGAAAAGGCTATATTTGTAATTTTTTTTTTTTTTTAAATTTAGCATACCATTAAGTCGCCCGGAGATGTGCAATCAGGAGTCAGAGAGGATTCAGCGTCGGAGGGGGTAGAGCAGTGTCGCAGGGGTAGAGAACGTTGCCTTCTTTTTGTTCGGAATGGTTCAGCGTCCAATTTACATCTGACCGAAAAAGTCCTTATCCAGACCCTCTCATGTGATTAAGATGTAAGAAAAAACCCAACCTAACACTCTGAATCTGACCGATTTAGAGGTAAACCCCATTAAGTGCCTATTAAGAGCTTGCCAAACAGCCCCTTAGTTCAATAGTTCTTCTAAAGTTTCAATGCACAAAATAATCAATAAATCAAATTCTGAATGCACAAAACAAAATCATATTCTTATTTCTTCCAATGTACAAAGATACAAAATCATATATATTCTCAAGAGAACAAGACCGCAAAAACTCACCCAAAGAAGAAAGGTCACGAAATGACGGAAGAAGAACCAGGTCGTTGGAACTGGAAGGAGAAGAGTCGTCGGTCACCGAAAAAAAAATCACAATCGTTAACAAGGTCTTAGAATTAGGATGGGAATTAAGAGAAGCTGGAGTCGCAATCCGTAATCATGAGTTTCATTTGTCTGACCTTCCATACTGTATTTCTTTCTTTTTTTTTTACTTATTTTAGTTAGAACTTTAATTTAGCTTTAGGTATTTTTTTATTAATTGGATAATGGTTATTGGGTTTTGATAATTAGGTTAAAACTATCAATATTGTTTGGCTCATTAGTGTTGAATCATTGCTTAAATTAGAAACTAAGGGTCGGTATTAAAATTTCATAGGGTTCGATGACCAAATTTCTTGGGTTCGCACGGTTCAGATAAAATAAAAAATATACTACACCGCGGTAAAAATTCATGTGTGTCACACGACCCCAACACCATTTCTTTGAGATTCAACCAAAGCTTCTTGTTTAATTAATTTCTTTTTTGCCTTTTCGAGTGACCAAAATCATATATACAATTTCTAGTCGACATTAAAATTATATTTTTCAAATAACAAAAATCAGAAACAATGAGTAGAGATAAACACTAACAACTCGAGTCTTATTCAACAAATTAGAGCACAAAAAAAAAGATGAAAGATTCATCCAAAATCCAAAAATAGAAATTAAAGAACACACCTATAAGTAAAAAATCCCCAATCACTAAATAGAAATTAAACCCCATTAACTAGAGTCTTATTCAACAAATTGCAGGCACAAATACCAAATCTAAAATCCCCAATCAGTTTAGAAATTAGCCCGAATACCATATCCGCAATCGCATTCAAATCAAATTTCGAATAAAATTAGATTATTAGAACCGAATCCCCAAATCATATGAAGTTATCATAAATTATAAAGGATTATATAACTAAGAACAAAACTCAAAAAAGAATAAGAAGTAGTAAGAAATAAGAACTCACATTTAGAATTTACCGGGTTCAATTCAAAATCATACATGTACCTTTATACCGACTTTGATCTACTCTTTCAACTCCTCAATATCCATTGTTGACTGACCAAACGGTCGTCTTCTCCTTCCATTATAACCAACCTGTTGGGAATAACAATTGGTATTTAATTATGAACTTCAAGGATCGAATGGGAAATTATGAATTGGACAAACTAAACTTTTATTTGTTGTTTGTGGGGTGAAAAATACAAAGGCACAAAGCAAACCATCCTATTTAAAATAACTTTAACCGACTTACTCTACCAAATTAACCTAAACAAATATCTATCAACCTAACTTATTATAGAAAAATAAACTTTAAACTAATTAGCCCTCTAACTTTTCCATTCATTCAACCTTTTCCCTTATATTAAGATTAAACCATCACTCTCCCTCTTTATCTTAATACCCGTATTCATAACGCCCCGATTTGTAATTTCCTTAATTTCTTCTAATTTTGGAAACTCAAAAGCATAGTGACCATATTCTTGGAACGCATAACACTTTATATATCTTTTATCACGGTATGTGTCTCGTTCTCTTCGATCTTCATTAAAATGGAACCGGCCACCTGGACCTCTACCGTTGCCACGACCTCTTTCTCATCCACGGTTACTTTGACTTGAGCATCCTCAATCACAACTTTCACAACAAAATTCATCCTTTTTTGAGCTTTCTTGTTCGTTCATTTTAGATAACATAAGTTTACCTTGATTCTCTTCCTCTTGATCCAGTTATTTGACTCGATCTTCATATGCATTCAACCTCCCAACAACTTCTTCAAACGGCATGGTTTCGATTTCCGAATATTGTTCAATTGAGGTAACAATTAGAAGAAACTTTCTTGTAACCGATCCAAGCAACTTTCTCACGATAACTTCATCATCAAGACTTGAGCCAAGATTACTAAACTTAGTAGATAATGTTGGAAATATACCTACATGAATGTGTCCTTTGGGATCATTTATTAATAATTGCCAAAATGATATAAAGTCATATAAAGTCCTTATTTATGTATGACATAAAGTCCTTATTAATATTGTCATTATTTGATGGGAATAATGACATAATATGAAAGGTCTCTTGCCCTTTGATGTCTTATAAATATATGACTAGAGAACATAAACAACACCACTACATACACTATTCTCTATAGTCACAAAATCCATCAATAGAAGACATCTAAAGGGAAGAGGAAGATCATGACTATGGCATCATCATCGTCATCTATAATCTCAATCTCTATCGGTATGTTCTCACCTTATATGTATTAGTGTATTACTTGATTGAATTGATCAACATGTGGTATCAGAGCAATGTTGATTATTTCAATTCAATCTTGTAATCACTTTATTTACTTTGTGATTTCAACTGAAACCGAAACAATATATATGTTTATAATCGGTTTCACTAATGTTATGGAATTTCATCATTTGAAGTAATGCATAAAATATTCATCAGTGGAATTTGATTGTTTTAGTCTTTTAGAATTATTAATAATAATTTATCATAAAATATAGTGATATTTTCGCATATATTATTTGCACAAATTTAGTTATAAATTTTACGTATGGACTAAATTGTCAGTGGCATTATGAATTTTGTTTATGATGCCATGTGAATTGAAATTCTTCAAATCTCAAAATTCCATATCTTTTGATAAATATTATATTTATCTACATTTGTTTTATAAATGTAGTATTTGTGGTATATGATTACATATGTATGCTACATATATATTTATTTGAGACTATTAATGTATTCATAAGTGTTATTTATTAGAACTTTTGTATTAATCATACACTTAAATACTTAATTGTAACTTCAATGGAATTTATTTTGGTTTCTATATTGAAGTTTAATGCTATCATTTAAAGTAGTCATGTGTGTTGTTATTAGTGAACCCAAAGGCTAATTATTTAGTGATACACATGAATACTTTAGGCTAAATTACATAAATATTGTATTTCTATCCAAAGGAGATGTGTTGTACTTATATGTCATAATTTATCTCTTAAAACATGTTCATAATACTTGAATATTGGTCATAGCCAAAGCGAAGCCAATGTTCAAGTAGAACCTTATATTTGATATGTTCTTAATATTTGAATATTGGTCACAGCCAAAGCGAAGCCAATGTTCAAATAGAACGTTATATTCACTTTGTTCATAATACTTGAATATTGGTCATAGCCAAAGCGAAGCCAATGTTTGAGTAGAACTTTATACTTAATTTGTTCATAACATTTCAATATTGGTCATAGCCAAAGCGAAGCCAATGTTCAAATGGAACTTTATATTTAAATTTGTTCATAATGCCTAATATTGGTCATAGCCAAAGCGAAGCCAATGTTCAGGTAGAACCTTATATTTACTTTGTTCATAATACTTAAATATTGGTCATAGCCAAAGCGAAGCCAATATTTGAGTAGAACTTTATACTAAATTTTCTCAAAACATTTGAGTATTGGTCATAGCCAAAGCGAAGCCAATGTTCAAATAGAAATTTATATTCAATTTGTTCATAATGCTTAGGTGATAGGCAAGTAACCAAAGCGAAAGCCGATTCATTTAAGTAGAACCTAATTAGTCTGTTATTTTGGTGTTATAACAGAATATGTCACATCTTCTTTTTGTTTTAAAACTTTGTGCCTTATTACTATGCCTTAATTTATGATTATGCACTCTATTGTGCCTTAGTTCATCATAATGTATTATTATGGCTTAGTTTATGATTATACATTTCTATTATGCCTTAGTTTATCATAATCATTGTGCCTTAGTTTTTTTAAGTACCGTATATAGTCACTCTTAGATCTTCTTTCAAACTAATATAACCTTTAATCTCCATAAATTATCCACTCTAGATTTATAATCACTAAATGTTTCCATACAACTTTTCCTCTTATCATAATGATCTTGATTATCTGTTAAGACAAAAGACTCTCATTGCCTTACGATATAAATATATTACAGTTAGGGCATTTTAAACGAGTAAAGTCAAATGTCTCTTATGATGATAAAGATTCCCTAAATATCAAAATCAGTAGAGATGTTTTAGATATCCTAATCTAAACATTGAGTGAGTAATAAAAATTCAAATGAACTTCTTAAATGCATGCAAACACTTAACATCTAATATGCTTAGTGCAAAGTATAAATTAGGTTAATGATTTAGTGAACACATCATAAAACATGACCCTTAAAGGGCTTACACATGTTTCAAAATTGAAGATTTTTCTAGTGTATTTCTTAGTGAATCCTTTCTTGGCACAATTACATGCTACTTAAAAATTAGTCATGACACTTATAAGTACTAGAAGGAAAATGAGTGCTTGATAGCATTGTGCATAAAGGATATATAATGCCTTAAATTAGAAAAGCGGATTTGTTCACCTCACAATCACTAACCCTTATATAATTAAAATAACTTAAATAAGGAGGATAGTTCTAAATTCTAAAATAAGATACAAGAAAACTTCCAGCTCTAAATCCTTATAGGAACAACTGGCTAACAAAGAATAATCAACAATGATAATTGTGCCCATTAATTTTAAGATTAACACAGTGGATTAAATCTAGTCTTATAAAGATCTCCTATAATCCATACACTAGGAATAAACCAAACAACCACAATTATGAGAGTAAGTGACAAAATCAATGTCAAAGTTGTACAAACCATGAAAATATATCAATGTACTACACTTTATGATACTTTATTATGATCCAAGATCACTTGGAACCTAGTATCATTACTAAAGTAAGACATCGACGGTTATAAGGTTGCAAACGACTATGACAAATGTCATTACTACGCTAAACTCTCAAAGTTGTTGGTTATACTTATCTTGTTGTCTTTACGTGGGTTGAAATCTTTATAACGTATAACTAGAAAATAAATGTTCACAATCTTTGTTATCACGTAAGTGAGAACTTAACAAAGACAATATGTGTATAAGGGAATAAATAAGTTTTCACTAAGAGTTCTAACTCAACAAAACTCAAATATATTAGTGGACCTTATCCTAAAATGGAATATCTGGGCGTAACACATTTATCACTCATTTACTGATTATTTATTCTTGTACTTAAATAAGGAAAAATATCTTTCTCACCTTAAACTTTTAAGGACGAAGTTGAAAATCAACTTAACCATAAAATAAAAAGTTGTGAGATTAGATTTAATAGATTAAATACTAAGATTGACATACAAATTATGGTAACACTCTCAAATCCATTAGGATCATACTAGTGTGAACCAGTAGATCATGTATGGTACTTCTAAAGATACATTATTAAGTTATGCATCTAAGTATCCTTATAAACATGATAATAAATATGTCATCTAAGTTATACATCTATTTCTATATACCAAGGCTCTAAAAACAACAACTCATATGCTAAACAAGGTTACCTAATATGTCCCTAAAATTCCTTCTGAAATACGGACATGAAGGAAACTAAGTATAAACCATATGATTAGTTATTAGCCGCAATTAAACCTTAAAAATCCTCAACACTAAGCATGTTGCATACCAAGTTCCTAAGAAATTCTAATATTAGTGGGAGCAATCAAAGTCCTTATCAATGACTTCTCTTCTGAGGTCAGTGGGAGCAGTGAAAAGTCCTTACTCATGACTTACCTAAAAGTACTACAAGAGGCGGGGGGAGAGACAAAGTTAAATTTAACTCTGAATTTAACTCCGATTACACCTCTTGTACACCACACTACTATAACACTGATCCACTTCCACACACTTAGAAATAATGTTACTCCTAATATACCTGACTTAAATGCTCAAGAGGAAATCTATGAAACTATTAATGTTCTGCTTCAACTCGTTAGATCCAGCTTAGTAGGTCATCAAGGTATGAAATTTTCTATTAAATTTGATGATTATGAATCTATCTTAATAAAGCTTACATGGATATTGGAAAGATTACTAATCGTATCTCTGATTTAAGAGCCATTATTAGAAATCAATCAACTCATCTGATGGAATAAAGCTATTATTAATGAGCTTAACTCCCTAAATCAAAATAACGTTAGAAGTTTAGTTTTCCATAGCTAAACTGAAATCCGAAAGGAGAAATTAAACGTTATGAATTGTTGTTTTCCTAAAGGCGATTAACAAGTTAAGAATTCCTTTTCTAAAGGGTTCTCTGAGATAATCATTGTCCTTATTACTCACTCATAATTACGAGTGACATTTAACGGCCTTATAAGATATCTTTCCTTAATACTCACTTAACATGAAGACATGTTCATAAACTAAACTTAAGGTTTCAAGCCTGAAAGTTAAAGAACACTTAGTCTTTAAGATGAGTAAATATAAAGGGTTAATATAAGCAAATTTACAAGTGAATTTAAAATTTGATGAAGCTATAATGTAACAATTCTTAATCAAGAATAAGTGGATAAATTGGGCCTACCTTAAGATGAGTGGGAGCAACTAATACAATACTTTCCCTTATATATACATTATTTTAGGCAAGTAATATGTTAGTTTTGTTGCATGAGTCAAAACGACTTATTTTCGCATAATTTTGACATTAAAGTCTTGAAGATGTTTCTTATACAATAAGCATCAAAATACATCAAGATCAAACTAATAATTATTAGATTTAACCATGTGTTGAACACATTACAACATGCAACGTTGCTCTTTATTTGTAACTCTAGTAACTAAAGGAGATTACTAATAAAGGTTCAAATCTTATGTTCAAGTCTATACTCGTATTAAGATATTGCCTTCATTGCTGAAATACTAAGAAATGATGAAAATCATTTCCTAAGTTTAGTGCATCATAAAGCAAATAAGATGGCATTTCAATATCTATAAGAAACGAAAGACTATAAAATTTAAACTATAGAAGAAGTGAGAAACCTAAAAAAAGGTTGACTATCTCTAAATTTTGACTTTATTGTATTCAAAGGATATTAAATGTCAACTCAGGGGTATATCCTTATGTCTGCGGACAGATTTATCTCATGGATCATGGATGAGTCATAAGAAACTGATAACAACAACCTAAGTTATTATGACATGATATGTCTGTCACTAAATGTTGTTGGTAAATTTATCAGTAGACTAATAATTCCGTAACTCCATATATAACATATTGAAGACTCATTGTGATAAAGTCAGTTATCTTAATCTCTTAAAAAACAGTAACAGTTTTGAGAGGAGCTGCGTTAAATTTTCGATACAAGATTATTATTCATTTAAGAACAAGTAGAGGAAACTAAGTCCTTGTATTGAAAACATTCATGATATGCTTAAGGATCCTATAACTTAAGGTCTATCCTCATAAGTCTTTTCTAAGAGCTCATAATAAAGACGAGGTTTACTAATGACCGATCATGTCATAATATGAATAACTAATTATTAATTATTCCTCATCAGTTTTGATTTATTTTGTCTCTGAATATGTTATGCATGCCTAAGTGACATATAGACATTTTTACATATAAATCAACGTTAAGGGCATCAATCTAGTCATTTTGGTCCATAATTTCTTATGTTCGTTTTGCGATTGTAGTATGATTAATGGGGGTCTTGAGTTTAGAATAACTCAATGACTGTATTTTTCTACTACAGTTTTAAATTCGAAATCTGATGAGTGTTATTAACTTGGCCAAACTTTAGAAATGCTCATCATAAATGATCACTCGGACAAGTGGGAGAATGTTGGAAATATACCTACATGAATGTGTCCTTTGGGATCATTTATTAATAATTGCCAAAATGATATAAAGTCATATAAAGTCCTTATTTATGTATGACATAAAGTCCTTATTAATATTGTCATTATTTGATGGGAATAATGACATAATATGAAAGGTCTCTTGCCCTTTGATGTCTTATAAATATATGACTAGAGAACATAAACAACACCACTACATACACTATTCTCTATAGTCACAAAATCCATCAATAGAAGACATCTAAAGGGAAGAGGAAGATCATGACTATGGCATCATCATCGTCATCTATAATCTCAATCTCTATCGGTATGTTCTCACCTTATATGTATTAGTGTATTACTTGATTGAATTGATCAACAGATAAGCCACTTAATTTTCTCGCGAACTCATCAATGAACTCGGTGTCTTTCATCTTCATCAACTCCAACTCAATCGCTTCTAAGTGTTTGCAAATGAGCCTTTGCACTCATTCGGCTCTAAGAAATCGAACATGAATAGCTTCCCATACCTATTTAGCTTGGCTATATTTTGCCACCTGAATCAATATATCCTCGGGTAGGGTTTGAAAAACTACTACCTTCGTCGTATAATTTTTCTTTGCTTCAACGGCCGCTCCCGTCACTAGATACATATCTTCATAAAGACCTTGGGCTCTTAAGATTGTGTCCATCATAAACGCAAACCAAGTGATTCTATTTAAAATAACTGTGACCGACTTACTCTACGAAATTAACCTAAACAAATATCTATCAACCTAGTTTTTTATAGAACATTCAAACAAACCTAAACTCACGTAAACCACTCAAATTAATATTTAAACTATTAAATATACTATAAACTAATTACCCCTCTAACTTTTCCATTCATTAAACTTGCCCCCCTTATATATTACCATCACTAGTTTTTTGTTTGTTTGTTTTTTTTTTATCGAACTCTCTCTATGATGGTTGAGCTTTTGAGTTATTTTCCATCATTAATCTTCGCGACTCCACTTCTCGAGTTCTCTACTTATATCCTCATCCCTGGGTCGCGCCTCCATCTGACAGTTCGTAGTCTGGTTACTAAAGAGTTAATAGCCATTTGGATTTTGGACCAAACATTCGGAATATGCACGCTTTCGAACTGGACTTTGGAATTGGGGCTCTATAATTTGTTCATGGATACCAGCCTAGAAACTGAAAAGGCCCAATACTACAGATTTTTTTAAAAAAAAAGGTAGGGACCCTAATTTTTTTAGGGCCTGGGATTCAGTTTTATTTTCCTTATCACGTGTGAGCTTGTAGTAGGTACATATTACATCGAGCCTTACTGTGGTTCACACGTACACTTGATCAATTTCTTCCTCTATAAAAGGGTCTCTCTTCCATACATCTTAAAACACAAAAGATGGTACCTTCATCACCCACATATAAGGCACATCTTTTAGCTTCCTTTCTTTCTGTTACACTCATTTCTTTGCTCCTCATGACTGTTTTTTCTGTCACTAATCCGTTGTTTTCTAACTGCATAATAGATTTTTCTATGGCAGATTATTCTTTGAGTCGGATGATTCAATAAGATGCAAGACATGTATCCGGGGTGAGGGGTTTCAATGCGATTCGTGTCAAGTGAGCAGTCTTTTGCTGTTCGTCTCTCTTTCGTTGTCTGTTCGACCTTGATTATATACGGTTATTTTCTTGCTTTCTCAACACAAATTTTTTTTTGGCTGGATAACCTAGTTTTGATTTGGTTTAGAATCTCAACAAATAATTTTTTTTTTCTTTGGATTAGCTACCTTTGAACTAATTAGAATACTTATATATGTTTGTGGTAGATTAAAGGCTAAATACTTAATTACTTAGAATGATCTGGGTTCTGTGAATGAAAGAATGACACTTTAATAAACTCATGCATGATTCTTCATGATCTTTATAGAAAGAAAAACTATTGCCAATTTTGTTATGTATTTTCAGGAAACTTTATTTCTGTGTACTATTTATACCCTATAAACCATAACATATATATTAGTTGAGATAAATTACGTAATACTAAATCATTGCGAGAAGATCAAAATATAAATCATTTAAACTTTTTGATGAATGATACATATTTTTTATTATTTATACTTTTTACATTAAATTGTATATGTTACGTACATAATAAAACATCACAGTGGATTGTTTATATGTTTATAAACAATGTTTTCGTTATAGTTTTTAATGATTTGGCTACACATACGTACCTAGGTCTTAAAAGTAACCAAAATTTATACATCTTTTATAAGTTGTAGAGGATTTGAATAAGCATCATACTTGATCCATTTTATTACAGATTAAAACTTTTTTACATTTTAAGAAAACTTGCAATGGTAGTGACTCGAATAAAAATATCCCTCTTCTATAGGTTCAAGGTTCAAATCTTATAGTAAATAAAGTAGTGTAACATTACTATTAGAAAGAAGAAATAAAATATATATCTTTTGTTTCGTGTGTTTTGACAATATAGAGCATTCTTTATATAGAAATCCTCTCTAAAAATATCAATAGAATGTTGACATATGAAGAAAATCCTTAGTTAATTAACAGATGTCACAGGTTAATGTTAATTTCGAAATAAATTATTAAATTACGAAAGAGAATTTTGGTACATACGACCAAAGAAGGTTAGGTCCACAACTTTTGAATCTGGAGGTTTGGATCTAGGTGATGTGCAAAATATATACTTTTGTCACCTACTACCACTAAAATACGATTAATACAAAAGACTACCTACTTCTTTACAATTTACTGTTTTTATTATATGTGGCTTGATTATCACCACCAGTATCACCCACCACCTGTCAGTGAGGAAACTAGGGATCTACATGTAAAGTATTGTAACTATCAAAAAAGCTGGGGATACCAACTAATTTTGTGGTCATTGATAGCTCCTTTGCTGAATTAAAAATTATAAAAAAAAATATTTATATATATTTTTTAACCGTTTAATATTTTTTTTATCAACGGGATTTAATGTTTTCAACCTTCGTTAAAAGAGAAGGCTAAGTCTTATTCAATATCGTGATATCGCTAGACCACAGGACCTATAATAAAAACGTTGATTTTTATTTCTTATTGTAATTAGTTTTAGTTGTTTTTATGTTATTATTTACAACTAATTTGCTTATATATTGTGCATAAAAACAAAATATAAAATTAAAATACATATAAATATTTTGTGAGTAGCAGAAAATTTTTATCTAACATCAAGATATCATTATCTCAAAGGCTCTTTATTAAAATTCAACTCTAATGGTTATTTTAATTAGGACGGTGCTTAGGAAACGGAAAAGTTCCGACACCTTTTTTTTTATGGCAAATTACGTCCGAATTGCGTCGCAATAGTGTCTAACAAGGTTTTTACTTGCACAAGTTAATTGTCGAAAATGTGTTAGAAAATAGAGTTTCCCATGTATTTCCAGCTTAATATGAGGTAGCTAGTAAATATCTTTCTTTAGGTACCAAATAAAATTTTATTACAAGATCCACCCCACCAACCCTCTAAACCCTTTGCATACTTTAAACATAAATTGATGGCCCTTAATGGGCCATTTTTTAGGCGTCGGTTTGGTCATATATATCAAGGTGGGACAGACTATGAATGTGAGGTAGTAAGAAGCAAAAAAGACTGGTTATTTGACAAGAGTTTGCATGGAAACCAACACTGATTTTTGTGAGGGGCCTGAAGCCGAATGTAATGGGCGGTGTGACAAGGTTCGCGGGTCCGATTCAGTATATTCGAGATCGAAAGTGACTCCAGCGATCAAATGTGTCGAGGATGGATGGTTCTAGATTGAAAGATACTAATTTCAAGAAACAGTATCCATTTTGGAAGAATGAAAATGATCACATATATGTATGATTAATTTCAAAAAAACTGCTATATTGTTGATTGATTGTTGAGATGTATTACAATGTTATAAGTGAAATCTAGGGGCAAATACAAGTGGGTCTTAGGAATGAAGACTTGTATTTTTTTTTTTTAGTTTTTGTACTTTTTTTTTGTAATTTCACCTTTATGATATGAAAAAGTCCTTTAATTTTAAATCACTGTGCATAATTTTGTTACAAAATAATTTCACCTTTATGATATGATGGTACACATATCGTTATATTTATCTTTTATCTTTATTAAAGAAATAACTTGGGAGTTCAGATGGTCTATTATTAGGGTATGCATCTAGGATTTTTTAATTTGACATCACTATAATCAACATTATTAATGTGAAACTTTAACTACCATATATATATAATTTTATGAAACTGTCAAATTTAAATTTCAAATGACCTCTTAGCCAATGTTTAAAGATCATATCATTAAAGAATTTCAAAATATACATTTCAAACTTACTTTTAGTTATAATCAATAAATAACGATTTAAATCTAATCATGAACATTCATAATTCATTCAACCAATAACACAACTTGATTACTTGCATAATCGAAGAGAGAACTAAACTTTTAATATGATGATCTTGAATTACAAGGCAAGGACGGCCCAATGGGCCAAGCAACCCAAGCTAGGTTTAAGGCCTTCAAAAATTTATGGGCCCTCATTTTTAAAATATTTTTATATACATATATAATTTTAAATAAGCTTATATAAATGTAAATGCAATTAAATCAACAAATAGGGTGGATTTGTGGTTAAATGCAAGAGTTCAAACCCCAAGGTCCCAAGTTTAAATCTTGTTTTCTACGTTAAATTTTTTCTTTCTTTCTTTCCTTCTATTTTCTTATTTCTTTATTTTTTAGAATTTTTATCTTTTCTTTTTCTTATTTTCTTTTCTTATTTCTTTATTTTTAGGCTCTTTATCTTTTCTTTTTCTTATTTTCTTTTCTTATTTTTTATTTAGGTTTTCGTAGCTTTAGTTTAACATTTTTGTATCTAAATATCAATCATATTTAAATGATAATTTTAATAATAATATAATATTGTGATTATATTTTAGAGGTTCTTTTATACACGTGTAGGCCCTAAAACTTGTACAGTGTCTAAAATTGTAAAAAAAACATTATCTAAGATCTACAATTTTATAATTGGATTGAACGATTTAGCTATTTTAAAAATTGAAAGAGATTTTGTTAAAAGAAATTGAACTCGAATGTTTTATTAAACAATTTGCATCAAATGAGGCTAAAATATAATTTATTCTACATATATTTGTCCACATACAATAAGAATTAAGAATATTAACTTTAGCAATAATGAATAATATAGTTATTATTGTCGGTCCCAAGCCGGATAAAAAAGAATAATTTAAAACGTAACTTTTTAAAATACCGAAAGCGTGCATTGTAGCTCGTTGTGGTAGGGTATAAGAGGACACGCCAAATAATTAAAGTGACCTAAAGAGAATGAAAAAGTATCGAACGTATGAACTCAATGTTAAAATCAAAAGCGAACACCAAACGGATGAGCTTAATGTTAAAATTAAAAGCCAACCTCTCAGATTCTTGAATCAAGTACCTTCTAAAAATTAAAAAAAAACAAAAAAAAAAAACTGAAAAAAAAAACCACTAAAAGAAGAAAAGAAAAAACTATAGTGAAAACACGGTTCAATATACTATTCACAAAAGTTTGTCGATCGTACATTTCATATCGGTTTGTTTTATTTTTAGTATTTATGTTAGTGTTTTTTGTATCTTAACTTACTAGGTGATGGGCTGACTGGCTAATTTGGAGAGCTGGACTAAACTAATGAGCTGGATTGTACGTGGGCTAAGTGAGCGCGCCGGAGCCAAGCTTGTGGACTTGTGGAGCGGGTAGAAGATCCGGATTGTTTACATAATCCGGTCAACTAGCTGGCATATTCAATCCCTTGAATTAGGGTTTCATATATAATTATATATCATTCACACATTCATTCTGCCGTTTAATATGGAGTAGCACTTTTTTCTTACTTTCTTTTACAACAGTAATTTATGATGCCAGATAATTAAACTTTTATTAATTACTAGATCCACCACCTCAAAACCTCTTAACCCTTTACATATTTTTAACACAAATAGACATCATTTCTGTATATGGACCATTTTTAGGCGTCGATTTGGACATATATATGTATGCATTTGCGTGTAAATTATGTGTAAATATATTAAGGTGGGACAAATGATGAATGGAGGTGGTAACAAGCAGAATATTAGACGGGTTATTTGACAAGATTTTGCATGAAAACCAATACTGACGTGGGGCCTGAGGCCTTATTTAGTGGGTGGTGTGAAAAAGTTCGGGGTCCAATTCTGTATATTTTAGGGCAGACAATCTTTTTAGAAGATCGAAAGTGACACCAGTGATCAAAATGTGTCGATGATGGAAGGATATAGATTGAAAGATACAAATTTCAAGAAACAGTATCCATTTTGGAAGCATGAAAATGATCACATGTATGTTTAATTTCAAGAAAACTATATACTACATTTTTATTGATTTTTGAAATGTATATTAGAATGTTATGACTTATGAGTGATAAATCAGGGGCAAATGTTAGTGGGTCAGAATTGGCTGGCAATTGAGTGGTAGCAAATGGTATAAAAATGTGTTGGTTATCAAGACATCGGGCTTGAAAGAGACTTGATCCAATATCTCACTTTAGCGGATTGGCAACAACCACCTACAGAACCTAACCACTTCACCCTATTTCGTACCCGATATAATAACCCCACTCACCTAAATCCTTTCCCAAACATAAACTCCCCCAGCCACAAAACAAAGACGTAGAAACAAACAACCTTCGTCATCCACACCCGTAGTAACCATTAGAACCTGTTGTGAGAAATATGACACGGATTAAATGGTAGCATTTGCTCGAGCGTGAGTTGACGTGTCGAAGGACCCAAAAATTTATAATTGTTTTTATATTTTTTATAATATTTATTTTTTACTAGTTTTTTATTTTACTATTTTTTTTTAAAAAAAATTTAGCAACCAACGAAGCATCCTATGATTTTTGGAAAAAGGTTTGTGAGGGTTTCTAATAGACAATGGAGCGGGGTTATTATCGCACCGCGAACATGATAATGTTTAAATGGAGAGACATTTGCCTAACTCTTGGAAAGTTTAATGCCATATACTACAAGTTAAACAATCCACCTAGTAGTATAAGTGATACCAACATACTCAATGAAATGCTGGAAAACATCCTTTCAAGAAAATACTAGCCGAAAAGCTATCACACTCTAACCATGACGGATTTCTATGAGTTCGTGACTTCATGAAACATCAACATATATGACTTTGAAAGAACACATTCTATCTATATAATGATTACAAGTTTTTTATGCAAATTTTTGTACAAGTCTTTTATGCGGGAGATGTGTATTTTCTTTTTAGATTTCACATGGGTTTAAGGTTTAAGCTGATAGATGAGTTCGCGCTATTCATCTGCCTCTCCTCCGTTTCTTCTATTAAGTAAATCAAAAAAAACAAACAAACGAACAGTAATTTGAGATTATTTGTGCGCGATTTGGATAAATAAAAGGAAATCACGAGGATACTGTGATTCTTCATATTAGTAAACCTCACTAGGTCAATTGCCTCAGTTTATTTTTATTATTTATTTATTTATTTTTGTGTTTAGAGGTTTATTAACCTAATTTCACTCATTTCAAGCTGTTTTAATTTAAATGGGGCAATTTTAGTTATTACATATTGAAATCATATATTTGTGTTTAATGATTGTTTAGGTCAAATGGACATGCATATGTTTCTAAGTACTTTCAAAAAGCAGGTAAATCCAGAATGCATGTTATTTAACTATGGAGTTTGTGTTATATGTTTATGGTTAATGTTTGTACATGTTGTATGATAGTATTAAGGGTTTGGTTCTGTTTTTTTTTTCTTTAAAAAATTGCTCACAGATGGTGCTGTGAAGTTGTATGTAGTTCTTAGCGAAATTGTTTGGGATTGCTTTTTAACTACTTTTTGACTTATTAGCTTTTTGAAAAACCAATAAGCATTTAATGTTTGTCAATTCAATGAGCACTTTTGCTTTTGGTTTTCAAAAAAGCTAATAAGTCAGTTTTTATTAAGCCAAAATTTTCTTGCTTTTCAAAACTGTTTATAGTTTTTTGATTAGTGAATTACCATATTACCCTTATTTTAACTTATAGTCACATAACCTTATACCCAGTCAACCCCCTTTTTAGTTATTTTACATATAAAAGCACTTATCCACTTAAATAAGCAAATCCAAACACTTTTTAAAAAACTTTTTTTATAAAAGTCATAAGCCAGTAAATACTTTTGACAAAAAACACTTATTCTACTTAAATAAAGAATCCCAAAGAAGCCCTAAGAAGGAATTGAATGTGTACTTTAGGTTATGAAACGTTGGTAGTGTGGAGCCATGCCGGAGAACTAAGGAAACAAATTCAGTTAAAAACCATTTTTCCATTTATTTGTTTCCCATGAAAATGTGAGCAATTTGTAAGAGGTTATGTATTAGACTAAATTAGATCCAACTGGTGAACCACTAAGACAAACGGTTTACTGTCCGATCCGGTTCTGAAAACATTTGTTTTCATTGCTACGTTTAGAGGTGTAAGACTCGCTTTTTTTAGAAACCGATTGTTGACTTAACCGGTTAGGATCAAAACCGGTTGTGATAAGAACCGGTTGGGTTTAGGAACTGGTTGCCAAGGGGGAAACATAGAACCGACCAAACCAGTTGGGGTCAGGAATCAAAATCAGTTTTTGGTACAAGCTGGTTTGGATCGGTTTGTTCGTTTAATAAATATTTATTCTAAAATCATTATATAAACTAATAAAATATACTATCTATTGAATTCAAAACTTAATTAAACCATTACAAACACAAGTTGTCTATCATAGATCAAGTTGGAATCTCCATTGAGAAAGTTTCCACAATACTTGCACCGAGCCCTTGTGAAACCGTTTTTCAACTCACATAAGTCGAAATGGCAAAACAACGACGGGTCTCTCTTCGTTGGTATTATCTTCAAAACGGTGTATCCATCATCGCCAAGCCCACTAGCATCAATGTTAGCATTACTTTGAGCACCACCACTTGTCATTTGGAATGAAAATTAGTGTGTTTGAGTGTTTTTGAGAGGTAGAAAAGTGGGTTAATGAAACTAACACACCATGGAACTATATATGCAAAAAATTAGGGTCAAAATGGGTAAAAGACAAGCTCAAACAGCTATAATGCCGTTACCACAGCTCTTAAATTTTGTACAAACCGGTTAGAAATCGATTATGCTCAAACCAGTTTAAGCATAACCGGTTCCTAATCGGTTTATACACAAAATATGGGAACCGGTCCCTAACCGGTCGGTTAGAAGCGGTTTGAGAACCGGTTACAATCGGTTTCTATATCCGGTTTGGACCAACCGGTTTCAAATTTTACACCTCTAGCTACGTTCCTTTCTTCTCTTTAATTGATCACGTGGGCTTGTAAGCCCAACAAATCAATATAAACCCACATGAGTCCACTTGTAAAATCAAACTTCCTTTTGAAAATTTTAGCTACAACAATTCTTGAACCATATATTTTTTCACACCTGGACTAATTCAACAAAAAGAATAATGAATGATCTAGGTTCAAGCCTTGCTTTCTATATTTTTATTTTTATTTTTCGTTTAAATCTGGATTGACTAATTAGTCCTGACAACACTCAAACCCAATAAGCTAAAACATTAGTAAGTAATAGCCCAACCTAACTATCAAATAGTCCAATCCAAACATAATCTATAAATTAATTATCAATACATTAGCATTTATTCTCTATTCGAAAAAAATTGTTGATCATCCTCGATTCTTCTATTATATATTTTTATTGAAAATTTGAATTATCCTCATTTCTTCTATACTAATTAAATTCAAATAATATATTTCTTTTATTATTGTCTCGTATTTTTCTTATATGACCAATCTGATTCCGACCAATATTTTTTTATTATGTATGTTTATATAAAACAAAAGAATCTTAAAATAGTGACTCTGTAAAAAAATATGCAACCCCTTAAAAAGTTTTCTAGTTCCGCCTCTAAATATGAGATTTCATAGGCTTTGTGGGATTTTTAATATGTGTCAAACATGTCTTCTTTACATCTTAATTATAGACTATTTGTGAAAAGCTACGGTCCTTGAAATAAGCATGAATCGTCAGAATATGCTAAAGAGATCGCGATAAAACATGTACATGATGAACAACTTAACTATCCAAGTAAAAATAATATACACATTCATGATTTCTCCAATGAAAAATAATATATAAACCAAAGAGTGGCAAATAGTAATGGCTCATAGCATATTTTGGTTCGTTAATTAGCAATTAAACGTATAATTAATTAATTAACAATAACATTGAAGAGAAATTGAAGGATCATGTCGTTTTCAAAGCCTAACTTTTAGGCTGTACTCATCTTAGTCACATGCTTTTAGACTCTTATGTTGCTTCTTTCCTCAATCTAACAAAAATCTTCCTACTCTAATAAATAATTACAATTGTTGACACATGTCAACACTAGATTTATTCTCACAAAAAATTTCCCTCCTAAATCTATTCCCTAATTAATTTTTTTTATAATTAATCATGATATATATTTATATTTATTTATATTATAAAATTATGACAACCATACATTAATTTTCATCTTATTTCTATTTAAAATTATTTTTTTATAATAAAAACTTATTTAGTGTGCTTTCAAATATAATTGAGCAAATTATATTTAATATTTTTAATGAATGAATACCTAATATTATTTTACGGATTCAATCAACATTGTGGATGATACTCTTTATAGAGAAATTCATAAACGACAAAAATCATGTTTATAAGATTCAATATTAAATATTTTTCTACCATATCAAATGATCTATGTTCATCAAATTTCAGTAGTTTAAACATGGTGACTAATTCAATTCTAAGTTTCCTAATGTATAACAAGATACATTTTTTTTTATTGATATAACATTATAATATTGTTTATAATTTAGATTGTGTACTCATAAATCAAAATATGTTCATTATAATCTTGATGAAACTTTACACTCACCTTTTTTTTTTTGAACAACAAATTTTTTATTAATAAAAATGAACCACTAGCGTGGAGCTCCGCTGGTAATACAAGAGAGTCACAATCTCCAACAAAACAAACAAGCAATTAATGTCGCAAGTTCACCTAACTTTCCATAAATTAAAGTCTCAGGTTTGTAAAATCATTAATTAATGTTACTTGCTATTCAGGGTGAGATTGTTTTTTTAACAATCATTTTCAAATATACAAATAGGCTCCAAATATTATTTTTAATAAAGAGAGTAAAATCATCAATACCATACTATGGATTATAAGTTTAGCCTTTTATTTAATGTAATGTAATACGTTATTCCAATAATAAGAAAAGTATGCATAAATTATCAATTATATGTATATTTTTAACGATTCAACCCGTATAACATACGGGTTCTATCCTAGTACAATAATATACACCTCACTTTGTTGTATATATGTGCTCCCCAATACCATTTATTAATTAAATGAATTTCAAATTCATGCACCTCTAAGTAATTTGAGTTTATGAAAATTAATTTTGATCTTAATTGTTACAAAATACCAACAATTTCGAAAATAAGTCTACTAATATTATACACGTATATAATATTGTTATAATTAAGATAATAATTGGCATTCGAAAAGTAACAAATTGAAAGTAGAAGTGCTTAAAAGGAAAGAAGAGTGGGGGTCACATACATCCTCCCATGTGCAACATCCATGGATACCTTCCTAGTTAAGCTAACGACCCCACAATATTCCTTATTTGCCATTTTTGTTGGTCACTTGTGTTAAAGTTAATAATACATTTAACGAGTTAAAAAGTTCGTTATCATGGGCTGATGTCATGTCGTATTTGATACCGGCCACATGAGTTCAAAAATCATGTTAGACAGATAAACCTGAACATAGGATAAGTTTTCGAAATTGATATGGACATGACTTGTGTAACTCGGAGTATGCTTTTACTATTAATATGTTCTAAAATTGTTAAGTTACAACGAAAAAAGATAAAATTAATATAAAATAGTTATGTTTAAAATATAAATAGTTACCTTGATACTAATCTCCAATATTTCTTTCAAATTTTGACATAATTACCATATATATTTACAAAAAAAAAAGTGTAAACCCGCAAACCTATAATCGCGGCCTATTATTTATTTTAACATATATGTTTACAAGTTCAACCTAAAACCCTTTAGATTAAATCCCGGTAGACTTGTAAATCCTGTGCTATATAATATGAGCATAAACCAATGATCCTAGCTTAATTGGTTAAAGTAAGCTATATAAATACTTTAAAAATGAAAGGTTTTAGGTTTAAATCTCACATATAACAGAAAAATGAATGGGGTTCAGGTTGGACACCTATGACGAGTTTTATTCCTCCCGATAAAAAATAGAGATGATCGAATGAGTATGTAATGTCCCAGTTACTGATTCAAATTTTATTGTTTAAAAAAAATGTATAATATGAACATGATTCTATAAAAATCATTGAATAATTCTAATTTCATAGACTTTATTACCTTTGACGTGGGTTTGCGAACCCTATGGCGATCCCTAGTAACATTGCAAAAAGCAACCAAGTAAAGTGCTTCTTTCCCACATCTACCAAATAAATAAAACCGGCCACACTAAGCTGGCTTCTATTCTCCCATTCACTTTCTCTCCATAACTCCTCCTCATAACCACCATAACCACCGGTCTCCACCGTCTCCGGCCACCGTCTACACCCATGCCGATATCCATCTCCCCGATCATCCTTCTCGTCTTAGCCGCAGCGGTTTTCGCTCCGCTCCAAGCAACGAACCCGCGGACTCTCACCTCCACCGACACCGCCCTCGGTGGACCACTCGACGGCCAATCCAAGTGCGGTGGTTGTCCTTGCAACCAGCCTTGTTACACCGCCCCACCGCCACCGCCACCGTCACCGCCGCCGCCCAAGAAGCCGTCTCCAATTCCAACTCCCGCCGGCATCAACTGCCCTCCTCCGCCATCATACATTTACATTCCTGGTCCACCGGGGAACTTGTATCCGGTCGACCCCTATTCCCACTCCTCCGCCCACCGCCAAATCTGGGCGGCGCCGCCGATTACGGTGGTCGCCGGAGTACTGGGTATGCTTGCTTTTTGGTGAACTGATGAATTCGATCCGTAGAATCAAAACTCCAAAAGGGTAGTAAAAGTTGATGAGCAACGTGACGTCCTACGATTCTGATTCCAGGCGAAAAGTAGGAAAGTGTTGGTGATCAAGTGAATCACAGCAGTTACTGTCTAAATAATATAGGATAAGTTACTTAATTATATACAGTTATTTTTATTTTATATTTTCTTGTCTAGTTACTCACTTATTTCATCTGTTGCTCTTTACTCGAATAATTTGGACTCTTGGAAATACAAGTGTCCTCTTCATACTTTTTAATAAATAAGTAAAAAAGTTATTTTAGTTAGCTTGTTATTTTTCTACTATTATCATTGATAATCAACATTAAGGGATCTGTTTACAAGAAAAAAATAAGATAAACTGATAACAAATTACGTTATTAAACTTTTTTGTATAGAGAAATCAAAAGGTTTAAAGACTATATTTATAGATTTTAACATTATAATATTACTGTGCATGACAAGTTAAAAAAATGTAATTAAGAGTAGAGGGGTATTGAATGCGGCGTCTCCTTTTCGGAAAAAATAATATAATTAAATCATTTACTTTCTTTTATATATATTGTATTAAAAATTTACCTGATAGAAATAATACGTTACATGAACCATTAAAGTAAACTAATTTGTTTAAATATTGTCAAGTTTCAAATGTTTATGACTTTACGTACACGTGTATGTTATATGTAACGGAGACTAGCTTGTAATCTACTAATCTACACATGACTTGTATATATATGTGAAGGTATGTATGTATAAAGGAAATTCTTTCATGTTACATTGTACATTCAATTGTTTTTGTATTTTATAATCTTTTAAGATTAGAAAGGTAAACAGTCAATTTTATTCTTAATGTTTTCAAAAAAGAGAAAAATATATATGATTTAAAATTGGTCTTGACCATTTTCTAAAATGAAAGTCACTCTAATTAAGAAAATTGTTAGAAGTGTAATATGGTTCATAAATTTTATTAGAAAATTAAAAGAAAGTTTAATTATTTATGTTTTCAATTTTAAAATAATATAAGAAATTGATCGGATCATTATGTATTCATTTGTGTCTAGTTAGTAGTTGCCGACAAATCATGTAATATTTAATTTTAATTCCGTTTATCAAAATGAAATTTCTAATACTATATGCATATTCATTACTTAATTTAATGTTACTTAAGATTTTGATTATTTAGTATTATACTCCAAATATATTAAATTAAATGATCAAATATCTTTGGTCTTTGGTCTAGTGGTATCATGATTTTAGATAAAAAAAAAATTCTTTTTAAATGATAAGGATTCAAATGCTCTGTGATTGTGATGAAAAAGAAAATTCCGTTAAAAGAAAAAGACTGACATCAATGAATCCTTTGCCAATTACATTTGTACAAGCGGGTCAAACAAAAAGTATAATAACCCCTGTTGACCGCTCATAAAATTACCTTTTACGCAAATGCTTAATGTTTTAAGATATATTTGATTTTAAATTTTTCCTGTTTCTTACCTTCATTTTAGTGAATCGCTTATGATGGAGTTTATTGCATTTTGATATTCACAGCAAAGCGTACATATTCTAATACTTATTATATATATTTACAATAATAAACGGGGTCATACACTCATTTACCACTATTCATATGTGCACTAATAGGAACATGGCACGTGTGTGTCATGTTCCACCACTAATAACATGACACGTGTCATGTTCAATCGATAATAGATTGGTTATGTGGCCTGACACGTGTCCACGTGTCATATGTAGGTCAATGCTTTTGCGACCCGTGGTCATGTGTTAGGTCACGTATGACGATACGTGGCTACGTGTCAGGTCAATGTTTTTATGACACGTAGTTAACTTTTAATTCACTTTTAGAGTTTTCGACTTTGACCACGGCGTATAACATGACACGTGTCATGTTCAATCAATAATAGATTGGTTACGTGGCGTGACACGTGTCCACGTGTCATATGTAGGTCAATGCTTTTGCGACACGTGGTCATGTGTTAGGTCACGTATGATGATACGTGGCTACGTGTTAGGCCAATGTTTTTACGACACGTGGTTAACTTTTAATTCACTTTTAGAGTTTTCGACTTTTTTCGACTTTGACCACGCCGTTTCGGAAAATGGGTGGCCCGCCGCGAAGCGCGGGCGGGTCACCATCTTGTTATCATTATTAATAATTTGAATATGGTTTATGGTTCGTTTTTAATCCGTATCCGAATTATGAATATGGTTTATGGTTCGGTTTATGAAGATGTGTTTTTTTATCTGGTTTATTTTGTTATCCGTTTAAACCGTATAACATTTTTATATTTTTTATTTTTATTTTTATAAACCATGTAAATATGTAATACTAACATTTAAAACAATTGAAACCTTTAAAAGTACAAACATTTAGCTCACCCATAAGTCCAAAGGTCCATAGTCCAGTGTTCAAATGTCCATAATTTTTATTTTTATTTATTTTTATTCGGTTGAATACAATTTTATCCAAAACCAAACCAAATTGAATACGGTTTGGTTTGTAACTTTTCCAATACGGTTCGGTTTGGTTTACGGATATGAAAAAAATTATAAATTAAATAAACCGTAAACCAAACCGTTAAAGTGAAAAAGAAGCACATTTAGCATGGGCTTTTAAACTTTAAAAATGATTTTCTAAATTTAAAAATGTTCATAAAAAGAAGTAAAAAAGAAGAAGCAGGGATGTCATCCTATACATATATACGTGTGTGAAGGGTACATCTTACCCACCATTAAGCTACCAACTAGTGTGACTGGACCACTGCCGGTCCACTTTATTTCTATGAAAGACAAAAAAATATAGTTAATGTTAGTAATGCTTTAAGATAGGGGCAAATATGCGACTAACATACTTGTGAGTTATTGTTTTTAGTTATTATAGTTTGGGTTTAAATATAGACATAATATAATTTATGTCCGGGAGTAACTTAGAAGGAGTAGGGTTGTTCACGGGCTGAGCTGTTCGGATTAAATTTACATAATCGAATATGAATTTGATGTACGTTCAAACTTGAATTGTTATAACCCCGACCGAGCACTCACCCTAGCTTGGTTTCACCCGGTTTTGTATTAAAATTTAGCAAAACAAGTAGGTTGGGCCGGATTGAGTATCGGGTCAGAACATATGCGGGTTAAAACATGTCAACTTAAAATACGAGTCAAGACAGATTCAGATTAGAATGGGTACATGTCAGAATTTTGAGTGTGATAGAGTTGATAAGATAACACCCATATAACAACCATGTTCCTTCACACTCACACATTTATACCCTCATGTTCTAAAGAAATAAAGTTTGTTAACATTCACATGTTTTTCATGGGTTGATTTAAAAATGTACTACAATGACATGTATGTTACCCGTGAGACAACCCTACATGATCTCTGGCAATTAACATATCAGTTTATATATAAGAACAAAAGATCTCTAATTTGAACTTGAGTTGAACTTGAAGGTTAGATATGCTAATTAATTTGAACTTCAAAAATCACATGAATTTGTTAAAGCTTTATGTTATATCTAGATAACCCATAGAGACATAGAGTGCTATATCTAAATCCCCAATTCGATATCGATAGGCATGAAATGAAACAAATTAACCAACGACAACCACTGACAGATATCCCTGTGTTGCAACTCCGTAGATCACCAGCATCAGTGACTCCTTTGCCGGCAATGGAGGTTTTCAGAAGATCACCGGCATCAGTGATTTCACCTTAAGTTCAATTTGCAGATCCGGTAGAATACTTCATCGATAGCCAATTGAGATTCACGTTTACCACTTTCCCGTAAAACCAACCACTCCTTCGTAAACCCTTGGGAAGCCGAAATCTGTTGGGTTCTCGGTTAAACCGCTTTGCTACTATGCATTCTTTGTTTGATACATTATGGAAGACGATTTAGTCCACCTTTTGAGCATTGTTTGTAGGTATCGGAGATGGGTATGCATTCTTTGGTTGCTACAATCGTGTTCGTAGGGTTGCTTTTCTTTTCCTTCCTCACAAAAAATTTACATAAAGACTCACTCAAATATTAAAGATTTTGGGTACTTCCAAATGCAGTTAAAAAATAGTTAGATAACAAATTAACAATGACAAAATTTGTTTTTCCTGTTTTTTTAGGATTTGTGTTAAAAATAGTCAAAGTACCATTTGTCATGTCGGGTCTTTTACAAAATAGTTGTATTCTTTCTATGGATTCTGATTGGTGATTATTTTAGACACAATATGTCTTTCTTTGGTAAATAAAAATTTTAATATTCCAAAGAGTAAAGTACGGATTTCGTTTATGTGGTTTGTACGAATTTCACATATAGTTCTTAGCTTTCATTTATTACGGATTTAGTCCCCAACTTTTGATAAACCGTTACGAATTTCGTCCTTGACGTGGATATCTGTTAAAATTTTATGTTAAGTAAATATTAACTGACCATTATACCATTGTCTTTAGTTAATATATACATAAATACCTAAACTAAAAATAAAAATCATAAAATTTTAATTAAAAACAAACTCATCGGGCCATATCCGGCTGTACCATTGGAATCACTCCGTCACCATCATCTCCAGCTGTACCATCAGAAAGCAACTCATCGGAACACAAACACTCCGTCTGCAAATTTTGAGAGATTTATGAACAAACCGATCTGCAATTATTTGTGTCATTAATTTCAATATTCCTTCCCACATGAAAACCATTCATTTCAGTTTAAACTACCTCATAGAAAGAATATAAATCAAGATTATTTAAAGTCGAATAATCATATACCTTATTAGAATTGCTTGATTTCATGAAGTTGACTTTTGAAAAGTCAAACTATCCTATTTTGGATCACAAATTGGCCAGGAATTCGAGTTTGTTTATATATTTTATTGATTCAAGAAGATTTTATATGTCAATATGAAGCTACAGCAAGTTTCAGAATCAAATTTCATGAAGATTTTAGCAGATTCGAATTTCACAACTTGTGTTCTTCATGGAGGTCCTTTAATGGTAAATTTCTCAAATCTTTATGGTTTTCATTAATTCTTCTTTATATAGACTTGTTTTGAGCATATGAATCCACTGATACAATAAAATTTTGAGTATTCTTCAATGAATGATCGAATTAGAGTCCAAGTTCATCAATGGTGGCTTAAGAAAGTTACGACTTTATTTTTTGATTCGTTCTCGTTGATCGAAACCTAAGCAATATGGATCTAGTTTTGTTAGGTTTTCTATCACGAATTCAAATCAATTTACGGATCGAATTTTCGTTGAGAATTAAAGGAGACATGATGAATCAAAGTTGGGGTATTATAAAAAAATATGGATAATTTTTTGTATGGAAATAATTTATTTTTTTTTTATTTTTAATTATAAGACCCTTAACTTTTGTAAAACCAATTAATTTTTTAATTCAAAAATATGTAAAAATGACACATAAGCCTAATCCTAGGTGGCACATCTTAAATTGTGTCATGTGGATATCAAAAAATTGTGTTTAGTATATGTATAGATAGATAGATATAGATAGTCTTGACGTCGGTTTCGGTGTTGAATAATAAAAACCGTTACTAACATTTTGACTCATAGTCTGACTTAAAACCTGTCAAACCAGATCGTATAACACTCCTGATTTCAATGATTAATCTCAGCTTTATTAAGTTAGCGGTACTATAACTTTTTGGAAGAATTGAGGAAGAAAAGAGCCATGGAATATTAAGAGGAAGAACTTAAGAAGACAACATGCATGTGATGAAGGTTCGATGCCACAGTTACAATTATTTGATAACTATGACACCACGTAGGTTAAAAACCGATTTGTCACCTTACATTTTAAATAATGAATGACAAATGTCAATTCTTGAAATTGTATCACACGATGAAAACAAATATATACATATAGAACAATTGTATTTACAAATTTTAATCTAATAAAATATGAATGCATTCAAAATAAAATGGATCGTTCTATAGCAATATAATAAAAACAAATGTGTTACTCTTTTTGTCTTGTTTGTTAAAGATATATAAAGACTAGAATTATCTAATAGGGATAACTTGATGGTAAAGTGATAATCCTAACTAAAATGTTTTGGGATTAAATCATATAAAAGACAGATTTGAGATTTGATGATTTAATTTTTGAAATATATATATTTGATAATTTGAATTATGTGAGATGTGCTGATCATAATTGTTTTTATCCGTTTTTTAAGAGAGAGGACAAGATGTCAATGAAAGAAAGGCCATGATTGTAAATTAAGGAGGAGGTGATGTGAATGTAAGAGAATAAAACTCTTCTTATTAGACATGCATAAGGTTAATTGCAATGGTTTCGGGGAGGAGGAATCGGGGAGGGTTTGGGGGAGTTCGGTGGGATCGGGGTGCTCGGGAACACCATTGCGGGTGTCTCGGGGTCCCCGATCGGGGAAGGGGTTTGGGGTCCCGACCTTGAGAAGAAAAAAACGGGGAAAAGAGAGAGAGTGGGGATTGGGAAGGTTTTTATGGGGTGTTTGGGAGAGTGGGAGAGTGGGGAAACCATTGCAATTAAAATGGGGAAAAATGGGAAGGGGTGGGGAATGATGAGGTAGCACCAAAAATTGAGTGGGGATTGGGGAAATGGGGAAACCATTGCAATTAACCTAAGAAGGAGCTAAAACTAGCTTTGTGATGGACGGAAGAAGAGATAAAAGGGGAGTGACGGTGATGATTTAACCAATTTTATGACCCAAAGAATAACTTAATTTAAAGAAGAGTTTCAGGATTTTATGTTACATTATTTAAATATTAGTGACATGCCCGAGCGATACAGTAGGAACACCCACATATAAACTGGTAAAACCTTTTAACAAACAATTATTGGTGGAGTATCATATAGATTTAAAGGATAAATGAAAGTTTATATCCATGTAAAATAAAAAGGATTTTTAAAATTTAGTCAAACATTATTACATATTTAGATTTCTAAATTAATTTCGTTATTAATTATTTATTCAATTATTTTTTCTTGGTATTTAATAATATAGTCGACAAAGATGATTTTACCCCCATTAAACTATTGCTTGAGGACCGCCAAACGATTCATCGATTAATCGCCGATTAGTCCCACTTTCTACAACACTGCAATCAAGTAATCAAATGGCCTAAAAAATAGAAAAGAATTTAGAGAGGAAACTAATTTTTCTGCATTTCTTTCGTTCAATAAAGGGAGAAACGTTTAAAAGAAACACAATCACTAACCGAAACATGGTGATCATGGGATGAGATAACCACCAACTCTCCATGAAGAGATCTAAATTCAAATTCACTGGGACCGGAAAAGTAGGTGAAAACAGACTCTTATAGTTCTCCGAGGTGACTGGTCCGATTTCAACGATGAGAATCTGCACAGTAAAACAAACACGTCAAGGCGTTATAGAGTGGACCGGAGAGGTGCCTCTGTATCGGTCCTCCGGCGTGAGAATCAGTATCTATCAAGAGAGCAAGTGAGTGTGAATATTTGAGAAGACAATGTACCTGAATTCGTGGTTCTGAGTGACTATTTATAGGCTCACTAGTAGGGTTTCCAGGTGCTCAATGACGTCAGGCTCGTGGCACACACGGCGCGTGAGGGAATATTTTAGGTGGTTCTCTGTTATACGTGTCATATTCTCATTGGTCATGGACCACAACCAGAATGTTAGTTTGTAAGAGTGGTGACCACCCATAGGTGGTGCATTCAATGCATAACGCGGTATCATGTGGTGATTGTGTGCCTCTCACGCACACATGAGTCCCTTGAGACTTTCATCAACTCAAGGGTACTTGTGGGTCGTCCCAACCGGATATTATTTTATTGGGCTTAGAGTGTGCTAGGCTTAGGCCCAGAGGATAGATTTGTTATCTATCCTCTTCACTCCATTTAATTGAAAGACATAAAAAACACATATAAAACATGACTCGAAAATGGAAAGAAGATTGCAACTAGTAAACAACTACAACAAGACAAGTCAACAGTTGCATGCATAGACTTGGTTATGGGTTTACTTCAAGCTTCGGCACATATCAAGAAAATAGAGAGAATCATAAAGAGACTTTAGAGAGGAAACTTAGATCAATTTTTCTACATATCTTTCATTTGAGAAAGGGAAAAACATTTAAATTTAAAACAAATACAATCACTAACCTAACTCGAAAAATGGTGATCATGGGGATGAGATAACAACCCACTTTCCACCTTAACTAAAGGACATAAACACATGTTTTAAACATGACCCTAAAATGAAAAGAAGAATATTGCAACTAGTAAGAACTGCAACAAGACAAAGTCAACAATTGCATGCATAGACTTGGTTCTGAGTTTACTTCAAGCTTTGCCACATATCAATTCATATTTTCGCATGTCTTTTCTTGAATTATGATCAAGAATAATAAGAATTCTTGTAAGAGTTTGTTTTCCCGATGGTCTCAATATCGATTCAACAAGAGAGCTCTAGCACATGATAAAGCTTTTGGTAGTACAAGATTTTAAAGCAATATTTGAATTAGGGTTCATGTCCGCATTCCAGGTTTATTCTCCTCATCATGTTGTTAGTCACCATATTTGAATTTATGAGATTTATTTTGTGGAATATATTTTAGTTGGACAATCTTTAGGTTTCTAATATGGTCTTCTAGTCATATTTAATTTGAAGATCTTCATTATCGTTTTCGGTCATGGTTTCAATGTAATAACCGTCTAGCTGAATATATAAATTAAAACTTATTAAGTTTCTTTATAATTTACTAGAATATAAGATATAATTGTGGTTCATGAATGTAAGGTGACCCATGCTATTTCAAAACCTTCAATAGGGTTATTTTCTTATGCATGAGGATCATACCAATAGTATCGCTATCCATGTGACATTCATCATTGATGATTAAGATGGTAGTAACCAAATGAAGATTTATGTATGCATTTTCCTCTTTTCTTACATTGAGCTTTGAAAGAGCTCAACTAGGTGTTTAGAGGTGTGTTTTGTGCATGGCTAATGATTAGCCATTCTACATATATAGCAGATGCTTTATTAACCTTTGTAAGATTTTGTCATCTATAGCCGCCCCGTGCTCTGTTAGTAATTCAACCACCAATGCTACGTTTTTACTATTATTTAAGTTTATCACGTTCTTAATACTTTTATGAATGAGCATGTTAGAAGGGTATAACAAGTCAGCATCGATGACGTTCTCTCTACACGACTTTATGTTGGAGGTCATGTGATCATGCGAATAATAGAGGAGGGCTAATATTCATTAACCACTTCAAATCCTACAAGTGCAAATTTCATAGAGAAATTTTTGTACGAAACCAATCTCTAGTGTTGAAATTAATTTTGTTGCCTACAATTATATTTGGTTGTAAATATTTCAACATAATTTGAAATCTTTAGAGGTAAAAACAATAATGTCTTTTATCAATAGAGTGATGGACTCCCATTTTAATTTATGTGGCCTCGCTTATTTGTGGGCTATCTTGTTTTGGGCTCCTGGTCTTATTTTTATTTTTTAACGGCTCCTGGTCTTAATTTTTTTTACTTATATAAATTTTGCAACATCAAATGAATATGGTTGGCTTGGTTGCTATGTGAGAGATTATGAATTTTTCTTAATCTCTCTCTTTTTCTTTTTTTTTTTGAGAAAACGTTCCCTCCATAAATAAATACGAGCAAATATAACACAATTAGCTTTTGTATAAATTTTGCAACATAAATGAATATGGTTGGTTTAGTTGCTATGTGAGAGATTATGAATTTGGCTTAATCTCTCTCTCTCTCTTTTTTTCTTTTAGAGAAAGCGTTCCCTCCATAAATAAAGAGTTAAATACGATTTGCGTCCCTGTGGTTTATCGATTTTAACTGTTTGAGTCCATTTTTCAAATTATTAACAAATCTGGCCTCATGGTTGCTTTTCTTAACAAATCGAATCCCCGTGTTTTCATTTCGTTGCCAATTGAGTCCTTGGGCCTAACGGGGTTAGACTTTTTCTGTTAAGTGGAAGGGGCATTTTAGTCATTTACTTATAAAAGACTATTTCTATAAGTATACGAAATCAGGGGACTATATATGTAATTTAACTAAAGATCTTTGAGAAAAAAATTCCCCCTCGTTCCTCTTCATCTTCATCCAAGACCACCACCACCACCATCTCCTTTCCGGCGGTTCTTGTCCGGCCGAGTTTCCGGCAACGACGACAACTCCGGGTGTATCTCCGGCAAGCGATGACGATGCTTTTAACCACATCAACCTTCGACCGTTTCTCCGTATCTATGGTGGTCTCCATCGCCCCTTCACCTACACCATCCTCTTCTCCCCCATCCCCACATCCCCTGCTCTTCCGCTGCCTCTCCGGTCGCCACCATCAAAATTCATCTGCTGGCGGAACTTCAAGTCTTGATGAAGATTCCGGTACAAATAGCAATTTGTTTAATAAATCAAATAAAAAACCACATAGAGTAAAACCACAAACAAACAAACGAAAGGGAAATTAAGTTAACTCAATTAATAATGGGTAAAAGAATAAATAGGGCTCAGCTCTGTCAAAACAATCGGCGCAAAAATCATACCTCCATGGCTGCAATAATCACAGCGGAATCGAATGCACATATTGCCGGAAAGTTGTCCCGCTAAGATTCGGTACATCTCAGCACCGATTTACTCAGACAAATAATAATTCATCATCACCGCCCCTATTAAAAAGAGTACATTACGAATTCCGTCTCTGACTATAACATATTATCGTTTTTGCTGTTGGCTGCTGCTACTGTATATATGTGTGTTTGTGTGTGGATGGGGATGTAGATCTGAATCGAAAGGGAGGTTGAAAGGCGTGGCAAAATCAAAAATCATAAGCGACGGAGGGGGTTAACCACCCTTCAGAAACATCCTTCACCTCCGTTGCTTCATTTCTTCACTGTCTGAACTTTTCTGTTTGCCCCAAACCCTAGATCTGAGAAGATGATCGGTTTTATAGCTGGGTAGGTCTAAAGCGAAAGGGCTGTGGGGATGGCGGGTGTTCTGCTGGTGGCTTGAGGCGGAGTAATGGTCAACGGTGATGGTCTGGATTGGTGATGGTGGCCCCACTGTTGCTTTGCTTTAAATATTATGAACGACACTTGTTAAGGGATGGGTCCACTATTTATTATCTTCATATATATGAAAACAACCCTTCATCTATGCTAGTTTTGTATAAAACTATAAATAGCTATGATATGTGAAATGACTAATATACCCTTGGAGTTAACAGAAAAAACTAACTCTGTTAGTCCTAGGGACTCAAATGGCAAATAAATGCAACCATAAGGCTGGATTTGTTAATAATCTGAAAAATGGACTCAAAGGGTTAAAATCAACAAACCAGAGGGATGCAAATTGTATTTAACTCATAAATAAATATGCGCAAATATAACACAATTAGATTTTTTTTTCACTAATTACGTTTTTAATGGCAATTAGAGTATGCTATACTAGTTAGCCACATAGTTTTAATGACAATTAGCTTTATGCAAATAATTCATGCTTTTACTTGTTTTTCCTCTTTTGACCGCTCATAGGGAGGGGCGAACCCATGTACTGGCCATTAGAGTCGCCCGACACCCATAAATTATATTTTTTGATACTATTATATATACTATTTAATCTCCACCAACACTCAAGAAATTTGGTCACCGACCCTATGAAATTTTGTACCGACTGACTCTAAAAATTTAATTTCAATTAAAAAAAATTAAAATCTTACAAATTTAAACATATTACAAACAAATTTATATACAGAGAGTTAATCTATAACTACAACTTATTATTAGTATCCACTACACTTGATCCAAAATATTAAAGTATCAAACACTAATAAGGTCCAATAATATTAATATATGCTAACCTAGTTACCCAATACCTTATACTCGTAACCCATTACCCATCAATTAATAAATAAATAACCTAAATCCTAATTCTAATTTCTAAGCCCCATAATATTGAGTGATTCCCTTATAAACAAAAGGATGTTTAACTTGCAAGTTTTTATGCATAACTTACAAGTTTCTTAAGCATGTATGGGTTTTTTTAGTACAAGTTCTTATGCTTATGGTACATATGATTGCTTTATTATCTTGGGGGTATTTAGGTCTTTTTATTGAAAGCAGAGAAACCGTAAATGCTACCTGCTCCCATCACCATTCCGACTCATTTCTTCCAACAATCCGAATTCTTTCTCTGGCTCCAATTCCTCGGTTGGGTTGCGACTTTCCGATAGAGAGGAAGACGATTGGATCATTGATAAGGCCCCAATTACTCGCACAACCATAGGTGTTTCTTGCCTAGTGGCCTTTATTCATCTTATATCGGAGGTGTAACAACAATTCGATTGAAGATACTTTTCCCTTATGTCTACTCTCCTTGAAACGAATTTTGTGATGTACTCTAGCTAGGGTTTGGGTTTTGTTTTTGTATTAGGATGCGGATGTTGCAAAATCATTAGTGCTGCTGCTTTTTGCTTATTAGTTTTCTCATCTATAGCCATGATCATATTCAAGGAACACAATAAAATATTAAATGTAGTCTTGGTCAATAAGGAAGTGGCTTTGATTTGTAACTTTGTGTTGTTTTTACCTTGCAAAATAAAGATGCAGGTCCAGTGAAGTCGGTCGGTAGAATTAGTGTGCTATTGAGGTATGTTTGTTGGCTTTTTTTTCCATGTCTTTTGTATGTCATATTATCCATGTTAGATAGTATAGATAGGTGGCCTCCTTTTTTTACTTTTGTTTTCAGTACCTCAGGTTACCAAATACATCCACTCTAGCTTAAAAGCAACTAAAGCTATTGAATTTGTTGTATGAATATTAAAGTTAATTACATGTATGGGTGATTTAATATTTAATCCTAATAAAGCACTAAAATGGGTGTTACATGTCTTATTTTTAGGAGATCCACATCACAATTGGCACATGTCAAAACCACATACAAGTATCAATTTATTAGATTATTAATTAAGTATAATTACCATTTTGTCAAAACTAAATTTCCATTAAAAAAAATAGACAAACTTAATGTGAATTTGATAAATTTATTCAATAATTTGATTATTTTTTTAAAAAACTAATCAACAACTTGTCAAACATAATAAATTTGATTATTTTAACCTTTTTTTATATGTATCTAATATTATAAAGTCAACCCATATAACACACGGGTTACTAACATAGTATATTTATACATATCTAAGCAAATTTGATTTTATTACAATTTAAGTTGTGTTTAAAGATTATGTGATTCTAAGTGACATAAAATTTTTGTTAAGGTTCGATGATCTATTTTATGCCTTTTCTAACCTAAAATAATATGTTTGAACTCCTATTTTTCATGTTGAAATCATATTATATATATATACATGGAAATTAGGATGAATAGTAACATTACATTTTTCATATTGGCCCTAAAAGTTTTATTGTTTGACATTTTTTTACTCTAAGTATTAACACTTTAACACTTTGTTTTTTTTCTTTAATGAAGTTTGGCATATTGACATTTTCTACCCTAAACATTAACACTTTGTTTTTTTTCTTTAACGAAATAGTAAACTTTAGGTTTTTATAGTTTAGCCACATATGTTTTCATACTTCTAAAGTTTTTTTTTGTTTTAAGTTTTGTGATCTTCTACTTTAGCCGCTAAACTTTTAACTTTTCTACTTTCGTTTTTTAGTATACTTTTATAGTTATATACTTTCACCACGAGACTATTAGACTTTTACGTTTTATACCCCCCTTAACTTTTTAACTTTTATTCTTTAAACGTTTTTTACTTGAACTTCTGTTGTCTTCTACTTTGGTTACGAAACTTTTAACTTTTCTACTTTCGTTTTCAATATACTTTTATAATTTTATACTTTCACCATGAGACTTTTAGACTTTTACGTTTCATACCCCTTAACTTTTAACTTTCGTTCAGCGTACAAATTCAAGCCCGCAGCAACGCGCGGGGTGGTAAACATCTCGTTAGCTATTAATTTGATATGCTATGTAATGTTGTGCTCTGTTTCCAGATAAGAGCATCCTTAGTCAAGTTTTTCGTCAAACCTTACCCGATCTTCTTTTACCAGATGTACTTTGTGAGCTCTTCCTCCTTCAGTTTTGTTAATCTATATTATCGCCATATCCATTCTGTTTCCTTCAATCGTTGCCACATCTCGCTTAATCTATGTCTGTTTCGGTTTTTGTATGGCTTTTCTATTTTATCCTTTCTTTTTTTGTTCTAGATCACCCTTTTTGGATCTTGGTTTTATTTTTTTAATGTGTTTTATGTTTTGAAGCTTCACTATTTAGTTTTATACAATGGAAATTAGGATGAATAGTAACATTACATTTTTCATATTGGCCCTAAAAGTTTTAGTGTTTGACATTTTTTTACTCTAAGTATTAACACTTTAACACTTTGTTTTTTTTTCTTTAATGAAGTTTGGCATATTGACATTTTCTACCCTAAACATTAACACTTTGTTTTTTTTTCTTTAACGAAATAGTAAACTTTAGGTTTTCATAGTTTAGCCACATATGTTTTCATACTTTTAAATTTTTTTTTGTTTTAAGTTTTGTGATCTTCTACTTTAGCCGCTAAACTTTTAACTTTTCTACTTTCGTTTTTTAGTATACTTTTATAGTTATATACTTTCACCACGAGACTATTAGACTTTTACGTTTTATACCCCCTTAACTTTTTAACTTTTATTTTTTAAACGTTTTTTACTTGAACTTCTGTTGTCTTCTACTTTGGTTACGAAACTTTTAACTTTTCTACTTTCGTTTTCAATATACTTTTATAATTTTATACTTTCACCACGAGACTTTTAGACTTTTACGTTTCATACCCCTTAACTTTTAACTTTCGTTCAGCGTACAAATTGAAACCCGCAGCAACGCGCGGGGTGGTAAACATCTCGTTAGCTATTAATTTGATATGCTATGTAATGTTGTGCTCTGTTTCCAGATAAGAGCATCCTTAGTCAAGTTTTTCGTTAAACCTTACCCGATCTTCTTTTACCAGATTTACTTTGTGAGCTCTTCCTCCTTCAATTTTGTTAATCTATATTATCGCCATATCCATTTTGTTTCCTTCAATCGTTGTCACATCTCGCTTAATCTATGTCTGTTTCGGTTTTTGTATGGCTTTTCTATTTTATCCTTTCTTTTTTGTTCTAGATCACCCTTTTTGGATCTTGGTTTTATTTTTTTTAGTGTGTTTTATGTTTTGAAGCTTCACTATTTAGTTTTAGTAGTTAAAGTATGGTGGTTGTTATATTGGTAAAACTTAGAAGAGACTTAATAAGATGAGTTACATCTTTGTATAAATAGAGCTTTATTTGGTCAAGTAAGTATTAATGGTCCTTAATAAGCATTATTCAAGGGTGATACAATTAGAACCGAAAATAAGGCTTTGTAGTAATTTAATTTTACTTAAAGCTTTTATGGTTTTTGGGCTTAAATAATTCATGGTTTGTCATTTTTGGGCTTTTTTCTTAGTTTTTTAAAAGAATTTTTAGTTTATTATTACTAATTATTAGTGATTTGAAGAAAAAAAATAAGACAAATTTTTTTTTCTTTTAAGTTGAGGGTCGGTGTAAAGATTCTATAGGGTTCGGTCACAAAATTTCTTGGGGTTCGGGTCGTAAAAAATCAAAAATTTAACACACCGCGGAAAAATTCATGGGGGTCGGGCGAATCCCTAGGTGTTAACCTAGGCACGCCACTGCTTATAACCGTAAAGTAATAGCTGTAAAACGTGTGGAAGACTAGGAGACATAGTTGTAAAAGGTCTATGATACAGACACAAACATTTTTTTAAATACACCCACCCTAAACCTCACACTTAGGTCTGAATGTCACGTTTCTTACTTTAGCAGACCACACTTAGGCCTAAACGTCACATTTCATAAAGTTGTTTTTAATTTTTTTAAATGCTTATTTTGATTTTTTTAATAAAAACGAGTTTTTTTAAAAAAGAATAATAAATTACGTTTTTTGGGTTTTTTATGAATTGTATTTAAATTACGTAAAATCTTTTTTTACGTTTTGTAAAATGTTATTTTTTTAGATATTTTTATTTCATAAAGTTGTTTTTTTTTATTTTTTAAAATGTTTATTTTGATATTTTTTTTATAAAAACGAGTTATTTTTAATTTTTTAAAATTACGTTTTATGGGTTTTTTATGAAGTGTGTTTTACTTGTTATAAAATTAAAAGTTGTTTTAAATTGAAAAAAAAAACCACTAGATTTATTCTTATAAATAAAACAAATGTGATATTTAGGCCTTAATGTCACGCTAGTTAGAGACACGAACCGAGATGTAACATTTAGGCCTTAGTGTCACGTTGAGAGGGAGTGTCTGACCAAAAACCACTCGTGTCTATATGAAACCCCGTTGTAAAACTCGTGGACAAACATAAGATAGACGACTATTTATAACAATTCAGATATGAACAGCTACAATACACTCATCACATAAAGCCTTCTGCTAATTGTTATTATATAAATGGTCATTCTATATTAGTTTTCAATAGTTAATATATATAGTCCTGATGCTTTAAAATGGTATTTTGATCATTACATCAAAACTTAACAGATGGTAGGCTTAGTATCTGGCATTGTAACAAATTAGAAACCACGAGGCTCGTTGTTGGTACCGCAAAACGTTAGAACCCAAACATGTTATTTCGATCAACCATAAGAACCATTTATGTAATTAACTCTACAATTTATGAATAGGGAATTACAAGTTGTTAATGCTTAAGGTATAAGCATGCGGAGCAGTGGCAGAAGAAGGTGTGGGCAACCTCTTTTGGCCAATGGTTAGTCTTTTAGGCCATTGACGTGTGGATTCCACCAGGTTTCATGACAAGAAGTTGACTATGAGGTGTTGAAATCTATAGCGACGACAAATCTCGTAGTCATATAATGATATTTAGCGATGACAAATCGTTGGTGTAACTTTTCAAAGATTTCTGATCATTGAAGGTCTATGATGATGATATGTCTTTGCAATGGAGGTAAGAGGCTGAACGAATTGTATAGAAAATAGACACATTTCTAAAATTATTTCCTGATGACATGTCGTCGGTATAGATGAATATATTTATTTATTGTTTATCTTAGCTATTGAATAGATTATATGACGATATGTCTTTTCTATGGAGGTAAGAGGCGCAACGAATTGTATAGAAAATAGACATTTTTCTGAAATACTTCCTGATGACATGTTGTCGGTATAGATGAATATATTTATTTATTGTTTATCTTAGATATTGAATAGAAGATAAGCTAAAACGTCTTTGGCTTGACTTTATAACAAAAGCTTGACTTTATAACAAAAGCAAGAAATGCAACAATGACAACAACAAATTCAAAAAATTCAACAATAAATAAGCCAACTCCAAGCTTTGTAGAACCATAGCAACCGACGTGCAAAATGATAAAAGCGGTGAAATTGAAGATGGTTACCTACTTTTGTTTATTTTGTACTAGTTTTTATACCCGTGCATCGCACGGCAGCCATCTAAAAAAATAATAATTATATTGTACTTCTATAAATTTAACTGAATTATGGAACTTGTATTATGGAGAAACTGTTAAACTTAGAATAAAATAACATTTACGATTTACAAATTAGAAAAATACCGACTTATACACTACATTTAACGTCTGTTTTCCATCTTCATCCGGTATTAGAAGTTTGAGTACATATGTAGCTTATTTTGTACTTTTATTTTGTAACTCCTTTAACTAATACAATTAGAACCACACATTTTGACCCAATTCCAATTTGATCAGGACCACTGTAAACTAAACCCAATTTAACGCGAACACATTTTTACTTGTCACACAACCCAACCTGCATGTTTTTTTAAGACTTAGTACTCAGTACTCACCACATTTGGCAAGCTGCAGATACAAAAAACCAATTAAAAACTGATTGTGTTTAGAAGAATTAGCATCCTACAAATTGCATGCACTATACAAATGGTGAAAGAACCAAATCAATAATGTAATAAAGAAAGAGTAACATAAATCCATATTCAACCAGTCAAATATTATTTTAAAAAACCCCAAACATTATTTGGGAAGAAACACTTGAATAAACTCAAACAAACAGAAATAATATATCGATCTTTATTTCTCGATCTTTGGAGTTAACAGCTTTACTGAAGAAGATCGTGAATTCATCACAGACATAACTGGGCTGTTGTCCAGATCATAAACATGAGATAGGTTGCGTTTCAAGCGTTCTGATCCGTGGTTAACTTCAACATTCTTAAGGTTCATGTTGACAGATACCAGAGTAATTTTATCATCGGTTATAGTAATGACATGCTAAATAAAAGAAACAGAAACATGGCAAGAACCACAGACAATGAAAAATCAAAAGAAACATGTTTTAAATCAAACATTAGACTTAAGAGGTGGAAGAAGCTTACAATGGAACCTGCCACTCTCTAAAAGCATGTTTAGTCAGACCTGTTAATCAACACGTTAATAATATATTTCCAACATATATTTTGCAATATCAAATTACTATTATGTAATATTAGTTTTACAATACTAACTAACAAGGGGGAAGCTTAGAAGGGACGGGAGGGGGCAACCGCCCCCTCGGTTTTTCATCGATAAGTATATATTTTTGCTATTTTATGTACAAAAATTTATATATATTCCGTATCGCCCCCTCGGTTTTTCATCCATAAGTATATATTTTTGCTATTTTATGTACAAAAATTTATATATATTCCGTATCGTCCCCTCGAATGTATTGAGTATCGCCCCCTCTGTAGAATTTTTGAACTCCGCCCCCTCGAGGTTTTCTTTCAAGCTTCGCCATTGCTAACTAATGCACTAATTACTTATAAAAATGAAGAATAGAAAATGGGCAAACAATGCTTCCAAATCAACCCAACCCACCACCCATTTTATCAATACAGAAGAGAACAAATAATCAAGGCCACGTTAATAAAAGCTTTACTTATTCAGAAATGAGACACTGCTTGTAATTGACTAAATTTGTTAACTGGTACGTCCCAAACTTCCAAACTGCATAATGAGATTATATCCGGACATCGAGAGTGAAAAGTGATTTTACAATAAATACCATAGGAAACAAAGGGCTACCTTGACTGCATGGATGAATCATGGAACATTTCACAAGAATCTTTTAGACCCAATCTTATGAAGGATCCAAGTTTCGTCACTAAAAATGCAAATAGCTACACAACATATAACTTGTTAGATTAGAAGAAATCTATTTTTTCAGAAGTATAATTAAGGCTAGGGATCATTTGAGAATTGCGAAACATAAATGGTATAATGATCAGTTATGTTCAAGAAAAGATCGGATAACTTAAGTAGTTTAAGCCTTTGTTTCACATTATCTTGAGAGCTCATAAAAACTAACCATCTCAGCAGTATTTAGCTAAATAAAAGGTCCAAACTATTCACAGTGGTAGCCTCAAATCAATTGCCTAAATATATATCTTTAAGAAAGTTATTATAACATACAAAACACAATTAGATGAACCACTGAAATCTTCCAAGTTCGAAGTAATTCAAACAAAGCATAGATTAAATGTGCACCTCTTTTTTCTAAAAAAAGGAGTTGAAGTTTTGAACAAAGTTTGGTGCAAAAAACCTCAGGCCAAACAGATTCATTGCAAGATCTTTAAGAAAGGCCTTGAACATAATTCTGGAAGGATCTTTAGTGAAATGTGTTGTCGTGATTTAACTACTAAATGGATTTAACTTTAGAATACCCATAAACAATAGAACTGAAGAAGAAGGTGTAGAGTATGCTAATTAAATTCATTACCTGGTAAGATGTGGAACATATCGGCGAGGATTTAAGTTTTGTATTAACCCTAATTTATCTTCAAACCTAACAGGCCTCTGGATCTTCAATTCAATCTCTGGTCACTTCATCGCCCCGATCGTTTCCATTTCTACTCTCTACATCAATCTAAGAAAAACCCTAAAATTGAACAGAACGTTACCTTCGACCATAGATGCTGCGACATACCTTCGACCATAGATGCTGCGCCGGTGAAGGATGGAATCGGGATTCGCCTTCTGGATCATCAATTCAATCTTTGGTCACTTCATCGGCCAGATCGTTTCCACCTCTACTTTCTACATCGATGTGGAATCGGGAGAGGGAGAAAGAGAGGGCTTCGAGAAGAGAAACCCGATCTTCACCTTCGACCATAGATGTTGCGCCGATGAAGGATGACTTCGATGTGGAATCGGGAGAGGGGGAAAAAGATGGCTTCAAGCAGATTTGGATGGCTTCAACAAAGGTTTTGATCGAAGATAGGGTTATTATTGAAGATCGGGTTATTAGAAGTCGGGTGGGTCATAAACCATCCGAGAAATAAGAGGGGTAGATTTGGAGGGAAATTAATGGTGAGATGAACATAAGAATGACATGTGTCCTTAAATCTTTTCTTTTATATATAAGTATGGTATGGTATGATATGTATGATTTGTACGATTTTGTAAAAATTTAAATATTATTGTAATTTTTATTAGATTGTATGAAATTAGATGAATAGCAAGATATTGTATGTAGTTGTTTTATACTTTTAGGCGTTATTAATATTTTTAACTTGCTAACATATCATTGATTCATTGACAAGGCAAACATACCACATGCACAACCCTCCAATCAATTTCTAACCAAATAATAAAGGCCCCACTCTTTTTTTTTTTTTTTTTGAACAGCGATTTCTCAGTCGAACCTGATGCTCAGCCCACCACGATGACTCAGTGTCTCTGAGAGTGTCTCAAGTCTGCGGGTGCGAGCGAGTCAGGACACCACCTCCTTGCCCCAGTTCGGGGGAAACCCGGCCTGCGAGCAGCCACCGGTAAAACCCCCTCCCCAAAGTTTCGAACCTGGGTCGCTAAAAGCTTCCCAAGCCCAAAGAGCTTTGAGGGTACCAAAGAAACAAATAATGTCATTGGTGAGGTTTGAACTTGAGTCCCTAGAAACTCAAGCCAAAGCCCCAACCAACTCCACTAGATGCTATTGGTAATAAAGGCCCCACTCACCTCCACCGAGTTTGACAGAGTCATGACTCAGTTACTGAGTTAACTTTAATCACATGTAGCAGGACTCGGTCATTATGCATGAATGGGATATGTGGCCCCTCACCATAAACAAAAGTGATCCCTAAATATTGCATGTTTCCCCTCCTAGAGCTCATAATATTTTGTTGACTAGTAATAATCTCCACTCAAACAACCTTCCTACCCTCTTTGGCCCTTTCTCCTTCTCTTCTCTTTTATCTACTTCATAACACACACTCTCATCTTCTCCATTTTTTCACTACAAAATGTCCTCTAAAATCTATCAAATTCTCTCCACCTTCTTTCTCTTCATAACCTTGAATTTCGCGGTTGCTTCGATGGATCAAGAATGTCCATATCCATGCTACCCACCACCGATTGGCGGTGGTACTGGTGGTGGAGTAAACAATCCTCCAAAAACCACCTTTCCACCGCCTTCTCAGGCGGGTTATTACCCTCCACCTTCCTCATTATTCCCATATAACCCTCCAAACCCTAACTACTACGGAGGTGGACCGCCACCACCCGACCCTATAGTTCCATGGTTCCCTTATTACTACAAGAAGCCACCTCATAGCACTGATAAAGATCAACCTTCATCAACAGGCAGCCGAAAACGGTCAACAGTCATGATCTTCTTTGTCAATCTTCTTGTTTTATCATTGTTGTTACTTGTTGGTTAAGTTAGCTATGTGCAATGATGCTTGATCAATCTTTGAATCTTAATTTCTGTTTCTTTCTTCTGTGAACTTGAGGGGTAGAGACAAAAAAAGTGGTGAAGAGATGACAGAAGAATAGAATGGTGACACAAGAATATTGACAACTTTTTCTCTATTTTATTCTTGTTGATGGTTTAATTTATCATCTGGATTTTTAATATTATTGTTTCAAATCATTGATGTACAATGGTGGGTTCTTGGAATCTTGAAATTATTTGACATATCATTATTTTATTTTTCTTTAACTCTTCTTTTAAAATTTTCCATAGGATTTGTTTTAAATCTCTTGATATAAAAAACAGTTGAAAGCAGACTGGCATATAATTGATGCTTTTTTTTTTTAAATGGGCATCTAATAATAATAATAACTAGTTTTAAATCTAGCCCCGCGTTGCGGCGGAACCGGTATAAAATAATAGCTTGTTTAATTTTTAACAAAAGATTGGGGCGGAACCGGTATAAAATAATAGCTTGTTTAATTTTTAACAAAAGATTGATTATATAAGTGTGCAAAGACAAAAATGATGTTTGTGAAAGAAAGCAAACAACAGGAAAATCTTTTGTGAACAATTATAAGTTTTTAGACTTTAGACAGGGTGTGCTTTGCGACGCAGATTATTAAGGAGATGTTCAAATATATATGTTTCGAACACATAATGCTTGTCGAAAAATTGATTTTTAAAAGTACATGGAATTGCATAACCAAACAGTTTGAGAAAATCGAACACATAATGCTTGTCGAAAAATTGATTTTTAAAAGTACATGGAATTGCATAACCAAACAGTTTGAGAAAAATGAATAATAAAATATAGAATAGCAAGGTAAATGTATCCTTATTTAGAAGGTTTTCCAATATTTATGAGGTTTTCCAATGATCTTCTTCCTATATATATATATATATATATATATATATATATGTGTGTGTGTGTATATATATATATATATATGTGTGTGTGTGTATATATATATATATATGTGTGTGTGTGTGTGTGTGAACCCGTAAATCTAGGTTTAAAACTAAAAACGCTTTTAAAATGACTCAAGGAAAACAAAAATATATGAAAATATAGAATCGCAAGGAGAGCGTATCCTTATAAAGAAAACATATATATATATATATATTTAGATTTTTTTAACCGGTAGAATTTTAATCCGAAAGTACGAAAGAACATGTTGATGATTAAGATAAGAAAAAAAAATTTATACAGAAAAAAAATATATATATATGGAAATTTGAAGAGGAAAAAAAGGTCCACAAGATTCAAATCTGGACTGGTTAAGTGTCATACTTATAGCATTAAGGTAAGGTGGTTAAAAGAAAAAAAAAGAAAAAAAAACCATTAACGGGGCTGAACCTAGGTGAATAACCGGTTTCGCGCCAAAGCACTTATGGGTTTGATCATGCTTGGTCAAAACTTGTTTGACCTTAAAGCGGTTTGGATTATAAATCGGTTTGGTGGTTGAAAACCTAGGCCCTGTTCGTACCGATATGGCCAGTATGAAACATGTATGATTCAACCCAGTTCTTGAAATTGTTTTTTAGAATTTTTTTAATATTTTCAGATACATTTATAAAGTAAACAAAATTACTAAAATTCTTTTTTTTTTATTTAAAGTTTAAAAACTACAATACAGTAAGAAAATATAAATTACAATACATTGAAAAACAACATAGGTGAAATAAGTTTTTTTTAACGTCTTCTCGTTTTCTTGAGTTTCAAAGTTTTGTTTTATTCTTCTGCGCTTGAACCTGAGTTTCAAAGTTTTGTTTTTAATCGTCTCCTAATCGGTCATTGAGGTCGCCAATTGAGCGTCAGCCGCGTCCTCTTATATCTTGATTTCATATTCTAATTCGCCTCTCGTTTTTAATGAAAGTTGTCGTTAAAAAAAAAATTCTAATTCGCCTTCGAGTACGGCTATGTGTTGTATACGTTCCACCGTGTCTATGTAAAGCAAATCGACACCTCTAAGATGCGGATGTGACCTTCTTCTTCGTAATGTTGTTTGAAATAAACTCTTTATTCATAAGTTATTTAGTATTTATTAATAGTTTATTGTTTTTTTTAACAAATAAAGTGTTTAGTTATTCTTTAATATGGTTTATAATAGTTTATTGTTTTTTTAACAAATAAAGTGTTTAGTTATTCTTTAATATGGTTTATAATAAGGGAAAATTTCTAAAATCTTAGTTTTACCAATTATCCTCAAAAAAGTATTTGGAAAACACTAAAAATCATGAACTCATTAGTTCAACTTCAAACGGAGCTCTAGGGCTTACCATTAAGAAAAAATCAACAAAAAAAATTAAAGGTGGGGAGAAGCTTCGAAACCTGGCCTGGGGCAAACAAACACCAAGTTTTTAGCAGTGGGCTAGATTAAGTTTTGTTAATATGATTCAAACAGTTCCTATAAAACATATACAAAAAGTCAAAGCAACCACCCACACAAACATGTTCCCTACTTTGACCTTGCAAATAATATATAGGTAATTGATTAGTTTAAAGACTCGATGTTAACTTTTTCTTGCACTTGTTTTTTCATTTCCTTTTCAACAAATAAAAGATACTTTATATTCCATGTCAGTTTAAATAATCCTTTCTCTTCTTTAAAGTCTTACCATGTCCCTTTGCATTGATTTTTTTAATGTAGTTCAACTAGAGATCGACCGCGCGTTGCTGCGGTATTTGAGGTTGAATATAATTTTAATTTTATGAGTTTTGTATATTAAAATATAATATAATAGAGATCAACCGTAGGCTAAAAAAGGAATACAAACAAAATCAAGCCACATACTCTAAGATAGCAAGTGTTAAACACCTTGTTGACAAAGAAAATTGAGTATAATCTACCGAATCTATGAAGTATGGATAGCATAAATGATACCTAATGAGTTTGTACATATGGATCATAAATACCATTGCATAGAAATAAATAAAAATTCATATCCAAATAGAACTAAACTCACCCATATGTTGATTATTCAGCCCTACGTGCGCAAGCAAGGTCAACAACTTGAGATATTAGGTCCTATACCGAAAATTGAAACCTGGAAATTAGGTAAAGCAATTCTATAAATTACAACTACATACACAACCTAAACCCAAAATATAGGGCAAAATCGAAGAATAAACGCAAGATCGAATCCTATAGGTTAACGTTTAATGATCGTACACAGACTTAGGTTGGAGCAGTAAACAAAAAAAATTAGCGTAAACATAAACCCTAACCTCTAGAAGCACATGAAATCGAAGACTGTTTGAGATAAAGAGAGTCAGTCAGCATAACGAAGATAGATGTTGGAGATGATGAATGCGTTGGACTATGAAAGCTAGGAAGATGTAGGAGAAACACGTATTTGGATTCATTAAGAAAAAGAAATACGTGTATTGTGCGGCCTAAAAAACCTTTAAGGGAACCGGATTGTGAGAAGGGTTCGAACTCTCGTTATGTAGCATAATAAGAGAGCCTAAAACAACTCAGCTGCAAAGGCAAATGATATAAGTTTTGGTTAATAATATATACAAGGCTTTAACCCTCGCGTTTCGCCCTGTGCCAAAAGTTGTAAACTAAATCAAGACTTTATAGACGAATCAGAAACTTAATGGGTTTATATGTTTTTTTTATATGGCACACACATCAAACTTCTTCGTTAAATACTATCTTATTTAACTTAGTTATCAATTTAGAATTTGATTTGTTGGTCTGAGTGCATGTTGTCTATTCTTCAGTTCATTGTTTCAAATGAGTGTCTACATATATAGTATTCACATAGTAGCCAAAGTTTCCTTCTACATATATAGTATTCACATAGTGGTCAAAGTTTCCTTCAATACATTAGAAGTTACAAATATGATCTACACATTCGATTAGGTACGATGCGCTAAATTATCTACATATGGTAGATAAAGTAACTTTATATATCAAATGAATACATGTAAAAGAATACATAGAAACAAAAGAAGCTAAGTTGCATGACTTAAAACATATCAAAGTTAAAAAAAAGCTAATGAAGTCGTGGATCAAATATATAGTATATAGAAGTGGTATAATTTGAAAAAACTTAAAAAACACTTTCCAAATATACACGACAAAGTCAATGCCATCCTAAACCACCAAGCCACGATATAAAAACCATAAAACCCCCATGGTTGTAATTTACAGTAGTTCATGATCCGTTTGAACTACTGTAAATATCGAAAATAAGTTTTCTCTTGATATTTACAGCTACAAACTGTAGTTCAAAACGAAAGCGTCATACCTTACGTTTTTAACTAATCTAATTGCCTTTTAAAATCATTCCCATTACAGTAGTTCATATATGTAGCACTTATGGTTAGTGCCTTACAAAAGAATGGGGTCTAAGCATTTCAAATCACTTTGACTGAAGCTTAATCTGTTACATAGCTAAAAACAAATGCTTAAGCTTTTATACATGTTAGAAGTAGCTTGAAGAGGCATCAATTTTCATAAGAACCTTTAATGATGGAATATAGAGATTTTGGCAAAAAAACATCAACAAAAAAGATAAATGCCCTCATGATGTTGGAAAAGATAATACATAAAGGAAACTCTTAAGCAATCAATGGTACCTTTATCCATTCCGAATGAATTGGTATCGAAAATTTCAAGTACCTTGCAACCTCAACTTCGCTGTGGAACAATCTGATATACATATACCTGCAACCAAGCATTGTAATTTTATTGATAGTTCCCTAAACATAAATATCATAAAACTTTGTAATCTAAAGAGTCATGACACGATCATTCTACAGAAAGTTTCATCAAAATCACACTAATTAGATAAGTTCCAGTAATAGTCTTACTTTTTTCCCCGTCGTCGTCGGCACTTAAATCAAAACTTTTATCAGCAAAAATTGGGCAAAACTTGATTGCAATGTAATCATAGTCTCTAGAATTTAGTCTAGAATGTGTGGATGTTATTAACCATATATGCAGTTTAGTAACAACCCTTTTTAATTAGCATAAGACAATAACCAAAACACATATTGACAGTGCAGAAATATGTGGATTTAAGCGTAAAGCCAAACTCATTGATTTATAGAGCTAACTAAGAATTGGACAAAGAGTTCATCAGTTGTGATAACATATTTCATACAAAGTCATGCAATCACTAATTCAAAAACCAAAGCAGTGAACAACAAAGTATAATCAAGTTTTAGCGAAGGTGAACTCCATATAAAAAACCGAACAATCATATTTTAGTTTCATCAGCAAGGGCATTCACTGAAAATTCAATAAATTTCATTTGTGCTACCTTTGTTGTAAAGATAAGGGCAACATAACCCTGCAAGAGTTGAGGCACTTAAGAATGTGATAATGCAGCTCTACAAATGGTAAACGGAAAGCATGCGACCAAATGCGATCTAGATCACCCTAAATCGATAATATTATCTGGAAGACACAAAATCAAACTGTAAAATAAGTGTGTTAACCCTCATCAAAATACAAAATGAGAAGTTGTCTTGAAAACCCCCTGAATGAAGAAAATAGTGAAAATAAAAAAGAAATAAAGATATATACTACTGACCAACAAATCAATTAGAAGATTTCTTGGCTACAAATTTCCATACCAACAGCCTTGTATTCCATTGATTTTCATAGCCACCGCCATCGCTTGAAATAGAGCTCCTTCAATTGTGTTATGACAACGACAAAAAAAGTAAATCAAAATTGTAGCCTTTGTTAGAAAACCAAGACGGTGATGGAACACAATGCGAAGAGAAAGTGGTTACTCAGGCCTTCACCAGAGGAGCAAGAACAGATTCACATATCGTTCATCTTATGAAATCAAAATCGTTGTAGTCTCTAGAGAGAGATAAACTACATCTTGTCGTTGTTACATCCAGCGACCAGAAATTTTGGATACTATAGAGAGAACTACAGAAACGTCGTCGCCTGTCGGCGTATCCAAGAGAGAGAGATTTACGTCTAACAGCAATATTCAAAAGAATCAGAAAGGAAGAAAACCCCCTCAAAATTACAACAAAGCGACATACCTTTCGTCTCTAACAGAGACGTATTAAAAGGTAGAAAGACGATGGCTGCATGTAACAGTCTCATAGAGACAACAGGCGATCGAGTCGTAGAAAACACAAATCGAAGTCCAATTAACCCCTCACGCCTCATGAAAGTAAAGGGGCTAACCACAAATGCCACGAAATTCTACCAGATAGACAGAGAGATAGAAAAAATTGTCGCCGCTTCAACGTCTGACATCGAATCCGCCAAACAACGACGGTCGTCATCGGAGACATAGCAACAACAGGAAACCCTTCGATTAGGGTTTCTTTTCACACACATGCGTGATGTCGTAGACGAAGGCGAACATCGAAACATACTTCTTCCTCTAGACAGAAAACAAAGACGAAGGTTTAGAAAACCCTATCACAAAACATCCCCAAAGAAATGAAGAGAAGGCCAAACAGAGCTTTTGTCATTATAGAGATAGAAAAGATAGAGAGATATAGAAGACAATAAAATAGAGAGAGAGATTTTAGCTGTAAATATCGATAGATATTGATAATGTTAAAAAAGAAAGAAAAAAAAAAGGAAAAGAAAGGGTGAAAACGCGAAACCATAGGTGATGTTGTACTTTGTATATATATACAATTTAGTTATATATAAAGAGTTATATATTCTAAGCCATCATTATGATTGCATATTAACCTTTAAGCCATCATGGGCTGCATCTAGAATAACAAATGCACAAACGAGACCGTGCTAGGGACGAAAAATAAAGAATATTAAGAAAAAACGAAAAGAACAGGGGGTTTTCAAAGCAACCGGATTCTACAGTTACTCAAAATTTAAAACACACATCAGTTATAACAAATTTAGCATATAATGGAGAAAACTTTGTTAAAAATTTTAGTAAAAATATGTTTTTTACTAATATTAAAAACACAAATAATAGTTATTATATATTTATATATACGTTATATAATTAACTATTTTGGGGTTTAGGTTCTATTTTGTGAGAGTATCACAACGAACCAAATAGTGTTTAAAATAGAGATAAGATGGATGAGAAATCAAGCTCAAAGTTGGGTGGAAAAAAGAAAGAAAATAGATTTACAAGTGTGGTACCATGGAAACTTATCCCACATTGGTGGGGAAGGTAAACCTTGAAAGGTTTATAAGGAGGAACGTCCCAACACTTTGATGACCTACTTTGCATTTCGCTTTCCGCAGGCCACTAGAGAGCTACCTCTTTATTTTTGGCTTAACAGGCGGACACGCGCAGGTTCTTCCAGATGAGTAGTTGATCCGGATGGCGAACACTGCAAGTGAGTGGGGCAAGGCGCATACCAAGTCGAGCGAAACAGTAGGCCCGCACGGGACATTGCAACACCAGTCCACAACGCGGGTGCAAAACCACGTAGCTGGTGGCACCGCTACGCTGACGTGGGTGAAGCAGTGTGACGCACAGAAAGCAGTTCGTCTGAATACGTGTGCCAGGCTGTTTCCAATAATTGGTCAAAGACCCACATTAAATCCATTAAAAGCAATTTTATTGTTGTAATAAAGTTGTTGTTTTTACTATGTCAAGAGAGCTATATATATGAACCTAATGGTTTATTTGCAAATGCACCTTTTACACATACGAATTACTATGTCTAGAGAGCTATATATATGAACCTAATGGTTTATTTGCAAATGCACCTTTTACACATATGAATTCGGGAGCACTGAATTCTCACTTTGTAGAAACACTTGAGAGACGTACTCTCAACTAGAGTTATGTATCTATAGAGTTTCTCACCTCTACCACATTCTTCCTAAATTAAAACACCATAAGAGAGGAGTGCTCTCGAGCACAAGAGATTGTCTATCTCTGTTATTCTACCTCAGTGGAACCTCGGGTGCGAGAACAACTTCACCAGTACAATTACTCTTCTGTTTGTTGTACCATGAGAGACAAACGGATGCTCGTGTAGCCTACATAATTTCCAATATTCATGGTGATCAAGAATTCAAGATGCAAGTAAAGTATGCTGCTCAAGGAAAATGGTTTACTACAGGAAAGGCACATTAAGGGTAAAACACCATCAATATGTGATGAATGTAGAAACAAGTTGTTCATCAAAATAGTGGTATGCATAAAATATGTGTGGCCACTTATCTAAATTTCTTAGATTAATTTCAAACATTTTTAATTAAAGTGAAACAAGGTGTGGTGTCGATGTGTTAAATTTTGTATAAACAAAAACACAGTTAAGTTTTACAAATAGAAACCAACCAAGGGACAAAATCATAAGGATAAGTGTACCCGTCATGTATAATACATTACTAGTATTCTGTTAAGATCTCGATGTCAATCCGTGTATGCTTATTCAAGCTCCTTATAATCAATCTTAATTAATATCTAGCCGATGTAAATAATTTGGAATAGCAATTATGAAATTAAAATTAGTTAAAGCAACTAAACAAGTAAAACAAACAAACAACCGAAAAGCTAAGTGAGTTCACACATGGAGAATGAATAACCTAGGTGTCGAATCCTAATAACGATCCACTAACATCTATGAATGATTTAAACTTATGAGAACCGCTATCCACTTAAACTAGATCCTACCTGAGGTCTCTAATCGATGGACAACTAAGCAATTGGAATCAAGAATACTATAACTATAGACACATCATAGCAGTATAAACCCTAACAATTAAGAACAAACAACTATATATGCTGAAGTGAAAAAAATGGCTAGCTACATATCTAAGGCATGTTCAAGGCTCCGTAGCAACGTAGAAAAACGATTAGCAGGTGGCCGAATTTTCATCTGGCGACTCATAAAACAGCAGGTGGCTAGTTTTGAGTTCTATTTTAGTAATATCAGGAGGTTAAAGGCCTATGAAGAAAGGATTTGAGGCAAGGAAAACTAGGAGAAGATCAAGGAAAATTGTTACTTTCACAATCATGTGACAAAAATCGCAGTCGATGGACTGATGGTGCAAGTTTTGACGATCGACCGAATAATCAAGGACGAGGTCGTGGGAATGGCAGAGCTAAAGGGTACCAAAACAACACAGTCAATGATCACGAAGAGTTTCCGGGTAGGAAACACAGATCGATATGGTCTAAGTTTCCAAGTAGGAACAAGAGCCAGTGTTGTCCATCGCAAACGAGTCTGAGGACGTTATAGAATTGGTTTTTGACAGGGGGTCAATGAGCATGAGTTTAAATGATTTTGACGGCCATAAAGGAAAACTTGAAAGAATTGTATTGCAAGATTAGAGGTGATTGTTGGACTAATCTTGTAATTGATTAAGAGTTAATTAGTACATGTTTATTAATTATTTTTATAGAGTTAGTATTAGGCTAGAATTGAGTTTTAAGATTTTATTGGTTTTAAATTTATTTTCTTTCAAGTTTAGTTAGTATAAATAGTGATCTATGGAGTCTTTATAAATTGTTCTGGTTAATTATATTTTATGAGTTGATTTACATTCCAGGTATTAATGTGAGAGTCATTAAGAATTTAATAAAATCAACACTTTCATAAGTAAAAGTCAAAAATAAAAAGTAAACACCCATCACAAATCATCTAAACCTAGATGATTTCAGCAAATTGGCCAAGCATATTGGTACCATCCGAGAACATCAAATCTTAAAATAGAGCTCATAAGTAAACCAAATTAATTAAAACTAGAAAAACTAATGTTCAATAATTAAACAAGTAAACCAAATGGCTTCCAAGAACTCCAGAATTTCTTGTGTATTCGTGGGGCATTTTTCTCGTTTCTTTCATTCCTGTTTTTCTGATATACGTGAGCCCAAAATATCAGCCCCAGCCCACTTCACTTTGTATTTGCTTCTATGATTTTTCAAGCTCAGTCGGAGCCCATCTCTAGGCCATATATCCAGTAACCCAGCCCCACAATTCCTTTATCAAAAGTCCAACTACAATTAATTTTGCTTCCCACGCGTCACGTGATATTCCTTGCTAATCGGGCTACTACGATTTCGTATTTTATAACACTCAGAAACTCGTCAACCTTTAAAATGAATCCATATTGTGCAATGAGATTAAGTCCATCCGATTTGTATTAATATTATGTGCATTTCATTTGAGATTAGGGGTGCGAATTTTTGACATGACATAAACCTAACTTGAAATTTTCGGATTGAATCCGTGAACCCGTTTAGCTAAACGGTTCACGTTCGGGTCGTACCCGTCGGGTTAATCCATTTAACCTATTTATTTAATAATTTATATTTTTAAATGTGTACTATGTCATAAATTAAGTTGGCACTATAAGTTTTATCAAAGTTTAAAACTTAAAAAAGAAATTAATATAAATTTTTATTATTTAAATATAATTATTATGTATATATATTTTTACTATTTACGTAAAATTATAATTTTAAAGCATTAATATTTTCAAAAAAAAAAATCGGGTCAAACGGGTGGTGTTTAGGTTAATCCGCAAATATTTGTCTCATGTTCGAGTTAATGTGTGTGACATGGTTTCCCGATTCGGGTTCATGTCAAAGTTTTTGGGTTCGAATCACGACCCGTTTAACACCCTATTTCAGATGAAAGTATGCTCTCGAGATTAGCGTAATTACGTTCGTTCTTATTTGAGATTAAATATAATAGGAATTATATAATATAAACCAATCCAAATGAGGAATAATTTTTCGGGTTTATGTGTATAACTTAAGGCACATCGCTTCGTAGTTTACACCGTTCCTCCGAAAAAGTTTATATACTGATTTTGGCCCCATGTATACCAAGTCCAGTTTTTCTTGAGTTTTTGTTCAAACTCCGCCACTACACATCAGGTGTAATGATATATATCGTATTTTAAAATTAAACGATTGATTTTAATTTTAGTATTTTTAATATAAAGGGTAATTTAGTCATTTTATATAAACTAACATATTATCTAAGAGATGTAGCAATGGGGACGAAATGTGTTAAAAACATAAACCATATATTAAAATCTAGACAAATTGGATTTTAATAATCCAAACTATAACTTATTACCCGATAATAATCCAAACTATCAGTTTGGCTAGCAGTAGTCTCAACTTTCATTTTCATTATCAGTAGCAGTCTTAGTCCCGAAACATCATATATTTACACATGATTTACACTTGTTTTTCCCTTTGTTTTTGCTTTTATGCTTCATTTTTTGTTCAGATTCATCATTACGAGCCAAAAATCAAGTGTAAATGTATGATGATTTTGCTACTAAGATTGCTCCTGATAACGAAAATTAAAGTTGGGACTGTTGCTGGTCAAACTGATAGTTTAGATTATTATCGGCCAATAGGTCATAGTTTTGATTATTAAAATCCAATTTGCCAAAAACTAAGCCGTTTAGATTTGTTTTTATTTTTCTTGTTATGATTCTTACCCGACACACATATATACATATAGATGAAGATCTAGTACAAAGGCATATTTGTATGCGAAGCCAGGAGTGCCGGACAAGTGTAGTTTTATATTTTTACACGGATGAGCTTTCTTGTCATTTTACTTGTTTTAAGTGGTAACTCTTTCATTGCTTATTTAAGGAACTGCGTTATTTATACTTCCTCATGCGTGATGTTGTTGTTTTAATTATAATGTTTGCGTTATATGTAAGCCCATGAAGTTGTAATTAAAATTATAGGATAACAATACATAACAATAAAGTTGTAAAAAATGCTCGACGGTTGACTGAGGTTAAGGTATTAATCGGTGATTAATCGAAGATCAATCAATAATTAATCGTCTTTGACAAAAGGGTATAGCGGCGCAACTTATTAACCGTTTGCCTTCTATCTCCTTGCGATTTGCTATGAATCCAATAACAATATGGTTTGACAAAAGAAAAACATAAATTTTAATTATCTTTGACATGATTTATCGGTAATCAGTTAAAGACCACTAAGCGATTAGTCGGAGGCTTGGCGGGATTTTTACAACCATGCTTGTGTGATAATGAAATATATCATGCGTACAATGGTAACGTATGAAAAACATCAAATGAATTATATTTACTTTTTGCGTTATTTATAGTAAGACTTGCATGATAAACAGCTAAACGGAAGACTTTGAATCTCTCAGGATTTATTATAATTTATTAATACTTGCATGATAACCATATATACCATGCGTGATTAATATCCAAGGAAACTTCAAAAGTGTTTAATATATAAGAAAACTTTTAAAGTGTCTAATAATACTAGCATGATAACCATATATATTATGTGTGATTAATATATAAGAAAACTTTAAAAGCGTTTATTGATATCCTGAATATTTGTTGCTTGATGACGTTGCTATCTTTTTGAGTTTTTGTTTCGTAAAAGGACGGTGCTACTCTTTTTTTATTAAATCTTCAATGTAAAATCAAGCATACAACCCGAAACAATTTTTGGCCGTCAGATTCAGAAAAAGACGCAGATCAGTGGCCGATAAGCCTTCGCACGCAATTCTTCCTCCGTCCCGTAACTTTCCGATATATATGTATATATGTATCTATATGTGTATGTGTGTGTGATCCAATAATCAAAGAGGAGGGCCATCAAAGAAATATGGAGGGACAGCCAACAATTCTCATCGGATAATTTCCGGTGCAGGTGTGATTTTATGCTATACTCTCTATCTAGATAACAAAACTTATCCCTTTTTTTCATATCACTTCCATCCCAAATAATTTTAACATTATTACAAGAATAACTAGTTAGTATTTTATCATACAAAGTATCTGATCAAAGAAAACACACACACAAAGTGGTTTCTTGCAAGGAGCTGTCTTCCTCGCGCGTCCCACACGACAATGGTCCCCCGCCACCCACCCATGCCACCATGTCTGCAGCTCACCCAACATCGAAAACGACCCGTTTCTCACTCTCCATCCAACCATTTGGTGACCCGGCATACGACCTCGTTTAGCAGCTTAAATGTGCGTTATCATTTGCACATTTGATGGCCATCAGCCCATCCTAATTAATTAAACATGTCTTAGGTTATGACTTATGATATAAAATATATAGCTCGGAGATTAAATGTATGATAATATTGTTATTATTCAAAAACATTCGTACATTATAAATTGTACGAATAGAATAATAGGATAAGATTTGAGTAATGCAACATGCGATATATATATATATGTCTATTTTGGTGTCTGAACTTGGACAACAAAACGTCGAGGAATGTATATTTTGCCACGTCAAGTGCGACCAATGTAGGGACTCGTGAGCTGCATGGCCATTGTCAACCACACAAAAAAAGATAAAATAAAGGAAATTTGTTCAATTATTTATTGAGTAACAGTTCGATCAGAGTGTTTATATTTTCATTTTTCAATTTGTCCACCGGTTTGATTTTTGATGTAAAGGTTGACTAACTTGCCCCGGTAGTTAGGATCGATGTGAAAGATGCAACAACGGATAAAAAAGAATCCTAAATATAGGTTTTATTATGGGAAAAAGACGAAAATGGCCCTGTTGACCACGGTTGGACGAGAATGTCCACCCTCCACGGTCGCCTTGGCCAAGCACACACGGTCGGACGACTGTCTCACCATCTCCAATTAAAGCGTGCCACGTAAGCGAATCTTCACGAGCAGGACGACCGTGCGCACAAAATCGACGACCGTCTTACATTCCTTCTGCAACGGTCGTGGCGACTGTCTGCCACAATTGTTTAAGTCGCCACGACCGTGTAATTGTTTTTATTATTTAATTCAAAATAAATAAGTGGACGTACGTCCGACCGTGTGTATGCACGGTCGCTCACCTTAACCATACGGTCGTCCCGACCGTATAATTAAATTTTAAAAAAATAATAATAAACGTTCGTCCCGACCGTAGGTATAGTACGGTCGCTTACAGAAACCCACGGTCGAACGACCGTGCAAATAATTTTAATAATTTAAATTTTTAAACAATTAAAATTATTTATTTTTCAATAATTAAAATATAATAAATAATCTTCTTATTTTTACACCTATAAATACAACACAAATTTCACACATTTACCACATCACTTAAACTCACACAACTCACAACTCTCTACATTTTTAATGTCAAACATAACTCGTTCATCTTCAACCAAAACTAGTATTAACAAAAAAAAAACAGATTTTAAATCTTGATTCAAAAGGAAATGTATGTTGTTTTCATGACATTGCTGTAGTTAGAAGAAGATCCGATTTCACGGGTGTTTCTTTTTTTCGGTCTTGATGACATAATTTTATTTTGGATTTGAGGATTTGTGTGTGTATAAAGTGATAAATGAATTATCTCCTATTTATAGAGTTAAAATAAAGTGAGTAAAAAAAATTGAAAAAAAAAAGATAATTTTATACCACGGTCGGTCGACTTTACACACAGTCGCCGACGACCCTCTCCAGAACGGTCGGGCGACCGTCTAATTTAGGTTTTTTTAAAACAAAATATATACGGTCGTGCGACTATAACAACGGTCGACTGCGACCGTGGACTAAAACGACCGTATATTTTTGATTTATTTTATTTTTTTAAACAACGGTCGTGGCGACTCCGACAAGGTTGTCAGACGGTCGGCACGACCGTTGCAGACATATCTGAAATACGGTCGTCTCTGGTAGCGTACGGTCGGACGACCTTGAGTACGTGTATATCCGACCGTGGACTCGATGAGGTGTCACCTTATTATTGGTTTAGAATCACGGTCGGCCGACCGTTGAAGGGATGTCCCAGCCGACCGTGGGGGTGGCTATTCTGGTCCATTTTTTGAAAAGAGGGGACATTCTCGTCCAACCGTGGTCAACAGGGCCATTTTCGTCTTTTTCCCTTTTATTATGATAATTAAGAGTAAAACTAAAAAAAAAAATTATATTTTGCTGGAACTTAAGGGTAACTAATATGTAATTACAGTTAATATAATGATTATCTACCAGTTTGTTTTCTACTATCTGAAGGGTTTCATAACAAATCAATCCATGTAAAAAAAATATGAATGAGATGCTGATGTTTGAGTTTTTAGAGTTTGACATTGCGAAAGTTGCAAAATAGTTAGTACTTGTTCTATACATTGTCTGTAAATAAAACCTTAGAGTGAGACCCATTCTTGATAGTGACTCCTTTCTAACTCAAACATAAGTAGAGAACCAAAAGAATGCGAAACCCCTAACTCACACTAGCACATGCGCGGTGAAGAAATCGTATTCTGATCTCTCCTACTAGAAGTTTGACCATTTATAAGTTAGTCTTCCCGATCTTATATATATATATATACTACCTCCTCTCTGGTATCGAGTGGGACCCATCCTTGATAGTGACTCATTTCTTTTTATTGGTGGAGAGCACACGCATATTTCTCCTGGACACGTGGCATGATCCTATCGATTATGAAGAAATATTATGTGGGCCCCTGAGACGTTATGATGTAACAAACCTCTCACGGGTGGGGTCCGTTCTAGGTGCCCATAGACGGGATCCGAGGCTCACTAATCTGCACCACATCGGGTCGGGCAAGTCCTATTTATCTCCATGTCTCTTCACGCGGTTAATTTAGCGAAAGAGCATAATATGGAGCTTTGATCTTTTGAAAATGTTACACTACATCTTCGACTAAAACTTCTTGTATAACTATTTCTCAATGTAAAAAAATGCAAGAACCGTTCATGTATCCATTTCCAATCTGATTACGTAAAGATTTTAGAAGATGTATGATATCACATGAACATTAATTGTTCATGGAGAGTTCTTAATGACTATAGCTATTTTTTATGAATGTGACAGGTGAGTTCTACTCTACGAACACTCACACCATTATAATAGGATGATCGATTATAAACAGGGGCGGATTCAATATATGGGCACCGAGTTCACAGGAACCCAGTGACTTTCCAATTTTTAGTGTAAATACGTATCGAAAACGACGGGTGAATCGGGATATTTTCGGCCAGTGAATCCATATGTATATTACGAGTGAATCCTCTTACAAATATTCACTTTAGTTCTGCTGGTAAGGCGCTGAGGTTTTACAGACTTGGTCCCTTGTTCGATTCCCGTAGGTGACCATATTTAGCCGGTTTTTTTGCTTTTTTCCTCTTTTACTTAATTTTTTTTAAATAGATACCCTTATTAGGGTTTTAAACCAAAAAGGTCGATGTTTCCCCCAAAATCCCAAATCATCGTTGTCGCTCGTCGCTCTCTATCTCCCTCCTTCAATTCCTTCAGCCGTCGGCCGTCGCAGCCTGGTTCTCCCCCTCTCCGGCGTCGCCACGCCTGGGTCTCCGAATCTCCGGCGCCTGGTTCTCCGGCGAAAGCTTCACGGAACGTCGCAGGCTCGCAGCAGCGTTTTCTTCAGCCCGTCGCAACAGGGTTTTCTTCACTTAAAATCTTGAATCCGTAAGTCACTTGATTACTTGAACAGCATCAATTTTTTTTATTAACAGCCCCTTTTTTTAGTTTTATAATGAACGAGATGGTGACCCGCCCGCGCGTTGCGACGGGCCACCCTGTTGCCTGTTTAAGATTTTGTAGATGCATTTGTTGCACATAAGAACTTAAAAAAGGATACTAAATTGACAGTATAAGAAAGAATAAAAGAAACTATAAACATGAAGTTTGTAAAATTTTGCTTTTCAAAAAATATATAGCCACCAAGTTCTTAACATCAAAAAATATATAGCCACCAAGTTCTTAACATCAAAAAATATATAGCCACCAAGTTCTTAACATCATAAAATCATAACTGGCTTCTTTTTATAAGATTAAATGCACATGTATGTTACTATGTACATGTCACCATCGTAAGAATGCATGCTTGTAACCTTTTTTTTTAATTTCTATCAAAGCTTAATCTAATTGTAAGAAAAAAATCAAAGCTTAATCTAATTGTAAGAAAAATCTGCTACTCGAATTCTAGAGATAAGAAAACTTTTTACAAATAAAAATGTATAATGAACCCATTTTCAGAGCTAGTCTGCTTATACAAAATAAAACCAACAGAGAACGAAAGGGAGACAACTGCTTTTCCTCCTTCTACCAGATTAGGGTTATGTAAACCCTAATATAAATCGTCATCGCCACTGTGATCGAAACATAAGGAAAATACTACTAGATCTGAAAAATGGGCTCAGACCAAAGTCATCATCGCCACCGCCTCGAACCAAAACCAACAGAAAGCATTTAGGGCATCAGAACAGAAGAAAAATCCAACTACACCGTAAAAATGAGCTCAAACCAAAGTCATCATCGCCCTCATGATTGTCTGTCGTCTCAAAACCCAAACCCACAACAGAGGCTCAGCTTCATAGCCACAAAGAACACCAAATAGGGTCACCATAAAAAAGAATCCAACAACATCAGACATATAACTTTCGATCTAAACCAAACCATCAACAATTACAATAGATCTGAGATAATAGATGAGTAAAACCTTCATCGTCTTTAGCCATCGTAAACGACAGCACCCGAACCGCTCATAATCGACGAAAGCTGCGATAAACGCCACGCCGCCGCCGGTGAGATCATCGCGAGGGCAAACCGGCAAAAAGAAATCAAACAAAACACCCAACTCGCTCATAACCGGCAACGGCTGCGTTAACCGCCGCGCCGCCGCCGACAATATCACAGCGATCATATCTAATTAAGAACTGAACAATCAAAACTCTAAAGCACGAACCAAAACATCTAGATTAAAAGTGAAAACAAAACCTTGGTATCCCGCAACTCAAAAAGGGGGAAGACGACAACGGACAATTGCAATTTGAAATTGGAAGGTGTGATGCGATGGAATAGAGAAATAAGAAGGATCTGTCATCTCCGGCGGAGAGGATGCGATCCTCTCACTCCCAGTGATCAACTGCGGCTCCGATTTGTTCTTAGGCGACCTTGAGAATTTAGGTTTTGTGAAAACCTCTTTTTGGATGGTTCAATCGCAGGTTTTGTGAAAACCCCTTTTTGGATGGTTCAATCGCAGAGGTGTTTAGACAGAGAGATGATTCTAGAGAGAGAGAGTAATGCGACCAGAACTTATGAGTGAGATGCGAGTTTTGAGAGAGATGAGACCACAATTCGCTTTGTATTGTATGAGAGAGAAGAGACTATAATAAATAGTGAGAGTGATAAAGACTCATCGCCCACCGCCTCAGATATCCAATAAGATAGAAACATTTATCATTGAACGTGTCACCTACTTGGTTGTTGATATGATGTGTTAAAGGGTATAAAGTGTCAAAACCACAAAGTCTTGTGGTCAAACTCTGAGAAATCAAAATGATAGCGTAGCGGATAGCAACCTTGATCTATGTCAAGAAGAAACCCTAGAAGCCAATAACCGGCCCTAGAAAACCTTGGATAAAACCTCCAAGCAAAAAGGAACTTTATTATCAAAAACAACCTCCTAAATAATTAATTACAAAGTTCTTAAATAGTTAAACAAAAACTTGGAAAACAAGATAACATCTAACAAGGAAAGTATTAAATAATAAGTAAACTATTTAAAATAAAATATTGATCAAATCTTCAACCCGATGGAGACGGGTCTCTGACTTCTGGACGGGCTCGGGTCGTGTTCCTCTGGATCGCCATCATTCTCCCCGTCTTCGAAAAACTCGTCCTCGAGTTTCATTGTTGGATCAGGACCCCCGGGATCAAACGGAAGATTATGGTTTGTCTCGGACGACTTTAAACACACACCATTGGAACCGGCGGGTCCCGGGTCTATCGGGTTACCGGTGCCTCCGACCTTCTTCCCCTTCTCCCCGTCTTCAAAAAAGACTCGTCCTCGAGTCTTGAGAATGTCGAAGAGATCAACCATTTTTATCTTAAACCTACTTGTAATAACGAACCACACCTGAGAAAAATCATTCTTCAAAGAACTAACCCGAAGTCTACTCACCACCGATTTATAAACCTCGAATTCCAAACTGATATGTGGATAAATATTAAACTCCGCGTTACCATTAAGATTATATGTATCTATAATTTTGGCACCAACCTCACCGTGAAAGTGTAAATATACTAGATGCACCCTTATCTCAAAATTTTGAAACCCTATTATTTTAGGATTTTCCAAAAGCTCCGGTTCGAGTTTTACTATTCGGGCCATTAAACGTGAATTTATATATGCATCAAAACCCTTGAGTTGTGGGAAGATATGTTCATCTTCTGGATAATAATATGCTCTCAGAAAGGTTTTCTTATGGGTCCACCCATGCATCATGTTGAATGCTAAAACGTCACCACCATGATATGTTGAATTTGTTTTATCCAACAAAGTATTATTTTTTCCATTGAAATAACGTTCTCCAACAAGATGAGAAGAACTCACAAAACCCGTGGTACAAGGCAATTCGCCAAAAGGAAATTGAGAACTTACAAAATCAATGGTATAATTGTAGTCCGCATCATCTGTGTTTGTATCAACTTCTAGATCGGGCTCGTCCATATCCTTCTCTCCCGTGAAAAAAAAATTGTCATCTTCAATAGTAATCCAGCCAAGAAACGTTTGTATTAACAAACACTCTTTAGCGTTAGGCATCATCCCGTCGGCATCGTATCGGGGTTCTTCAACTGGTAAACGATCTTGACCAGATTCGTCTTCATCGACCGATTCAAGGAACCGGGAATGGGGATGAACGAACGGATTTTTCTCCTCATCGTCACCTTCGTCCCAGACGAGGGTATCCGACTTGGTGTCTACGTTGTGCATCTCCCACTTGAGTTCAAGATTTCGGATCCTTTGTTGAAGCCATTTGATCTTAAGATCTCGTTCAAGATCTTGAAGTTTTTTTTGCAATCTTTCAATCTCCTCATCCTTCGGGTCACGATAGTAGTCATCGTTGCCTCCGGCGGCGAATCTACGATGATTTCTACGGTGATCCGACATGGCTCTGATTACCACTTGATAGCGTAGCGGATAGCAACCTTGATCTATGTCAAGAAGAAACCCTAGAAGCCAATAACCGGCCCTAGAAAACCTTGGATAAAACCTCCAAGCAAAAAGGAACTTTATTATCAAAAACAACCTCCTAAATAATTAATTACAAAGTTCTTAAATAGTTAAACAAAAACTTGGAAAACAAGATAACATCTAACAAGGAAAGTATTAAATAATAAGTAAACTATTTAAAATAAAATATTGATCAAATCTTCAACCCGATGGAGACGGGTCTCTGACTTCTGGACGGGCTCGGGTCGTGTTCCTCTGGATCGCCATCACAAAAGCTTACTATTCATCTTCAATTTGTGTTGTATATTATATAAATTAGGTATTCATCTTCTAGCTTCACTTGATTACTTGAATAGCAGCAATTTTTTTTATTAACAGCCCCTTTTTTTAGTTTTATAGGTATAATGAATTAGGTATTCATGTGAATTAAAGAGATGAAATTAATTGACTGTTGATTTGTAAATTATGAATAGGTATAATGAGTATTGAAAGGTTTTTTGACAAGAACACCATCAAACGTTGAATCGTCTTCAAGTGATAAATACCCAAGAGTAGACTTGAATGATCTTCCGTATGATCCGGGCCTAAGAAAACCAATTTCATCTTATAACCCCAATCAAAGATATGAATTTAGACGAGCTTATTTGAAAAAAGGTCCATGTCAACCAATTTTGCCTAATTTTCCACAAAAAGATTATAGTGGTAAACTTAGGTGTTTTAATAAGAATTGGTACAAGGGACAACATGGAAATTGGTTAGAATACAGTGAAAAGGAAGATAAAGTGTATTGCTTGTTTTGCGACTTGTTTTCGGGAAAAGATCATAATGATGCATTTGTGACTGAAGGGGTTCGGTGTTGGCAAAGGAAACAAATGTTAGATATTCATGTTGGTGATTGCAATAGTTTTCACAATGTAGCACGTAAAAAGGGTGAAGGCTTGGTTAAACAAGCTCAATCTATACATGTGGCTTTTGAGAAACAAACTGATAAACAAAAAAGTGATTATAGACTTCGATTAACTACTACAATTAAAGTTGTTAGAGCTTTGTTGAATGGTGGATTACCAATCCGTGGTCATGATGAATCAAAAGATTCCTTTTATAGAGGACATTTCATAGAGTTCTTAAAAGTGTTTGGTGATTTAAATGATGATATTGGTAATGTCATATTAAGTAATGCTCCTGGGAATTGCCAATTGACTTCTCCATCGGTCCAAAAAGAAATTTGTAGTTGTTTTGGAGAAGAAGTATTAAAGATGATATTTGAAGAACTTGGTGTATTAGTTGATGAATCGAGGGATGTGTCTAATAAAGAACAAATGTCTGTGGTGTTAAGATATGTTGATAAACTAGGATTTGTGAATGAGAGATTTATTGGTCTTGTCAACGTTAAAGAAACATCTGCTTTATGTCTTAAATCTGCAATTGATGGACTATTTGCGCGTTTCAGTTTGAGTTTGGGCAGGGTTAGAGGCCAAGGATATGATGGTGCAAGCAACATGTCCGGTGAGTTTAACGGTTTAAAAGCTTTGATTTTGAAAGAGAATCCTTCAGCATATTTTGTTCATTGTTTTGCTCACCAACTCCAACTTGTTGTTGTGGGCTTAGCAACCAAACATCATGAAATTTCCAAGTTTTTTGGAGAAGTTACGGATTTAGTAAATGTAGTTACCGCATCTTGCAAAAGAATAAATGTGGCAAAAGAAGTTCAAAGAGAGAGCTTGGGATTAAATCCAGAAATTGAAACGGGAAGAGGAAAAAATCAAGAACTATCACTTGCAAGACCCGGAGATACACGTTGGAGTTCACATGACAAGACACTTCTCCGTTTGATTTCTTTATATCCTATCGTATTTGAAGTGCTTAAGTATATAGAAACTTCGGCAAATAATGATTTTCATAGCACTCAAGCAACCGGACTTCAATTTTACATGAAGACTTTTAGTTTTGTATTTTATCTACATTTGATGAAACGCATCTTGGGAATTACTAACACACTTTGTGAAGCTCTTCAAAGAAAAGACCAAGATATATTGAATGCATGTGAGCTTGTTAAATCAACAAAAAAAGATTTACAAGATTTTCGACTTGAAGGTTTTGACTCACTTTTAGATGATGTTACATCCTTTTGTGATCAACATGATATTGAAGTGGTTAAAATGGAAGATGAGTATGTGGACACGAGAAGTCGAAGAAGGAAGACAAACATCACCAATCGTCAACATTATGTGGTTAACAATTTCAACACGGTTCTCGATATGCAAATCCAAGAGCTTGGAAACCGTTTTAGCGAGGTAACCACTAATTTGCTTATGTATATGAGTTCTTTGAGCCCGCGTGATAATTTTAGGGCCTTTAATAAACTAAAGTTGTTAAACTTGGCCGAGATGTATCCATATGACTTTTATTTTGATGAAAAAGACAAGCTTATTTATGAGCTCGGCCACTACATTGCTAATGTGAAAGAAAATACACACTTTGACAACTTGAATGGGGTAAGTGATATTGCTCAAAGGATGGTGGAAACAAGAAAAAACATTGATTATCCGTTGGTTTACCGTCTAATAAAGTTATCACTACTTCTACTGGTTGCAACGGCAAGTGTTGAAAGGAGTTTTTCGTCAATGAAACATGTGAAGACGGAATTGCGTAATAGGATGGGTGATGGATACATGAATGATTGTTGTCTTTGTTACATTGAAAAGGAGTTCTTTCAACAAGTTTCGATTGAAGATGTAATGCAACGTTTTCAAACAATGAAGACTCGTAGACAACAACTTTAGGTACTTTTATTTTCCGAAAAGACGATCGTATTTTTGTTATGTTTGTTCCGTAATTTCTAATGACAGTATTTTGATTTATTATCGTATCTTATATTTGTATTGTTATTAACTTTAACTGACCCGACCCGAACCGAACGACCCGACCAAACCGATTTTTTTTATATTTATTTGGTAGAATTCCGACCGCCAAAAAAAAGTGAACCCAGTAAAAAAATTCCTGGATCCGCCACTAATTATAAATGATGGTCATCGTAGGATTAATCATAGAAATGAAGTTATCTATAAAGATTACCTTATTTTGGTCCATAAGCATTTTTGTACTCAAACATTTATATCTTAAATCTTTTCTTAAGGGTGGGCGGTATACATGCCGCCACCCTCGGCATGTAATCGGCGCCGATGAAACAAGAAGAAACGAGCATACCGCGCAGCGCATGGAGTTCGGCATCGGCATGGATCTTTTGATTTTCGGCAAACTAATGCCGAAGTATGCCGAGATTTTTGTGTGTGTGAGGTGGTGCCCACTTCCATGTTTACCGAGATTTTATGGTACCCACTTACAAATCATGCATACCCACCAATTCTACATCAATTCTACATCAATCTTCTCTCTCCTCTTAACATCACCTCATTGGTTAGAATTTGATGCCTAAGGCATGCCTTAGGCAAGCATACCTCCCACCCTAAGTCATACAACTTGTCTTCCATTCTTATGTAATCTTTCTTAATTAACTAGAGCGTAAATATTACATTATTGATAGCTCTCCAACAAGGTCAATTAACCAACAATCGGTAATTCCTTAAAACCTAACCGAATGCAAAATTAGTTATTAATTGAATGTCCTCGTTCTAGAGTTGTTATGTTTTAATCTCACTTGAAGATATATATAAAGTCGAGTTAGAGTCTTAACATGTTAGTGTTAAAAAAAGTGTCACTTAGATTGTAGCCTAGTGGTAAGGGGCAAAACTCCTTTTGAAAAAGACCAAGGTTCAAATCTTGACATGAATTTTGAAGAAAAAAAAATTTAACCGTTAAAAAAAAAAGTGTTAAAAAAAGTAATCAATTGAATAAGTTTGTATCAATCCCCAAACCAAATTAAAGTGGTAGCTTTATTTCTCGTACTTACATGCCACCCACATGAATTCAATTCTTTGTTGAATCATTTCAATTGCAATTTTTTATTTGTTTACTTTTACAAACCAGTTCATCAATAATAAATATCTTTATTTTGCAATGGGATAGGAACCAAAAGAGACATCACATGCTCCACATCCCACTTGGATAGTTAGGGAAATAATGTCATCCTATTTCTTCTTTCCTTTTGTTTTCCTTCCCTTTTTATCCTTTCCCACCTAACCAACACATTGTATATCACATCATATCGATCAATTCCAAATAAGATGACCTTTCTTTAAAACGTACCATTTATCCCTATAATCTTATTTTAAAATTTATGCATTGTTTACGTTAAGACTTGAACCCTCTTTATTTCGTCGTAATTTCTACACATATATTTAGTTTTAAATAAAAACAAGTGTAAAAACAAAATGATTTTATATTTAAATTAGAAATGCATATAAGAATGTAACTATGTGTAAGCTCAAGGTCCTTTCAAGTTACATTCATCCCGCATTTAGTCGTTGGATCCTCTTTTCCTCTCTTTCATACATAATAATACGACCACATGGCCAAAAAATGGGTAGTGTGGAGCATGGACCCTCCACCTTAATAAATGAGACTGTGATGGGTTTGATGTTTTACATACTTACCTTTTTACAATCTTTAGGACATAAGTTTTCCTAAAAAGAACACGTTAACCATTAGATGGATTTACTTTTGAGTTACAAATATAAGATAAAAATAAATTGTGCTTGAATACAATGTTTTAAAATTATTACAAGTCATGGTCCATTTTAACAACAAAAATTCATGGTTAGCTTTGTTAAATAGCAATTAACCTTTCTTCAAGCATGAGAACATATTACCTGAAAACTTATGAGTCCCATCAATGACATTCTAACGTGGGGCGACCTCAAAGTATCTCAGTATTACTCGGTATTACTGATTCAATGAGATAGATTGTGTACAAAAACACCCTTGAGGCACAGAGAAAAGCGGCTAGAAACTAGGTATTGAGCCACACCTCTTGTACATAGAGAGAAAGCTTTTATGCATAAGGATGTTATATATGTAATATTTAGATTGTAGATATAGGTCTATAGGGTATTTATATAATAAATCATATGTAAAGCTTATTTATAGCTAAATTTAAGTTATGCATGTCAACAAACCTAAGAGAAATTAAAGGGTCTTTGACCTAGAAATAACCTTCATCAATAGTACTAACATTACTCTTAGTCAGTTATGATCGGTTGCTACTGAAGTATCAAGTTGCTACTAAGGTACAAAGTTGCTATTGATATACAATGTTATTACCGATGAACAAATTACTGATCATCAGTAGTACCAACAATAACAAAATTGCTACCAACTTTGATACTAATGACTAACTTCTCTACCAATGGCTAAATTTGCTACCGAGCATTATATATATTAACAATAACAATTAATTTGTTGTGAGACCTTATACCGTACTTCGTTTCATCTAGTGAGGGCATGCCACGTGCGTAAGTTGGCCACGTGGTTGATGTTCTTTTTTTTTCTATTCTGCGTTTCTTTGTTAACTTATATATTTTGTTTTCAATTACAAAAAAAAAAAAAAAACAAATGTTTATGTCTGGTTGGTTTGTGCTTTGGTCCTGAAGATAGAGGTTGCAGCCTCGAGTCTCCTTAGTTCCGAATTTTGCCATTTCTTTTTGTTGGGCTTTTAGTTTTCTTTTTTCTTTTTTTCTTCTCTTATTTTTTCTTTTTTGTTTTTGCGTTGTGACATGTTCAGTGTCTACACGTATTTCTTGGCCACGTTAAGAAATAGTTGTGGTTCGACAAAAAGAGTATTGTTTGCTTATAGTGTACTGTTGAGTTTGGATATTTTGGTATAATAAAGATTATAAATGGGTATTCATACATTTGTTGATTGCACTAGGCATAAGAGGTTACGTGTTGGATTTCCCTCATTTAAAAGGCATGAATGGGTAATTAGGTAAATATGTCATAACCCTCAAAAACCCCCGATCCGTTTCCAGCCTCCAAATTTGTTTTTTTAACAAGCAATTTTAATTCATCATAACTTAGTCAATTCTCAATGAAAATTCAGGTCGTAACTTGCATTGAACCCGTGACTAGAAAACCAAACACATAAATATCCATATTGCATAGGTTTTGATCAGGTTATGATGATGAACAAGAAGAACAAAGATGCGACTTTTTGCTTTAAAAAACTTGAAGAACTTCAATCATAATTCGATCAAATCATGAATGAAAGTCAAAATTGATCACACCAATGAATTCCGGATCTCAAACTAAACCTATAGGTACCAAACTCGTTCAATATCACCGAGATTTCTTGAAACCGTCATTGATGAACCTTCATATTGTGTGTGAGAATTAGTAATAGTGTGTCATATTGTGTCTTATGTGAATATATTTTTTAGTAATATCGTGTCATATTGTATATATCAGTTGCTTGAAACATCATCATCTTCACCATTGTCTCTTATGAGCTTCTCAGTTGTGGTTTGTGTAATGAGGGGGCTGATTCGGTCTTGCACCTATTCACCGGATGTGGTTTCGCGGCTCCAGTTTGGCAGTGGGTTTCCTTTTGGCAATGTTTGAGAGCTTTGGAGAGAAGAGAAAGGAGTTAGTGCATGCATTATAATTACTACGTGTTTGTGCTTATGGAAGGAACGAAATTTCGTCATCTTTCAAAGGTCTTCACATTTGGTTCACAATGTGATAAAGAAGATAAAGTCTTGGTGCATGCTTTGATTTAACTCTCGTAGTAAAAAACGTATAGATTGGATCAATGTTTGTTTCATGTAACCGTATGGTGATGTAATTTGGTGTATGGCTTCTGTCTAGTCTCTTGCTCCATAGTAGTAGCCCTTTTGGTGATTTAACAAAAAAAATGGCTGTTCAAAAAAATAAATTAATTAAAATAAATAATATAAATGTCAAAAATAAATAAAAAAATTATAAAAAACACCATATATAATTAAGTGTTCTATAATTTAGACCGCCCTTCTGGATTGAGAAGGATTTGTCCCTCAACTTTAGTATCCTTTTTGTTTACAACCCATTCTTTTTTCATTCGCCCCTCTTCTTTGAAAGTTGAAACAACCCTAGTGGGAATAAGACATCTATGTCTCACATTTAATGAGCATAAAGTTAGGCTTTGAATGGGTGTTTTGTACACAAGTCAATTTAAGAAAAGTTGAATAAATAAAAATACTAAAAAAGTAAAAGTTACAAAAACTGAAAAACAAGACAGACTGAAAGTATTTTTCTTTTGAACGGCGGATATTATAAAAACAGCGAGACACACTAGCAAGACGCTAGCGGTCACAACAAAGAAACAAGAAATTATATCGAAAAAGAAGACCAATCCTTCTAACTAATGGATCGGTCTTTACAACAATTCAAAAACCAAAGAAAACTCCTCGCTTTTATTTCCGAAAGCACCCGACCAATCGAGGGAGGATGATTCTCAAAGACTGAAAGTAGTTTCACAAAACTTAAATTTTGTAAAAAGTCAAAAAAAGAATTAAAATAGTGCCGAATATATATACGAATGATAATGAGGAAAACAACCATGTTATCTTACATACCACCGGATATCTGTCGGTAATCTTTCTTAATATACACTACTACATAAAGAGGTATTTGCTATGGTCAAATTCGTAGCTAATCCGTAGCTAATACTCGTTTTGCTATGAATTTGCTACGGATTTAGCTTGTAGCTACAAGTCTCGTCGCTAATTTAGTTTGCTACGTATTTTGCTACGGAACATATTTTTTGCGACGGGTTTAGCTAACGAAAAGGACGTCGCTATTTTAGCTACAAATTTGCTACGGATAGGTTCCCTACGGATGTTGCTATGGATTTTTTGCTACGGATTGAATTTTGCTACGGATTTTTAGCTACAAATTTGCTACGGATATGTTCACTACGAATTTTGCTATGGACTTTTTTGCTAGGCTTTTGCTATGGACTTTTAGCAACGAATTTTGCTACGAAAATATTGCTACCATATTGCCTACGGGTTAGCTATGAAATTTTTCTACTATTTTTACCTCCGTTGCTAGGGCTTTTGCTATGGACTTTTAGCAACGAATTTTGCTACGAAGCTTTTGCTACTAAGTTCCCTACGAGTTAGCTACGAAAGTTTTCTACTATTTTTAACTTCGTTTCTGCTTCGAATTTTGCTACATTTTTTTTAGATATATCCTACTAATTTAGCTACCGATTTTGAAGGTTTTCGCTATAGATTTAGCTACGAATTTTATAAGGAATTTTTCAATGATTTATTGTATTTATATTCCTTCCAATTTGTTTCTTGTAAACATTATAACTAAATTTTAATAAATATGTACAAATAAACAAAACATAAATATCCAACCCAAATAAAATAGCCAACTCATCCAAATGTAGTACAATATAGATCCAGAGTAGCAAAAAACATACAATAATATTCGAGTTATAGCATTTACCAAAACGAACCTCTATCTTAACTTGATGGAAAATTTTGTGGCATGTTTTTGATAGCAATTGAAGTCTTTGATTCATTTCAGCATATAACCTTGCATTTTCTTCAATTTTCTCCATCATAGCTTGTTGCTCTAACTTATCACGTTCCAACTCCGCATTAGCATGTTCCAAATCCGCTATCCGTTCTTTCAACTTTTGCACCTATAATTAATAGATTAACACATCACCTTTAAAAACACATCATTATTACCCATCTTAACAAACTACGAGTTGTGATACACTGTAACAACCACATTTAACACCATCTCAATAAACAAAGTAATAACAAAATAAAAGAAATATATATGCTCAAGAGTCATATGTTAACTTCTACTGAGGAAATAGGTACTAGTAGAAACTAACCAAAAAAATGAAGTCAGTGATAACCTTCTCTCAGGAAGTTGGGACATAAGAAGCTAGAACAAAGTGTACAGTTGGAACACTTATGACTCCCCTACTAGTCTAGTTTAAACCTAAATCTAAATACTAGTGCTGATTTAAAGGAGCATGAATCTAATTCTCAAAGCAGAATCATTTTGAAAGAGTGGTAACCTAAATTTAAATATAGCGGTAACAAGACATTTTAGCCCCAAAATCTCACAAGGGGAAAATTAGCTTAATACAAAGAAATATACATATTTAAATTAAGCACACAATCATCAGATTTAATTTTCAATGACTTAAAGATGCTCATCATTTTCAAACAATTTACAAGTGGACCTCAACGAATAAGGTCTAAGAGGTTCATGGCAAAGTCATACAGGTGCAAGGTGAAAACAGAAGCAGTGATGTGAGAGGTCATATTCCACATAATACAAAGAACCATGGACATTTGATAATGTACCAAGCATATGTTCAAATCAAAAGAAATCAAAGGCTTCTCTTTGCCGTTCAAAAAAAAAAAGAAATCAAAGGCACTATGAGGTGGCAGGACCATGCAAGCACTAAGTTTTTGACTACTTATTCAAAAATATACTAGTTATATATAATTAAATAATTAATAGGGAGAATTTTGAAAACATAAAACTAACCTCATCATTTATCCCTGGTGGATACGGACCATCGTTGCTCGGCACTGAAGGTGCACCCGTCATTACCACATACGGGTCAGCAATGTTGTCGGTTCCATACAATCTACCCTTTTTCTTAACCCTGTAGTCCGTTCCCAAAATTCCAAATCAAATTCCGGATCTACGTTATTGTCCCCTTCCGAGTTATCATCTTCTGAGTTATCCTCTCCTGATTTGTTGTCCTCTCCATATTTATCAACAATACATTTCTTATATGTTTCCTGTGATCGGAACAAAAAGATGACACTTTAAACATTATGCTATTACCTATTAAAAACATATATTTACATTGTTACAATGCTTACATAAAACTTACCAGCCCTTGGGTCAACCCAAGTCACATTTTGCAGATTAACAGTCTCTTCCACATCATCATCTTCTCTAGAATTGTCCCCTGCTAACCCACCACGTCCCACCAGTCTAACTAGTGGTCTGGACCCTTTCCTTGCATGTGTTTGTAACCAAAACTCATCAAACTAGCACGCCGCTTTAATGCCTTATCCTACATAGTTCGTGTTTTTATATAATAAGAAAATGTTATTAATGAAGTATAATATAAAAAGGGACAATTTAGCATTTCTTACCAAGTTTTTTCTAACCGTGATAAAGCTCATCGAGCCGAGTGTATGCCTTCCACCTGTTAGGTAATAGATAAACCTCTGTTAGGTAATAGATAATGCTTCAAGCTTTCAGCAATGAAATTTGTATGTTATGTACAAAGAAAAACAAATAGAAAATATAATAAGAATGCAGGAAAGATGGCTGGTAGAAAAAGGATGGGGCTGCTAAGGTGGTCTCTCTTTGGGGAGGATTAACTTGACAGGGAGCAATAGACCAAGAAAGGTGCAATAAGAGATGAAGGAGTTTTACCAAATGTATCATAAGTACCACCTTAAAACGTTCAAACATGCGTTCACGATGATGCAAAGGAACATATTTCCATCCTTGCCATGGACCTGACCACATAGACTTCAAAATAGAACCAATGGTCCGAGAAACAACATCAATATTAAATCTACAAAATTAAAAACAATACAACACAATCAATATTAGTAACAGTTTAAAATTCTTCACATATAAAGATAATATTAACACACACACACACATATACACTTACTCATTATGTTCAACCCAGATCCAAATGCGATTTTCAGGTGTAGGTAACAGGATTTGAACAGCAGGTCCCCGCCCGCCAGCAGCCGGTACATCATCATTACCAGGCTCTTGGTGAGACCGATATGTGTTTGAACTTACTTGGCCATTGTTGTCTATATTATCTCGACCGCTACCCCTTTCGCCATCTCGACCTCCATCTCGTCCGCCACCACAGCCGCCACCTTGATTGACACCTATCATATTTGCTACAACAAAAACAAACATGTTAATATTCACAAAAATCATGATATATTAAATTTCTCAAAGCTAAAAATATTCACAACAAACCAACTAATATAAATCTTCATATTCAGATTCATCTTCAGTTTCTTCTACTTCATCATCATCTAAAACAGTGTTTTCAAACTCGACTTCTTCATGATCATCATCACTTATATCGTTGACTTCTTCTATTGTCTCCTCTTGTACATGTGTAATAGGGAGCAAATCATCGGTTGCTACATATACTAACCTCTCATTCTCTTGAAGGAAATGCTCACCATCTTCATTATCCTCATCACCTACTTCAGTCGCATCTTCAGCCAGTTCATAAACTCCCCTTGGTGTCGTCTTGACAACCGCCCACCAGTCTTTTAAACCTTTTTCTTTTGAAGGATATGGTGTATAATACACTTGTTGTGCTTGGGATGCTAGGATAAACGGGTCGTCAACGCATCCTACTGCTTTAGGTTTAACATCAACCATATTAGTCTTAGGGTCCACCCTTACACCATGCACAGGATCAAACCATGTACATTTGAACAAAATGACCACACAACTTCCTAATTTGCTATGATATTCCACCTCTAGTATTTCATCTAGCAATCCATAGTAGTCACTTTCATTTTCATTATAACAAGCCCCTTTCACGCACACTCCACTATTTTGGGTGACACGCCCATGGTAAGCTGTTTGCGTGTGGAACTTATAACCATTAACCAAGTAGCCCTTGTGTGATTGAACATAAGTGAGAGGCCCTTGCGCTATATCTCTCAAATGTTCTTTTCCAGGGCTATTCATAACCTACATTCATAAGATTTTGTTAACATGTTTGCAATGGAAAAAAGTATGAAGTACTATAATAGGATAAAAGATTGTCCAATGTTATGCTTACGTGATTTTGTAACCACTTGGCAAATAAATCTTCTTTCTTTTTATCAAGTGTTGCTTGGTCAATGTCCGGGAACAAAAGTTTTAAATGTTCCTCAAATGACCATACGCTTTCGTGAAGCTCTTGACAGTTAAGCAATATATAAGTATGCGCCTTGTGTTTCTCTTCATCAGTAAGAACTATGTTTTTTCCACCCTTATCAAATAATCTTCGAGATGGGTGTTTGAATATACTCAAGCGAGAATCATCACCCGAAGAACAAGGAATATCAGGGGCAAAATTACGAGGCTCGCAATTCAACCGTGTCTTAATTGTCGGCTCAAGATACAAGGAACAATAGTTAGAAAGTTCATCAATGAGATATGACTCAATAATGGAACCTTCAACCCTAGCTTTGTTTCGAATTGTTCTTTTTAATCGGCCCAACTTCCTAAAAAATGAAATGAAAAAAAAAAAGTGTTAACAAGTATATAGCATTTTATATGTCGAAAGAACTCAATAATTTATAATGGCTACCTTTCATAGGGATACATCCATCTGAAATGCACTGGACCGCCAAGAATAGCTTCATTGGTCAAATGTATAACCAGGTGTTCCATCGAGTCAAAGAAACCAGGTGGGAAGATTTTTTCTAGCTTACAAATGGTTACGACGATACTTTCCTTCAACTTTTGTAAATCCTCATTGTGTAAAACCTTTGAACATATTACACGAAAGAATGTGCATAGCTCTACTATTGGTTCAAATATTTGTTTTGGTAACATGCCTTTTAGTACAATAGGAAGCAACCGTTGCATAAACACGTGACAATCATGACTTTTAAAGCTATAAAAAGTACCATCTTTAATGTTCACACAACCCCCAATATTTGAAGCATACCCATCAGGGAACTTTATTGTTTTCAACCATTTACATACTTCATGTACTTGCACTTTGGTTAAAGTGTATGATGCTTTTGGTTTCATGTGTTTATTATTGTTCCCCACCCAAGTATGCAATGATGGTCGATTGCAAAGTTGTTCGACATCTATTCTTGCCTTGATATTATCTTTTGTTTTTTTTTGAGTATCCATGATTGTGTGAAATAGATTCTCAAAAACATTTTTCTCAATGTGCATTACATCAAGGTTGTGACGGATTAATAACATAGGCCAGTATTCAAGCTCCCAGAAAATGCTCCTCTTTACCCAGTTATGAGTTTTTCCAAATTCTGGAACTTTATTCATTGGGTAAGTTACACCTTCATAGACACTTGGAATGTCACAAACCTGTTCATATATTTCCCAACCAGATAACTCAGGTGGGGGTCCCATGGATGGTGATAACGATTTATTAGCTCGAAATCCTTTTTTGTCTTTACGAAAAGGGTGAGAACGAGGTAAAAATCTTCGATGACAATCAAACCAACTTGCTTTACCTCCGGCTTGTAACCGAAAGGATTCTGTGTCTCCCATACAATATGGACAAGCTAATCGGCCATGCGTGCTCCAGCCAGACAACATTGCATAGGCAGGAAAGTCACTGACCGTCCATAAAAGGATAGCTTTCATCATAAAATTTTCTTTACGATATGCATCATAAACTTCAATCCCTTCCTCATACAACTCTTTTAGCTCGTCTATCAACGGCCTTAGGAACACATCTATGTTTTGACTCGGACTCTTCCGTCCAGGAATAACCAAACATAGTTCAATAAAGGAGTCTTTCAAACTCATCCAGGGAGGTAAGTTATAGATTGTAATAAAAATGGGCCATAATGAATACGGGTTTGAGTTTGAGTTATTTGGGTTAAAGCCGTCTGTGCATAATCCAAGTCGAACATTCCGAATCTCATTGGCAAAGTCAGGATTCAACGAGTCAAAATGCTTCCAAGCCTTACCATCACTTGGATGTGCCATGCTACCCTCCTTTGTTTTGTGATCATGGTGCCAAGTCATATCTTTTGCGGTCTTTGTAGACATATAAAGCTTCTTAAGTCTAGGACCAATAGGCATGTATGTCATCACCAAATTAGGTATCTTATTTCGGCCACTCTTGTAACGAGATTCCCCACACCATTTACACTGCACCAATGTCTTATCTTGTTTATAAAATATCATGCAGTGGTTTTTACAAACATCAATCCTTTCTTTAGGAAGAATAAGCTTCTCTAAACTCTTCTTTGTATCATAAAAGTTTTCTGGTAGCTTATTCTCTCTAGGCAACAATGATTTAACCATTGAAATGTTATGATTGTAACATGCATTAGATACATTATAAAGTGATTTCCAATTCAAAAACCTTGTTGCAACTTGTAACTTTGAACAATCTATGGCCTTCTCCCCCTCCCACAAAGGCTCATCGGCAGCTTGTAGCATGTCATAAAATCCTTTTGCCTCTTCATTCGGCATGTGTCCTTCAAAACTATTTGAATCTATATTTGATTGTCGTGATGTATAACCATAAGAATTCATGTTATCCAACACCATGAGTCTACAACCATCATCCTCACCAGCAACAACTTCCCTTGTAGTAGAAGATTGTCCTACCTCCCGAATGGAAGTTTCACCATGTTCACACCATGTGTAGTAACCAGACATGAACCCCTTCATAAGCAGGTGTTTTTGAACAGTTTCTCTATCTTGGTAGAAAGCATTTTGACATCTTGAACAAGGACATTTAATGTCAAGTACTATTTTACGACACTTAGTAACCCTTCGATCTACAATAGATTCCTTAGAATAAACAAAGTCTAACCACTTATTTAAGTTCGTAGCATACTCCATATTGATAAACCCATCACTATTGGTCATCTTATACATCCAACTTCGATCATTGTACCACTCCATAACCAATAAAGTTAATGTTAATCCTAAAATTAAAAGTCATTGCATAATTCTTATCAGATTGATGAGCATTATAATCAGATTTTTTCCAATCAGAAAAGAAAAAGAAACATGCAAAATTAGAAAGATAACATTAAAAGGATAAATTATGGTTGATCTAACTAATTTTTACATAATCTGGTAGATAAATAGGATTCATTTATTACTATTAAGACTACTTTTATTTAAAATTATAATGTCTTCTACAAAAGGAGCAATGGTTATCATATCTGGATTAATTATTTAATAATAATAATAATGTCAGAACTTTAGTGAATCGGAGGGTATCCTTGGTACTGATTATCCATATCTGAGGTAATAAGTACACTATATTAATTGGATTAATTTACATGATGAGCAATCTGGATTTTGAAGAAGTCTATACTGCAAAACACATATATTATATGAGCTTATGTTTATTGTTTATGGAAGATTTCTACAAGTTGCTCCTTTAACCAATTTGTTTTCAGGACTTATAACAGAGTCTACAGAATCTACAAGATGCTTAATCTACGATATTGAAATTAAAACATGAGATCGTTTACTTGAAGACTAGAAATATTAATTGTGAATATGTAGAAAACAACCATGGGAAAACCTTACCTGGTTAATTAGCAAGTAGCCTTCACTAAACCGAACTCGCAAGAACCCTGCAATCTGACACCAAATTCCACATTAACACATGTACAAAAAAGTAGTTCAATCGAACTCATATCACTACATGTAAGAAACTAACTGCAGAACTTACTTACGATTTCACATATGCCGTAATCAATGGAGGGGAAAAGTATGAACGTGAGGTGTAATCGAGGGGTAGTTCGAGTTTCCTCATCTTTCGGATTATATAACGTACGTGCAAATGATGGCGAATTGGAAGGAAGACTAGGTCGAGGTTGAGAATTGTGGGTGTTGAGAATTGGGGGTAATCGGGTATCGCCATCAGTTGACCAAAGTTTTTTTTTTCTTTTTCTTTTGTGAGATAAAAATCAAATCCATTCGCCCATTAGTATATATCATCCTATTTAATTTAAACAAATTATAAATTTGGTTCTTCAAGTTTAACTAATATATTTTTGGTCCGAAATAAAATTTTGATACATTTTTTATGAAGACATTGTTCAAAGTAAAAAAATTTCAAGCTGACCTGGCAGCTCAACCCCAGTCAGGGGATCTGCCTCTTGGACCATGCTTCTCTTACGGGTGTTGCCCCTTTGGTTCCCTCGTTAGTCCTGATGATATTATAGCAAGTGTGCACTCTTGCTTGAACTTCATATGCAATATTAGATTACACTAAAATATCCAACACTATATTTGAATTGTAATCATGCATAGTGATTCCCCAAATTTGAAATACACTGACTTCGTATGATATAACATGATTTTCTATGCCATAATTTTCACAATGGGTTGTGATACATCATGATGGGTCATTGTAAGTCTTCACTCTCTATAAGGAGTTCTGATGTGTCGTACACACCCATATTTAACCATAAACGCCATGTTTGATTAATGGAGGTTGTAATGGTTCACAAGTTAATGTCACGCCAAATATAGTCTTATTTATGTATAAGTTTGACTATAGTAATCGTGTTTCAATTTGATTCACCGATAATGGTTTTTAATTAACCAATAGAGATTTTGGTATGCCAATTTTGACTCTGATAGACCAAAACTGACTTTGTATGGCCCAAAGTAACTTTTTGAACCATTGTTCACAAAGTCTAACTCTTGTTTAACCAATATTGACTTAATTTGTTTGACTACTAATCATGGCGATTACCCAAAGTTGTAATACATTGACTTTGTATGACTCAACATGTTTTACTACGCCGTAATTCTCATATTGGGCTGTGATACATCATGATAGGTCATTGTAAGTCTTCAATGTCTATAATGAGGTCTAATGTGTCGTACACACCCGTATTACCATACTATACTTTACTAATGGAGGTTATAATGGCTCACAAGTTAAATTTATGTATAAGTTTGATTGTAGTAATCATGTTTCCTTTTAATTCACCAAATAATGGTTTATGATTGACCAATAGACTTTAGTATGCCAATTTTGACTTTGATAGACCAAAAGTGACTTTGTATTGACCAAAATGACTTTCTGGAGCATTGTTGACAAAGTTTATCTCCCGTTTAACCGATATTTACTTTGTTTGACTAAGATAGGTGGCAATCAGTCATAAAAATTTATAGACGTATTGGGTCTTAGAAGTGATCATAGCTTTAAATGAGGTATTGCATTTCTTCTTTGATTATCCTAAGATATAATGTTTTAGATTTGATAAAGTATATATATAATTGTAACATGAATGACAAAGTATGGCTTTGATTCACTTATGACATTGTTTTACCCTAATTGACTTCCTTTGACCAAGTTTGCCTCTTGTTAAACTAGTATTGAATTTGGTTGACCAAGTTATATTGTAATAAGTTATATTGGCTCAAACATATCTTAACGAGGCATGTTGTTTTCTATTAAAAGGCATCGTAACTCTTAATAGGACACAATTAGCTCTATAAGGCCATATGGCGTTCCAGTGTGCTATATGTGATAAACTATGTATGTGATTAAATAACAGTGACTCTGTTTTACCAAGATCAACTTTCATTAACCAATATTTACTTGATTTGCTATGTCATTAATTATATTGTTTTTTAATATCTACTTTTAAACTTATTACGAAATTTATTTAATTAAATTTTAGATATTAATTTACAAAGGATTTTGCTACATACTGCATTAAATTATTTTTAAATATTTATTTACTAAATGTGCTTAGATTTTTCTATGGATTTTTGTTAGAGAAAATTAGAAACCAATCAACTTTTAGTTTTACTCTAGATTTTGTATGAATTTTAATCAAATGGTTTTTTATCATTCTTATTCTCAGTTTTACTAAATTATTTATAGTTTTTTTTAATACTCTTTCCTGGTTCTATGATAATTTTATTTTCAAAAAAATAGTACCTATTTTTTCAATTTTGCTTGGGATTTGCTATGGCTTTATCATACGAGTCAATGTCAACGGAATTGTAGCTAAATATGTATATAGCTAATCCGTAGCTAGTCTTATGACAAACTTGCTACGCATTTTGCTACGGATTTCATTAAATTATTTTAACATATATATTTTCTCGATTTGCTACAGATTTTGCTACGAAGGTTTTTGAATTAAATTTTAAATATTTATTTTTCTTGATTTGCTACGGATTTTTGCTACAGATTTTTGCGAATTAAGTTCCAAAATCTATCTTCTCAATTTTGCTACGGAATTTGCTATGAAGATTGCTAATCCGTAGCTAGTCTTATGACAAACTTGCTACGCATTTTGCTACGGATTTCATTAAATTATTTTAACATATATATTTTCTCGATTTGCTACAGATTTTGCTACGAAGGTTTTTGAATTAGATTTTAAATATTTATTTTTCCTGATTTGCTACGGATTTTTGCTACGGATTTTTGCGAATTAAGTTCCAAAATCTATCTTCTCAATTTTGCTACGGAATTTGCTATGAAGATTGCTACGATATTCATTAGCGACGAAATGTCCGTAGCTAAACCGAAGCAAAATATGACCGTAGCTAATCTATAGCTAATCTATACGGAGTTCGCTATGAAGTTTGCTACGATTTCCGTTTGCTACAGAATATCCGTAGCTAAACCGAAGCAAAATATGACCGTAGCTAATCTATAGCTAATCTGTAGTAAAATTGCAACGGATTTTTTCCGTAGCAAAAATCCGTAGCTAATACCTGTTTGTGTAGTAGTGATAACTGTTTTAGCAATAAATATTATAAATAAATATAAGTTGAATTTATTTATTTTTGAAATTTCAAATTACAAATCTAGAAATTTTATTTTTACACATTCAATCAGGAATTTCAAGTTAACTTGGGAATTTTAAATTAGATAATAATCCGGAATTTAAAGTTACAAACTACGTAAAATTCAAATTTCATTACAAAATAAATAGAATTGAATGATGATCTATACTACTTCTAATCCTATATCTAATTGTTGATCTTCTTTTGTTACCGGTGGATATCACCTTAGTTGAAACATTTGTCGTCAATTTGCAAATTAGCACCAAAGAAGATGAGAAAATGATGGTGAGTTACAATGTCAAGAAATCAGATTGAAAGTGAGATTTAAACCCAAATCACGATATACTCAAAGAACAGATACAAGATCCATGAAATACAACTAAGAACCAAACTATCTAACAACAATACAAGGTAATCGAAGCAATAAAAGACTAAATACGATATCATATACAACCTGAACGACTCTGAATGAGAAAACAAGGCAAAAGACTAATAGATAATGATCATCATTGTGATGATCATGATGGATGAACACAAACAACCCTCAGAGCTCTCTTATAGAAGAAACTCTAACTTTTATGTATGAAGAGAAGGAAAAACTTAATGAACTGCTAAGGAAACTCTTGAAAGCCCCTATATAATCCAAAGTAACCGCATATAAACAGGTCTTGATCCGTGACCCGCGAGATTAAACAACAACCGTCCCCAACTGCTCCAAGCCCATCTTGCTTTGCTTCATTAAGTCCAATTAGCAATCCAAAAGCCCAAGCTCATTTAACATGAAACAAACATAAACTTGGATTAGAACAAACCTAACACCATAACAATTTGACACAACAACTGTTTGAATTAACAACACTTGATAACTTTTAACACACAAGTTTACGAAATTTTACCTCTTAATTCAACTTCACAACCATGTATTATCGTTGCTGATACAGGGAATGTTGGGTTTGTAATTAGCTATAAAACCACGTATTATCGTTGCTAATAGGGCGCCTCCAAGACCAAGATCAATCCGAATGATCCTGATAATTAGCTATAAAACCGTCCGTGTTCAACGAAAGAGCAAACAATCGAGTAAAAACATGACACAAAGGTCTATTGCCCACCCAAACCTCCTTCCAAAAACGCATGTCATTTCATTATCCGCCTCTTTATGGATGACATTAGAAGGAACATAATCGAAATTATGAACATAGGAAATAGACGAGATGATCCAATTCCATACACTAGTTGGTCTATCGATAATACCATGACCAAAATCTGTACCATGAATGACACGAGTCACTCGATTCCAAAGAGCATTAGGAGAAGAGACGAACCACCATTTCCACTTATAAAGCCACCATGATCTTCATTTGCGAGAACCAAAGATCATTCAATCCGCTTAGAATTATGAGCATTGTCCTCCACACCCCAATAGAAATTAGTCCAGTTCAATTCAAGCATTTTCAACACTTTAGTCGGCATGCGAAAGAGTGAACCATGGGAGCCTAAGACTGAGAAAACTAAAGGAAATTTAGCAAAAAAAATATATCCGAGAAAGATCGTTACCGATGTAAATTTAACATTTTAAAATCTAGATGATTTTTTAAATACTAAAAAAATAAGTTAAATTATAAAATTAAAACAAGAAATTGGTTAATATAAAATACTTTAATGAAAATAAATTTAATCATTAAATAAAAAAATACGTTATAGTTAATAAAGTAGATTAATATGAAGATATTAGAATGAAAATTAAAATAAAATAAAATTACCCATGGAAGATGATAAATGAAACAGGTTACTACTATATATCACCATCCATTTTAATAAACTACTACAATATAATTTGCCGTTCTAAAAAAAACGATAATATAATCTGTATGTTTATTAGAATATATACTACTTTTTCATGAAATTTAAAGTGTAACCTCTAAAAGATTCCCTTTTGAATTATGTGGCTAACACATGATTCAATTCCCCCATGCCTTAAAACAACTTTTGGTTGATTTTGTGCATGTTATTATGCAAAGTAGCTTTTTATAATAAAGAAGGGACTAAGTGCTTGAATCATCCACCACCATCACATTCACAACCACAAAAGTAAACAACTTTTTTGCACACACTTGCTATACCTTGCTTCACAAAGTCCCTTTAAATTTTGATTTTTAGTTTTTTTTTTATTTAATGGAACCTCCTTGATGTCAATAACGGAAGCTTACAACTCGAAAAGAGAAATACACATGAAATCAAGTCGTCATACCGGGAAGGCGGACAACAAGCTGCGCCGCCAACCCTTTTTGAATAGCAAAACCTAGACGTATAAAAACATAGTTCTTCATTCTAGAGGTTTCACTATTCCCGTGTATTACTCTTTGGATCCGCTTCAGCGTGACCACTGCCTCCGATTCAAGATGACCGAAAGTATCAAACACGAACGGAACAAACACATGTTGATTTTCAATACATGTTTTCTCGTGTTTGTTCACCTTCCCAGCAGTCGCTCTGGAAACCGCTTGGCCAGCCTTGAAGGTACTGGCTCTCAGCCCCACAAGGGGGGAAACCCCCGTAAGATCGACGCAAGCATGCTTCCCATTCTGCCACCCAAAAACGAGAACGTCAGTTGGCCTGAGAGTTAAACGACCATCCGAGGGATCAGACAGAAAATTAACGGGGGCTTCCTTCTTGGCCGAGATCCGAGCCCGTATGAAAATGTAGAAAAGAACATCCTGAAACGTGTCATGTATGTATTTAAACCCAGGGAGTTCTTTGCAGTAAATTTTAATTTTATTTTAAAATTTATTTTTGTTATACTTTATCTCACAAGAGTGTTTACTCAATGCAATAAATAAATTGTTACTCAATTATTTTTTCAACAAAAAGATTACTATAAGGAATCTTTCTACTCTAATAAATAATTACAATTGTTGACACATGTTAACATTAGATTCATTCTAACAAAAATTTTCCCTCCCAAATCTACTCTCTAATAAATTCTTTTTATTGGAAATTATATCTTATTTTATAATCATGATATATTTTTATCTATTTATATTTAAGGAATTATGACAATCATATATTAATTTATATCTTATTTTTATTTAAAAATAAATTTTAAACTATTATTATTTTCATTTTAAAAATATTTAGAAACTTATAAAATACCAATAAACACTTATTTAGTGTGTTTTCAAATATAATTGAGCAAACATATTTAATATTTTAATTAATGAATACTTAATACTATTTTACAAATTCAATCAGCGTTGCGTTGTGGGTGATACTATTTATATAGAAATTCATAAGCGATAAAAATCATGTTCATAGTATCCAATATTAAATAGTTTTTCCTACCATATTAAATGAGTCATATTCATCCAATTTAAGCATTTTAGACACCATGACTAATACAATTGTAAATTTTATAATGTATATTAACATAACATGTTTTATTGATAACATTATAATCTTTTAATTGTAATTTAAATTTTATACTCAACAATTAGAATGTGCTCATTATAATTTTAATAAAACTTTATATTCATATAACTTTCTATACAGATTTAAAGTCTCAAGTTTGTCAATTCATAATTCATATTAGTCGCTATTGGGGGTTTGATTGTTTTTTAAACATGATCACGTTTATCTTGCATTTTCTAAATATACAAGTAGAGACATGCCCCAAATATATATATATATATATATATATATATATATATATATATATATATATAATAAAAAGAGTAAAGTCACTAATACCATATTATGAATTATAATTTTAGTTTTTTTTATCTAATGTAATGTAACATTATTTTGGTAATAAGAACAGTATGAATAAATTATCACTAATATATATATATATATATATATATATATATATATATTTAATGAATTAACCCGTATAACATACGGGTTCTATCCTAGTATATTAATAAAATATATTGAAGAAAAAGCATGTTTGATTGCTTTTTAGTGTAAAGTAACATTCTTTTAGCTTGTTTACATGTGAGAACCATTCGTTATATTCACACCAATATGACAATTTAATAGTCAAAAACCCATAAAACCTTTACATCATATTTCCATAGAGGTAAAAATACTTAAATAATTTAAACATAATATTTTAACCTTTGTTTTATAAGTTGAACAAACTAACACTATTTCATTGATTACAAGTATTTGTTACACTCTAAATTCATTTTAGGTTTTTACACAACTAAGTGAAAATAGAGGTTTCCATAATGTTTTTTTAATCTTCAACTCGGCCGAGCCTTCATCTCCATACTTTATTGCACGGTAGTTCAGGAACTAAATTAACCTTCTTTAAATTTGTCTTCTTAGTAGTTATATTTCCTCCTCCAAAAAATGTTCACTTTTTGTTGGTTTCAAGCAGACTCCACAATCATAAATTTCAACAGTAAGCATCTTTGCCCAGTCATATGTCGAGAACAACCATTATTAACATGTCAAAAGTTGGTAGCTCCATCTAGTTGTCTCTGCAACAGTCTTAAACAATTAAGAGATACGGACACCAAAATCATTTTGCACGTGGGTTTTTCTCTTGTCAGCATGGTTAGATTGTTTGACCTTCCACACCATGTTTTCAAGAAAATATTTTCTTCTTTCATTTTTAGGACTTCTTACCTTTGGTTTTACAACCTTTACACAAGAAATCATTTCGTTTGACAAAAAAAATTCAGGTTTAGAATGGAAAGGTACAAACTTCTTGACAAATTTGGTAGTTTTAGACAAAGTTCGTGTTACACCCTAAAATCCGTCTGCAAAGTATCACCGCATGAGATGTGTGACAAACCAGGATCTAAGTCACTAGACACGCAGAATGACTCTATATGAGTTTAAATTGTTTGAAAACACCGAGTTTAACGTTCAAAGTTTATGGAAGCGTAAAACATGATTAACGAAAGAATAAAAGTTAAGACAAGATTAAAAGTTTTCGCGCATGCAAGCGCCCATGCGAAACAAAGTTCAAATGCAACCAAATGTTTAAATTAATGAGCATGAACCTCCTAAACGTACGTCCTATTTCAAAGCTATAAGAACCTGAGAAGAAACATGCTAAATGTCAACACAAAGGTTGGTGAGTTCACATGTTTGCATAAAATATGTATGATAATAAAGTTAATCAAATGTAACTCAAAGACTCCCCTGACCAACCATATGCAGGACCCCAAGGTCCCAAAGATTTAGAATAATATACTAATAGATAACTAGTCTATTTGTTTTATAACACGTAGTGACCATGTAACCAGAGCTGACTTTCAAAATCTGCCTTTCCCACCATGCAATATCGTGCATGATAATGTTAGAACAATAAAATACTCGTTCAACTCTCTTTTGGTTAGAGCGACTAGCGGGGGTGGGCTCGTCAGACCCAATAGTACTACTTAGTATTTTACTATATTCACAATATTAATGGTATGTTGTAAAAGGACTTTCATTTGGCAAAATGCTAAGCACTATTGTTCACAAGAATGGTATAAAAATCTACTAAAGCTTTCAATAAAAGTTTTACCACATGTCTTCTTCCCCAAAGTGAAACAGTAAAAGTAGGGGTAGTAAACTCACCTCAGGTGCTGCTAAAATAAACCAAATGCTTCAAAGAGTTGGTGAATCGCCTAGAATCCACCTATGATACGTAAAAGTGTAAGTGCTCATTGTGTTTGACCGGACATCCTGTTGTATACAAACAATAGCAGGTTTGACCATGTTGACCCGACGACACATTGGTGATTTATTAGGTGAAATCATGAATATTTATCTTAACACGTATACACAACATAACATGTTATCATGCATTATATATATATATATATATATATATATATATATATATATATATATATATATATATATATATAGGGGAAGGATCCTACGAAAACACCATTTTTTGTGAGAACTGCGTAAACAAATCTTAAAACCTACATAATTTTTTCATACGTTAATATTTTTTTAAAAAATTTGCAGCAAAAGTCTTAAAATTATGTTATCTTTAATCCTATAAATGTTTTAAAAAACTTAACGCTTTTTTTATTTTTTTAAAATTTTTTTTTGTGTGGTGCACATGTGCATCACAAAAAAAAAACTTATACTTTTAGTATGAGTTAATATTTTATTTTTCTTAGTCGCACCATATGTCATATATTTTCATCATTTCTTTGCATTTTTGTTTAATGATGCACATGTGCATCATACCAAAAAAAAACGCTCATACATGTGATATACATTAATAGGTTTAAAAAGGTATTGCACCTAAATCTTATAGTTGTGTTATCTTTAAATTTAAAGAAAAAAAAATAACATTTTATAACTTTTTTTAATTATATGATGCACATCACAGCGAAAAAAAAAACGTTCAGTTTTTTTTAATATTTTGCTCCAGAATTTAAAGATAACGTAATTCTAAGACTTTTGGAGCAAATTTTATGTATAATCGTTAACGTATGAAAAAGTTACGTGAGTTTTAATATGTGTTTTCGCAGTTTTCACAAAAAGATGTGTTTTCGCAGGATCCTAACCCTATATATATATATATATACATATATATATATATATATATATATATATATATATATATATAGGGAGAGGATCATTTGAGAACCAATTGAGTTTGAGAACTAAAAAGAACTAATTTGAGCCACAAGTTTATTTATATGTATCCCCCTCCCATTAATTGTAGTGGTCCCCACCTGAAATTAGTGGTGGAGATTTAGTTCTCAAAAGTTCTCAAAATAAAAAGTTCTCATTTGAACCTAACCTATATATATATATATATATATATATATATATATATATATATATATATATATATATATATATAAGGTTAGGTTCAAATGAGAACTTTTTATTTTGAGAACTTTTGAGAACTAAATCTCAACCATAAATTTAAGGGGGGAACTACTACAATTCATGGGAGGGGGATACATGCAAATAACTTGTGGCTCAAATTAGTTCTTTTTAGTTCTCAAATCAAATTGGTTCTCAAATGATCCTCCCCCTATATAGGGTTAGGTTCAAATGAGAACTTTTTCTTTTGAGAACTTTTGTGAACCAATTTGGGCAACTAATTTTTAAGGGGGGAGCATTCAAATTCATGGGGGTGTTTTCCATATATATAAACTAGTGGCTAAGATTAGTTCTTTTTAGTTCTCAAACCCAATTGGTTCTCAAATGATCCTCTCCCTATATATATATATAGTTTATTTCCGTCCCAAAGTTGATGAAAAAGTCATTTTTATACACTTTGTGAAAGAAGAAAAACCATTTTCACTAATTTTTGTCCTAAAATTCCACATATCTACTCATAAAATATATATAAAAAAAAGATATAGGTGAATATTGTAACATCAAATTTGAACGACGAGTTTGATATTTCAAAAATACTATGAGATAGTCACTTTTGAGTGATTTCTTTAAAATTTAAAAAGTACGTTAAAAATGAGAAAGGAGATCTGAATAGTAATGGTTCACTTAAATTTGAAAAGATCCCCAATTCTTTATAAATTTTGGGTTAAATGAGCTCGTTTTAATTGAATTTTTTAATAACATTTTTTTGTAACATTAACAATGAGGTTTTCTTTGGGTGTTTACCAGAGAAGTATGTCTCGAAATAAAAGAGAATTTGTTTACATTTCATTTTTATCGTATTTACTTGATTTACTCCCTAAATTAGAATCCTTTAGATAGTTACACCAAGAAAGTGGCATCAACGTGAACCCGATTTGTTTGAGATGTAATGATCGAGATGAAACAGCAATCATAATCTTTTCAATTACAGGTGTGATAGTGAGATGTGGGATCTTAACCATGGGGTGGTGTAAAGCTCCAAATGAGCTTTTTGTTTTGGTGCTTAATGTTCGGGAGGTGTTGTATCGATTGGCCGATGACTCAAAATAAAAAAGGCTTCTTGAAGTGATATTTTTAACTACCTTCTAGAAATAACTCAATGTTCAATGACAAAAACAAGATGGATCAAGAATCTTTAGCGACATCAAATTACTCTACTTTTTGTGGTTAAAAGATAGGAGTAATTCAGTTTGGTTAGAATGGAAGACTTCGTGTATTTTTAACTTTGACTTTATTATGTCTGGCTTCTTCCTAGTTTTTATCTAATCGTTAAAATAAAATTACACTAATAAAAGATACACATACGACAAAGAGACAACACTAGTGACTAGCCAATGAAAACAAGAACCGAAGTTGGTTAAAACATAATTAAATCCTAAACTTTCACTAATATATCATTAACACGTTACTTTCTTCCCCAAAAAGAGAGAATAAAAAAAAGATTATAATTCCCTTGTCTCCTCATGTTTGTCTCCCCGTCTTTTAAACCATTGCTTTCCTCATTTTCTTGAAAATCTAGATATTAAAAGATACAACATTGGGAGATGGAGGGAGCATGATCCTTACATCAAGGGATGGGAAGCCAAAAATTCCATATTCCAATTGTCTTGGACCACTTCAACCTTAAAAACATATCTTCCTTTCTTAATCTTCACAACCCAAGAATAATATAGTAGACTAGTGTTATCGGCAAAGCTATCAACATCCCAAATATAACCCTGTGAAATTCATAAATTAGGGACTTAAAATCAGCATATTCTATTGATGGAAATTGATTGAGAAACGCACATATGAACTTATAACGAAAGAAAACTAAAACTATACTTACGCAGTACTTAGAATCGTGGGATGAACGTTGTATTCCTTCGCAAAGACAAAAGGTACGATTCCTTGAGGAAGCGCCGCCTGTAGATTGAAAAAAATAAATTAAAAACAAACTTTGCATATACTTATTTTCTTAAGCTACATAACAACCTTTTTAGAACTAACACACATTTCTTAGGCTGCTCCAAAATTTACCCTAATTTCTATTATTGGAATAAAACCCTAATTTGTTATTTAAAAAAAAAGATCTTCTACAAAAGAAATTTGTTCAATAAGTTTTGAATGGTAAAACAAGATTATTCTATATCACATAAAAAGAATTAAATGCAGGAAAAAAATATTCATTATTATATATTTTTACCTTTTTATTCATTATAAGCTGTTTAAAAAATCCCCTTTTCTCGTATAATATGTTTTTAAAATACTAATAGTAATAGATTTTAAATATTTAAAATACACGAATAATAATATACATCACAATCAAATAAACAACTACAACCAACTGAAAATGAAATGTGGGCAGAGAGTTGATTACCTGTACGATGGCGACATGGAGGAGGTTGCCACGTAGACCGACGGCGATAGAAGCCGCCGCCATTACCGCAGGTCCGGTGAGAAATCTAACCGCCATTGCAAACGAAGCCACTTGGTTCCCACATGCAATTATCTTCGGTTGTAGTGCCATAAAAAGACCTTCATAATACAAATATTAATTAAACATTACAAAATTTGCATATAACAATTTAGAAATAAAAATAAAAACTAAAGAAAATATAATAATTATTTTTAAATAAAAATATACCAAGACTAAACATTGCCATTCCAAGTCCAGCATCCGAGAGGATTGAGATAGATTTTTCGACTATTTTAGGCATAGCCAAATGCCACCTGGAAAACAAAATTAAATTATTATTTTATTATTATTTAATTCCGTAAAAGCCATATTCTGGAAATATAAAACGTCATTAAAAATAAACAGTTTAATTAATAATTAATTTCAAGATTACCTGAACGACACAAGTGACCAAATTAGACCAATGAGACTCGAATACGTGTTCGGGTTCCTAATCAGCTTCCTCCAAACCATAATCAAAATCAGCCGGGTCATAACGCTCGCCGGCGGCATCTGTTTTCCGGCGACACTATCCTCCACCGGACCACCCTTAGGGTGGAGCTCCGCCGTCTGGCACTCCTTTTCCTTCTCTTCATCACCATCTCCAACAAAACAGAAATCTTCTCTGGTTGTTTCACCGTTTTGATCGGAGGAGACCATCATTTTGATCTCCTTGGCACCTTGCGGGTCGGGTCGACCCGAGTTCTGTTCAGCAGCACCGGCGACGGCGGCTCCGTAATCGTTACTGCCGAACACGTGGAGCCCGGCGGTTTCGGATACGGGCGACGCACTGGAGCTCCAGACGAACATATGGAGCTCTTTCGCGTCGTGATTCGGTTTAATTTGAGATCCGTTTTGTTGAGATTGTAATGGCGGTTGAGGTTTAGGGGTTTTGGAAACCGTTGAGGAAATTTCCGGATTCGGCGCAGGATAAGCAGTATTAGGCGCAGGATAAAATCCAAATCTCGGAGAGTTCATATTAAGAGGTCCGGGAGCAGTACTCTCCTCGAAATTCGACGGCCGTGGAGTCGGACCTCTCGACGTCTGAACAGAATACGCATCCGCCGGACCGAAATTCGACAACCGGCCACCGGGAAACCCCATCATCGAGTAAAAATCGGAATGATTGAAATTCGAACCTCTCGGCGTCTGATTCCTCGACGAGCTCAAACTATAGATCTCCGCTCCGGTGAGATTCGACGGCCGCGGAGTCATCGCCGGGAGCGAACCAAGCCCTAGCGACCTTCTCGACGCGTTAGATTTCCTCACCGTCACGTGTAACTTCCCGTCGGCCCCGATCTCGGCATCCGTCTCCAGAAAATCATGTCCGTCGAGCGAAACGACGTCGGATTCCACTTTAAACGAGACAATCTCCGCAGCCGTTTCCGGAAACTGCTCCATTATCAACATCTTCGCGCCACGATACTCGAACAGAAACAGAAGCAGAGTATACCAAATTATGCACTGCAAAACCACCACCTGAACCATCAGAGATCCAGAATACTCGCCATACATCGCAATCAGTAACGGAATCCCCATAACCAGAGTATTCGGTAACGTCGATAACGAGAAAATCGTTATCGCCCACTCCAAACTCCCGTTTTTACTGAAATTCGCCCATAATCCTAGAACAACAAGCATGATAATCTTCTGGAGAGTATCAGCAGCGATGAATCTGAAGTTCATCGCGTAAGGATCGTTCATGGAGATGAAATGGAACGAAAGGAGAGGAACCGCGAAAATAGCAACGAATCGGTTGATTCCGGAGCACTGATCGGGGGTGAAGATCTTCCACCACCGTACGCTGCCGTAGGCGAGGATCATGGCGACGTATAACGGCACCATGGCGGACATCACGGTGTAGAAGTCATGGCCGGTGATCATTGTGAGGGGTGGGGGTGGAGGAAGGAGGAGTGGCGGAGGGGGTAAATGAAGGGAAGGGGGAAGGGTAAATTGGGAAAGTGAAAATCCGTTATCTTTTCTGACAGATTTTGTTACTGGGAGTGTGGGCGATTTACGGCTTGATTGACCGGCCGTCAGAGATACAGGTGGTGGTGGGTAGAGAGAGAAAGTGATGAGTGATGGGGAGAAATTAGAAAGGGATAGGGGAGGGGGAAGTGTATATATAGGAGTGAAGTGACTTTTTGTTTGATAGATATTTTAGCGAATATAAACCGTTAAACAATAACAAATATAAAATTTAAGGTAAATATAAAGGGACCTATTATTCAGATACCCTTTTACCAAAATTCACACCCTGAACTGGGACGGTTTGAGCAAACTGGTCCTGTTCAAATAAAACAAAACTGTCATTCTATTTCAGAACACGGAATACGAGGTTTTACTGGCTCAAACCGGGGCGGTTTCGAGTGAACCGGGGCGGTTTAGTTTTTTTTTCGTTTTTTTTCTTCTGAATTGTTAATATATGTTACAATGTTAATTTAACTTAGCTTCCATCTTACTAGGACCTCATAAAACATAGTTATAAAAGGCATTATTGGTATTTTTTTCTTGTGAATTGTTATTATATATTACAATGTTTTTTTTTTATAAAAAATAAATGTATTACTTATTTTATTTCTGTGTTATATTATATTTTAACTAATATGGATTAGTTAAAATCTCAAGTCAAAAAACAAAAAAGCAAACAAGACAAATTGTTCCATTTGAAAAAGAGTAAAGCAAACGATGAACTAACAAGTCGTCGTCATTCATATTTCATAATCGTACACACTTAATTTTAATTTCATTTTATTTTGTGATAAATTTTTTTTTTTAAAAAAGGTAAACCGGGACGGTTTGATCAAACCGGGGCGGTTTGGGGTGTCAAAATAAAATTTTAGGGTGTCTGAATAGAATCTGCGAATATAAAATGGGTGTTGTTCGGTTTCATCTCATTCTAAAATTACACCTCTATATCTTGTGTATAGGGTTGTACGCGAATATAGGATACAATTTCGGTACAACTATGTATGATGGTACAATACGAGGTTGTGAGTAGGGAGTTGGCTATATTTTACGTATAGCCCTATACATTCCGTATAAATAGATGTATTTTCCTGATCAATCAACATTACTTTTTACTTCTAATCTTTATAAAGATAAGATTTATAAGGACATAGCATTAGTCCAGGGTGGCACGTATCTGAAGTGAAATTTTGTTTTGATTTTTTAGTTTGTATGAACCTGTGTTACCGCTAAAAAAACTTGTACTTGTAATACCTCTTAAGAAATTTTCTAATTCCACCTCTAATATGAACTAAACTCGAGTTTTATCAAATGTTCAAAACAAGTTAGAGACGCTTCAAACCTAAGATTAAAAGATGAAACCAGCTTATATTTCTTCGGTAAGCAAGTCGGTTATAAATATTTTATTATCGATCAGCTTTTTATTTCATGGCAAAGAGCATGCATTATTCTTAATCTATTTCAACTAAATTACAACAAATCTTTTAACTGGGTTCGAACCCTTAAGTTCAAGGGGAATAACACCACTCTAAGTAATAGGTTTGTCAATTAGACCCAAATAGTTATGATATAGCTAAAACACAATTTGAAACGTCGGTGTCAAGTAAAGTAAACTAATGGGATTAGTTGTTTGTTCGATTGATTAGCAGAGAGTCGTATCATTAGTACGCCCGTGCATGGATTTTTTTATTAATTTATTGATTAAGCCAATGAAGTTTATTAGTTTTGAAATTATTCTTTTATCCGTGTTTGAATAAAATCAATAAGAAAACGTAAACTATGGAAATGATTATCAGGACTCATGTTATCCGTAGTTTTTTAATATAAATTATAACAAGAAAACCTGACCGTGAGTTGAGACGTGTCCATCCTTATTAACATTTTCAATTAGCATTGAACGTAAAACCGACTACTTAATTTAATGGCATGAAGAATCATAGTTAAAGTTTAGGGCCTCTTGAGATTATAGGTTTTATCTTGACCTTCAGAGATTTTTCCACACTGATAAATATGGTGTAGCTGATATACAAGTTTTATTTCGATGACGTGTCAGCCAATCGATTATTATCGTTAAAAAAGTAGTCATTGAACATCTTTGGCCTAGCTGCGTTATTTATAAGGGAAAACGAATTCAATTTTTAAAAAAAAAACTAAATCTTCAAATAACTTTGGTCAGTGGTGGACATAGTTCTTATCCGGATCGGAAATTAATTCAAAGGTTGGTAGTCTATCGATAAATATTATTTTTCTCAAATCGGTTAAATCAAGACGGGTCACATAATATATATACTATTGTTATTACGAAGTGAATATTAAAATAGGAAAAAACATCCACCACTATTAAAAAATAGAACATAAATAAATAATAATAAAAGATAAAATTAAACCGAAAACTAACCAATAACCAAGTTGGTTGAATATGAAAATAGAGAACTTATTCATTTAGAATTTAAATATAAACAAACCAAGAGCATAGTTTGGAGTTATTTACACCATTAAAATGTTATACTAAATTGGAGTTTCTTTCTTAGGGTCGGGGTCTGAATTTGTGTTAGAAATAGCATTTAATTTAGTAAACAAAATTCAGAAACCCATATCTCAAATCCAAATATATCAATCTCTTTTGAGCAGGTTATGTATATGTCACTAGATGCTATATTTTCATACCAAAAGGAAAAAAAAAGTTTAAAAAAATGAAAATTGATGATGATATGATGGATTATTCCCAACGTTGTTGGATCTATCGTGAGAAGCGTAAGAAACCGGCATCTCATACGAAACAAGAACTTCATGTCCGGAACTAAAAATGTAACGACAAGATAATAATCATTGCTAATTATAAGAAGTCTAAATTGAATTTTTGTTTAAAAGAAGAATATATAGGAATGGATGTAGCAAGGAATGGTCGAGAACCATTTCATTCGCTAAAGGCGAAACATTTAGCAAACACGAAAACCACTCAAGCTACAAAAATAGCAAATTTACGATAAATAGAATGTGAAACATGGTAAAGGAAGATTCCAATGCTCCAATATGTTGGGTTTGAAAATGAATTCTTTTTGTATGTATGGGTGAAAGAATTCATGTCTAACATACACTCAAAATATTAAAATAAAATAGCTTTAAATAAATAGCAAAAGTATATTTTGGGTTAACAATATATTTTTGGTAAAGTTTAAACGAAAATTGAATTTTAATAATTCAAACTATGGTTCATTGATCGATAATAATTCATACTATCAGTTTTGTCAATAACAATATCAACTTTTATTTTTGTTGTCAAGAGCAATCTCAGTAACATAATTATCATACATTTACACTTGATTTCTGACTCATAACGATGACTATGAATGAAATGAGAAACATTAAAGTTAGAACATGTTGAAATAAAACATAAAATCAGGTGTAAATGTATAATTATTAGGCTATTGGGATTACCCTTGATAATGAATATAAAACCCGAGAGTGTGAATGACCTTATTTAGTGTTTAATATATGTAACTACTAGAAAAAAAAAGCTTTTAATGACGTGCAAACATGTGTGTCATTAAAAATTTGTCATAAATTGTAAAATATGAAGAGTAGATGACGCGCAATTTTACGCGTCATAACATTTTTGTCATAAAAACTAAAAAAACACAGAGTACAGTTTAAAAAAGTGCACGTGATATAAAAAGTGTCGTCTTATATTTTTTTGTTTCCCGTTAAGTTTTTGGCCTAAATTTTCATTCCCGCTAGCAAGTTTCATTCCTGCTCTCTCAAGCCCTAAAAATTGATTTCATCTTCATTCGCCCAAAATTGCTCCATCGTATCTCTACTCCCATCACTCCACACGCAAACCCTAATCTCCATTCAATATTCACTTATTTTAGGTCAGAAATTTGATAAGTTGATTGATTCCCATATATCAGTTCGTTGTTCATAGCAGCTCGACAGGCAGGCGATTACATAAACCCTAACCCTAGTTGAACACATCAATGACAAATCTACTGAAATGAAGGAAGGATGGCGGTGCATTTGGCATTGATTTTTAGTACGGAAAAGGACAGAGTGAATTATCCATTCTACTTTAAGATCGGTGCTTGTTGTCATGATGAAAAATGTTGGAGGCTTCATACCAAAGCCAACATCAGTCCTACTTTACTCCAGTAACATTTCATCTACGTCACCGCTCATCAAATTTTTCCCAAAGGGTAATTTCTTATTCATCTCTGTTACTGTAAGGTTTGGCAAATCCGCTATTTGTAAGAAATCGTCGTTTCAAACAGATGTTGTTGGCAATTAACCGGTTCTCTGACTAAAACTGAGGGTTTTCGTTTTATCATTGTTAGTTCACCATCTTTGTTTACTTTTATATGAATTTGGGAATTATTTAGGGATCTAGGCTCATAATATACAGGTTTTTGGGTTATTAACTGGTCTTTTATCATCAAAATATGCGATTATTTTTTCCATATATATATTTGTAATGCCACTTATTGGAAAGTAGTAACAGGTTGTTATTATGTGGATTATTCACAAGAAACTATGTATACTTCTGTTATTTATTTAACATTTTGTTATATATATATGTGGAGACAAAGGAGGTTGGGGGTGCTCCAGTTAATACTGATGCAACAATGGAGACAGACCCTTCCGAGAAATCTGATAATATTGTTCTGCGAAAGCTTCTTGTGAGTTGAATCAACTTGTTGCAATTTTTTAAGAATATATGATTAACCTTCGAGATTAGGATATTAAGCTTCTTGTTTAGATGACTCATTTCTTTTTGAAGTATAATTTTTTGAAACTCTATAATAGTTGTTATACTTTTTGGCAGGGCAAAGATTGCTTTATCTGCAAGAATGGTGGTCATCGTGCAAAAGATTGCCCAGAGAAATCCAATTTTGTACCTCAAAATGCTAATATATGTTTAAAATGTGTTGATTCTGGCCATGAAATGTTATTTTGCAAGAGCAAATATTCTCCAGATGACCTCAAGGTCAGTACCATTATATAGTGTCTATAAGTTTCATATATCTAGTTATATACATATGTGTTTCATGTAAGCTGTTTTTTTAACCAAATTTTTGAAAGTTCTTTAATATTAGTAAACATCAAAAATAACTTCCAAAATTTGGGTTAGAAATGGCATTTAAATTAGTAAACAAAATTCAGAAACCCATATGTCAAATCCAAATATATCAATCTCTTTTGAGTAGGTTATATATATGTTAATGTCACTAGATGCTATATTTTCATACCAAAAGGAAAAAAAAAAGTTTAAAAAAATGAAAATTGATGATGATATGATGGATTATTCCCAAGGTTATTGTATCTGTGTCGTGGGAAGCGTAAGAAACCAGTATCTCATATGAAACAAGAACTTTAAGATCCGGAACTAGAAGTGTAACGACAAGATAATAATCATCGCCAATTATAAGAAGCCTAAATTGAATTTTTGTTCAAAAGAAGAATATATAAGAGTGGATGTAGCAAGGAATGGTCGAGAACCATTTTATTCGCAAAAGGCGAAACATTTAGCAAACATGAAAATCACTCAAGCTATACAAATAGAAAATTTTCAATAAATAGAATGTGAAACATGGTAAAGGGAGATTCCAATGCTCCAATATGTTGGGTTTGAAAATGGATTCTTTTGTATGTAGTGGTGAAAGAATTCATGTCTAACATACACTCAAATATTAAAATAAAATAACTTTAAATAAATAGCTAAAGTATATTTTGGGTTAAAAATAAATATTTTAAAGTTTAACGAAATTCAATTTTAATAATTTAAACTATAGCTCATTGTTCTATAACAAGTGGGGATCATATATACTTTAAACGAGTGAGGATACAAGGGGCCATATTTATATGTGTTTTAAAGGCACGAACGAAAATGACTAAACAGTGTAAAGCAAACAAAAAAATTGAAAGAAATTTTGGAGCCCTCCGATTATTGCACATGTTAAGTTTTATGGATTTTAGTGGTTTTGTTTGGATTTAGACATTCGTGCAATCCATAGTAATCTCAACAAGATTTTATAATCATCTAATTTGAACACCTTATATATCCATCTACGAGATATATGGATGGATGATAATTTTTTTTTACAAGTTCGGTCTCCTATCTTTGAAGACCGCATTATTACGGAACCTTCAAAGGATCCAACAAGCATATAGAGCAATCACTTGAATGGCCTTCATTTTCCTCTCCTTCACCTTGATCGTCATATGAAGCTGCAGTAAATCAGTAATCGAAAAAGAAAAGAACGCTATGATTTTACACCATTGCGCAACCATACTCCAAAGGAAATTGGCAAAAAAAAGAAAAAAAAACAAAAAACAAGAGGACAAAACGTGCCCCGCCGACTCTTCCACCTCCATGCACAACGGGCAAAGCTCGCAGCTCATCTTCATGTTCCTTCTAATGAGAGCATCCCTAGAAGAAATTCTCCCCAAGTCATGAGCCCGCCAAATAAAGAGATTAGCCTTAAGTGGGACCGTCTTACACCAGTCAATAACAAAAATCGTGAAGAGAAAATAAAAACTAAAACTAACTTTTACGTGTCGATCGATGATTTAGGTAATCGGAAGTTTTTTTTTTTAACGACAAATATGGATCACTGACGGGGATATTACACCACCCACCCGATCATCTCCAATCCCCATCAGGAGAAACTCACCACTGGTACCCCTTGCCCCAACTTGTAACCCCCATTTTTTATTATTTTGTTACAAGTGAGACTTGAACCCAAAATCTCTTGATAAAATATCATACATCTTTGCCACTAGACTAAGGTAATGGGTGTAGGTAAACAGAAGTATGATTTCAGGTAATCATGATTCATGCCAGATATTATTACTTAATCTCATACCCATAAAAAAGCTTAAAACTAATCTAATATAATACACGCTACTCTGCTCGAATATCCTTATACCCGTGACCCGTCCCGTATGTTTCAGATTTCAAGTACCCTTTCAAGTACTCTTTGAGTTCGCGTTAGGGTTTGTTTCAATCCCTAGTGGTAATTATAAATTAAGTGCATGAATATTAGCAAAGGCGTGACGGATTGAAAATGTTTGACCGAAGTCACGTGCATGGTCTTCTTGGTTTGATGGATAATATTTCGTAAAATGGGAATTAGTTGATTAAAAAGAAGGTGAATAAAAGGTAAGTCTGGTTGGTTGATGTAATTGGAGGGTGAAAAGGAGGTTTTAACGAGGAGATATATAGATGCATGTGAAGGGGGTGCAAGTTCAGTGTTTCGATTGAGGGTCAGGTTTGAGGAAGCATTGAGCCAAAAGAGGTGCAAAATGTCGGCTTACTAGTCTCCCTACATTAGTGTTTTAAAAACCGGTTCGAACCTACTAGTTGAATCGGTTTGATCGGATTTTTTTAGGGTTTTTGGTTTTTTATGTCTGTTTTTTCATGATTTTTTACGAGATTCAAAATAGTTGGGTTTTCCTGGTTAAACCGGTTTTCTTATTTATTATTTTTTTTGAATTATTTTTATTATATATGTATACTTTATTGTTTTTTTATTATTATTTGTGAATTTTAAAACTTATATTTTCTTGTGAAATACCTATTTGGTATTATTTTTTAGTGAATTAAAATTGTATTTTAACTATTTTTATGGGAGTGTAAAAGTTTATTAACATTTTTATAAAAAATTATATTAAAATCCCCTAACCGGTGAACCGGCCGGTAGGGGTGTTCATCGAATCGAATTATTCGAATTTTGAACTTCCAAAACCAAATTCGAATTCGATTAGAATTCGATTAAAACCAGTCGAATGCGAATCGAATAATCATAATCGAATTCGAATCGAATTCGAATTTATTCGAATAAATTCGAATAAGAGAAATCTTTAATTTAATAAAATTAACTTTTCAATAACTTTTTTATAACAATCCAATAATAACTTTAAAAAAAGTTCCAAACATATCCAAAACGATAGGTACCAAACAAGTCTGAGGTGATAATAGAATTAACGGCAAAACAAGTATCAATGTACTAGATAAAAAAACCAAAACAACAAGCCAAAGTCAAGCAAACGACAACTTCAAATAAGCAAAAAATAAGCTAAGCAAACAACCAAAATACATCTTCCAAAGAATATTAAAATGGGCTTATGTTAAATGTCAGCCTAAGAATACTAAAATATTGATATATAATTTACATAATATATATATATATATATATATTAATATATATATATAATTATACATATATAATTATATATATAATTATATATATGAAATATATAAAAAATATATATTTATATCTTATTCGAATTACGAATCGAATCGAATTTGGAAAATCAAATTCGAATTCGATTCGAATTCGACTTAATTAATCGAATCGAATTAGGATTCGATTCGAATAAATGAATAAGGAATTCGAATTTCTTATTTGAATTCGAATCGAGTCGAATTTCGAATTATTCGAACGGGATTCGAATAATGAACACCCCTACCGGCCGGTCGAACCGGTCCCGGAAACTTTTCGGGTTCAACTTCAAAACCTGTTTTAAAACTTTGCCCCACACCTCCATTCTCTTCTCATTTTATATACAATATCATGATATTAGGTAAGACTCGATCTTTCTGTATCATTTTTTAATAAATGAATCGGTACCGTTTACGATTTATAACGTGTTCAGTCCAATAGGTTAACATTGTTGACATTTGCTGCTAACCCTCGGGCCATGTTGGTCTTTTTAAATTATAATGTGTTTTAAGCTATAACTGTATATTATTACCTGTGCATTGTCGCGGGTATAATATGCATATACAAAACAATTGTATCGGTAAAGCGCGATGTAAAGAAAAAATGAAAATAAACAAGGCAACAACGTTAAAACTATAACTTTGGTCAAATAAAACGTCACAAACAATTAGATACTTGAATGATATAAAAAATATATCATTTAGAAAAAATAAATTAAAGTAAAACCATGCAAGTTGACGGTTGACCTGTGACGATGTATTGACAAAATAAATAAATGTTTCCAAAATAAATTAGTAAATTACTTTTGGTAAATTAGTAAATCCCAAAATAAATTAGTATTTAAAATAAGTACAAAATTACTTGGGGCAGGTCTTCTGCATTTAAATGGATAAATTACTTTCAAAAATCCCACAATTTCTTGTTCACTTTTACCGAAAGAAATATGGAAAGGGTGGTTCACCTCTTCGGCTTTCAATTTCAACCTCCTGCGACTACTTCAAGCCGATAGTTTTAGTGTGTTTTATTAGTTTATGCTTCAATGTTCCAACCGTTCTATTTAGACAAGTCTTAAGGTAGTTTTGATAAAAATAAAGTGTTATTATTTTATTAGTTTAGACTCCATGTCTCCATTGTTAAACCCTTATACTATCAAAATGAACATTTTAAAACAACCGATATTAGTTTCCACTATCGTGGCTCCATATAAATTAACCAAAACAGAATAGGGTTCACCCACATTGATATTGATTCCAAAGAGTATCATATGCCATAGAACTATAGAAGTTCAATACTTCAATCATAAATTCCTCTACTTTCTTGATCATGTTCATGTGGCATAATAATCAACCCCATGCACTTTCACGTGGAGACACACAACCCTAACACTTCATCACCACGTACCTAATCTTGAAATTGTTTTAATCAATGAATATCTTTGGCCGATTTAGATTACAAAACTCCTTTCTTCGAGAGTGGTCCAAGACAAACTTTGTGTAATCAGGACCACTAATTATGCAGAATTAGTGCATTAGTATGTGCTTTCTTGTTGATTTCCTTTTCATGCTTTAAAGTATGTCGTTCTGTATTTGAAGAAAGATGATAAACAAGAAACGTAATGTCTTGTATTATGCTTTTGTAAATATATGACATCATTTTTCTTGTTACGGCGGATATGGTCTATGGACATTATCCACCGGCTCAAACATGGTATATGAATACGGGTGCGTCTACTCATCTCACGGCCAACCCATGTATATTCCAAACCCTGTTGTCAATATATGATATTAGCAATATGTTTGTCGGGAATGGCAATACGTTGCCGATTAAGGGTTCGGGTAATGCTTTACATCACATCCCAAACCAAATCTATCAATTAAATAATATCATTTTAGCCCCCGACATCATTAAAAATCTTATTTTTGTTCGTCAGTTTTCTCGTGACAACCAAGTTGCAAATGAACTTTACCAACTTGGTTTTTCCTTAAAGGATCTCAAGACCGGCAGGCTCCTTTCCCTCCATAATAACCCGGTCGGGTAACCTCTATCCATTCACATCTCCATTGAATAATGATTTTGCTTGTTTGACTTCTCACTCTCCACGTCTTTGGCATATCCTTCTTGGTCACCAGGGCTCCCACGTTTTAGATTTTTTGCCAAGTCTTAAATTTATTACTTGTAATAAAGACAAATCTTTTGAACATGTTTGCCATTCATGTCAAGTTTCTAATAGTAATCGACTTTCATTTTCCGATTTTGTATATTTTACTTCTACACTGTTTGACATCATACATTGTGATCTATGGACATTTCCCATTTTGAGCAAAACCGGTTATAAGCATTACATGGTTTTAGTAGATAACTTGTCCAATCACGTATGGTTTACCCCCTCCCCTTCAAATATAAATCAAAATTTTGTTAACGATCACGGCTCCGCAAACATCTCCGCAAAACGACAGGGTCGAGAGGATGATCTGTCACCTTAATGACATCATCTGAGCTCTTCTCACGCAAGTACATCTTCCACCTTCGTTTTGGGTTGAAGCTCTACATACCTCGGCTTACCTTCACAACATCCTTCTGACCAAATGACTCAATTTTAACACTCCTGCATTCAATCTTTATCACCGTCACCCAAGGTACGATCATCTTCATGTGTTTGGGTGTGCTTGTTATTCTAACATTTCGGCCACTCAACCTCATAAGCTTTACCCACGTTCGGTTTGGTGTACTTTCCTTGGCTACCCGACCAACTTCTGTGGATACCGGTGTTTCGATTTCCACTGGTCGCGTACATATTTCTCGAAACGTTGTCTTTGACGAATGTGTCTTTCCTTTTTTTGAAACCACCGATACACCCTTGATGTTAGTCCAATGTGTCGTCATTATTGTTCTTAATTTGTCATACTTATTTATAATAATGGTTGGATTACGTTGCATTTTCACGAGTTTTGTGTTTTAAGGTACCGTGAGCTTAATGTGCTAAAAGTGGAGTTTTATGAAGAAGCCTTAAGCTGATCGGTACGAAGTTCGAGAAACGATCAAGGAACGAGTGAAGACTTAGAAGAAATTGGAGAAAAGTTCCTGAGGTTCAAATTAGGGCGGTACGCCCAGGAGTAAAGAAGTCAGGGCGGTACGCCCTGATGTTTAGAGATGTAGCCGAGATTACTAATCCGGGCGGTACGCCCAGAATTGCATATTTTGGGGCGGTACGCCCCAAATCGGTCGACAGAATATTTTTAGGGTTTAGTATTTAAACTTGTTTGTTAAGTTTTTGAGATCATCTTCATTCATGTGCGACCAGAGGGCTTAGGTTTACGAATTTCAACCTTGTTTTGGAGTTTTCTGGAGATTTTAATCATTCGGTACTATTTATTTATGCAATCTTTCATTATAATCATGTCTGTTTCATTAGCTATGTCTGGCTAATCACCTCTAACTGCTTTTGGTGATTGGTTGGTAAAATCGTTCTATTTCTAATCGGTTATTTGCTAGTTGTTCCGAAATCCTTGTAACCGTTGAACACCCGCATGCTAAAATTGTTTAACCTAACTAGTAACCTAGGGTTTTAGTGGTCCCCTGACATGATCTAGCACTTTCTTACGGCAGGAACTAATCAGCCCAATAGGAATCTAGGTTATTAGGTCAATTAAGCAATTGGGGGGCATGTCTATGTGTCCCTAGTAAGTAATTAGGTTTTGCCTAGATCGGTAGCCAACCAGGATCCAAAAGTGGTTAGCTTTTTCTCATTTGATAGTTCCAGTAAGTTTTTAGTTTAAAGTTAGTTAATTTAGTAATCAATGCACCCAACAAATCAAAACAGCTAAGTGGTAAAGTAGGTAATTTTAGGTTAATCAGTAATTCTAGTTAACATAGTTAATCAGTTAATCAATTTTCACATATTCCCTTGGTTCGATAACCCTAGCTTCCACTACTACAAATTTAATCTAAGTTGGGGATTTGAGACGGCCTGACAAACCGTTATCAACCCTCTCCCGCTACTTCCATCTATTCCGACCCGCCTATGCCTACATATCAATTCCCATTCATCACTCATCTTCCTTCGCCGACCCACATTCATGAGACCCATATCCCCACCAACCATCATCACCTAAAACACAACTCGCTAGCCCAGACCCTAACCCATACGCTAGCCCATCCCCCTCTACTCCCGTCCACACATCATCCTCGACTCCTCTGTCATATTCGCTTGTCGCTCCATCACCCATCCCTCATCCTCCCCAACATGTTCACCCCATGACTACTCATGTTAAATTTGGTGTAACTAAGCTTATCAAACGTTTGAACTTTCACACTTATGCTCCTTATCCCCCGCTCCTAACATCATATACCAAAGCATTAACAACCCTAATTGGCGACAAGCCATGAACAATGAATTTAAAGCGTTGAAGGATAATGATGACACATGGAATTGGTAGCTAGACCACATGGGCATCCAATTATTCGGTGCATTTGGCTGTTCAGGCATAAGTTCAGATGTGATGGTTCGTTAGAGCGCTACAAGCCGTGATTAGTGGCCAATGGTAAATCTCAGACTGTTGGGATTGATTGCATGGAGACTTTAGCCCGGTTGTCAAACTAGAGACCATCCGCACTGTCTTATCTTTAGCAATGTCTAAATCTTGGTCGATTAATCATTTGGACGTGAAAACACCTTTCTTTAGAGCTATCTGACAGAGACAGTTTTTATGCAGCAGCCTCTAGGTTTTGTTGATATGTCTGCTCCCGATTATGTTTGTCGCCTTAAGCGATCACTTTATGGCCTCAAACAGGCTCCTCAGGTCTGGTACCATCGGTTCTCTAGTTTCCTCTTGACCCATGCACGGGTTCAAAAGTAGTATTTGTGATTCATCTCTGTTTGTGTATCGGCATGGCATACACACTGCTTATTTACTTTTGTATGTGAATGATATCGTTTTGACAGCTTCAGATTCAGGTTTTCTCAGACAGTTGATTACTTCATTGTCACGGGAGTTTGTTTGACATGACAGATTTGAGAGACTTACATCATTTTTTTGGTATTACAATCACACGTGAGTCATCTTGTTTATTTTTTGCAACAGTCATAATATGCCAGAGACAATATACAGCGGGCATCTGTAAGTTCGTGTAAACCCTGTGCCACCCCGGTTGGCACGATTTCCAAATTGAGTGCAGATGATGGGCCCTTATGTAGGAAACAAGGGTGTCCTGACCCGACGAATTAACGAACCCGACCGATATTGACCCGTAAGAGTTACACCTGGGTCAACGGACTATTATATCTAATTAATTGTTAATTAGAAATAAACGAACTAAATGGTGAATTAAATAAATATGAATTATTTATTTAAATTGACAAAATCTATCGGTTCAAAATACTCGGTAATTAAAAGACGGATCGATTAGTTGTTACCGGATTAACAGACTAATCGATTGGTGGATTAAAGGAGATCGTGACCGGGCCCAGTCCGTCTGGCCCCGGTCCGCGAATTTGATATTAAATGAGAAAAGAAGGAGGATTGAAACAGAAGTTACTCGAAACCCTAATCTCCTCCCTCCTCTCTCTCCCTGCGTCGAACCCCAGCCGAAGTCGGCTCCTTCGCCGCCGTCGCCGACCACCGTCGCCGCCCAACCTCCACCACCGTAATCCGTTCGTGATTTCCAATGGATCCCCGTCTTGCCAGTATCTGTGCCCGACTCGAAAGCGAAGCCGTCGCAGCCCGAGCCGAAGCCGCAGCCCGAGCCGAAGCCGAAGCCGCAGCCCGAGCCGCCGCCGCGGCTCAAGCCGCCGCCGCCGCCGCTGCTGCTCACGCGCCGCCGCGCGACCACCGGCCGGTGGTTCTCGCGCTGCCGGCGCAGCCGAGACCGCCGCACCCGGTCGCGTCGTCGTGGCCGGCGCCGCTATACCCGTCCGCCGTCGCCGCCCCTCCTCCGATCTCCGGCGAGTCCTTCGTCGTGGGATCGGTCCCGGTGGCCATCCCGACGGAGAAGATTTTGTCACCACCACCGGTGGTATCCCTACCACCACCGCCGCCACTGCCGCCGCCGCCTATGGTCGCCGCCGCCGATGCCGCCGTTGATGATCTGTCTCGAAGGTTCGAGTCGGACGTCACTGTTCGTCCTAGCGCGAGCCCGTTGAATCCGGGTGTCTCGAGCGGTTGCTCGGATCCCGCCAAGGTATATCTAATCTATTAGATATTTTATTTATTTATGTATTTATTTATTTATTTAAATAAATATATTTTCTGTGTTTGTCGTGTCGGTGATTGATCCTGTTACGGTTGCATCCGCGTTTAATTCGTTTCCGCTGCTAAATTAATTTGGAATTAATTTTATTATTAAAATCGGTTTTAACAAAATTAAAGTCGGTAACCCGGATCCCACTGTAAAATCCCAACAGTGGTATCAGAGCCATTATCACCGCGCGCAAACCAGATTCGGTCTATTCGTGACCGATAGTTCGCAATTTCGACTTAAATCCAAATTGCGAATTAGAATTAATTTAATTTATTATTTTAATTCCATATATTATATTGTGTGTTACGGCCGACCCCTCTAATTTTGTGATCATGTATGAATGTCATGGCGTGATTTGTTTTTCTCTGTTTGGCCCAAGTTGTTGGCCCAATTGGTTGTTTTTTATTTTGGTTTATTGGACCCGGTTTTTGGGTTTCAAAGTTGTACAAATTTAGAGCTAGGTTACTAGAAGTAGTTTTAGTAATTGTAAATTTGTATGTAACCAAAAGTCGAAGACTGGACACACGCAAGAGGGATGTCAAAGCAAGTGGGAGCTGAACAGGATTCCAGATCGCACAGAGTTGCCATCTCGATCGTTCACCATTTTTTAATTTAATTTATTTTAAATTGTCCCATATGATCTCGCTTGTATGGCTCGGGCGAGATCAAGACCTTGTGCCGTTAAACACACAATATGCCATTCGCGACAACTTAGTAATTTAATTAGGTTAAATTAATTTACTGGTCCCGAGTGGAGATAGGGTTTTATCGTTCATGTCTGACGATGATTAAATATTAAAAGTAATTAATATCCCTATTTGGTAATTCTTTAAAACTGGTAGTTCGTGCCATCCTATCTCAAGTTGAACTTGGAATGTATTTACCGGAGCATCAGTGTTGGAGTATTTCAACACCGCACTTGGTGCCGAGGGTACCTTCTAAGGTGAATGACATTGGAGTATTTCAACACCGTGTCATCACATCGACCATTTAGGACTACTATCGCTTTAAACGTATATGTTCGTGGTGTTGGAGTATTTCAACACCGCGCCACGGATGTGTACTGCTAAAGTGGGCACGGATGAGGCTAAACGTATCTCAAAATACAATTGTATGTATATAGCGGCCTCATACCGAGAGTTGTGACTTGAGTCTCACAATTGACAATCGTTGTCAGTTTGTTTACACGGTTTCGCTCCTGAGGCTCATTTGGCGGTCTCAAGTGATCTCGTCTAAACGAATTCTCATTTTCTTAAAATAAACCTTACCAACTTATTTTAAAGAAAAATAAACATCGAAAATACTGATTAAAATTTACTTTGCTTATTTTCAGAAGGCTAAAGAAAACTCACCACCATTAAGTTCAATGGTACAACTCGACCCCTTCACTGAGTCTGGCTTTCTCGCATGGCAAAGGCTCTTCGGGAAACTCTATGTCATTGACCGACCGATCGCGAGTATTCCATTTTACTTGCTAAATGAGAACTCGCGGTCTGAGCTCCAAAAGCACACTGACGATGATAAGGACGTCACTGACCTGATGTTGTCTAGCATGACTCAGGATTATCGGTACAATTTCATGGGGATGTCTGCTTATGACATCATTCGTAAACTCAAGGATTTATTTGAATTGAGTCAGAGGACTGAGCGAGCTGATGCACTTTCACAATTTGTGAACTGCTCTATGGCTAACGACTCCTCTCCATACGATCATGTCATGCTGATGAAAGCGTATCGTGACAGACTGATCGACCTTGGCTACTCCATCTCTGACGGGATGGCTCTTGATGTAGTACTCAGATCTTTGCCAGAACATTATCGTATTCTTGCGATTAATTGTTCGGCTCAATCGATCGAGGAGGTTATTCCGTTGATACCCAACGTGAAGATCAGGACCACGCCGGACGTGCTCAAAGTTACGAATACAAAGATCTCCAAAACCAAGAAGGTTAAAGAGGGCAAAAGCAAGAAACCACAGGTTCAGCCTCCTGAGGAGCGCCTGTGCTATGAGTGCAACAAAATGGGACACTGGCGTCGCAACTGTCCTGTTTATCTTGCAAAGCTGAAGATGACCAAGAACTCTAATAAGGGTTGCTCATCAGGTATTTCAATAAATGTTATTGAACTTTTCACTGTTTCCTCCAATTCATGGGTATTTGATACTGGATGTGGTTACCACATTGTTAATGTTTTGCAGGAACCTGAGAAGTGGAAGAAGACAGAACGAGGCCGCATGGACCTCATCGTTGGTGACGGGAAGAAGGTCCCAGTACTTGCTATTGGAACATTTTCTTTTTCATGTTCTTCAGGCCTTGTAGTTAATTTGATTAACTGTTTATATGCACCTGGTTTATCCAGGAACATTATTTCTGTCTCTTCATTGTTTGAACAAGGATTTCGGTATAAATTTAATGGAAATGTGATTTCTGCTTACCTTAATGATATCTTTTATTTCGAGGCTAAACCTCAACATGGAATATATGAGATAGATGTTCAAACAAACGACCAGCTCTATCATGTTTCTAAAAGAAACAAAGCTGATAGTAACGAATCCTCGTTATGGCACCATAGACTTGGTCACATAAGCAAGGCCCGCATCAAGAAGTTGCAAACTGCTGGCATTCTCGAATCCCAAGATGCAGATTCCTTTGATGAATGCGAGTCATGCTTATCTGGTAAATTAACCAAGTCACCCTTCACCCACACAGGTGAACGGGCCCAAGGATTGTTAGGCGTTATTCACACTGATGTGTGTGGACCCTTTCGAACCGAGACAAGAAATCGTGAACGGTACTTCGTGACTTTCATCGATGACTACAGCAGATATGCCTATGTCTATCTGATGAAACACAAACATGAAACTTTTGAAAAGTTCAAAGAGTTTCAAAACGAAGTACAAAATCAGCTGACTCGAACTATCAGAATACTTCGATCAGATAGAGGTGGTGAATACCTAAGCGCTGAGTTCCTGAATCATCTGAAGGAATGTGGAATCGTTTCACAACCTACTCCACCTGGCACACCCCAGTTAAATGGCGTTAGTGAAAGGAGGAATCGAACCCTGCTTAACATGGTTCGCTCAATGATGTGCAGGACAACCTTGCCGCATTCCTTTTGGGGATATGCCATCTTAACCGCCGCTCGCCTAATAAATCTGGCACCGACCAAGAAAGTAGGGAAGACCCCATATGAGATATGGCATGGTTCTCTTCCCAAACTTTCATACCTCAGGGTATGGGGATGTGATGCTTATGTCAGCAGTGATTCTGATAATAAGCTCGATCCTCGAGGCGAAAAGGTAACTTTCGTTGGATACTATGGTAATACCGGTTATTACTTCTACCATCCCGATGCAAACACTGTTTCCATCAAGAGGAAAGGTAAATTCCTTGAGAAAGAATTTCTCACTCGAGGAACAAATAGTGATCCAGTGGATCTTGAAGAAATTCAAGATTCACCTAACCCTGAAGCGGTCGCTGTGTCTGACCGACAAGTTGTTGTCGCACCATCAGACCCAAACACAAGCACAAGCGTTCGTAGGAGCGAAAGAATATGACATGAGCCTGATAGATACCTTGGATATCATGAGGCCTTCGATGTTCTATTAATAGCTGATTCTAACGATGAACCTATTAATTACAAAGCTGCTATATCAGATCCGGAATCTGATAAATGGCTTGAAGCCATGAACGCTGAGATGCAATCTATGCGTGACAATCACGTCTGGGACTTGATTGAGCTACCCCCCGGTACACGGGCAGTAGGGAGCAAGTGGATCTTTAAAAGAAAAACTGACATGCATGGAAATGTGCAAACCTACAAGGCACGGCTTGTAGCGAAAGGTTTCACTCAAACTCAAGGGATTGATTATGATGAGACCTTTTCGCCCGTTGTCATGATCAAATCGATCAGGATTCTCCTTGCCATAGCCGCATACCATGACTATGAGATATGGCAAATGGACGTGAAAACCGCCTTCCTGAACGGACAACTCGAAGAAGATGTCTATATGGTTCAGCCTGATGGTTTTGTCGATCCAGAGAATCCAAACAAGGTTTGCAAGCTTAGCAAGTCCATTTATGGACTCAAGCAAGCATCTCGAAGCTGGAATCTTCGTTTTGATCAGAAAGTCAAAGAGTTTGGCTTTGAACAAAACAAAGATGAGCCTTGTGTCTACAGAAAGGCAAGTGGGAGCGCTGTATCGTTCCTCGTACTGTACGTGGACGATATATTGATCATAGGAAACAACATACCCATGCTTAACGAAGTTAAGAAATGGCTTTCATCTTGTTTCGCTATGAAAGACCTTGGAGAAGCCGCTTATATTCTGGGAATCAAGATTCACAGAGATCGATCTAAGCGCCTTTTGGGACTCAGTCAAAGCACATACATAGATAAGATCATAGCTCGGTTCAATATGAGCAACTCCAAGAAAGGAGCAGTTCCCATGACTAAGGGAACAATATTGGACAAATCTCAAGCACCTAAAACGGAGCGCGAGATAAGCCAAATGGCATCGATCCCATTTGCCTCTGCTATTGGATCTATCATGTATGCCATGCTCTGCACACGACCGGATGTCTCGTATGCATTGAGCGTGACAAGTCGGTACCAACAGACGCCAGGGCTAGCTCACTGAACGGCTGTAAAGGAACATACTGAAATACTTGAGAAACACCACTGACATGTTTCTCGTATTCGGGGGTGTTGATGAGGAGCTCACTGTAAGATGTTACACTGACGCCAGTTTTCAGACTGACCGAGATGACTCTCGCTCACAGTCAGGATTCGTATTCACTCTTAACGGAGGGGCTGTTTCTTGGAGAAGCTCAAAACAGCCAGTAGTAGCTGATTCTACTACTGAATCCGAATACATAGCCGCCTCAGAAGCTGCTAAAGAAGCCGTGTGGATGAAGAAGTTCATATCCGATCTCGATGCTATGCCAAGTATTAGGCAACCCATCGAGATGCTGTGCGATAACACAGGCGCTATAGCTCAAGCCAAAGAGCAACGGTCCCATAAGATGGCCAAGCACGTACTGAGGAAATTCCACTACATAAGAGAAGTAGTCGACAGAAATGAAATCAAGATAAGCAAAGTACACACAGATCAAAACTTAGCTGATCCCTTCACTAAGCCTATGACTCAAGAGACTCATATACGCCACAGAGAAGCGATAGGGCTTAGATTAGCTAAAGACATGTTTTGATTCAGTATTTGGATGTATGAACACCAACGGTTATCTGTATTATTCTTATTCCATCTGTTTTATGCAATAATGAATTACATAACTGTGTTCAATATTTGTACGTTTAATCCATGGACAATAAGTTCTTGTCCTAAATGTCCGTAGTCGATTAGTAAGTGGGAGCTATACTAAAGTAAGACTATTGTGACTGGTTGAACTTTAAAGTTGTTTAACGTTCAAACTCACAGACCTCATTGGTGAATGACGTTGGACGTAACTCGCATCATGCAACGCAATCATGGAAGTCTTGCTTGCTTGATTAAATGCATGCTCTAATGTATCCTTAGACCTGAGACGCATATTCGAACTCCTCTCTACTAAAGAACATTCTTTGATTGTAGCCTAACGTTGTCGCGTAACTGCCAGCCATAACGGCTACTTTTGGGAATGGCTCTGAGGTTTAGTGGGAGCTGTATGCCTCAACAAGGGATTCTGTACTCTTGCTTCGGCAACAGTTAGACATAAAGGCGCCCTCGTTGATTCCAAGTGATAAGTGTGAGGCCTCACCCAAACTTACTGTGTGTTTGTTGGATCACTTCGAATTGTATCGAGAATGAAAATCGATGAATACAATATGGGAGTCCATGTCCTATAATTCATCAATGTCTTATACAGAAAGGAACATATGACAATGAATGCACAAGTCGTAAGTCTGCTTGATAGTCAATCAGATATACTTTGGCAACCGACTTAAAGAGTCAATATTAGTTGGTGTAGCCATGCATAGCTAGAGTGCCTCTGACTGCGCTCGTTAAACTGTCGCGTTCAGTCCAAGTGGGAGGCTGTAGGAAACAAGGGTGTCCTGACCCGACGAATTAACGAACCCGACCGATATTGACCCGTAAGAGTTACACCTGGGTCAACGGACTATTATATCTAATTAATTGTTAATTAGAAATAAACGAACTAAATGGTGAATTAAATAAATATGAATTATTTATTTAAATTGACAAAATCTATCGGTTCAAAATACTCGGTAATTAAAAGACGGATCGATTAGTTGTTACCGGATTAACAGACTAATCGATTGGTGGATTAAAGGAGATCGTGACCGGGCCCAGTCCGTCTGGCCCCGGTCCGCGAATTTGATATTAAATGAGAAAAGAAGGAGGATTGAAACAGAAGTTACTCGAAACCCTAATCTCCTCCCTCCTCTCTCTCCCTGCGCCGAACCCCAGCCGAAGTCGGCTCCTTCGCCGCCGTCGCCGACCACCGTCGCCGCCCAACCTCCACCACCGTAATCCGTTCGTGATTTCCAATGGATCCCCGTCTTGCCAGTATCTGTGCCCGACTCGAAAGCGAAGCCGTCGCAGCCCGAGCCGAAGCCGCAGCCCGAGCCGAAGCCGAAGCCGCAGCCCGAGCCGCCGCCGCGGCTCAAGCCGCCGCCGCCGCCGCTGCTGCTCACGCGCCGCCGCGCGACCACCGGCCGGTGGTTCTCGCGCTGCCGGCGCAGCCGAGACCGCCGCACCCGGTCGCGTCGTCGTGGCCGGCGCCGCTATACCCGTCCGCCGCCGCCGCCCCTCCTCCGATCTCCGGCGAGTCCTTCGTCGTGGGATCGGTCCCGGTGGCCATCCCGACGGAGAAGATTTTGTCACCACCACCGGTGGTATCCCTACCACCACCGCCGCCACTGCCGCCGCCGCCGCCTATGGTCGCCGCCGCCGATGCCGCCGTTGATGATCTGTCTCGAAGGTTCGAGTCGGACGTCACTGTTCGTCCTAGCGCGAGCCCGTTGAATCCGGGTGTCTCGAGCGGTTGCTCGGATCCCGCCAAGGTATATCTAATCTATTAGATATTTTATTTATTTATGTATTTATTTATTTATTTAAATAAATATATTTTCTGTGTTTGTCGTGTCGGTGATTGATCCTGTTACGGTTGCATCCGCGTTTAATTCGTTTCCGCTGCTAAATTAATTTGGAATTAATTTTATTATTAAAATCGGTTTTAACAAAATTAAAATCGGTAACCCGGATCCCACTGTAAAATCCCAACACCTTATTATCCGATGGAACCCTTTATAGGAGTCTAGAATGAGCATTACAGTACCTTACTTTTACCCGTCTCGACATTTCATACGTTATCCAGCAGGTCTGTTTATTCATGTATGCCCCACAAGAGCCACACTTTCAGTTTATGAAGCGTATCTTACGCTACTTACAGGGCACTCTGGATCACGGTGTTCATTTGACTGTTGTGTTGGACACGTCTCTTACCGCTTACTCGAACGCCGATTGGGGTGGGTGTCCGAACTCTAGATATTCCACGTCCAGTTATTGTGTATTTATGGGGGATAATCTCTCGTCTTGGTCCTCCAAGCGGCAGAGCACTGTTTCCAAGTCTAGTGTCGAAGCTGAATACATTGTAGTGGCCAATACAGTGGCTAAAGTTAGTTGAATTCGCAACCTCCTGTTTGAGTTACATGTTCCACTTCGCTCCACTACTATTGTTTACTGTGATAATGTGTATGCGGTCTACCTCTCTGGTGGTACAACATCAATGTACCAAGTACGTCGAGATTGATATACATATTGTTCAAGAAAAGGTTCGCGTTGGCCATATTTGCGCTCTCCACGTCCCCTTAGAGTACCACTAAGCTGATTTCTTCACAAAGGGTCTTTCGTTTCCTTTGTTTCAGACTTTCAGAGACAGTTTGAGTATTCGTCCTTCTCCCGCTCGAACTGTAGGGACGTATTGGTTATAGATATATTAGTCATCTTTTCTATTGTATAGGAGTGTATTATGTATTTAGTATTTATGTATATAGGGAAATTATACTCATTTATTGGATTGTGGATATACAAATTATCATTAACCTTTACAATCACCATCATCTTTAATATTTATTTTTAACTAGATTGCGGATTCCCGCTTTGCGTGGGGAGATTGCATAGTCAACCTACAAAGACAAAGTTCATTCCAAGATGTTGAGTGCAAAATTAACCTACAAACAGAAAGTTCATATAAGAAATTGATAGTGGTATATGAAAATAATATAAGGGTCTATTTTAGCATATATAGAATGTTTAGATTATGTTTTCCTTCAAGAGATCAGATGTGGTTACCTATGAAATTTGTAGACCACACTATAGGTTGTGATTTGTAAACGGCACCATAGTATAACCTAGCTATCATTTGGATTTATGATTATGTAATTAAGGGAAAGTCCTAAATTGATTTAACTGAATAATAACCACAATCCTATAGGGTGTGTTTTGTCTCTCTAGAATTTTCATTACTTGCAAGAATGATTGGAGTGCATTTTGCCTTGCAAAAACTAAGGAGGAGAAAAGTGTGGTGGTAAAAATAAAATGTTAGCCTAAAAAAATTTATGACGAATTAACAGTTTTACGTGTTAGGAATATGGCTCTTCACTAAGAGCATTATTAAGTAGGGAAAAAGGCAGGACAAATAAGAATCTGGAGAAAAGAAATAAAGAAGGAAGCAACGTTAATAAAGGAAAACACACAAAGAAACAAAGAAAGTGTCCATTTTTTTAAACAGCAAATAGGAAATTTATTCAAATAGTGGAGGTTAGAAATACCTAACCAACCACAAAGAAACCAACATTACATAAATAAAAGGGGGTTACGCAACCACTCGACCCATGAAATACAAAGATTCTTACATCTAGTAACCATCGAATGAAACGAAAAATAAACGGTAATGTCAAAAAGAGAAACCGGTTGAAGATCATTATGCTTGTGTATAATGTCGTTTCTCAATTTCCAAATGGCCCACCAAGCAATCCAAAGAATACCTTCCACCACTCCTTTTGATTTCTTCGTTAATTTAGCGGATTCCATCCACGCGTATGTAGTTATTGGATTCATGGATGTTGGACCCTCAAGTGACAACCAAATCTGGATGGACACCCAAAGTTTTGAACTCACCTCGCAAGAACCGAATAGATGATCTCTAGTTTCGATATCCTTCATGCATAACGGACATAAAATGAAAGGAACATCAAATCCTTTATTACAAAGATTCGACCGGGTTGGAAGTCTATCTAGAAACAATCTCCAAGTAAATATATTCACTTTCTTCAGAACACTCGAATTCCACATAGTCTTCCAATCCGATTGGTAATGTACCTTTCTTTCAATAGCCTTCCGAAATTCTTTAACCACAAATTCATTATTACCTTCAAAATGCCATATACATTTATCCCGATCCAACGAAAACAGTCTCTGATCAATAAGTAACATTAAAGTTTGCATTTGCATCTCTTCCACTCCCCCACGAAGCTATCTACGCCACTACCATTTCCAGCCACTAAAACATGTGCTATCTTTTACAACACAATTTTGATGTGTCGCCAGTGGTTCATCTTCAATCCAAGTATCAAGCTAAAATATCGTATTATCACCCTCACCGACAACCCTCTTAAACGCATCTGCCGGGACCACATTATCTTCACCAAGTTTCACAATGACTTTAATAATTTTGTTCCAAACCCCACAGCCTTTACCTCTGATATTCGCATGAAACACATTATTCACCCCATCATAAATCAATGTAATGATATCCAACCATATTAGATTTGAATTATCCAGTAATCTCCATTTCCACTTAAGTAATAAAGCTTGGTTTAAAGCATACAAACTCCTAATCCCAAGCCCACATTTACTCTTATCCGCCAAAACTAAATTCCATTTAACCCAATGATTTTTTTTTTATTCTTATCGTTCCCACCCCAAAAGAATTTCGCCCTCATCCCCTCCAAAATATTTTTTACTTTACTAGGCATCGGAAAAATTGAAAGGTAGTAGGTAGATAACGAACCTAAGACTATAGAAAGCAATGTAGCTCTCCCACCAATACAAAGAAGTCTAGCCTTCCAATTTGCTAACTTTGACGTGAACTTCTTAATAATTGGCTCCCACGCCTTGATCTTCCCCATGTTCTCACCAAAAGGGATGAGGGACCCCCAGATAACGAGATTATAAATAACCCTTACTGCAACCCTTCGAACTTGCCATCACTTGAATCTCTTCCCTATTCATCCCCACCTCATAAAAAATGTGATTTGACATGATTAATTTGGAGACCAGAAAGCAAGAAAAAACAATTAGGAACCATAATCATACACTCAAGAATTTTGAAAGAAACTTCCATGAAAGTGTATCGCAGGCTTTTGCAAAATCCACTATAAAAATTACCAACATTTTCTTCTTTTTGCGATACCAATCCACCGCCTCATTAAGAATCATTGGACCGTCAAGAATCTGCCGGCATTTGACAAAAGCCGATTGAACCGGGCTCACCACACCATCGATGAGTTTAGCAAGCTGGTTAGCAAGTAGTTTAGCGATGATTTTATACTGAAGATTAATCAAACTGATAGGTCGAAATTCATTCAATAGCAAATGGATTATCAACTTTCGGAATGAGAGTAATGAATGATGTATTGCAACCCCTCGGAACCTGATGAGTTTTAAAAAAATGAGACACGAATTTCTTTATATTTAACTGTAAAAGTGACCAATGATTTTAACGAACCCAAATAAAAAGCCATCCATTATTATTATTGTTGTTGTTATTGTTACTATTATTATTATATATAAGCTAATTATAACTATTATTTATAACTAAAATAAAATTGTATACCCTCCAAAAAAATAACAATTTCTATTTTATATATGTTAATTAATAAAAAAAATCTAATAAAAATTATTATCTAAACTAAAATAATAATTCATAACCTCCAGCCCCATACCGTTTGAGAACCCCTACAAGCAAGAACGAAGATGTAAAACACCCTAAAACTTTCAACGAGTTGGTGACTCGTTCGCGCGTTGCGACGGGCCACCCTTGATATTTGTTTTAGCAAGACTAAACTATAGTATGTGGATTTTTAATATATAGACTGCAATTAACTAAGTTGATGCTATTACAAAAGTTCAAAACTTAAAGGGTAGAAAACGTAAAAGTGTGAAACTTATATGGCCTAAGTATTACTATATAAAACTTCACTATGTCTTAAAGCGTAAAATTGTAAAAGTTTCGTGGCCAAAGTAGAAGACCACAAAACTTAAAACAAAAAAAAACAAAGTTCAAAAGAGGGTAGAAAGCAAAAAAGTGTGAAACTTATGTGGCCAAACTATAAAACAATAAAAGAAGTAGAAAACTTTAGGGGTAATGTATAAAACTTTGGTGGCCAAATAGGAAACAAAAAAATACCAAAAGTAAAAAACTTAAGGGGTATAAAAATGTAAAATTATAAAAGTTTTGTGGCTAAAGTAGAATATCATAAAACTTAAAACCAAATAAAAAACAAAGTTTGAAAGTAAAAGGGTAGAAAATGTAAAAGTATGAAACTTATCTGGTCAAAGTATGAAATTATAAAATTAACCTCACTATGCCTTAATGCGTAAAATTTTAAAAGCTTCGTAGCCAAAGTAGAAGACCACAAAACTTTAAAATAAATAAATAAAGTTTAAAAGTTAAAGGGTAAAAAACGTAAAAATGTGAAACTTACATGGTCAAACTATAAAACACTAAAACTATACTGTAATATATATAAATACGAAACACTAAAAGAAGTAGAAAACTTTAAGGGTAAAAAAGGTAAATGTATAAAACTTAAATGGCCAAAGTAAGAAACAAAAAAAATACCCAAAGTTGAAAACTTAAGGGCTATAAAACGTAAAATTGTGAAAGTTCCGTTGCCAACGAAGAAGACCACAAAACTTAAAACAAAAAAATAACAAATTTCAAAAGTGAAAGGGTAGAAAATGTAAAAATGTCAAACTTATTTGGCCAAAGTATGAAACTATAAAACCTCACTATGCCTTAAAGTGTAAAATATTAAAAGTGTGTGGCCAAAGTAGAAGACCACAAAACTTAAAACCAAAAAAAAGTTTAAAAGCTAGAGGGTAGAAAATGTAAAAGTGTAAAACTTATGTGACCAAACTATAAAACAGTAAAACTAGAGTAAATTACATATTCTATCCTTTAACTTTACCCGTTTTGCAACTTTTGTCCTTTATCTTTTTTTGTTACACTCCCTATCCTTTAACTTTTTTATTCTTTCACCTTTTGTCCTTTTTAACGGATTCCGTTAAAATCCACCGTTAAGTCAAGAGTATTTTTGTCTTTTTACTTTTTAGGGTAGAAAACATTACATATTTTGTCCTTTAACTTTGTCTGTTTTGCAATTCTTATCCTTTATCTTTTTTTTGTTACATTCTCTATCCTTTAACTTTTTTATTTTTTCATCTTTTGTCTTTTTTAACAGATTCTATTAAAATTTATCGTTAAGTCAAGGGTATTATTGTCTATTTACTTTTAAAGGGTATTATTATACTTAAATAAAGAGGAATGGTGTGTTATGTAAATCTGTAATTTTTTTTTCCTTTATCACCCCACCCCCACCCTAACCTTAAACCATCACCGGTGAAAACCTCACCCCCACAGTCGGTCGGCCGGCGACCTCCCATCGAACACTGTCGACGACCCTCCGGCGACCTCCCATCGACTTGACATCGAATTTGTTAAGGGTGGTCGTCGGTGAAGCAGGTAAACTGGTGACCGCCGACGTTTGGCGAGGAGACGATGGAGGGTCGTCGGAGGTTTGGTCGGAGCAGCGAGGGCTCGGAGATGCGCCGAAAATTCGACCGGGAAAGAGGGGAGGGGGAGGGGGATCGAGGCTGCCTTCTCTCAGAAACGAAAGTGGGGGTGGGTTGGGGTGGGGTGATAAAGGGAAAAAATACAGATTTACATAACACACCTTCCCTCTTTATTTAAGTATAACAAATACCCTAAAAAGTAAAAAGACAAAAATAATCTTGACTTAACGGTGGATTTTAACGGAATCTGTTAAAAAGGACAAAATGTGAAAGAATAAAAAAGTTAAAGGATAGAGAATGTAACAAAAAAAGATAAAGGATAAAAATTGCAAAACAGGCAAAGTTAAAGGACAAAATATGTAATTTTTTGTACCCTAAAAAGTAAAAAGACAAAAATACCCTTGACTTAACGGTGGATTTTAACGGAATCTGTTAAAAAGGACAAAAGATGAAAGAAAAAAAAAGTTAAAGGACAGAGAGTGTAACAAAAAAAGATAAATGACAAAAGTTACAAAACGGGTAAAGTTAAAGGACAAAATATGTAATTTACTCCTAAAACTACTATTCCTTACCAAATTAAATTGTAATATGCAAAAAAAAAAAAAAAAAAAAAATTAAGCAGAACACGTAGCATATGAAAACGCAAAAAAAGGGGCTAAAGTGTATAAAAACAAAGACTTGTGGTCAAAACTTAAGAAAGCAAAAGTTTACTATTTCTTTCCAATTAAAATTGTTATATTATTAATTAATATGTAGTGACAATTTATAGCCTATTAGTATTAAAATCTAGAGTTAAATGTTTTTTCTGGTATGGCTAAAAATTATCACTTTAGTTCAGTTTTTCAACGCCAGTTATTTTCTTCTATGTGATTTTTAATTTAGTCATTTCACTCCAACCGACTAATGTCATTCAATTTCCAAAGTTGAGGGGTATTATGGATATGAATGTAGAGAGTGCGTGTGGGTTTGAGTTCATAAAAGATTAAAAAATGTTTGAGAACAATAGGTTAGCCTACAATATGGGAAAAAAACGGGTCATCGTTAAAAGGCTTTCAATCTTACAGTATTATAGTGTTGAATAAGACTTAGCATTTTTATCTAAGAGTCAAATGTTGCTTTAAAAAATATCTGTAATTTAAACAGTTAAAAAAAACAAAAACCGACCATGGGGGAGATGGTCATATGGAAGTATGTGTAATTATGTATGTGAGTTTCAATGTGAATCCTGATATTGAGCATGGATGGTGGAAATGGTAATTTTGAGGGGTAGGTTTGTCAATTTCAAGAAGTCCGTGTGATAGACAAAGAACATTCCTTTGAGATTGATATCATCCAAACAAAATTTCTCTTTTTAGCTTAAAGAATTTTGCTTCTTTATTGTAAAATATTGTATTCATCTAAGGGATGGTAAGACTACTCGTAATAGGGCGTTATGGGGCAAAAAAAAGAGCCCATAACGCCCCTGATAACGCCCTGCCCCACTACGCAGGGGCGTTATGGGGCGTTATGAGCCAAAAAAATGAGACGGACGTGAGGGAGATGACGCCAGAAAGGGGGAAGAATGGGGGCGTTATAGCATGGGGTATACCCATGTTATCAAACCCATGTTATTGTGCCATGTAGGCGGTGACTGGGCGCTGACTGGATAACATTACTTGATAACATGGGAGGGGTATACCCATGTTATGTGGTGTGATGTTATTATGTTGAGGTGGCATTTTAATAGGATTTTGAATTAAAAATAAAACAAAAAATCAAACAAACAACTCCTTCACGCCCTTGATTATCTTAACGGGAAAGGGCATCACGCCCCTATAACGCCCCTGAGGGGCGGTGTATAACGCCCCTTTTTGATTTAACGCCCCATAACGGGGGGGTATACCGGATGGTATTATGGGGGCTTTATCCACTACACCATAAAGCCCCATAAAGCCCCTTGTCCAGTCATCGTTCACATGGCGGATAACGCCCCATTTCGGGCCTTATCCACTACACTTAGCCTAATAGTTTAGCGGATAATCGGGTACTAAAGAGTGCTTTTTCTACAACAGTTGTTAACATATTTAAGTCTTATGGCCAAATATATTTTTTTTAACAGCTTTCATTAAAACAAAAACAAAAAAAAAAACAAAAAAAGAAGAAAAATAAAGGTTTACTTAAAAACATTAAAAATTGAAGGTCATGGATTCAAGATTCACCTGTAAAAAAAATTGTTTTAACTTAGACTTAAAGGTATTTCTCACATATGATAAGTTTCCTCCTGATGGAGACTGATGATAATTAAGTGGTGCCAGTGTTACGATAGTGATCAAATTTGCCATTGAAAAAAAAACAAAAAAAAACAAAGGCCTACCAAGCCAGTAGATCAACAAAAACAAAATACACACGCATTACACAATATATCGGACCTGACTATTCCAATCAATAATATCACTCACACATGCTCCTATCTTTGATCCACAAATACACCAGTGACTTGATTTTGCCAACATCCTTCGTTGTGGACACCGTTTAATTTCTGAAATACACCAAAGGGTGATTAGAAAGATGATACAAACCTTCTTCCCATACTCCACATTGCTCGTCCAACCATAAATAGAATTCAACAACTCCTTAATAGAATGATTTAACACAAAGGGACCCCTGCACCAACTGAAAAAAGATGTCCACACCTCTTGGGCCACCCGACAAAACATGAGAACATGATCAGCCGATTCGTAATAAATTCCGCAACGGTCACAACAAGTGTCCGGACAAATACCATGTTTAGACAAAGCTTTCGTAGTCGGGTTTTTATTCAGGATAGCTCTCCACACATGGATATTAACTTTCTAAGGAAGACCTTACACCACCTTAAGTCAGTCGAACCACATCTTTCAAACAAGTTTTCAAAGTGATTTCTTGCAATAGCATGACTGGATTCCACAAGACTGTGTTGGAATTTTGGGAGAAAATTAGTGAAAAATGGTTTTCTCACTAAGTGTGAAAATGCGTTTTTCATCAAATTTGGACAGAAATAAACTCAATGTAATTGAGGTTAATGTAGTTGCATTTTCTGGGTTTGTGTAATACGTTGTGACGCATTTACAACGCACCAAACAACGTCCAAAATGAAGCTCGGATGAATGAGATACCGATGCTTGAAGTTGAGGTTCCGAAGCTGTCAAAGTGGTGAAAATTAGAGAAGTCTAAGTATAGTGTGTTAATTCATCCCACATTGGTTGGGGGATGATACTTAAAGTGGTATTTAAGTTGGGGATTTTATCCAAAATTCTTTCTTCTAGTAGAAAACATCACTTGGACCCCTAGGGGTGTGAAACACCCCCAACTCGCACTCGAACGCGCGTGGTGTGGGCGATGGGCGCAATGTGACGCTTTGATGGCACACTTTGCACTTTGCGAGCCTCTTGAGAGTAGCCTTTGTATTTTTGGCCTCTCAGGTGGGCGCGCTGATGAGATTAGCGCGAGTAAGTCACACGTGACGTTACATGTTCGCGGGAGTTTCCTGCGTGGCACAATTTGGTTTGGGCGCGCGTACCAAAACTGGTGCGATGCGCAACTCCTCTGGGTTTAGCGCGCGGATGGTGCATGTGTGTGCGTATTGAAAAATCTAGTCGTTCAATGAAAGTGAAATATAGAAAACGGCCTACTCATGTTGGCCCTTAAAAGTCCATCCTAGTATAATGGGCTTTAACTTGATCCAGTAAATAAAAATCTTTACCTTCATTCTATGATCAACCAAACACACATGTTAATGCTCCACCTCACATTGCACTTTGTCAACATATAGATCCAAAAATGGTGATTCAATGTTATTATATAAATCAATAAACAAGTAACATATACTTATTGACCTAGATCATCACATAACACTAATGATGGGTTAAAACTAACCAAAATCTCATAAGCTTCTGGCTTCTTTAGAACTGGTAACAAGTTGCAGATCTTTATTAATATTCTACTATCAGCCACTTCCATCAAGATGTCCATTAGAGGCAATGTGAGCCTGGTATTGCTATAAAAACACAACATTTTGGATGAAAATTCTAAAATTTATGTGGTTTGTAATGTTTACTGAGAAGAGATGTTATGTTGATTGTAGTTTATCGTAATTACGACCATTATCCCATTTTTCAAGAAATTAGTAGATTTGGGTAATTTATGTTTACTTAAATGGGTCACAATAGGCACACAAAAAAAAAAAAAAAAGATCTGGTGAACCTATTTTGATACTTTTTCCAAGATGACCCATCTCAACCCGGCCCATTTTGAACAAAACTGGTACTTTAAAAAAAAGGATCAGCTAGCTTACCAACCCGACCCACCTGTTATGCAAGCCTTAGTTATAGAACAACGGTGTTATTTCAATGTTTATCTTTATTGCATTTGCATGTATGCATCTAATGTAGGAAGAGAACATAAAAACTAACACTAACATCTAATGATTTGTTAAGTTTGCTTTCAAACCTTTGAGAAACTTATGGTCAACTAGCAAAAAAATCAATATTTACCCAGTAATTATGTTTGATGTATAAGATGACAGCTAAAGAGAACAAAAAATGTGACAACATAACTTACAGCATGATATGCGTATGGTGATTTCCCTTGACGCTCAAAATGTTTAGCCATTATAGACCATTCAACTGGCCCCCATTCTTCCTCTTCAAAGCAATTTCCAAGTGCAGATTTATACAACTAACCACAAACTAAAAGCTTTTAAAAAATACGATAAACAAACAACTATTTCCAGAATAACAAGATAAAACTTACCTTAGTAGTATCAGTCAAAAGCTCACTCCCTGCAGGATATGATGCATAAAACTGATCACCTCTGGAATACCCAGCTCTTGTCCTGCTTAAACGAAGAAAAGAAAAAGAAGATTTAAAAACCTAGAATTTTCAATTAGGATACCCGTTGGTCTCATAATTCGGATTCACTTTTCAGTTCCACAATTCAAATCTGACAACTATAAATATACAATTTTATGTGTGTATTTGCATCTAAAACAAACTCAGGGTTGTAAATGCAATCAATAACAGTAGACATATCACATACGTATTGGAGTTGTATGCATAGCTGATAAGCGCTGAGAAAGAAAAGAATATAGTTTTTCCCACTCCTCTCCGGAACTTCTGAATTTTTAAAACCTCATTCCACCCATCATAAAGCTTACTCATTTTTGCCAGTTGATCATAAAGAAAGGATACTTCAGGATTTCCTGTAAAATTCAAACAAATCCCAGTGAGGCATTTCATCGAACAGTTGGTGTGCACAACATGAATATAGATTTCTATACCACCAAAAGGAGTGAAATCATATGCAAGTTTTGCATCTCATGTATAAGTATACAACGTTTATGATTTAACTCGGCAACAAATTTATGATTTACTTTACTGAAACTAAATTGGTTAGGGTTTGAATGTAATCGATCACCTGCAAATTCAGTGAAACCCTAGATTAGATATAAGATATTTACTTGTGATAAGATCTTGTGGTGTTCTCCGGTATGCAGGCGTGAGCTGGTGTTCGCCGGAAGGAAGCTCCGAGCTGTTGCCTGTTCTGCTTCGCAAAATAAATTGATAACGAAGGACGCATAAGAAGCAAAAATATTGGAAAGAAAAAAACGCAAAAATTTTCGAAAAATAATCGTGGACGGCAGGATTCGAACCTGCGCGGGCAGAGCCCACATGATTTCTAGTCATGCCCGATAACCACTCCGGCACGTCCACTTGTTGTAAAATTTTCTTTTCCTATACTAAAAACCAGGCGTTGTAAGAATATTCTTATAGGTAATAATGAAATATAGTGGGAGTTGGGGAAAACATAGTTTGTATGAATCTAAAATTTAGCTTATTTTATAATTTAGCCTGAATTAAACTTGTCCACCTCAAGGATCATGATTTATAAAATATATATTGACATATATTTGTTAACTAGATTCGTGATTTTGACGTTGTAACGGAGTTAACACGTGTATACAAAACATATGTATTTCTATAACGCTATGTGAACAAAGAAATTAAAAAAAATACGTAACGAAGCATTAAAACCTATTAAGGTATTTAACCTAAAAAGTAAAAGCTATGTTAAACAACTTTATCTAATATATAATCAACTTATTTTTTTGATTTCGTTGAGATTGTAACTTAAAAAACTAAGAATAAAAATATTCACATGACTGTGCTTATTATACCACCAGCTCAACATCAACTTTCTTTGGTAAACTAAAACGACTATACTTATTAGACTACCAGCCAAAGAGTTAAATTTTATACACTTTTAGATAAGAAACAATTAATAAAAAACTAAAAAAAAGTTATATGTTTAATGTAATGACATGTGGCAACCATATGATTTATTTTAGGGATAATTGCATATATCCCCCTCTTTTCACATCTAATTGCATATGTACCCAAAGCAAAATGTTAATTGCACATATCCCCTTGTCTATGTAAAAGACAATTGTGCCCTTGTTTATTAGGTTAAAAAAACGTACGCTCCAGCCTCCCATATTGCCGGTTGCCTCCTTCATCTTCCCTAATCTAGGTTTCTTCACAATTTTGATCCTTATGTCATCTTTCAGGAATATAGTTCTTCATCTTTCGCAATTCTGGTTCTTATAGATCCTTTGTCTCCTTCGTCTTCCACATTGGTCTCACAATTAGCTACAATCTCTGCTCTTTATAGTAATGGAAGAAAAGGGGATCTAAGCAATCAACGGATGCCTGCAATTGATTCCTGACCAATACATTTGAGTCTTCTCTATTCCATGATTTTTCTCCTTCGAATTTGGTTCACTCATGATAGATATGTTTTGTTTTGTTTCTTCTCTCAAGTTTAAATTCTTAGTCACGATAGCTTGGTAGACTGTAGAGTTTCTAAATAGTTCAATCAATGGTTGCTACAATATCATCATAATATATTAATCCTTATATATTATGTTATGGGATTGTAATAATAGCTTTGTAATGGTTGCTTTTAGTTTAAGAGCATGTTGCATCTTTGTAATGGTTGAATGGTCAGTGAACAAACTATAGAACAATGACCAGATATTTTTTAAAATTTGAATACATCAAATTGATCACTTATTTTGAGTTGCATATCTTTTCCTATATCTCGTTCTATATACCTGGTTCTATTTGGTAGATAAAATTATTTTGTATCACTTATTCTGAGTTGCTACCGTCTTCCTCCCATAGTGGAGAACTGAAAAACATATTATCCTATATAACATTTTACAACATATGTACAAGCTTTGTAACACAAATTACAACATTTAAAGCATGTAATTGGATTGTATAAGTCTTAAAGCTCATCTTACAAGTTTTTTATGCATATGTGGTTATGTACAACCTGCTGAGCTTGGTTTACAACTCTCCAACCTTTTTCCTCTGACCCTTTTTCCTCTTGAACGTGCCTTTTTTGGAGTGCTTTACACGTCTGCCTCCCCTACCAGTTACCAGAGACCACCGTACCCTCCCCCATGCTGTACAGTAGGAGAGGGACACCCCAGATTGTCCTCTGCCACAGTATCGGTATGGTCTCTTAGGTTAATTGCAATGGTTTCGGGGAGGAGGAATCGGGGAGGGTTCGGGGGAGTTCGGTGGGATCGGGGTGCTCGGGAACACCATTGCGGGTGTCTCGGGGTCCCCGATCGGGGAAGGGGTTTGGGGTCCCGACCTTGAGAAGAAAAAAACGGGGAAAAGTGAGAGAGTGGGGATTGGGAAGGTTTTTATGGGGTGTTTGGGAGAGTGGGAGAGTGGGGAAACCATTGCAATTAAAATGGGGAAAAATGGGAAGGGGTGGGGAATGATGAGGTGGCACCAAAAATGGAGTGGGGGATTGGGGAAATGGGGAAACCATTGCAATTAACCTTATGCTTTATCTTCGGTTGCTCTTCTCATTTCTTCCATTCCATCTCCGTTCTTCATCTTCTCCGGTTAGTTTCTCAGCTTTGCGGTTGATTGTTGCCGTTGGTTTGTTTTTCGTTCACTGTTCGTACGGCTGATGGACCAACAGATCTGGGTATGGGTATGTATTTCTTCTCTCTTTTTTTTTGCTTTGCTTTAGGTATCGGTTTCTATAGTTTTCAAGAGATCGAGAGAGGGGACGATAAACCCCTATCGTCGTCATCGTCACAACTTCAGTAGGAGAAACCGCAGGTTCTTCGCTGATGATCGCTTTTGGAAGGGAGACGATGACTTTGGGTTTCTTTTCTTCTTACCTTTCTTCTTTTCTTCTCCAGTATTTGAACCTCATTTGTAGATTGATTTGGGTTCCGATCTAGGTGCTTTCAAGGAGCGTTTTCAGTTCCCTTATCACCTAATTCTTCTTCTTCTTCTATTCAATATTTCCCTACCAAATGCGTCTCTGTCATGAGCTTATTCTTACATTTTGTCATGCCATTGTTCTTAAGTTTGGATTTATATTCGATTTATTGCTAATGTATTTTTTTAGGTATTTTCGTATGAGCGTGTACTGCCTCTCTTTCATTGTGATGCTCATTCGAAGGTATGTTTTTTTCATTGTTATTGATGCTTAGTCTTTGCCTTGCTGTACATTATGCTTTTGATTATTCTTTCTGTTTGTAAATTGAGTGGATTCTGGGTCTATGCATGTATTGTTTCTACTTATAGGGTTCTAATTTTGAATTTGACTTAGACTTTGTAGTTTCTCTTCTGTTTGTGTTGCTACAGAGTTTTGATTTTGCCTATCAAGTACATGATTTTGATTTTGCTTCTACACAATTCCGATTACCTATGAAGTTACTTTAGGTTCTGATTAGGGCTTTGTTGTTTACTTTGTTTTTTTTTTTCTTTTTTTTTTTTGCTTCTCCAAAGTTTCTCCTCATCAATGACTATTTTAAATTTGTAAGTGTATCAAAACTGAACTCAAATCATTTAATTTATTTGAAGTAGTGTGCATGTAGTGCTTTCTTCTCTTTAGGTTCTGATTAGAGCTTTGTTGTTTACTTTGTTTTTTTTTTTTGCTTCTCCAAAATTTCTACTCATCTGTCAGTTTTTTATATTTTTAAGTGTATCAAATGGAGCTGAAGTCTTTAATTTATCTAGAAATGTGTTACTCGAGTCTGCATTTCAATCTAAAGTTGGGTGTAAAACTTGATCATAGAACAGGGAATATGGGTTACTCGAGACTGCATTTCATATGTCGAAATATATTCACAATCTTGATTATATATGAATTTGTGTGATTGTTTTTGTTTCATTTTGTATCTCCTACCAGTGGCTGAAGGGCTGAACTCACCCTTCTTATGTGCTAAAGCTTCAATGTGATCATAAAACAAAGTTTACAGAATACGCCTCCTGTTACAAATATTTACGTATATCCGAGTGCTACCTCATGAGTTAAAAAAATGTAGAGAATGATGTCAAATTATCGTGTAGCTCTATTAAATTGAACTGTTGACTAGAGTTGTATTCTTATGATGTAGGTTATTTCAATTTTCTTATCATATAGTTTTTTTTTTGTTAGTGCATGGTTATTTATTTTTCTTATTGATTCAAAGTTTAAATTAATGTTTTCTTTACACCTTGGTGGAATTCATTACGTAAAGAAAAGCAGCTACTTAGCTTAAAGATTTGGGAGTTCGGTTTTTTTATTCGATCTCATATATGCCTTTGATTACAGGTTGCTTTCTTCTTTTGTTTCTGACCTGCTGTACAGGTATGTAATCTTTTAGCCCTCACCTACTTTTTAGCTCATCCATTTTGGTCAATTTCATAAAAACAAGAACATTTAAGTAAGGATAGCTCATCTATTATTTTTAGCTTAAATGTATTCTTTGTTTTGTGATATGTTCGTAGGTAATTTAACTAAGGATAGTTTTGAAAAATCACACCACTGCTAGAACTTCTCTTATCCACAGACACCAAATGAAAAACACATAGATCAAACACCAGATCATATATTTGACACCTAAAGTTTTAAACCATACGTTTATACCTTGCAAAAACATGATGTAATTTATAAGCGTATTTACTTGATGTAGTTGGAACATGTGTATGTAATATGTCTGCCACTTTATAGAGGTAAAGGTGAGAGTACCTCATGTAGATATTCATGCAGTCCCATACCTCACCATCAAATTCATGCAGCACCATATCTCACTTAGACCGCTCAGCCTCTTGCTGAACAACCTGCTTCTGTTCCACAGCCTTCGAGAACTCACCACCATACAAACATGTGAGTCATCAGTAATTTTCTGATTAATCTCATCCTGTTTATGGATCAAGGATTTAGATTTTGGTTATTGCATCTTACAGATACTATAATTTTGGCTATTTTTGAAACTTTTATGCTAATTATACAGGTTAAAACAAACTCCTGGAACTGAGGCTTCCCCTCTGCACCTAGAGGTGCCTTCCCGGTTCAACATTCATATAGTTTGGATATCCCGTGTAGCATTGTCAAGGAAGCACACAGGTAACCTATAAGTTTTATTCTTCATTAATATATAAATGATTAGCTATGTATGTATGTAATTAGTAGGTTTTCATAAATGGTTAGTTGTGTTACTAGGGACCAATTTCAGTCAACTTTACTAACAACATCCATTAATATTTAACATTTTTTACCATACATAATTACATACATACATAGCTAACCCTTTTTGCCGGATACCATCTGCTTCCTTTTAGAAGGCACTTTTCCTGCAGAGTTTCTTTAGAAGTTGTTAGTCTTTGTTTCTTTCATTATTTGCGGTCTTCTTTTTCATTTAAAGTGATTTGTGTCTGTAGACAATTATTTTGTGCTATAATTGTAGTAGTTTGGTTGCTATTAGAATGGAACCTTCAATGCTTTTGTTGATGTTTGTAGAATTGTAGGCGTTTCTTTGTAGTCATTACTATGTCAGTGTATCTGCTTTGGTTTTTCTTATTTAAAATGTTTATGCTCAAGCTTCATCTAACATTGATGTTGTTATTGACATTGAGGTTATTACGCGTTGAATATCACGGCTCAACGACACGTGCTTCTAGCAACAACGTAGTAAATGATTAGCATTATCGGTTGTTATTGTCATGTAGTAAAGCCTTTGCTTTACGTGTACTTTGCTCTTTTTGGATGTTGGTATGAATGAAACAGCAGGTTATGGACTTTTGTAGCCATTCATTGTTGCGTCGTTAATAGAGTTCGGTTCGTCATGCAAGCCGCAACGCGCTATTAGTAAAGCTTGTTTTATAATAAAGGAGAAGGGAATATATAATTTTAATTTTGGTAAGGTAAATAAGGGTAAAATAGACATTCTATAATTAATTTTAATAAAATAAATCAGAATGGGTAAATATGCAATATATTTATATAAGGGAGGGGATATATGCAATTTAAAATTTGATTTGGGTAAATATGCAATTTATAAGGTTTAGAAGGGGAAATATGCAATTGCCCCTTTATTTTATGGACCAATAATTTTCAACTATATGATAATGTAAAGTACAATAACGGTTATCCTTCAAGTGATTGTTACTTGTGCTCTGGATATTAATATTATGTTTTAGAATCTTTATCTTTAATCCTAATAAAGCACTAAATTGGTTGCCACATGTCTTATTTTTAGGGCGTCCACATCAGCATTGACACATGTCAAAACAACATTCAAATATCAATTTATTATATTATCAATTAATACCAATTACCAATTTTGTCCACACCAAATTTGCATTTCAAAAAATGGTAACCTTAACGCAGATTTGATAAATTCACTTAATAATTTGAGTTTTTATTTAAGAAACTAATTAACAATTTGTCAGACATAATAAACTTCTTTAATGTATTAAATTATCAATTAATGTTTTATGAATTACGTTATTTATAATTTTTAGTTTTTTATTGTTTTTTTTGTATTAATCTAATATTATGAACATAAATCCAACCCGTATAGTATACGGGTTATTAATCTAGTTTGCATATAAAGTTGTAAATTGTTTATATCGGTAGGTTGTTATTTGTGGGCTCCTCTTTCAAAACTATCATATAACGAGGAGCGTGGGTGTGATCTTATCTGCTAGTTTGGGCATAGATGAGCATGACCTAACTCGTGGAAGGCCCAACAGATAGAACCGATCTCTATCCTTCTCATATAAGTTATCGTAATTGTATAGATATGAATATATGATTTTTATTTTTATTCGGCTTAACAATATTAGGCCCATCCCCCACCATTTGGTGGAGTGATACCCCTTACCTTGCAATGCGTAGATCACGGGTTCAAATCTCACCTGACACAAAAAATATAAAATATTATAGAAGTGAGTCAGAGGTTTTACCACAGTGGGCTTCCTTTGGGATGAATCATGAACGTGCAACACAGAGAGTCATAGTTACTCGCACGGACTGCAGTCTTAGCATATCGTGGGTAACATCGTTTGTCATGATGAGACCCAGGTAACCAGATATTTACGATTCAAAAAAAACAAAAACAAAAAACAGTATTAGGCCCGGTAATGTAGACAGAAAGTGGGCCGGGCTGGGCTGGGCCGCTATATGTTGCGAGCCTTTGCGGCCGCCGGATCCAGATCGAGGTAAAACCCTAAACCCTGAAAGAGGCCTAGAACCTTCCTCCACCTTGATCTCTTGCTTAAAATCGCATTTCGTCTCAGAGAGAGAAAAGGTCAGATCGAGTGTGCTAGATTATCAATGGCGAAGCGTCTGATTCCATCTCTCAACAGAATTTTGGTGGAGAAGATTATTCCTCCTTCCAAAACTACCGCCGGCATTCTTCTCCCTGAGAAATCCTCTAAGGTAATTCGTAGTTCTCTATCGTTTGTTTTGTGGTGTAGATCTGGATTAGATTTCTTAATTGAATCGTTTCTCGTGTCTGTTTCAGTTGAATTCTGGTAAAGTTATTTCTGTTGGACCGGGAACTCATTCTGTATCCGGTAATAAGATTCCGGTGGGTGTGAAGGAAGGAGATACAGTTCTCTTGCCTGAATACGGAGGCACTGAAGTAAAGCTCGGTGAAAAAGAGTACGTTTTCTGTACCATGTGCTTATATTGTATGTGGATCTCAACGATCTCAATTAGGGATTTTATTTTGTGAAGTGAAATCTCATCGTTTGGTGAGATATGATTATAGAGCTGCTTGAAAGATATGTTTGAATCGAATTAGGCAGTGTTTGACTAGATTTTAGCCTTAATTGGTCACTTGGTAAAAATGTTCCACTTTGAAATTATACGGATAGGACGTTCAATGTAGAAAATGTTAAATACTTCCATTTGTTTAGAGTAGTTTGTGACTTTGTGGCGGAGTAAACGATGGAGGAGAGGGGGTAAGTTCTATAAATATTAAAAGGGATGGTTAGGTCTCCTTGTATAGGAGAGCATGAGGGTCGAGTGACGCCCAATGGTCCACATTTCATCCCAACCCAAGCCCAGTTGTTTGTAAAACATTGCAAGATGTTCATATAGTTTGTATTCTGAATTTTATTGGTAAAGACTTGACAGATATTTTCTGGTTATCTTTATAACTGTTTGTTCAACAATACTTGCAATTTTATATTTTTAATACAGTTGGTAGAATCTACTATGTTTATACTTTATATACTTTCAAGTTCTAGTCTTGCTACCAAAAATTTTGTCAACCTTTCTTACTGGAGTATATAATTTTTCATTGGCTGTTAGATATGTACATATCATAAAGCTGCATCTATCTTTAGGACGGAACTGATGTTAAGCGCGCAAATTTAATTTCTCTCTAATATAGCCTAGATTTTGGTTAAAAACTGTTGATGCCCCTATGAACTATTTTTAAATACCAAAGGGAGGGAAGGTGTCTCTTCTCATATGGTATAGGGTTTAAGTCATATGATGGATAAAAGTGTAGATTTAGGACTAGGATTAGAGGTTGTGTGGGTTGGCCTTAAAAATAATATTTTGAAATAAGTTAGACATATTCTTCAAATGTAGTTGTACATTTGATTTTCAAAATGGGCATGAATGTTAAATGAAAGGGGAGAGTCTTTCATCACTGGCTCTGAAATACTTGCAGGTTTTCTGCAGGGTGCTCTATCATTCAATTGCCCTACACATCAAGTTTATCGTTTATTTCACATGTTTTTTATTTAAATTATGTGCAATGAACATAAACAATGGCATCATAGTACGGGTTTGAACTTTTTTAATTCTGGGTTTGTTGAATAGTTTGAACTTTAAGTTCAGCTTGTCATCTTCAACCTTGATTTAAATCCTTCTTCTCATTCCCGCCTCCAAACGCCATTACATTATTCAAAATCTTAACTGTAGCTAATAAATCGTGTAGTTAATTCACTAAATATATTTTCTACTCTTGGTTTTGTTAATAACAATGTTTTGAGTAGAATGTGATTTCTGCATATTTTTGATGCAGGTACCATCTATACAGGGATGAGGACATTTTGGGAACTTTGCATGACTAATTTTTAAACAGTAATATTTTCTTGATGTTTCAGTGTCGTCATGTTTGAGGGTTGAGATATTAGACTGATTAACGGGCTAAAAGATTTGTTGGCAAATGAGATGGTGTTTATATTCCCAGTTCATAAATGCTGGTATGCAATGCAAAAACATTTACCTGATCTTGCTTTTATTTGGGCAGTTTGTGTCATATCTTTGATCATATTCTTTGTTTTATGGTAATGCCTAACCAGAAGCCTTTGAATTAAGGACATGGGGGTATACCCATCTGTTTTTGGCTATGTGGTTTTGACACGTATACGCTCACTGAACTTATAGGATTACCACACAGAAGGGGTATATCTATGTGGTTATTATATATGTGTAGGTATACTAGTTTATTATTTTCTTTTTGACTTTTGTTTTTTAAATTGAAATTTAAATATATTTTTTTAAATATTAAATAAAACTACACTAAAATATTAAAATGTACAAATACTAAAATACTAGAATAATAAAATATAAACTAATGGTTCTTTAGTTTCTCCCTAATCTTTAACTTCACAACTAGATTATTTATCGTTCATCTTTAGTCATGTTCGAGGTGCTGATGCAGAATATGAGAATCTGTTGAATTTCTCTTTCTTGAGTGCGGTTCTTTCCACTTGTTTCGTGTTAAATAAGTGTCTTATTCCAAAATGACTTCTTTTTCTTGTTGCTGCATGCCCTTCTTTTTCTCCACTGCCCTAGGCAACACGTCCGTGTCTTCCTCTCCTCGTTCGCGTCGATGTTATGTTTTATTTGACAATGTTCTGTTGATGCCGAACCTATGAGACTATCCATATCCGTTGATGTTTCTTGCTCTTGGATCCTTCAATATTTCTTGACCAATGACAATGAGACTTGGGCTATTTTGATCGTATTTATATTGACCAATGACAATGTTTAAAAGGTTAATGTTGCCAGTACCGCTTCGACGGTTTCCTTCGACCCCATCATTATGTCATTGAACTTGGCAACTTTCTTTTTTATGTCGGCCCACTTGCCACTAAATTGGCAGTTGTTACTAAAAACTAAATATCAACGGGCTTTGCCGTCTCTTTAACGTAGTCGTAGAATCAATCTTTAATCCGATAACACCTTTCTTGCTTGGGAGTTGCCTAAAAAAATAATTTTTAAAAAAATATAAACTTTACGATGCTTGGATATAAAAATAATATTAACTTATAGATGCCTGGAATATAAAAAAATATAAACTTTTAGATGCTCGAATATAAAAACCTTTTAGATGCTTGGAATATAAAAAAATATAAACTTTTAGATGCTTGGGATATAAAAACCTTTTGCAAAGGCGGGGTTGGGGCCGACCGTATACAACGGGTTTGGTTGCCCGTTGTATGTGGGCATATTCAATGGGTTGAAGTTCTGATTGTTTCGGTTTTTGTTGGGATTCATGGTTGTTATAATTTTCTTTAAAAAAATATATATAGTAAAGGGAAGAGTAGAAGAAACTTTGTAAAAAAATTAGGTGAAAGTCTGGTTTAAATAAGTGAAAAAGGAAAAAAGAATGTTATTATTTTTTTAATTTATCAAATGCTCAACAGTAAAAAAAATAGACGTTCAACGGCTACAACAAATTTTCCACGCCGTTGGAAACTACAGGTGAGATTATCGCTTAGGCCCATCAAGTTGTATGGGGGCGGTGTTCCGTGGCGCCATAGGCGCATGATTCGGACCACAGTGTTAAACACGGTGATATACCCCATACTCTAATGGGGAGGTTGCTGTTATATGACTTGAAAGTTTATGGTAATTGCTTAACTGGAAGCCTTCAAGTAACATGTATTGTAAGAACAACACAAACAAAAACGTATGATAAAGTCTAGCTCATGCACGTCCTTGGACAATGCACAAAAAAGAAACATATAGTAGCATATTAGCTAGAGGGTTTCTAGTTTAATAAGTTTCAAGTCCTATAGTTAAAAGATAATATATATTAGCATAGTTGGCACATAAATTGGTAGAGTAAACAAGCTTCTAATTTCTCTTCCGCGAAAGAAAAAATAAATCCACCTTCAAACACTGCTAAAATTTAAGTATTTAACAGGTTGACACAGAAAATCCAGTCATCTTAATATCCTTTGTAAAGCTATGTGTAGACTGTGTAGTGGGCGTTTTGAAGTTCTATAGCGGTCCAACACCGCCTCTAAAGCTGTGTGTAATGAGGCTTCATGGGGGTGCCATGAAGCCCAAAACCCTTATGTAGCGCCCCTTCCTCCCACCCCCAGCAGCGCCATCTTCCTCCTTCCCTCCTTTGAGCGCCATCTACATAACGCCTCCCCCCCCCCCCTCTCAGACTACGGCGCCATGGCCGCTATACCCACTACGGTGGGGCGCTATGGAGGGGCGCTATGGCGCCATCTCCACCTCCACTACGAATAGCCTAAAAACGTTATGAGGTAAAAATTAGTTGACTTCTTACCATCATCGCACCTCACTTTTCACCCAAACCATAATATATACAACGGCTATATTTATTCACTTTTTTTCTCTATAAATACCAACCATAAATAAACTTCACCTTTTGACAATCACAATAAGTCGAGGTGTAATAAATTGTGGTTACCAAAACAGGTAGTAAATGCATTTTATCTCTAAACTAGATGGTGACCCGCCCGTGCGTTGCGGCGAGTCACCTTTTTCGAAGTTTATGTTGCTATTTAATAGTGTTTATAGTCTCCTTTTTATCCGCAATTTGATATTAGGAATAAAGAGATAGGAGAAACTTTCACTAAAAAATTAGAAACATTATAAATACAACAGTCTTGAATACAAACATCATAAGTCAATACCAGTTTCCAAGTGCTACACTCCACTTCATTACAAAGCAAATATACAAAAAGACATCAGAGTACATAACTACACATTGCTGAAGAGTAAAAACAATGTACTAAAATCACTTAATAGTAAACATAGTCTTACGTCACAGATCACAGAGGAAAAAAAGCTTTAACATCTTTTTGTTCTAAGAAAAGTATCTGAAGATGAAAATTAGAGGAATTTTTTTAAAGGCCACAATTTCATAAAAAAAGATCACAAAAACAATAGAAATAGCAAATCATAAAAATGGTCAATTGGAAGAAATGGAGCCAAAATACATTAACTTTATCTACTTATTCTTAATCACAGATCGAATAAAATGTAAAATAATAGGCAAAAGGAGAATGAACCAAAACACATGAATTATACTCATGAATGGGGCAGCACAAATCAAAGAAGGTATTAAAGAATATAAAAGAATATAAATTGAACAAATTTTAGTAAGTGGAAGATGGAACCTGCTCGTATGTAACGGCGATAGCAAGGTAACATGTGAATCTCTGAAGAAGACGACCTGAATTCAGAAACCATATAAAAAATCTTACAACAAATACCGACTGAAACCTTAAAAATAAAAAATAAGAGATGCACAAAAAAACTTACTACTCAAATACAATTACACATACTTACACGGTGAATTAAACAAACCTTGAATGTGAAGTTTCACTGAGGGAAGATTAAGATGTGGCTAAACAAAGAGAATGGGTCTTGATCTTATAAAGCTTGCACTTTCTAGAAAGTCTACATATACAGAATCTCATGGATTTCCAAAACTTACTTTGCCTTCTATGATATTTTGTTCATCAAACTGAAAAAAAATAAAAATTGATCACCTAAAAACAATGAGACATAGGTCATTAAACAAAGGTAGAACTCAAAAATATCAAAGCCTTAACCATAACAGAAATGGATGATTCTACTACGTGCATCGATGACTAACATTATTGTGCTTTTTGTTTTGTCTTGTGTGGTGTTGTACTTCCTTTTTTGTATTTGTCGTGATTAATCCAACTCCTTTCTTGGTCTGTTGTAGGCTTTTTAGCACCGTTTTTAGTGTATTGAAATTCCTTGTTGTTTTAATAAAAAAAATCATCAATCATCTACCCAAATAAAAAAAATCATTGTACTTGAAAAGTTAAAACAACAATCATGTGCCAAAAACAAAACTTTAAAAACTTGATTTGTCCCAAAATACACTGAGCAACAAATATATCTTGTGTGGACTACAGGTCAAAGCCTGATGGATGCTTCTTTCCTTCTTTGGCTAATTTATGTTGCAACATTCTTCATGTTTTGCTATTGTTATGAATCAAACGGGCACTCAGGTTCTTTGATATATAATTCACAAATCATATTAAGTTAAATTTTTTTTTGGTTTTGTGCATCTTATTGTAGACTTTTCATGCTAA
>JBCNJP010000020.1:12090590-12103090 GCA_039602395.1 Deinandra increscens subsp. villosa
TTACATTAGATAGAAAACTAAAGTTATAATTCATAATATGGTATTTGTGACTTTACTCTCTTTATCAAAACAAAAAATTTAGGGCATGTCTCTACTTGTATATTTGGAAAATGCAAGATAAACGTGATCATGTTTAAAAAACAATCAAACCCTCAATAGCGACTAACATGAATTATGAATTGACAAACTTGAGACTTTAAGTCTGTATAGAAAGTTAGATCAGTATAAAGTTTTATCAAAACTATAATGAGCACATTCTAATTGTTGAGTATAAAATCAAAATTATAATTAAAAAGATTATAATGTTATCAATAAAAAATGTTATGTTGATATACATTAGAAAACTTACAATTGTATTTGTCGCGATGTCTAAAATTTTCAAATTAAATGAATATGGCTCATTTGATATGGTAGGAAAAACTATTTAAAATTAGATATTATTAATATGATTTTTATCGCTTATGAATTTTTCTATAAATGGTATCATCCACAACGCTTTTTCTATAAATGGTATCATCCACAACGCAACGCTGATTGAATTTGTAAAATAGTATTAGGTATTCATTAATTAAAATATTAAATATGATTTGCTTAATTATATTTGAAAACACACTAAATAAGTGCTTATTGGTATTTTATAAGTTTCTAAATATTTTTTAAAATCAAAATAATAATAGTTTAAAATTTATTTTTAAATAAATAAAAGACGTAAATTAGTATATGATCGTCATAATTCCATAATATATAGACAAAAATATATCATGATTATAAAATATGATACAATTTTTAATAAAAAAAAAGAATTTATTATGGAGTAGATTTGGGAGGGAAAACTTTTGTGAGAATGAATATAGTGTTGACATGTGTCAACAATTGTAATTGTTTATTAGAGTAGGAAGATAACATCTTTATGCATAAAAGCTTTTTCTCTATGTACAAGAGGTGTGACTCAATACCTAGTTTCGAGCCGCTTTTCTCTGTGCCTCAAGGGTGTTTTTGTACACAATCTATCTCATTGAATCAGTAATACCGAGTAATACTGAGATACTTTGAGGTCGCCCCACGTTAGAATAATGTCATTGATGGGACTCATAAGTTTTCAGGTAATATATTCTCATGCTTGAAGAAAGGTTAATTGCTATTTAACAAAGCTAACCATGAATTTTTGTTGTTAAAATGGACCATGACTTGTAATAATTTTAAAACATTGTAGTCAAGCACAATTTATTATTATCTTATATTTGTAACTCAAAAGTAACTCCATCTAATGGTTAACGTGTTCTTTTTAGGAAAAATTATGTCCTAAAGATTGTAAAAAGGTAAGTGTGTAAAACATCAAACCCATCACAGTCTCATTTATTAAGGTGGAGGGTCCATGCTCCACACTACCCATTTTATGGCCATGTGGTCGTATTATTATGTATGAAAGAGAGGAAAAGAGGATCCAACGACTAAATGCGGGATGAATGTAACTTGAAAGGACCTTGAGCTTACACATAGTTACATTCTTATATGCATGTCTAATTCATATATAAAATCATTTTGTTTTTACACTTGTTTTTATTTAAAACTAAATATATGTGTAGAAATTACGACGAAATAAACAGGGTTTAAGTCTTCACGTAAACAATGCATAAATTTTAAAATAAGATTATAGGGATAAATGGTACGTTTTAAAGAAAGGTCATCTTATTTGGAATTGATCGATATGATGTGATATACAATGTGTTGGTTAGGTGGGAAAGGATAAAAAGGGAAGGAAAACAAAAGGAAAGAAGAAATAGGATGACATTATTTCCCTAACTATCCAAGTGGGATGTGGAGCATGTGATGTCTCTTTTGGTTCCTATCCCATTGCAAAATAAAGATATTTATTATTGATGAACTGGTTTGTAAAAGTAAACAAATAAAAAATTGCAATTGAAATGATTCAACAAAGAATTGAATTCATGTGGGTGGCATGTAAGTACGAGAAATAAAGCTACCACTTTAATTTGGTTTGGGGATTGATACAAACTTATTCAATTGATTACTTTTTTTAACACTTTTTTTTTTTAACGGTTAAATTTTTTTTTCTTCAAAATTCATGTCAAGATTTGAACCTTGGTCTTTTTCAAAAGGAGTTTTGCCCCTTACCACTAGGCTACAATCTAAGTGACACTTTTTTTAACACTAACATGTTAAGACTCTAACTCGACTTTATATATATCTTCAAGTGAGATTAAAACATAACAACTCTAGAACGAGGACATTCAATTAATAACTAATTTTGCATTCGGTTAGGTTTTAAGGAATTACCGATTGTTGGTTAATTGACCTTGTTGGAGAGCTATCAATAATGTAATATTTACGCTCTAGTTAATTAAGAAAGATTACATAAGAATGGAAGACAAGTTGTATGACTTAAGAAAAGATTTAAGATTTAAATGTTTGAGTACAAAAATGCTTATGGACCAAAAATAGGTAATCTTTATTGATAATTTCATTTCTATGATTAATCCTATGATGACCATCATTTATAATCGATCATCCTTTTATAATGGTGTGAGTGTTCGTAGAGTAGAACTCAAGGTGTACATTCATAAAAAATGGCTATAGTCATTAAGAACTCTCCATGAACAATTAATGTTCATGTGATATCATACGTCTTCTAAAATATTTGCGTAATCAGATTGAATATGGATACATGAACGTTTCTTGTATTTTTTACATTGAGAAATAGTTATACAAGAAGTTTTGGTCGAAGATGTAGTGTAACATTTTCAAAAGATCAAATCTCCATATTATGCTCTTCGCTAAATTAACCGCATGAAGAGACATGGAAATAAATCGGACTTGCCCGACCTAACATTAAACAAGGATGGGTCTCACTCTAAGGTTTTATTTACAGACAATGTAGAACAAGTACTAACTATTTTGCAACTTTCGTAATGTCAAACTCTAAAAACTCAAACATCGGCATCTCATTCATATTACTTCCGTTTTTTACATGGATTGATTTGTTATGAAACCCTTCAGATAGTAGAAAACAAACTAGTAGATAATCATTATATTAACCGTAATTACATATTACTTACCCTTAAGTTCCGGCAAATATAATTATTTTTTTAGTTTTACTCATTCTTAATTATCATAATAAAACCTATATTTAGGATTCTTTTTTATCCATTGTTGCATCTTTCACATCGATCCTAACTACCGGGGCAAGTTAGTCAACCTTTACATCAAAAATCAAACCGGTGGACAAATTGAAAATGAAAATATAAACACACTGATCGAACTGTTACTCTAAAAATAATTGAACACATTTCCTTTATTTTATCTTTTTTGTGTGGTTGACAATGGCCATGCAGCTCACGAGTCCCTACATTGGTCACACTTGACGTGGCAAAATATACATTCCTCGACGTTTTGTTGTCCAAGTTCAGACACCAAAATAGATATATCGCATGTTGCATTTAATCAAATCTTATCCTATTATTCATTTCGTACATTTTTAATGTACGAATGTTTTTGAATAATAAAAATATTTCCATACATTTAATCTCCCGGCTATATACATTATATATAATAAGTTCATAACCTAAGACATATTTAATTAATTAGGATGGCCATCAAACGTGCACATGATAACGCACATTTAAGCTGCTAAACGAGGTCGTATGCCGGGTCACCAAATGGTTGGATCGAGAATGAGAAACGGGTCGTTTTCGATGTCGGGTGAGCTGCAGACATGGTGGCATGGGTGGGTGGCCGGGGACCATTGTCGTGTGGGACGCGCGAGGAAGACAGCTCCTTGCAAGAAACCACTTTGTGTGTGTGTTTTCTTTGATCAGATACTTTGTATGATAAAATACTAACTAATTATTCTTGTAATAATGTTAAAATTATGTGCAGTGGGATGGAAGTGACTCAGTGAGATGAAAAAAAGGGATAAGTTTTGTTATCTAGATAGAGAGTATAGCATAGAATCTGATCACCTGCACCGGAAATTATCCGATGAGAATTGTCTGGCTGTCCCTCCATATTTCTTTTACAGCTTCATGGGCTTACATATAACGCAAACATTATAACTAAAACAACAACATCAAGCATGAGAAAGTATAAATAACGCAGTGCCTTAAATAAGCAATGAAAAAGTACCACCTAAAACAAGTAAAATGACAAGAAAGCTCCTCCGTGTAAAAATATAAAACTACACGTGTCTGGTAAGAATCATAACAAGAAAAATAAACAAATCTAAACGACTTAGTTTTTAGACAAATTTGATTTTAATAATCCAAACTATGACCCATTGGCCGATAATAATCTAAACTATTAGTTTAACAAGCAATAGTCCCAACTTTCATTTTCGTTATCAGGAGCAATCTTAATAGCATAATCATCATACATTTACACTTGATTTTAGGATCGTAATGATGAATCTGAAAAGGAAACATAAAAGCAAAAACAAACGAAAAAACAAGTGTAAATCATGTGTAAATGTATGATGTTTCGAGACTAAGACTACTGCTGATAACGAAAATAAAAGTTGGGACTGTTGCTGGCCAAACTGATAGTTTGAATTATTATCAGCCAATAGGTTATAGTTTGGATTATTAAAATCCAATTTGTCTAGTTTTTAATATATGGTTTATGTTTTTAACACATTTCGTCCCCATTGCTACATCTCTTAGATAATATGTCAATTTTTTGCAAAATGATTAAATTACCCTTTATATTTTAAAATACAATATATATCATTACACCTGATGTGTAGTGGCGAAGTTTGAACAAAAAAACTCAAGAGAAACTAGACTTAGTATACGGGGGGGGCAAACTTAGTATATGAACTTTTTTAGGAGGAACGGTGTAAAAATTTGCACTACGAAGCGTTGTGCCTTAAGTTATACACGTAAACCCGAAAAATTATTCTTCATTTGGATTGGTTTATATTATATAATTCCTATTATATTGGGTCTCAAATAAGAACGAACATAATTATGCTAATCTCGAGAGCATACTTTTATTTGAAATAGGGTGTTAAACGGGTCGTGACTCGAACCCAAAAACTTTGACACGAACCCGAATTGGAAAACATTGTCACACACATTAACTCGAACACGGCACAAATATTTGCGGATTGATCTGAACACCACCCGTTTGACCCGAATTTTTTTTTTGTTTTTTTTTTAATTTTAAACATATTAATGCTTTAAAATTATAATTTTACGTAAAAAGTACAAATATACATACATCATAATTATATTTAAATATAAAAACTTATATTAATTTCTTTTTTAACACTTTGATAAAAATTATAGTGCCAACTTAATTTATGACATAAAACATATTTAAAAATATAAACTATTTAATAAATAGGTTAAACGGGTCAACCTGAAGGGTACGACCCGAACGTGACCCGTTTAGCTAAACGAATTCGCAGATTCGACCGAAGCTGACCAAACCCGTTTATATTAAACTCAAACATGTGAATTTCAAGTTAGGTTTATGTCGTGTAAAAAATTCGCACCCCTAATCTCAAATGAAATGCACATAATATTAATACAAATCGGATGGACTTAATCTCATTGCAAAATATGGATTCATTTTAGAGGTTGACGAGTTTCTGGGTGTTTTAAAATACGAGATCGTAGTAGCCCGATTAGCAAGGAATATCACGTGGGAAGCAAAATTAATTGTAGTTGGACTTTAGATAAAGGATTTGTGGGGCTGGATTACTGGATATATGGCCTAGAGATGGGCTCTGACTGAGCTTGAAAATATCATAGAAGCAAATACAAAGCGAAGTGGGCTGGGGCTGATGTTTTGGGCTCACGTATATCAGAAAAAGAGGAATGAAAGAAACGAGAAAAATGCCCCACGAATACACAAGAAATTCTTGAGTTCTTGGAAGCCATTTGGTTTACTTGTTTAATTATTGAACATTAGTTTTTTTAGTTTTAATTAATTTGGTTTACATATGAGTTCTGTTCTAGATTTGATATTCTTGGATGGTATAAATATGCTTGGCCACTTTGCTGTAATCATCTAGGTTTAGATGATTTGTGAGGCATGTTGACTCTTTATGCTTGACTTTTACTTATGAATGTGCTGATTTTATAAAATTCTTAATGACTCTCACAGTAATACCTGGAATGTAAATCAACTCATAAAATATAATTAGCCAGAACAATTTATAAAGACTCCATAGATCACTATTTATACTAACTAAACTTGAAAGAAAATAAATTTAAAACCAATAAAATCTTAAAGCTCAATTCTAGCCTAATACTAATTCTATAAAAATAATTAATAAACATGTACTAATTAACTCTTAATTATTGATCAATTACAAGATTAGTCCAACAATCACCCCTAATCTTGCAATACAATTCTTTCAAGTTTTCCTTTATGGCCGTCAAAATCATTTAAACTCATGCTCATTGACCCCCTGTCAAAAACCAATTCTATAACGTCCTCAGACTCGTTTGCGATGGACAACACTGGCTCTTGTTCCTACTTGGAAACTTAGACCATATCGATCTGTGTTTCCTACCCGAAAACTCTTCGTGATCATTGACTGTGTTGTTTTGGTACCCTTTAGCTCTGCCATTCCCACGACCTCGTCCTTGATTATTCGGTCGATCGTCAAAACTTGCACCATTAGTCCATCGACTGCGATTTTGGTCACATGATTGTGAAAGTAACAATTTTCCTTGATCTTCTCCTAGTTTTCCTTGCCTCGAATCCTTTCTTCATAGGCCTTTAACCTCCCGATATTACTAAAATAGAACTCAAAACTAGCCACCTGCTGTTTTATGAGTCGCCAGATGAAAATTCGGCCACCTGCTAATCGTTTTTCTGCGTTGCTACGGAGCCTTGAACATGCCTTAGATATGTAGCTAGCCAATTTTTTCACTTCAGCATATATATTTGCTTGTTCTTAATTGTTAGGGTTTATACTGTGTTGACCGAATATAACAATTTCGGTATTATTAATTGTATTAATTATATTAGGTGGTAAGATTAGGATAAGTTTAATAATTAATTAATTATTAGGAGGTGTCTCAATTGTATTAGGATTCTAGATGATTAGGTTAATCTAGATTGTTCCCCCTCTCCTATAAAAAGGGAGAGGGGGTGAAGGAAATCATTGAGCACAAATTGTAATCATCCAAGTTTAATACAAGTTCTCTCTTGGCACATTCTTGTTCATCTTTTACGGTTCTTGGTGTCATCCGACACCGGTTTTCTTTTCGGTTTTTCATACACGCTTTCAACAAGTGGTATCAGAGCCACGTTGTTGTGGTTCTTAGAAGGAGAAAGTCGAAGATCAAGAAAAGAGAAGGAGGATGTCGATAGCCAAGTTTGATGTGGAGAAGTTTGACGGGTACAACGACTTCGGTTTGTGGCGTGTGAAGATGAGGGCGGTTCTAATCCAACATGGCTGGGAGAAGGCGATCGATTCATTCCCCGGCCGATATACCACGGAGGCGCAGAAAACGGAGGAACTTGCATCGGAACCATACCGGAAGGCTCATAGCGCAATCTTGCTATGCTTGGGGAACAAGGTTCTACGTGAAGTTGCAAAAGAGAAATCTGCGGCAGCGGTATGGTTGAAGTTAGAAGCACTCTACATGACAAACTCGTTGGCTACCCGGCTTTACTTGAAGAAGAAGTTATATACTTTCCACATGGGTACGAACAAGAAAATCCCCGAACACCTAGATGATTTCAATAAGCTAATTGGCGACCTAGCCAACATCGAGATCAACATCGATGATGAAGATCAGGCGCTTATTTTACTCACGTCTTTGCCGGCATCGTATGATACTTTCGTGGAGACTTTGTTATACGGAAGGGAAACCCTATCCTTGGAGGATGTCCTATCCACTCTTAACTCGAGAGAATTGAAAAGAAGAGGAAGAGGGTTTGCAAGTGACGAAGGTGATGGGCTGTATGTGAGAGGTAGATCGGAACAAAGGGGATCGGATCAGAGGGGTAAGTCGATCGGAAAGAGGCAAAGTCACCGTTCAAGATCGAGGGGCAAGTATAGGCTTAAAGTGTTACGTTTGCTCTTCGGAAGATCACCTTAAACGTGACTGCCCAAAGAGAGAACAAGCCGAAGGGTCCAACGGACAGAAAGGAAGGAGACGGGATCAAGCTCCTAGACCCTTAATGCCGATATGGGGGATCTTGCTTGTAGCGACAACCGGGGAGAGAACGGACGAGTGGATCATGGACTCGGGAGGATCGTATCACATGACGCCTAACAGAAAGCATCATATGTATGATTATGAGGAAGCAAGTAGTCGGATCGGTCCTGTTAGGCGATGATCGGCCATGCGATATAAAAGGTTTTGGAAAAGTTAGGATACAATTGAGGGATGGCTCCTGTTTTGTTTTAGAGAAAGGTACGCCATATACCTGGACTCAAAAGGAATTTAATATCTCTTGGAGATTTTAGAAAGCAATGGGGTACACGGTGAAGCTACAAAACGGGAGGGCAAAAGTTATAAGGGGATCGATCATGGTTCTTATGCGGTACAAGGAAAGACAATTGTGTTTATGCACTAGACGGGTGGGCTACTACGGCCGAAGCAAACGTAGGAATCGACTCGAAAGAAAGCCTTGCTCAAACATGGCACAAGAGACTCGGGCATATAAGCGAGGCCGGATTGCATGAGTTAGAAAAAAGGGAAGTGTTAGGAAAGAAGAAACTTGGCAAACTTGAATTTTGTGAAAACTGTGTTTTGGGAAAATCTACTCGGGTGAGTTTTGGAAGAGGGCAACACAATACCGAAGGAGTCATAGATTACGTACATGCAGACCTATGGGGGCCAAACCGGGTGGAATCTATGAGCGGTTGTCGGTATTTTCTCTCCATAGTCGATGATCACTCAAGACGCGTATGGGTCTATTTTCTCCGACACAAGAACGAGGCATTCGCAAGATTCAAAGAGTGGAAGGTGTTAGTAGAAAACCAAACAAGTCGAAAGGTAAAGAAGCTTCGAACCGACAACGGGTTAGAATTTTGCAATAAAGAATTTACGGGATTTTGTAAGGATAACGGTATTGCAAGGCATCTATCTGTAGCTGGGACTCCTCAACAAAACGGTCTAGCCGAGCGCATGAATCGGACACTACTCAATAAGGTAAGGTGCTTGTTAATTCAATCGGGATTACCAGATTCTTTTTGGGCCGAGGCAACGTTAACAGCCTCGTATCTAATAAACCGATCACCATCGGTGGCATTAGAAAAGAAAACGCCAATGGATGTTTGGTCCGGGCATGCATCCGATTATGAGATGCTGAGGATATTCGGATGTGTCGCTTATGCTCACGTGAATGAGGGCAATAAGTTGAGACCAAGGGCTATTAAATGCATTTTTTTGGGGTACCCGGAAGGCGTAAAAGGCTATCGGTTGTGGCGTTTGGATGATGTTAGACCGAAAATAATTATTAGCCGGGATGTAACCTTCAATGAAAATCAAATGTATAGAGATACTCTTAAAGGGGATGATGATCGAAGAGAAGAACAGAAAGTAGAGCTTGAGGTAGAGCCTAGCGAAGGACCTGTTGAGCATTTTACACCAAATATTGAAACAATGTCAGAAGGTGGTGGTGCCAATGAAACTAGCGATCAAGAAACTAACAACAATAATAATCTTGAAAATTATGTCCTTGCTAGAGATCGAGACAGAAGGACGACGAGCATGCCAGCCCGATACAGAGACGAAAGTAATTTGGTAGCATACGCATTTGCAACAGCCGAGGAAGAAGATACGAATGAACCACTTTCTTATCTCGAAGCTATCAGTTCGGTTGATAAGGACAAGTGGGTCGAAGCCATGAAGGAGGAGATGAGTTCCTTAAAGAAGAACCATACGTGGGAACTTGTGGAACGTCCTAAGGGCCAAAAGTTAGTGAGTTGCAAATGGTTGTTTAAAATAAAAGAAGGTGTCGAAGGCGTTTCGAAACCAAGATACAAGGCTCGTTTAGTGGCTCGGGGCTTTACACAACGAGCGGGCATCGACTACAACGAGGTGTTCTCACCGGTGGTAAGGCATACGTCCATTAGAGTGATTCTAGCTCTAACTGCATGCATGGACTACGAGTTAGAGCAACTCGACGTAAAAACGGCATTCCTCCACGGTAACTTAGAAGAAGAAATATACATGATGCAACCACCGGGATTCGAAGAAGGCTTGGGTAACAAGGTTTGTTTGTTGAAGAGATCTTTGTACGGGTTGAAACAATCGTCAAGACAATGGTACAAACGTTTTGATGAATATATAACGAAGAACGGTTTTGCAAGAAGCAACTATGATAGTTGCGTTTACTACAAAAATTATTCACCGGGCGAATACATATATCTACTTCTTATACGTAGACGATATGTTGATCGCATGTAAAAGCAAGAAGGAAATTGATCATCACAAAGAGGATGCTCAAAAGAGAGTTCGACATGAAAGAACTCGGCTCGGCAAGAAAAATACTCGGAATGGAGATAACGTACGGAACAGGAAGGCTAAGACCCTTATGGTTAGTCAAGTGGGATATGTTCGAAAGATTCTGAGCAAATATGGTTTAGAGAACAGTAAGGTGGTGATCTACCCCTTTAGGAGCTCAATTCAAATTGTCACTCAGGAGGGTGCCCATCAAGTGATCAAGACTTGGAAAGAATGAAGGCAGTACCATATGCGAATGCGGTAGGAAGCTTAATGTATTTAATGGTATGCACACGTCCCGACATAGCATATGCCGTAAGCATCGTTAGTAGGTACCTTGCGAACCCGGGAAAGGAACATTGGGAAGCCGTGAAGTGGATCCTTAGGTACTTAAAAGGATCGGAAAATTTGGGGCTGGTTTACGGTTTGGATCGAAGTGAACATATGGAGGTTACCGGGTTCGTGGATTCGGATTTTGCGAAAGACCCGGATAAAGGCCGGTCGATAACCGGGTATGTGTTCATGATTAAAGGGTGCACGGTAAGTTGGAAGGCCACGTTACAACACATTGTGGCATTGTCGACCACGGAGTCCGAATACGTGGCACTTACCGAGGCGGTAAAAGAGAGTTTGTGGATGAAAGGTTTTCTAATCGAATTGGGAATGAAGTTGAAGTCGGTAGCGGTGAAGTGTGATAATCAAGGAGCAATACACTTGTCTAAAAATCAGGTTTTTCACGAAAGGACGAAGCATATAAACGTCCGATTGCACTTCATAAGGGAGATCGTTGAGTCTAAAGAGGTTGAAGTGGTCAAAGTGGGTACCGAAGATAATGCTGCCGATGCTTTCACGAAAGTTGTTCCCGGAGCCGAAGTTCAAGTATTGTATGGATATACTAAACCTCGGGGTCACCTAGTATAATTAATAAGGTAGAGATTGTTGACCGAATATAACAATTTCGGTATTATTAATTGTATTAATTATATTAGGTGGTAAGATTAGGATAAGTTTAATAATTAATTAATTATTAGGAGGTGTCTCAATTGTATTAGGATTCTAGATGATTAGGTTAATCTAGATTGTTCCCCCTCTCCTATAAAAAGGGAGAGGGGGTGAAGGAAATCATTGAGCACAAATTGTAATCATCCAAGTTTAATACAAGTTCTCTCTTGGCACATTCTTGTTCATCTTTTACGGTTCTTGGTGTCATCCGACACCGGTTTTCTTTTCGGTTTTTCATACACGCTTTCAACATACTGCTATGATGTGTCTATAGTTATAGTATTCTTGATTCCAATTGCTTAGTTGTCCATCGATTAGAGACCTCAGGTAGGATCTAGTTTAAGTGGATAGCGGTTCTCATAAGTTTAAATCATTCATAGAAGTTAGTAGATCGTTATTGGAATCCGACACCTAGGTTATTCATTCTCCATGTGTGAACTCACTTAGCTTTTCGGTTGTTGGTTTGTTTTACTTGTTTAGTTTCTTTAACTAATTTTAATTTCATAATTGCTATTCCAAATTATTTACACCAGCTAGATATTAATTAAGATTGATTATAAGGAGCTTGAATAAGCATACACGGATTGACATCCAGATCTTAACAGAATACTAGTAATGTATTATACATGACGGGTACACTTGTCCTTATGATTTTATCCCTTGGTTGGTTTCCATTTGTAAAACTTAACTGTGTTTTTGTTTATACAAAATTTAAAACATCGACACCACACCTTGTTTCACTTTAATTAAAAATATTTGAAATTAATCTAAGAAATTTAGATAATTGGCCACACTATTTTATGCATACCACTATTTTGATGAACAACTTGTTTCCAGAAATGAAGTCTCTAATCCGATTAACATAATGACACCGAGCCCTTATTGCAGCCCATACAATCAGTTTTTTTTTCTATTCTTCTGTTCGTAAAATTTGTGAAAAATGTCGACTAATCCGTCGTCGGGGACGAATTATAGTAATTTGTTCCAACCCAAGACATAAACAAAGACAAGGATAATAAGACTCGTTAAAGACCCAATATACAAATAAGAAGGGGGATCTTTTTT
>JBCNJP010000020.1:12113090-12114614 GCA_039602395.1 Deinandra increscens subsp. villosa
CACACCTTAGTGGGACTCATTAGTCCCAACTAAACACACCATATTGGGCCATAATTGGTCGTAAACACAACTTATTGGTTATATAAACACCTTATTAGGACTCATTGGTGCCAACTATCCCTCATTGTCCCTAAACCCACTTTATTGTGCCATCATTGGTCCTAAACACAACGTATTGGTTATATGCACACATTAGTGGGACTCATTGGTCCCAACTAAACACACCTTATTGGGCCATAATTGGTCGTAAACACAACTTATTGGTTATATACACACTTTATTGGGACTCATTGGTCCCAACGGACCCTCATTGCCCTTAAACACACATTATTGGGCCATCATTGGTCCTAAACACAACTTATTGGTTATATAAGACACACCTTACTAGGACTTATTGGTCCCAACCGACCCTCATTGCCCTACTAAACACACCTTATTGGGCCATCATTGGTCCTAAACACAACTTATTGGTTATATACACACCTTAGTGGGACTCATTAGTCCCAACTAAACACACATTATTGGGCCATCATTGGTCCTAAACACAACTTATTGGTTATATACACACCTTACTAGGACTTATTGGTTCTAACCGACCCTCATTGCCCTACTAAACACACCTTATTGGGCCATCATTGGTCCTAAACACAACTTATTGGTTATATACACACCTCAGTGGGACTCATTAGTCCCAACTAAACACACATTATTGGGCCATCATTGGTCCTAAACACAACTTATTGGTTATATACACACCTTACTAGGACTTATTGGTTCTAACCGACCCTCATTGCCCTACTAAACACACCTTATTGGGCCATCATTGGTCCTAAACATAATTTATTGGTTATATACACACCTTAGTGGGACTCATTAGTCCCAACTAAACACACCATATTGGGCCATAATTGGTCGTAAACACAACTTATTGGTTATATAAACACCTTATTAGGACTCATTGGTGCCAACTAACCCTCATTGTCCCTAAACCCACTTTATTGTGCCATCACTGGTCCTAAACACAACGTATTGGTTATATGCACACATTAGTGGGACTCATTGGTCCCAACTAAACACACCTTATTGGGCCATAATTGGTCGTAAACACAACTTATTGGTTATATACACACTTTATTAGGACTCATTGGTCCCAACGGACCCTCATTGCCCTTAAACACACATTATTGGGCCATCATTGGTCCTAAACACAACTTATTGGTTATATAAGACACACCTTACTAGGACTTATTGGTCCCAACCGACCCTCATTGCCCTACTAAACACACCTTATTGGGCCATCATTGGTCCTAAACACAATTTATTGGTTATATAAGACACACCTTAGCTAGGACTTATTGGTCCACTACAACTCAGACCCTCATTGCCCTACTAAACACACCTTATTGGGCCATCATTGGTCCTAAACACAACTTATTGGTTATATACACACCTTAGTGGGACTCATTAGTCCCAACTAAACACACCATTATTGGGCCATCATTGGTCCTAAACACAACTTATTGG
>JBCNJP010000020.1:12115114-12165783 GCA_039602395.1 Deinandra increscens subsp. villosa
TATATCTTTTTGTCAAGGATGATTAATTACCGATTGATCTTCGATTAATCACCGATTAATCCCTTAACCCCAGTCGACCATCGAGCATTTTTTACAACTTTATTGTTATGTATTGTTATCCTATAATTTTATTTACAGCTTCATGGGCTTACAAATTAGGGGTGTTCAAAACTGGATATCCGGAATTTCGGATATCCGAATTTCGGGTATCCAAAATTTCGGATATCAGTTTTTGTTGTCCAAGTCCAAGTCCGAAATTTCGGATATCCGAAATTTCGGATATCCGAAATTTCGGACTGGACTCGGATAGTTAAAACGGATATCCGAAAATCCAGTTTTTTTAAAAAAAACCACAATTTAACAAAAAAAAAACGACAAAACGACAAATACAAATAAACATAGTCCAAGTCTTCAAATACAAATAAACATAAGTTCGACCTAAAAAACGACAAAACAAATAAACATAGTCCAAGTATTCAATAATTCCTTATTTCTTTAATATAAAATTTATTTTAATTTATTTAAATTTTCGGATACCGGGTATCCGAAACTTCCGAAAATTTTGTAAATTCTTGTCCAAGTCCAAGTCCGAATTTTCGGATATCCGAGTTTCGGATATCCGAAATTCCGGATATCCGAAATTTTCGGATAATTCGGATACGGAATTTCGGATAATTCGGATACGGATTCGGACTCGGATATTTTTGAACACCCCTATTACATATAACGCAAACATTATAACTAAAACAACAACATCAAGCATGAGGAAGTATAAATAACGCAGTTCCTTAAATAAGCAATGAAAGAGTTACCACTATAAAACAAGTAAAATGACAAGAAAGCTCCTCCGTGTAAAAATATAAAACTACACGTGTCCGGCGCTCCTGGCTTCGCACGCAAATATGCCTTTGTACTAGATCTTTCATCTATATGTATATATGTGTGTGTCGGGTAAGAATCATAACAAGAAAAATAAAAACAAATCTAAACGACTTAGTTTTTAGGCAAGTTGAATTTTAATAATCCAAACTATGACCCATTGGCCGATAATAATCTAAACTATCAGTTTGACCAGCAACAGTCCCAACTTTCATTTTCGTTATCAGGAGTAATCTTAGTAGCATAATCATCATACATTTACACTTGATTTTTGGCTCGTAATGATGAATCTGAACAAAAAAATGAAGCATAAAAGCAAAAACAAACGAAAAAACAAGTGTAAATCATGTGTAAATGCATGATGTTTCGGGACTAAGACTGCTGCTGATAACGAAAATGAAAGTTGGGACTGCTGCTGGCCAAACTGATAGTTTGGATTATTATCGGCCAATAAGTTATAGTTTGGATTATTAAAATCCAATTTGTCTAGTTTTTAATATATGGTTTATGTTTTTAACACATTTCGTCCCCATTGCTACATCTCTTAGTCTTTTAGATAATATGTTAACTTTTTGCAAAATGACTAAATTACCCTTTATATTAAAAATACTAAAATTAAAATCAATCGTTTAATTTTAAAAATACGATATATATCATTACACCTGATGTGTAGTGGCGAGAGTTTGAACAAAAAACTCAAGAGAAACTGGACTTAGTATACGGGGGGCCAAACTCAGTATATGAACTTTTTCAGGAGGAACGGTGTAAAAATTTGCACTACGAAGCGATGTGCCTTAAGTTATACACGTAAACCCGAAAAATTATTCCTCATTTGGATTGGTTTATATTATATAATTCCTATTATATTTGATCTCAAATAAGAACGAACGTAATTATGCTAATCTCGAGAGCATACTTTCATCTGAAATAGGGTGTTAAACGGGTCGTGACTCGAACCCAAAAACTTTGACACGAACCCGAATCGGAAAACCATGTCACACACATTAACTCGAACACGACACAAATATTTGCGGATTGACCTGAACACCACCCGTTTGACCCGATTTTTTGTTTGTTTGTTTTTTTATAAATTTTTAAACATATTAATGCTTTAAAATTATAATTTTACGTAAAAAGTACAAGTATATATATACATACATAATAATAATAATTTTATTTAAATAATAAAAATTTATATTAATTTCTTTTTTTAAGTTTAAACTTTGATAAAAAATTATAGTGCCAACTTAATTTATGAAATAAAACACATTTAAAAATATAAATTATTAAATAAATAGGTTAAACGGGTCAACCCGACGGGTACGACCCGAACGTGACCCGTTTAGCTAAACGGGTTCGCAGATTCAATCCGAAGCTGACCGAGCCCGTATATATTAAACTCAAACATGTGAATTTCAAGTTAGGTTTATGTCGTGTCAAAAATTCACACCCCTAATCTCAAATGAAATGCACATAATATTAATACAAATCGGATGGACTTAATCTCATTGCAAAATATGGATTCATTTTAAAGGTTGACGAGTTTCTGAGTGTTAGAAAATACGAAATCGTAGTAGCCCGATTAGCAAGGAATATCACGTGACGCGTGGGAAGCAAAATTAATTGTAGTTGGACTTTTGATAAAGGAATTGTGGGGCTGGGTTACTGGATATATGGCCTAGAGATGGGCTCCGACTGAGCTTGAAAAATCATAGAAGCAAATACAAAGCGAAGTGGGCTGGGGCTGATGTTTTGGGCTCACGTATATCAGAAAAAGAGGAATGAAAGAAACGAGAAAAATGCCCCACGAATACACAAGAAATTCTGGAGTTCTTGGAAGCCATTTGGTTTACTTGTTTAATTATTGAACATTAGTTTTTCTAGTTTTAATTAATTTGGTTTACATATGAGTTCTATTTTAGATTTGATGTTCTCGGATGGTACCAATATGCTTGGCCAATTTGCTGTAATCATCTAGGTTTAGATGATTTGTGATGGCGTGTTGACTTTTTATTTTTGACTTTTACTTATGAATAGTGTTGATTTTATTAAAATTCTTAATGACTCTCACATTAATACGCTGGAATGTAAATCAACTCATAAAATATAATTAGCCAGAACAATTTATAAAGACTCCATAGATCACTATTTATACTAACTAAACTTGAAAGAAAATAAATCTAAAAACCAATAAAATCTTAAAACTCAATTCTAGCCTAATACTAACTCTATAAAAATAATTAATAAACATGTACTAATTAACTCTTAATTATTAATAAATTAACAAGATTAGTCCAACAATCACACTCTAATCTTGCAATACAATTCTTTCAAGTTTTCCTTTATGGTCGTCAAAATCATTTAAACTCATGCTCATTGACCCCCTGTCAAAAACCAATTCTATAACGTCCTCAGACTCGTCTGCGATGGACAACACTGGCTCTTGTTCCTACTTGGAAACTCAGACCATATCGATCTGTGTTTCCTACCCGGAAACTCTTCGTGATCATTGACTGTGTTGTTTTGGTACCCTTTAGCTCTGCCATTCCCACGACCTCGTCCTTGATTATTCGGTCGATCGTCAAAACTTGCACCATCAGTCCATCGACTGCGATTTTGGTCACATGATTGAGAAAGTAACAATTTTCCTTGATCTTCTCCTAGTTTTCCTTGCCTCGAATCCTTTCTTCATAGGCCTTTAACCTCCCGATATTACTAAAATAGAACTCAAAACTAGCCACCTGCTGTTTTATGAGTCGCCAGATGAAAATTCGGCCACCTGCTAATCGTTTTTCTACGTTGCTACGGAGCCTTGAACAAGCCTTAGATAGGTAGCTAGCCAATTTTTTCACTTCAGCATATATAGTTGCTTGTTCTTAATTGTTAGGGTTTATACTGCTATGATGTGTCTATAGTTATAGTATTCTTGATTCCAATTGCTTAGTTGTCCATCGATTAGAGACCTCAGGTAGGATCTAGTTTAAGTGGATAGCGGTTCTCATAAGTTTAAATCATTCATAGAAGTTAGTAGATCGTTATTGGGATTCGACACCTAGGTTATTCATTCTCCATGTGTGAACTCACTTAGCTTTTCGGTTGTTTGTTTGTTTTACTTGTTTAGTTGCTTTAACTAATTTTAATTTCATAATTGCTATTCCAAATTATTTACATCGGCTAGATATTAATTAAGATTGATTATAAGGAGCTTGAATAAGCATACACGGATTGACATCCAGATCTTAACAGAATACTAGTAATGTATTATACATGACGGGTACACTTGTCCTTATGATTTTGTCCCTTGGTTGGTTTCCATTTGTAAAACTTAACTGTGTTTTTGTTTATACAAAATTTAACATCATCGACACCACACCTTGTTTCACTTTAATTAAAAATGTTTGAAATTAATCTAAGAAATTTAGATAAGTGGCCACACATATTTTATGCATACCACTATTTTGATGAACAACTTGTTTCTACATTCATCACATATTGATGGTGTTTTACCCTTAATGTGCCTTTCCTGTAGTAAACCATTTTCCTTGAGCAGCATACTTTACTTGCATCTTGAATTCTTGATCACCATGGATATTGGAAATCATGTAGGCTACACGAGCATCCGTTTGTCTCTCATGGTACAACAAACAGAATAGTAATTGTACTGGCGAAGTTGTTCTCGCACCCGAGGTTCCGCTAAGGTAGAAGAACAGAGATAGCACAATCTCTTGTGCTCGAGAGTACTCCTCTCTTATGGTGTTTTAATGTAGGAAGAATGTGGTAGAGGTGAGAAACTCTATAGATACATAACTCTAGTTGAGAGTACGTCTCTCAAGTGTTTCTACCAAGTGAGAATTCGGTGCTCCCGAATTCGTATGTGTAAAAGGTGCATTTGCAAATAAACCATTAGGTTCATATATATAGCTCTCTAGACATAGTAACAAAAGCAACTTCATTACAACAATAAAATTGCTTTTAATGGATTTAATGTGGGTCTTTGACCAATTATTGGAAACAGCCTGGCACGCGTATTCAGACGAACTGCATTCTGTGCGTCACACTGGCTTCACCCACGTCAGCGTAGCGGTGCCACCAGCTGCGTGGTTTCGCACCCGCGTTGTGGACTGGTGTTGCAATGTCCCGTGCGGGCCTACTGTTTCGCTCGACTTGGTATGCGCCTTGCCCCACTCACTTGCAGTGTTCGCCATCCGGATCAACTACTCATCCGGAAGAACCTGCGTGTGTCCGCCTGTTAAGCCAAAAATAAAGAGGTAGCTCTCTAGTGGCTCGCGGCAAGCGAAGTGCAAAGTAGGTCATGAAAGTGTTGGGGCGTTCCTCCTTATAAACCCTTCAAGGTTTACCTTCCCCACCAATGTCGGATAAGTTTCCATGGTACCACACTTGTAAATCTATTTTCTTTCTTTTTTCCACCCAACTTTGAGCTTTATTTCTCATCCATCTTAGCTCTATTTTAAACACCATTTGGTTCGTTGTGATACTCTCACAAAATAGAACCTAAACCCCAAAATAGTTAATTATATAACGTATATATAAATATATAATAACTATTATTTGTGTTTTTAATATTAGTAAAAAACATATTTTTACTAAAATTTTTAACAAAGTTTTCTCCATTATATGATAAATTTGTTATAACTGATGTGTGTTTTTAAATTTTGAGTAACTGTAGAATCCGGTTGCTTTGAAAACCCCCTGTTCTTTTCGTTTTTTCTTAATATTCTTGATTTTTCGTCCCTAGCACGGTCTCGTTTGTGCATTTGTTATTCTAGATGCAACCCATGATGGCTTAAAGGTTAATATGCAATCATAATGATGGCTTAGAATATATAACTCTTTATATATAACTAAATTTGAACTACATTAAAAAATCAACGCAAAGGGACATGGTAAGACTTTAAAGAAGAGAAAGGATGATTTAAACTGACATGGAATATAAAGTATCTTTTATTTGTTGAAAAGGAAATGAAAAAACAAGTGCAAGAAAAAGTTAACATCGAGTCTTTAAACTAATCAATTATTATTATTATTAGATGCCCATTTAAAAAAAAAAGCATCAATTATATGCCAGTCTGCTTTCAACTGTTTTTTATATCAAGAGATTAAAACAAATCCTATGGAAATTTTAAAACAAGAGTTAAAGAAAAATAAATAATGATATGTCAAATAATTTCAAGATTCCAAGAACCCACCATTGTACATCAATGATTTGAAACAATAATATTAAAAATCCACAGATGATAAATTAAACCATCAACAAGAATAAAATAGAGAAAAAGTTGTCAATATTCTTAAGACATTAATTCATGTGTCACCATTCTATTCTTCTGTCATCTCTTCACCACTTTTTTTGTCTCTACCCCTCAAGTTCACAGAAGAAAGAAACAGAAATTAAGATTCAAAGATTGATCAAGCATCATTGCACATAGCTAACTTAACCAACAAGTAACAACAATGATAAAACAAGAGAATTGACAAAGAACATCACAACTGTTGACCGTTTTCGGCTGCCTGTTGATGAAGGTTGATCTTGATCAGTGCTATGAGGTGGCTTCTTGTAGTAATAAGGGAACCATGGAACTATAGGGTCGGGTGGTGGCGGTCCACCTCCGTAGTAGTTAGGGTTTGGAGGGTTATATGGGAATATAGAGGAAGGCGGAGGGTAATAACCCGCCTGAGAAGGCGGTGGAAAGGTGGTTTTTGGAGGATTGTTTACTCCACCACCAGTTCCACCGCCAATCGGTGGTGGGTAGCATGGATATGGACATTCCTGATCCATCGAAGCAACCGCGAAATTCAAGGTTATGAAGAGAAAGAAGAAGGTGGAGAGAATTTGATAGATTTTGGAGGGCATTTTGTAGTGAAAAAATGGAGAAGATGAGAGTGTGTGTTATGAAGTAGATAAAAGAGAAGAGAAGGAGAAAGGGCCAAAGAGGGTAGGAAGGTTGTTTGAGTGGAGATTATTACTAGTCAACAAAATATTATGAGCTCTAGGAGGGGAAACATGCAATATTTAGGGATCACTTTTGTTTATGGTGAGGGGCCACATATCCCATTCATGCATAATGACCGAGTCCTGCTACATGTGGTTAAAGTTAACTCAGTAACCGAGTCATGACTCTGTCAAACTCGGTGGAGGTGAGTGGGGCCTTTATTATTTGGTTAGAAATTGATTGGAGGGTTGTGCATGTGGTATGTTTGCCTTGTCAATGAATCAATGATATGTTAGCAAGTTAAAAATATTAATAACGCCTAAATGTATAAAACAACTACATACAATATCTTGCTATTCATCTAGTTTCATACAATCTAATAAAAATTACAATAATATTTAAATTTTTACAAAATCGTACAAATCATACATATACAAAATAAACAAAAGTAGGTAACCATCTTCACTTTCACCACTTTTATCATTTTGCACGTCGGTTGCTATGGTTCTACAAAGCTTGGAGCTGGCTTATTTATTGTTGAATTTTTTGAATTTGTTGTTGTCATTGTTGCATTTCTTGCTTTTGTTATAAAGTCAAGCTTTTGTTATAAAGTCAAGCCAAAGACGTTTCAACTTATCTTCTATTCTATTCAATATTTAAGATAAACAATAAATAAATATATTCATCTATACCGACAACATGTCATCAGAAAGTATTTTAGAAAAAGTGTCTATTTTCTATACAATTCGTTGTGCCTCTTACCTCCATAGCAAAGACATATCGTCATATAATCTATTCAATAACTAAGATAAACAATAAATAAATATATTCATCTATACCGACGACATGTCATCAGGAAATAATTTTAGAAAGGTGTCTATTTTCTATACAATTCGTTCGGCCTCTTACCTCCATTGCAAAGACATATCATCGTCATAGACCTTCAATGATCAGAAATCTTTGAAAAGTTACACCAACGATTTGTCATCGATCCCTAAATATCATTATATGACTACGAGATTTGTCGTCGCTATAGATTTCAACACCTCATAGTCAACTTCTTGTCGTGAAACCTGGTGGAATCCACACGTCAATGGCCTAAAAGACTAACCATTGGCCAAAAGAGGTTGCCCACACCTTCTACTGCCACTGCTCCGCATGCTTATACCTTAAGCATTAACAACTTGTAATTCCCTATTCATAAATTGTAGAGTTAATTACATAAATGGTTCTTATGGTTTGATCGAAATAACATATGTATTTGGGTTCTAACGTTTTGCGATACCAACAGTGAGCCTCGTGGTTTCGAATTTGTTACAATGCCAGATACTAAGCCTACCTTCTGTTAAGTTTTGATGTAATGATCAAAATACCATTTTAAAGCATCAGGACTATATATGTTAATTATTGAAAACTAATATAGAATGACCATTTATATAATAACAATTAGCAGAAGGCTTTATGTGATGAGTGTATTGTAGCTGTTCATATCTGAATTGTTTATAAATAGTCGTCTGTCTTATGTTTGTCCACGAGTTTTACAACTGTGTCTCCAACTCTTACATGCGTTTTACAGCTATTACTTTACGGTTATAAGGTACTACTCATTTGATTTCCCTTTTCATATAGGGTTTTCTCTCTTAATTTTGGCTAATGATAAGGTACAAGCGGAGCCTTTACGGCTGTGATAGTGCAAGTGATGAGATCAATTTGGCATTGATGTTGCAGGTTAGGGTTTCTAATGGTGTGAAACTGATTTTGTTAACCTCTATGTTGGCTGTGATGATTCGTATGGATCTGAGCCCTATATTATGAGAATTCAAATTGAAGATTGAATGAGAGAGAATGAGCTGCTAATTGGAAATTTTATTAAGAATAATGGATTGGGATTACACAGTGATTAACACCACACTTATAGCCGGCTAATCTCCTACCTAACAAACTAATCAACGGCTATTTAAAATAGTTACAAAACAGTCCCTGCAGAATTAACTACTTAACAGTTTGTATCCAAACTTTTATTTAAATCACTTTCTAACATTCCCCCCTAATCACAATCCATTTGCAGCTTACACCTTCATCATGTAACAATTCTTATCATCAAAAACACAGCATTAATCACCATGCAACAGTGGTCCAATGGACTTGATTACACTAGTGTGCTATGAGATCAATTCAAAGAATTAACACAATGATTAACTAGAATTTTCCCATCTTATTCCTGAGCCTTCATCTTTCACAGCTCCACAACACCAATCAACCTTTTCATTTCATTGAACCTTATTCTTGCCAAGGCCTTTGTCATAATGTCTGCCTTTTGCCAAGAGCTGCCTACAAAATCTACTTGTATTTGGCCTCTCTCAATGCATTCTCTAATGAAGTGAAATCTTAAATTGATATGTTTTGACCTCCCATGGAAGACCGGATTCTTCATTAACTGAATTGCAGACTTGTTATCCACATTGAGTAGCACCTTCTCTTGCCTTAACCCAGTCAATTCTTCAAGTAAACCAGCCAACCATACTGCCTGGCATGCAGCAACAGTTGCAGCAACAAACTCTGCTTCACATGAGGACAGTGCCACAATCTTTTGTTTCTGTGAATGCCAGGAGATCAAAGAATCATTATAGTAAAATACATTTCCTGAAGTTGACTTACCATCATCTCCTTCCATAAAATGATTACTATCACTATAGCCCACCAGTTTTCCTTCCTGTTTCCTGCCATAAAACAAACCATGATTAATTGTACCTTTCACATACCTCACTATGTGTTTGACTGCCTGCATATGTGCTTCTTTAGGTTCCTGCATGAACCTACTTACATACCCAACTGAGTATGCCAAATCAGGTCTAGTTTGTGTCAAATATCTAAGAGATCCAACAAGCTTTCTATAGCCACCTGCTTCCACATCCTCACCTCCCACTTCTTTGTACAACCTCAATCCAGGATCCATAGGAATAGCTGCAGGATTACCATTCTCTAAACCTGCTAAACTAACTAGTTTTGCAGCATATGCTGATTGCTTGATCTTAATTCCATTAGGCTCTTGTGATACTTCCATTCCCAAATAGTAACACAGAAGTCCAAGATCAGTCATTTCAAACTTGGACTGCATTTCACCCTTGAACTTATCCACCTCAGCTTGGTCACTTCCTGTAACCAGTAAATCATCAACATACACTCCTAGTATCAACCTGCTATCTCTTTTCACCCTGATGTACACTGCTTGTTCATGCTGACATCTCTTGAATCCCAACTGTTTTAGTACTTCATTTAGTTTAGTATTCCAGGCCCTGGGTGCTTGTTTCAACCCATACAAAGCCTTAACCAGTTTGTAGACCTTGTTCTTCTCACCTTTCTTCACATAACCCTCTGGTTGATCCACATATACATTTTCCTTCAGCTCTCCATGTAGAAAAGCTGCCTTGACATCCAAATGGTATACTTTCCAGTTCATTTGAGATGCATAAGCAAGAATGAGTCTTATGGTCTCAATCCTTGCCACAGGAGCATAAACCTCTTCAAAATCAATTCCCTCTTGTTGCACATACCCTTTTGCAACAAGCCTGGCTTTGTACTTAGTTATCTGCCCATTTGCATCCCTTTTAATCTTATACAGCCACTTAAGGCCAATAGGTTTACTACCTGCAGGAAGATCAGTCAGAACCCATGTGTGATTTCTTTCAATGGCACTAATTTCATCCTTCATAGCACATCTCCACTCTTTAATTTTTATGGCTTCTTTAAACACAACAGGTTCCTCTTCCTGAGTAAGAAGCAACTGCACTTGATCATTTTCCTCCTGACTGTGAGCTAGCTGAGAAATTCTGTTGTCTAACACATAGTCCTGCAGGTGTGCAGGCACACTTGTGATTCTGCCTGATCTGGAAACCTTCCCAACTGGATACCTGACCCTCCTTTCAATTTGATCAGATTGGTTTCCCACCTGTTCACCAGAATTCTCTGTTGTGCTGAGTAGTGGCATGATCACTGGACCCACTTCCCCCTTGATCATGATCACTATTTAAGGTAGGATCACCTGTAGCTGCTACCTCATTGACAATTCTGACCTCTCTATCCACATAGAAGTCCTGCCAACCAGCATTCTTACTAACACTATCTTCTGCACCTTTGTTCCACTCCCATTGCCTATCTTCTTGAAACTTAACATCTCTGCTCACCACAACTTTCCCTTGATCAACATCCAACATCCTGTAGGCTTTGCTTCCCTCTTTCTGTCCCAAAATAGACCATGGCCTTACTCTTATCATCCAACTTCTTTCCACCTGGTGCAAGCAATTTCACAAACCCTACACACCCAAAGATTTTCAAATGATTGAGCTCAGGCTTTCTCTTCTTGATCATTTCATATGGGGTGGAATCAGTCAAAGCCTTTGTTGGAAGCCTATTTAACAGGTAAACAGAATGTCTCACTGCTTCACCCCAGTATTCTTGTGGTATCATCATAGACTTCATCATTGATCTTGTCATATTCAAGATGGACCTGTTTCTTCTTTCCACTGTCCCATTTTGCTGAGGGGAGTATGGGGCAGTGAGAAGCCTAGAAATTCCATTTTCATCACAGAATTGATTAAACTCTGAAGAGGTAAATTCCCCACCTCTATCAGACCTTAAAGCTTTGATTTTCGAATCAAACTTGCTTTCAACATGCCTTTTAAATTTCTTAAATGTATCAAATGCCTGATCTTTTCTATTCAACATATATACCCACATATATCTTGAAAAATCATCAACAATTAAGAAAAAATATCTATTACCTCCCTTGGTAGTAGGAGCAATAGGCCCACAAAGATCAATTGAGATGAGTTCCAGCAACTTACTTGCTCTTGATGAAGCTTTTGCAGGGAAAGGATGCCTTGCTTGTTTTCCCACCAGGCATCCTTCACACAATTGTGATGTGTGTTTAAGTGGTGGCACTCCTTTGACCAATTCCTTCTTGGTCATTTCTTCCAAGGTATGAAAACTCACATGGCCCAACCTGCCATGCCATAACCAGTTTTCTTCTTCCACTTTGCTTAAGAAGCACTTAGGAATACCTGTTTTCAAATTGACCTTATACAATCTGTTTGGCGCCTTCCTTACTTTTACCAACAAGTTACCAAGCCTATCATACATCCATAGATGGTCTTCCTTCATTCTGATCTCACACCCACTTTCTGTAGCTTGACCCAGACTGAGAATATTGCTTTTGAGGTGTGGTATGTAGTATACATCTGTTAAGAGCCTTTGAGCCATTCCTTTTCCTTCAAGAACTATAGACCCTTTGCCCTCAATCACTACACTTGAACCATCTCCAAAGTTCACTTTGCCACCAATATTTCTATCCAAATTGGCAAAGTGAGAGCAATTTCCTGTCATATGGTTTGAGGCTCCATTGTCTAAGTACCACACTTCCTCACTTCCTTCTTCAGAAATGTACTTAGAGGGAATTACTTCCAACTCATTCAAGAAAACCAATTCCTTTTGATTTGCTCTTTGAGTATGAGAAATCATCAATAGAGTTGGCTCATCTTCTGATGACACTTCAGTGAGATTAACCTCCTGATTCTTGACCTTGAATTTCCCACATTCACTAGCATAGTGTCCAAGTTTTTCACACTTGAAGCACTTGATTCTTGACTTATCCTTCTTCCCTTTTACTGACTGCTTCTTCTCAGCAATCTTGTGTGAATCAGACTGCTTGGACTGGTGCTTTCTTCCTTCAATGCCTTTCCCATTTTTCTCCCATTTCTTTCCATTATTAGCCTTATACCTTGCCTGCCAATCAGTGTAAGACAAAAGTAATTGATCATCTTTCCCACTTTCTGGCTTTTTGGCTCTCCCAGTTCTCTCTTCAAATGCCTTCAACCGCCCAACTGCTTCTTGAAACAGTGTGGTGTCAAGATCCATAAATTGCTCCATTGATGCAACAATATGAATGAACCTCTCGGGGACAGATTCAAGCAACTTTCTAACCAGTGTGGCATCATCAATAGGGGAACCTAAATCTGCTGATCTAGTGGCTAAGGCACTTAACTTTGCCGTAAATTCATCTATAGACTCATTATCCTTCATTCTTAAGGAGTCATACTCAGATTTCAAAGTTTGAAGTCTAGCCTTTTTCACCCTATCAATGCCAACATACCTGGTTTGTATCGAATTCCAAATCTTCTGTGCTGAGTCAAGATTTGCCACCTGAATCACCAAATCTTCCGGCAGTGCTTGAAATAAGTAAGCAATGGCAGCACTGTTTTTCTTGGAATCAATCTCCGCCCCATCTTCTGCAGTAATGACTTCCCACAGTCCGTGAACTTTGAAAATGGCTTTCAATTTCACAGCCCAAATAGTGTAATTCGTCTGAGTTAGGAGTGGGCACTGCAGGGGTATTGTGATGTAATTATCCCTTACCGCAGTTCGATTGTTAAGTCCTCCACCTCCGTCGGCCATCGCAGGGTTTCGATTGACAAGTGGTGGCGCTGGACGCCCTGAGCCACGAGGAGATCTTCCCGGAGAAAGAAGACGATGAATCTTGAACACCGAAAGAGAGGATCAGAAGATCCCCTTTTGATAGCAATCAAAATCGAATCGAAATCGCTCGATTGAATTGATGAATCAGAAGCCCGTATGGCTCTGATACCAAATGAGAATTCAAATTGAAGATTGAATGAGAGAGAATGAGCTGCTAATTGGAAATTTTATTAAGAACAATGGATTGGGATTACACAGTGATTAACACCACACTTATAGCCGGCTAATCTCCTACCTAACAAACTAATCAACGGCTATTTAAAATAGTTACAAAACAGTCCCTGCAGAATTAACTACTTAACAGTTTGTATCCAAACTTTTATTTAAATCACTTTCTAACATATTATAGTCGGCTATGATGATACGATTCACCAAATCAAAATTCGACATGCCTTTAATTCTATGATTATGTTCTTCTTGGTGGTATACTTATTTAGTTATTTGTCAAATTTGATGGCTTCTATGTTACAAGACACGTTTTTAATAATCTGATTGTATGCTTATTAATTTGGTTTTGGTTGGCTATGATAACTATTGCTTTCTAATTGTCGGTGATGATACGTTGTGTGGCACAAAGATTTCGTTGCATCCATGGTATAAATTATACATTGATCTGAGCTATTTTATTTTCAAGACGTATCTACGATTACTCATCAGGTACCTGAGCATTCACAACCCACCCCCTATAATATTGTGAGGTAAAACCCTAAAATTTGGGGTTTAGTTGTAAGTGGTTGTGAGTAAGGAGATAGGAAAAATTACTGTTCACCCCTATATTTGATGAAAAAACTGGTGATTTTTTTTTAATTTGGGGTTTTGTGTGATTGAAAGAGAGAGAAAAGGTAATGATGAGGGTATAAAAAAGTATTATTTAATTGTGGTTGTGAGTGGAAGAGAGAGAAAAAGTAATGATAAAAATATAAATTATAGGGATGGGGATGGGGGATGGGTTGTGAATGCTCAGAAATTAAAATCTAAAAACAATGGCGGGCTTTTCATGTTTAGGTATTTCAGATACAGATACCCTGTAAAAATTCCCAATTTTGTCTTTACTTTCTAATTTTATTTATAATAAGTAAATGCATACATTTATATATACACACAGGGAAATCTTAGAGACACCCCCTTTTTTTTAAATACACCTGACCTAGAGGTCACTCGGAGGTCATTATGTCACCTATATGTGGGGTGTCCCTAAGAAAACATCACCTTAAGCCCAAAAGCTCACGTATAAAAGTGGTGCCCACTAAAACTCCTGCCCTATAGGTTACGCGGAGACCAATGGGTGACCTGAAGGTTTCTTTATATTTTATTTTTATTATTTATTTATATGTAATAATAATAATAATAACAATAATAATAATAATAATAATAATAATAATAATAATAATTAGTATTATTATAATAAAAATAATTAGTATTATTATAATAATAGTTATTATTAATAATATAACAACAATAATTATTATATATGTTTATTTACCGTATGCATGTTTATATACATGTAAAACTGTAATGTATGCATATATGAACGTATGTTAAGCTTATTTATATTGATATTGTATGTCCATATGTGTGTGCATGTAAGTGTGTTGATATGTGTATGTAAATATGGACGTAGTATATGCAATATACCAACGGAGTTTTTTATGAGGTTGTATCCACGTGATCATATGTATGTATATATAAACTTATATTAAGTCAATATCTATCATGTATGTATGAATATATATGTGTGGTTTGATAACGTATTAGTATGTGTTTGTATGTGTGTGTGTATGCAGGTAACAATGTAAAAATATGTAGGAGGTGCGATAGTATAGGTCACACGGAGACCTTAGAGGCAGCCTGAAAGGTAAGATGTGAGCCTTTTAGCTGACCCCGAGACCTCGGCGTCACCTTTTATTTCTCATAATAGGTCACCTCTCAGGTGAAGATGTGAGCTGAACCTCATGAAGGAGTTCTATATCTCACCTCGAGATCCTTATGTCACCCTGAAGGTTTCTTTATATTTTATTTGTATTATTTATTTATATGTAATAATAATAATAAAATAATAATAATAATAATATTTAGTATTATTATAATTAAAGTAATTAGTATTATTATAATAATAGTTATTATTAATAATATAACAACAATAATAATTATATATGTTTACTTACCGTATGCATGTTTATATACATGTAAAATTGTAATGTATGCATATATGAACGTAAGTTAAGCTTATTTATATTGATATTGTATGTACATATGTGTGTGCATGTAAGTGTGTTGGTATGTGTATGTAAATATGGACGTAGTACATACAATATACCAACGGAGTTTTTTGTGAGGTTGTATCCACGTGACCATATGTATGTATATATAAACTTATATTAAGTCAATATCTATCATGTATGTATGAATATATATGTGTGGTTTGATAACGTATTAGTATGTGTTTGTATGTGTGTGTGTATGCAGGTAACGGTGTAAAAATATGTAGGAGGTGCGATAGTATAGGTCACACGGAGACCTTAGAGGCAGTCTGAAAGGTAAGATGTGAGCCTTTTAGCTGACCCCGAGACCTCGGCGTCACCTTTTATTTCTCATAATAGGTCACCTCTCAGGTGAAGAGGTGAGCTGAACCTCATAAAGGAGTACTATATCTCACCTCGAGATCCTTATGTCACCCTGAAGGTTTCTTTATATTTTATTTGTATTATTTATTTATATGTAATAATAATAATAAAACAACAACAACAACAACAACAACAACAACAACAATACTAATACATAATAATAATAATAATAATAATAATAATAATAATAATAATAATAATAATAATAATAATAATAATTAGTATTATTATAATAAAAATAATTAGTATTACTATAATAGGTGACCCCGAGATCTCGGCTTCACCTATAATTTCTCATAATATGTGACCTCTCAGCTTAAGAGTTGAGCTAAACCTCACAACCTCAACTCCTTTATTTCACCTTGACTATAGTTCACCTCGATACCTTTGTGTCACCTAGAATTTTTAGTAGCTCACATCTCAATAAAAATTGTAGTGGGTATCTCGAAGTTAGTTCACGTACTTGGGCGGGTTTTTCAGGGTTTTCTTGACCACACCTGCCCTAGGGGTGACTCTTAGGGCATTATGTGAGCTTTTTATCCCTGGAGGTGACTCTTAGGTCACAGAGTCACCTATATAAGGGGTGTCAGCCAAATTTTAAGGGGGTGTCTCTAACAGAACCCATACACACATACATACATGCAGGGTTCAGTTTGGTATAAATCGTAAAACACATTATTCACACAATTTGAAATTTTGAAACTGACTGACCAATAATTTGGGAAAATCGACCATGAAACCAAACCTGCGAGCAGTGGTGAACCCATGATTTTCTCATGGGGGTCGGAAATTTTCGCGTCTGGTCGTCTACTGCTATATACAAAAATTTGTTGATCAGTTCAGTTCGGTTAGGGTCGGATCACGTTACATGATTAAAAAACCAACTAAAATCTGAAAACGCATAACAACAGTAGTAGCGTACTTCATTCGTCATTAGAAAATAGATATACAATATACCTAAACTTGCTTTTTACGGGTTTTCATTTTTTGAAACTTATACATCACATCATTTATGCAAACATTTCTAAATAACTATTTCTCGATATAATTAACATATACAACAACAAGTTGCAGATGAGCGTGCGTTGCACGCGAGGTGCTTTTTAAATCAAGCACTGGTCTTGGTCGGCGTATTATAGAAACGCTTGAGCAAGACCGTTGTAGGTGGCTGTGGCGCCCAAAACCTAAAGCAATCCAGATAATCCAACTATATTTTATTCCATCAGCTGCTAATAACTCCTTAACAAATCTTTAGCTGCACTCATATAACACATAGACTCATTTTAAGAACTGTTCTAATCCACCATTCCCTATCCATTTACATAACCAAACTGCATTTCTTTATTCACTTTATGTAGCCCTATACATGCATAATCAATAGGAATCCAAAACTGTTGTGAATCAGTAAATACAAACTTATTACTTTCCCAACTTTTACCAACAGCACAACCCAAATCTGTTTAATAATCAAACATTAAAAAAACCATAAAAGCTTCAAGTCAAATTAAATTACTACAAAGCCTTATTTTCGGTTCTAATTGTATCATCCTTGAATAATGCTTATTAAGGACCATTAATACTTACTTGACCAAATAAAGCTCTATTTATACAAAGATGTAAACTCATCTTATTAAGTCTCTTCTAAGTTTTACTGATGCGCAAAAATCGATCTATAAAAATACTAATTTATCCTACACCTAAACACACTAAATTAAAACCCAATTAACCTCAAACTAGACCGACTCAACAGGCAAGTGAACCTATCGGATGTAGAATAGCTATCGGCAGACCGGGGTCGAACCCCAGAGACACTAAAAGACAAAATTAACTATGAAAAGTAAATTACTGATTAATTGATGAAAATTGGTTTTGTTTTGGAGAATTGATTAACTAATTAAATTAACTAAAATTAACTAACTTACTAAAAATAGAAACTACTAAGAATGGAAATTACTAAAAATGGAAAGCAAACCACAAACTCAAACCCTAGAGATGAAAACCAGATATGAGAAATAACACTACCTAGGCCTAGAATCCTAATTGATACTCACGACTTCACTCGGTTGAAGAAAACTATGATGGAATCAGGATCTTCAAATCAATTCTAAGAAAACCCTACTGGAACCCAAATCACTCTCCGGCTGTAACGCAATAGGCAATCCTAAGAACTGAATACGCACACTGATTGGGTTATGTCACCTCCCGGCTTGTTCCTAACAGAAAATCTAGTACTCGATCGAATAAGTCACCTTCCAGCTTGTTCCTATCCCAACCACCTAATAGATGAGAGGAGTGGTTTCTACCTACCAAAACGACATGGAATAATAGAGGCGCTAACGTTACTAGGGAATCCCTCTCCCGAGGCAATTTGACCTAAAACCCTAACACAACCGACTACCCAATAGACCTATCACCTTCCGGCTTGTCTAAGTCTAGCTAAACGCAGAAATCAACCTAACAATCACGAGCAATTCCTATGGTGTTGGACGTCTCCTAACCATCTACTAATCACAAACACAAAGTAAGCAATCTAGCATGCAACCCTAAATTGAAAGACATTCAAAGAGTAACATGAGGAATATGCAAGCAATTCAAAGACTAAAATCTGTATTCATACGCATCAAATCAGAAAGATAGAAACTTTTACTAGATTAACAATCCATACATAAGAATTCACAAACCGAGCAAGTCGAAATTATCAATTATTCATCATATAGCCTAGGTAATGTAATTGGCTTAGCCAAGATGCATAAACATGTCCAGAATATAATTAAAAACAGTAGACATAGTCATGAACAGATCTGGTCTATAAAAGCAAACACCAAAATTGAATTAGACAAGAACCCGGAAAGCGTTTTGATGATGAATTCTTCAATCCAAGGCTCCTAGATGCTTCCCTCTTGAGTTCCTGCTCCGAAATTCGTCTCCTAAGGCTCTGAGTCGCGGCTGATGTGTGTATATTCGACTGGAGAATTCGTATTCTATTTATAATTGGAGAATTAGGGTTTTCCGGGAAAATAGCCTCCAAGCGTATCGCTTGGAGGTCTCCTGATCAGAAGGCGATACGCCTGGACCCATATCTCGACAAAATAGTCGAGTCAACGTTTAAAACACCGCCTTTGACTTCATCACAGCAAGCGTATCGCTTGCATCTTCATGGTCACTAGGCGATACGCCTAGTGCTTCAAACTCAGCAATTTCTTCCTTTTTGATCTTCAATTCTTGACCAATGCTCGTTTCTCTCGGGACTTGTACCAAAACTGCAATTTAGCTCCGAAATACACATTAAGACACTAAGGTGGCGTTTGGTTCACGGAATGTAATGTAATTGGAATTGTAAAGTTTTCCTTTTAAAGTTGTGCTTAAGTTGGGTAAGGAAGGAGTTTGGAATACAATGAATTCCTTTAATCAATGGAATTTGAGGTCATGTAACTTTCCTTCGTTAAAGTGAAGGATTTCTAAATTCCATTGAGTAAAGGAATTCATTGTATTTCAAGCCCCTTCCTTACTCAACTTAAGCACAACTTTAAAAGGAAAATATTACAATTCCAATTACATTACATTCCGTGAACCAAACGCCACCTAATAAACAAAAACAACTAAAAACCTATGAAAATTGACTCAAAAGACTCTCAAAACGACTTGAAAACATAAAGGAAAACCGATGTGTTTTGCAACACATCATTTACCAATATAACAACCACCATACTTTAACTGCTAAAACTAAATAGTGAAGCTTCAAAACATAAAACACATTAAAAAAATAAAACCAAGATCCAAAAAGGGTGATCTAGAACAAAAAAGAAAGGATAAAATAGAAAAGCCATACAAAAACCGAAACATACATAGATTAAGTGAGATGTGGCAACGATTGGAGGAAACAGAATGGATATGGTGATAATATAGATTAACAAAACTGAAGGAGGAAGAGCTCACAAAGTACATCCGGTAAAAGAAGATCGGGTAAGATTTGACGAAAAACTTGACTAAGGATGCTCTTATCTGAAAACAGAGCACAACATTACATAACATATCAAATTAATAGCTAATATGATTTCAACATGAAAAATAGGAGTTCAAACATATTATTTTAGGTTAGAAAAGGCATAAAATAGATCATCGAACCTTAACAAAAATTTTATGTCACTTAGAATCACATAATCTTTAAACACAACTTAAATTGTAATAAAATCAAATTAGCTTAGATATGTATAAATATATTAAATCACCCATACATGTAATTAACTTTAATATTCATACAACAAATTCAATAGCTTTAGTTACTTTTAAGCTAGAGTGGATGTATTTGGTAACCTGAGGTACTGAAAACAAAAGTAAAAAAAGGAGGCCACCTATCTATCTAACATGGATAATATGACATACAAAAGACATGGAAAAAAAAAGCCAACAAACATACCTCAATAGCACACTAATTCTACCGACCGACTTCACTGAACCTCCTGCATCTTTATTTTGCAAGGTAAAAACAACACAAAGTTACAAATCAAAGCCACTTCCTTGTTGACCAAGACTACATTTAATATTTTATTGTTTCCTTGAATATGATCATGGCTATAGATGAGAAATCTAATGAGAAAAAAGCAGCAGCACTAATGATTCTGCAACATCCGCATCCTAATACACATAACAAAACCCAAACCCTAGCTAGAGAACATCACAAGATTCGTTTCAAGGAGATTAGACATAAGGGAAAAGTACCTTCAATCGAATTGTTGTTACACCTCCGATATCAGATGAATAAAGGCAACTAGGCAAGAAACACCTATGGTTGTGCGAATAATTGGGGTCTTATCAATGATCCAACCGTCTTCCTCTCTATCGAAAAGAATTCGGATTGTTGGAAGAGATGAGTCGGAATGGTGATGGGAGCAGGTAGCATTTACGGTTTCTCTGCTTTCAATAAAAAGACCTAAACACCCCCAAGATAATAAAGCAATCATATGTACCATAAGCATAAGAACTTGTACTAAAAAACCCCATACATGCTTAAGAAACTTGTAAGTTATGCATAAAAACTTACAAGTTAAACATCCTTTTGTTTATAAGGGAATCACTCAATATTATGGGGCTTAGAAATTAGAAATTAATTGATGGGTAATGGGTTAAGTATAAGGTATTGGGTAACTAGGTTAGCATATTAATATTATTGGACCATATTAGTGTTTGATACTTGAATATTTTGGATCGTGTATTGGATATTAATAATAAGTTGTAGTTATAGATTAACTCTCTGTATATAAATTTATTTGTAATATGTTTAAATTTGTAAGATTTTAAATTTTTTTAAAATTGAAATTAAATTTTTTAGAGTCAATCGGTACAAAATTTCATGGGGACGGTGACCAAATTTCTTGAGCGTTGGTTGAGATTTAATCGTATATATAATAGTACCAAAAAATAAAATTTATGGGTGTCGGGCGACCCTAATGGCCACTACATGGGTTCACCCCTGCCTATGAGCAGTCAAAAGAGGAAAAACGAGTAAAAGCATGATTTTTTTTAAACGGTAAATATGGATCACTGACGGGGGCATTACACCACCAACCCGATCATCTCCAATCCTCATCAGGAGGAAAGTCACTATAGGTGAGAAAACCCCTGGCCCAGCCTGTAACCCCCATTTTTATTTTTTTGTTACAAGTGAGACTTGAACCCAAAACCACCCATTTATAATGTCCTGGGTACCTCTCTTTAGCCAATTGGGCTAGAGATCATGGTAAAAGCATGAATTATTTGCATAAAGCTAATTGTCATTAAAACTATGTGCCTAACTATTATGGCATACTCTAATTGCCATTAAAAACGTAATTAGTGAACAAAATCTAATTGTGTTATATTTGCGCATATTTATTTATGGAAGGAACGCTTTCTCTAAAAGAGAAAAAGAGAGAGAGAGAGAGAGATTAAGCCAAATTCATAATCTCTCACATAGCAACTAAACCAACCATATTCATTTATGTTGCAAAATTTATACAAAAGCTAATCTATCTATCTATATACTATAATAAAAGAAAAGTTTTTGGCACCACAATTTGCCATGTGGCACCACCACATTCATCCTCAACAATTTTTCCCGCTAATAAACATTCACAAGCGTATCTCCTAATTTTGGATATATATATCCACTATATACTTATTGTCTTCTAAATTATTTAATAACCAATTATTTAATTACTTAATTTAATATATAATATAGTTTATTAAGTTACATCTATCTATATCTATATATACTCTATACTATATAATAAACAAAAAGTTTCGTCATAGTTTAATTAATAAAAAAAGAAACTTGACATCACCACAAAATTTTGAAATAACCCGTGTAACACACGAACTTTTTTTAACTTTTTATATTTTAATTTTTTTCAAATAATAAATATGTTTTAAGACGTATGTCAAACATTATTTCCTTTATATACCTTTTGTTATTTTCAAAGCGTTAATTTGTAAATACGGTGAGTTTTTTTTTTTTTGGTTAAGAAATCATGGATAGTTTTTTTTTTTAAAATTTCCGTTAAAAAGAGTCACGTAAGAAGTTTATGCAAAATAAGAAGGATAAGAAGGAGGGCAAACCTGAAAACATGCATATTTTTCACTTTCCCCCCAATTATTAAAACGTTTATAACTTTTACATACGATATTATTTTTTTATAAAAATTTCACCATAAAAACAAGTGTTTTTTTATCTTTTAAACCCATACAATATTGCTATATTTATAAAAAAAATTGTGAATGAGCTGAACATATAACACAACGACCTGAACATATGACACAATAACACAACGACTTGAACATATGACACAATGACACAATGACCTGAACAATGTTCAGGTTCAGGTCATTATGTCATATGTTCAGGTCATTGTGTCATTGTGTTATATGTTCAGGTCAATTGTGTCATATGTTCAGGTCGTTGTGTCATATGTTTACGTCATTGACATAATTTTTTATTTTATTTTTTATATAGCAATATGGTATGGGTTTTAAAGATAAAAATTTGCTCGTATTTATTTATGGAGGGAACGTTTTCTCAAAAAAAAAAAAAAAAAAGAGAGAGAGAGAGATTAAGAAAAATTCATAATCTCTCACATAGCAACCAAGCCAACCATATTCATTTGATGTTGCAAAATTTATATAAGTAAAAAAAATTAAGACCAGGAGCCGTTAAAAAATAAAAATAAGACCAGGAGCCCAAAACAAGATAGCCCACAAATAAGCGAGGCCACATAAATTAAAATGGGAGTCCATCACTCTATTGATAAATGACATTATTGTTTTTACCTCTAAAGATTTCAAATTATGTTGAAATATTTACAACCAAATATAATTGTAGGCAACAAAATTAATTTCAACACTAGAGATTGGTTTCGTACAAAAATTTCTCTATGAAATTTGCACTTGTATGATTTGAAGTGCTTAATGAATATTAGCCCTCCGCTATTATTCGCATGATCACATGACCTCCGACATAAAGTCGTGTAGAGAGAACGTCATCGATGCTGACTTGTTATACCCTTCCAACATGCTCATTCATAAAAGTATTAAGAACGTGATAAACTAAAATAACAATAAAAATGTAGCATTGGTGGTTGAAATTACTAACAGAGCACGGGGCGGCTACAGATGACAAAATCTTTAAAAGGTCAATAAAGCATCTGCTATATATGTAGAATGGCTAACCATTAGCCGTGCACAAAACACACCTCTAAACACCTAGTTGAGCTCTTTCAAAGCTCAATGTAAGAAAAGAGGAAAATGCATACATAAATCTTCATTTGGTTACTACCATCTTAATCATCAATGATGAATGTCACATGGATAGCGATACTATTAGTATGATCCTCATGCATAAGAAAATAACCCTATTGAAGGTTTTGAAATAGCATGGGTCACCTTACATTCATGAACCACAATTATATCTTATATTCTAGTAAATTATAAAGAAACTTAATAAGTTTTAATTTATATATTCAGCTAGACGGTTATTACATTGAAACCATGACCGAAAACGATAATGAAGATCTTCAAATTAAATATGACTAGAAGACCATATTAGAAACCTAAAGATTGTCCAACTAAAATATATTCCACAAAATAAATCCCATAAATTCAAATATGGTGACTAACAACATGATGAGGAGAATAAACCTGAAATGCTGACATGAACCCTAATTCAATTGCTTTAAAATCTTGTACTACCGAAAGCTTTATCATGTGCTAGAGCTCTCTTGTTGAATCGATATTGAGACCATCGGAAAAACAAACTCTTACAAGAATTCTTATTATTCTTGATCATAATTCAAGAAAAGACATGCGAAAATATGAATTGATATGTGGCAAAGCTTGAAGTAAACTCAGGAACCAAGTCTATGCATGCAATTGTTGACTTGGTCTTGTTGCAGTTCTTTACTAGTTGCCATCTTCTTTTCATTTTAGGGTCGTGTTTAAAACATGTGTTTTTATGTCTCTTAGTTAAGGTGGAAAGTGGGTGGTTTTCGAGTTAGGTTAGTGATTGTTTTTTCTTTTAAATTTAATGTTTTTCCCTTTCTCAAATGAAAGATATGTAGAAAAATTGATCTAAGTTTCCTCTCTAAAGTCTCTTTGTGATTCTCTCTATTTTCTTGATATGTGCCGAAGCTTGAAGTAAACCCATAACCAAGTCTATGCATGCAACTGTTGACTTGTCTTGTTGTAGTTGTTTACTAGTTGCAATCTTCTTTCCATTTTCGAGTCATGTTTTATATGTGTTTTTTATGTCCTTCAATTAAATGGAGTGAAGATGATAGATAACAAATCTATCCTCTGGGCCTAAGCCTAGCACACTCTAAGTCCAATAAAATAATATCCGGTTGGGACGACTGATGTTAGTCCAATGTGTCGTCATTATTGTGCTTAATTTGTCATATTTATTTATAATAATGGTTGGATTACATAGCATTTTCACGGGTTTTATGTTTTGAGGTACCATGAGTTAAATGAGCTAAAATGGAGCTGTTATGAGGAGCTTGAAGCTAATCAGTACGAAGTTCGAGAAAGGATCAAGAAATGAACCGGAACGAGTGAAGACTTAGAAGAAAATCAAGAAAAGTTCCTGAGTTTCAATTCTGGGCGGTACGCCCAGTGAAGCAGAGATCAGGGCGGTACGCCCTAAAGTTTAAAGAAGCAGCCGAGATTATCAATCCGGGCGGTACGCCCAGAGTTCCATAATTTGGGGCGGTACGCCCCGAATTGGCCGACAGAAGAAAATTAGGGTTTTGATATTTAAACTTGTTTGTTAAGTTTTTGAGATAATCTTCTTCATTCATATTCGACCAGAGCAGAGGGTTTACGACTTGTTCCACCATTGTTGAGGATTTTGAAGTTTTACACTCATTCGGTAACTTAATTAAATGCAGTTTTTCATAATGCTTTCGTTTGTTAACTTAGTTATGTCCGGCTAATCACCCCTAACCGCTTTTGGTGATTGGTTGGTAAAATCGTTCTATTCCTAATCGATTGCTTAGTTAGTTGTTCCGGAATCCTTGCAACCGTTGAACACCCGCATGCTAAATTGTTTAATCTAACTAGTAACCTAGGGTTTTAGTGGTCCCCTGACATGATCTAGCACTTTCTTGCGGCAGGACTAATCAGCCCGTTAAGAATTTAGGTTATTAGGTCAAGGAGGCAATTGGGGGGCATGTCTATGTGTCACAACTAAGTAATTAGGTTTTGCCTAGATCGGTAGCCAACCAGGATCCAAAAGTGGTTAGTTTCTCTTAATTGATAGTTCCAGTAAGTTTTTAGTTTAAAGTTAGTTAATTTGTTAGTTAATTCACCCAATCAATCAAAACAGCTAAGTCGCAAAGTAGGTAATTTTAGGTTAATTAGTAATTTTAGTTAATTTAGTTAATCAATTGGTCAATTTCCACATATTCCCTAGGTTCGATAACCCTAGCTTCCGCTACTACAAAATCAATCTAAGTTGGGGATTTGAAACGGGCTGACAAACCGTTATCAACGACCCACAAGTACCCTTGACTTGATGAAAGTCTCAAGGGACTCATGTGCGCGTGAGAGGCACACAATCACCACATGATACCGTTATGCATTGAATGCACCACTTATGGGTGGTCACCACTCTTACAAACTAACATTCTGCATGTGGCCCATGACCAATGAGAATATGACATGTATAACAGAGAACCACCTTATATATTCCCTCACGCGTCGTGTGTGCCATGCGTCTGACGTCATTGAGCACCTGGAAACCCTACTAGTGAGCCCATAAATAGTCACTCAGAACCAGGTATTCAGGTGCATATTGTCTTCTCTAATATTCACACTCACTTTCTCTTTTGATATATACTGATTCTCACGCCGGAGGGCCCATACAGAGGCACCTCTCTGGTCCACTCTGTAAAGCCTTGACGTGTTTGTTCTACTGTGCAAATCCTCATCGTTGAAATCGGACCAGTCACCTCGGAGAACTATAAGAGTCTGTTTTCACCTACTTTTCCGGTCCCAGTGAATTTAGATCTCTTCATGGAGAGTTGGTGGTCATCTCATCCCATGATCACCATGTTTCAGTTAGGTTAGTGATTGTGTTTCTTTTAAATGTTTCTCCCTTTATTGAATGAAAGAAATGCAGAAAAAATTGACTTAAGTTTCCTCTCTAAATTCTTTTTTATTTTTTTAGGGCAGTGTTGCAGAAAGCGGGACTAATCGGCGATTAATCAATAATTAATCGTTTGACGGTCCCAAGCAAGAGTTTAATGGGGTAAAATCATCTTTGTCCACTATATTATTAAATACCAAGAAAAAATAATTGAATAAATAATTAATAACGAAATTAATTTAGAAATCTAAATATGTAATAATGTTTGACTAAATTTTAAAAATCCTTTTTATTTTACATGGATATAAACTTTCATTTATCCTTTAAATCTATATGATACTCCATCAATTGTTTGTTAAAAAGTTTTACCAGTTTATATGTGGGTATTCCTGCTGTATCGTTCGGGCATGTCACTAATATTTATATAATGTAACATAAAATCCTGAAACTCTTCTTTAAATTAAGTTATTCTTTGGGTCATAAAATTGGTTAAATCATCACCGTCATTCCCCTTTTATCTCTTCTTCCGTCCATCACAAAGCTAGTTTTAGTTCCTTCTTATGCATGTCTAATAAGAAGAGTTTTATCTCTTACATTCACATCACCTCCTCTTTAATTTACAATCATGGCCTTTCTTTCATTCACATGATCACATCATGTCCTCTCTCTCAGTGGCGGACCCACTAAGGGTCTAGGGGTAGCGCCCGCTACCCCTGAACTTTTACCCCGACGTGTAAAAAAAATTTTTTTTATAGGTTTTCGGTTTTTCGCGACCCCTGAAACGAATTTTTCGCGACCCCTGGAAGAAATTTTATGGCTTTTACTTAGAAATATGATCAAAAGCCCCTTAAAAATATGATTAAAAGCCCGTTAACTACCTAAAAAAAATTTCGGGGCGCTGCCCCCGAACCCCCGTTAGTCCCCGCTACCCCTGATATTCTTTCCTGGATCCGCCACTGCTCTCTCTTAAAAAACGGATAAAAACAATTATGATCACCACATCTCACATAATTCAAATTATCAAATATATATATATTTCAAAATTTAAATCATCAAATCTCAAATCTGTCTTTTATATGATTTAAACCCAAAACTTTTTAGTTAGAATCATCACTTGCCATCTGTTGTAGAAATTTGGACCGAAACCGTAGACGAAATCGAAAATTGCCTGGATTATACTACGAGTCGTGTGATCACTTTCAGAACAAACAATTTGATCGGTACAATCAAATAGTTGAACGGATAAAACGTAGTATACATACAAGAATCGGATTTAAGTTTCGTTGAGAATAATTCATACCGAAGAAGATTCGAATAGGTGTTTTGTGTGTTTTCCTTCATGTTCTTCGAACAAATTGGTTTTTCCAGAAGAATGTTCATCGCCAAAACGGTTGTTCTCCTTTTTCTTGTTTGTATGAGATATCTATTAAATATATTGAAAAACATGCCTCATCGTCGGAGAGCCTTTTTTCTCATAGTGGCTAACCCCCCCTTTTTTTTTTATGAGTGAAGGAATTAATAAAATTAATTCCATGTCATGAAAGGAATTAATATCCAGGCGTGTAAACTCAAAATAATTAACTCAAGATTTTAATTTTATTTCACTCAAAATTCTTGGATATCAAATTAAAATAGTTAGCCTAATCATCTCATACATAAACCAATCATACACACCATCCATTAGGAATAACCGAGCCCGTACTCCTGCATCACCTAACTCGGTTAATTACTAATGAGATCAACCTAAATGACAAGTTAATCCAATATCACTTATGGCAATGATAACACTAAAATTACCAACAATCCTCCCCCATTTTAGTGATATCCTTGATTAACTTAATTTTTAATTCTCAAAGAAACTCAAACTTATGCATAAATGGAAATGTCGCGACGATTGAATTTCCATCTTAGTATATTACACATTCCAAATATTCGAATATTAAGGGTGTCACTAACGGATTGAACCCTCACTATTACGTTGAATACCCGAAGATAATATACACATAAGTTTATAAATCCATGTGTTCTTACCTGACACTATATTTTACTAGCCTGTGTCCAATCCTTCAAAGAGTATATCGAAGCCAAGTCCAAGCTTCTTGAAGCGGCTAAACTTCATACTCTTATAGGTAGTTCTTTCATGCACCTGCAAATGCACTTTTCAAAGAACCATTAAGAAGCTATACTTCAACCTCTCTCATCTTGCAGTCTGAACACAACCTCGAGATGATTTTGATCATGTGTTCCAATATCTCTATGACAAGCTTTCCGCATTGAATTCAGCACCTAAAGTCTATTAGATGGGAATTGGGTATCTTGACATAGGATATTTAAAATGTGGACTTTAAACCCATCTCTATATATGACTGATTTTTACGAGATCTCTTCCTAACTTTCAGTTAGAACATCAGCCAATTAACTTTTAGAATTACAATCTCAACAGATATCACACCATGCATGATGAGCTCATAAATCATGCCATGTATAATGCACATATATATAAATAAATAACCGTCTAGACATTCCATTATACACCCGACTAAAATCCTTAGTCATTACTATCATACTTGATAGATCCTAGTGATATCAGTTTAAATCACAATGGAATATTATAGAACAAGTTTTCCAGCCACTCAGTTGCTTTACCAATTGCTGCAAATGCTATAAACTTATATTCCATTAATAATTTATGCAAGTTTATATCTTGATTGTCCAAGAAATAAACCTCCCTTGACAGAAAAATACACATTCTCTTCTTTATTCAAAATGTATCATAATACCCTTCTTTACATGAAGATGCACAACTTGAATGATACAAATCATAACCCATGGTTACTTTCCATTTACTGAATAATCTATTCACAGATTGTCAAATCATTCATATGAATCGTTGTTATAACAATTTCATGCTTCTTCATAACATAACTTATGTCAAGCCTATTGCTAAGTATAAAATACTTAAGACAACCAGTTGCTTTAAAATTCCATCTGTGAGATAGATTCACCTTGATTAAACACAAGATTGATATTAGGATATTCAGAAGCATTACTAGATAACAATATATTCCCTTGTTACTTCCATTTCCTTATTCCTAGGAGAAACACCTCCCCAGATCCTTCATATCATAATCAGAAGACAAATGACTATTCATCAGATATTCAAATATGTTCAATTCATACTTACCTATTTAATTCGGAACGAATCAATTAGATAAAGTCACCTCAACAGTGCATATATTGCCCCAGGTAATACAAACCTTTAGGTTACATGTATTCCCTTTTCATCTAATTCACCACTCAATAATGCATTTCCTACATTAATCCGGTGAATTAACATATTACAAAGTGAGGAAGAAGAAATTAAAATCATACTAGTTTGAATCCCAACGCCATGAGCCCCAGGTAACACAAAATCTTGAGAATGTTTCATGTATACCTCTCATCCAATTCACCATTCAAGAATGCACTTTTCACATTTATAGGATGAATTTACATATTATAAACTGATGAAGATAAAACTAAAGGTATACTAGTTTAAATCTTAAAACATGAGCATATTTGTCAAAGAAATCAATTATTTCCTTAGTCTAAAGCCTTGATTTGCTTGTCCAGTGGTACTTGTCGCTTTTCTCCGAAGGCTATTGAATTAGCTAAACCACGTGGGTGGCGAATAAATAACTCAACTTTAAACTCATCTAAGTAATCATCAATCTTGTACTCAGGAAGCAAATAAAAACAATAAGGTTTCCATATACCCGAAACATACAACACATGATTTCTTACTCGCAACTTGATTCATTGTACCTGAGTATACCTACCATGCAAATCATCCTTCTGAATTAAGAACAATTCAGAAACAAATAAACATAATTCTCTACCGAATTATACTTTTGAGTCCAAATTCAATTTTGGGTTCAAAGACTTAAAAAAATTTGCATAGGGGAATGTTCGGCCATAATTTTTGCCTATAAATACTTTTCGCCTGAAAAACCATCTATGTGTTGTATTTAACTTTTCAGACGGTAAATTTAAGCACCCAAATGCCTCTATAACTCAAACTTAAATTTAAATTTAACTCAGACCCTCTGGTTACCACATAATTGAAAAAATATTATTCTAGAAATCACAAATTTTAGAATTATTGAAAAGATAAAACCTGAATTCTGCGTGATTCCTCTTTAACTCTGATACATTAGATTAAGTCTCCACTTCATATTTCTTCAAACTTTTAGAGCTTAATTTTTAAAATCATTTCACAACACAAAGATTTGTGTTCACTTTTATCATGTTGAAACACAACAATTCCCTTGACTTTGCAAGTCAAACATCAAAAGATACATATATCTTTTCCTTTCGAAGAACACCAATACATTTATCAAAACACTTGAGTTTCATTTCCGAAACTATAAAATGTTTCAATAAATCTCTTTGGTTTTTCAAGTCAAACACAAGATATTGTTCAAATTCATTGACTTTAAAGAAAGAAATTCATATGTATATGCAACATATCACATGTGTTCATAAATGTTTCATGTGCTAACATATATATGTATGAATACATATAAACAAACACGCACATACTCCTTAACAATCTAAGAACACTGAATGTAATCCAGACTTGATCTCAAACACATGTAAATAGCCATCATAAATCGGCATCAATAAACGTATCATGAGAATCGACATAAAATACGTAAAAATAAATCAAATAACGCCATATGAATAAGTGTTTCTACGTTTATATTTTAGGCTATGGATTAGTCAATCAATTTAAATGACACCATCCATATTAACCTTTTGAAACAATCAAATAATTAAGGATAATTATAAACGGTAATAATTACCTTTCCAACAGTTTGTTTGATTGTGAAATCGATACCTTCTCCTTTCTGTTCTTCCAACAAGCAGATCTTTTCAAATTCATCCAAACCGATATTTCTTTCCATCAAAATACAACATTAATCAAGATATATTTTATTTATCCATGTTCATTCTTTGATCTTTTTGAACTTAAAATCATAACCGGAACCATCCATAATGCAGGCAGCAAGAATCAATCGGAAACAAACTTCCGAGCAGCCATAACCGGACTAACCACAACAAAAACGATTAATGCTTTACTTCACACAGGCTTCTTAACCGCGTTACTGTAGTTGTCGAACCCTTATCAGGGGAACACGCCATCTCCAACGGATACCAATCGGTTAACAGCGACGGAGCCGCCCGCAAAAGTAACAAAAACTACCCGTGGAGATATTTCAGCGCTCTCACAAAGTCACAACTTACAATCTTAATCCACGCTGAAAGAAAATGAAATCCTTATCGCAAATTCCGGCGATTAATAACCGTACCGTGTTCTTCGAACAAGCCTTATCGTATGTCAACAAATATCACCACATGTTGAATTTGAATCGGATTTAAGTTTCGTTGAGAATAATTCATACCGAAGAAGATTCGAATAGGTGTTTTGTGTGTTTTCCTTCATGTTCTTCGAACAAATTGGTTTTTCCAGAAGAATGTTCATCGCCAAAACGGTTGTTCTCCTTTTTCTTGTTTGTATGAGATATCTATTAAATATATTGAAAAACATGCCTCATCGTCGGAGAGCCTTTTTTCTCATAGTGGCTAACCCCCCCCTTTTTTTTTATGAGTGAAGGAATTAATAAAATTAATTCCATGTCATGAAAGGAATTAATATCCAGGCGTGTAAACTCAAAATAATTAACTCAAGATTTTAATTTTATTTCACTCAAAATTCTTGGATATCAAATTAAAATAGTTAGTCTAATCATCTCATACATAAACCAATCATACACACCATCCATTAGGAATAACCGAGCCCGCACTCCTGCATCACCTAACTCGGTTAATTACTAATGAGATCAACTTACACTAGTACAAATATGACATACGGTCACACTTTTCACGTTTCGACCCTGTGACACTTTCGATTAAAAGTGTGACCGTAGTTCGTTTTTAATTTTCTAGACATGTTTCGGTGACATTTAAGATCAGTTTGTGTGACCATAGCAAGCGTGATCAGTTCATATGGTCACACTTTTACATTACATGTGTGACAATTACTAGTCACATTTCAAACAATGTGACCAAATGTAACCAATTGCGACTTTTATTCTGATAATATTTACGAGTGACTATAGATACATATATGGTCACACGAAGAAATTGTTTATGTAATTAAATGTGGCTAAATGTAATATATACTGACACGTTACTTTAGAGTGTGACAGTAAGTTAAACATTTTTTGGTGACAATTAGTTATTAGTGTGACTATAAGTTACAATTTATGGTCACATTTCAAATTTGGATGTGTGACTGAAGATATATACTCGTCACAATAATTTGACATACATGTGACTATAAGTATCATATGGTCATATTTCATTTTCTTAGGTGTGACAAAAAGTTCCAGTCTAAATATTTTATGGTCACAGTTTTATTTGTGTATGTGTGACTATAAGTATAATTTTGTCATGTTATAATGAATAAAATATGTTACCATAAGTGTAATTTCGTTACATCTTTCATTTTATGAGAATTTTAATTGTGACTAAAGATAAATTCTTGTCATGCTAAATAAAAAATATATGTGACTATAAGTTTTTTTGGTCATATTTCATGATATTAGAAAAATTGATGTGTGACTATAGATGAGTTCTAGTCATGGCAAATGAAAAACAAGATTTGTGACTATAAGTATTATTTGGTCATGTTTCATTTTATTACAATTTGATGAGTTATTAAAGATTAATTTTGGTCATGATAAACGAATAAAATATGTTACCATAACTGTAATTTGTTCACATCTTTCATTTTATGAGAATTTTAATTGTGACTAAAGATAAAATCTAGTCATGCTAAATAAAAAATATATGTGACTATAAGTTTTTTTGGTCATATTTCATGATATTAGAAAAATTGATGTGTGACTATAGATGAGTTCTAGTCATGGCAAATCAAAAACAAGATTTGTGACTATAAGTATTATTTGGTCATATTTCATTTTATTACAATTTGATGAGTTATTAAAGATTAATTTTGGTCATGATAAATGAATAAAATATGTTACCATAACTGTAATTTGGTCACATCTTTCATTTTATGAGAATTTTAATTGTGACTAAAGCTAAATTCTAGTCATGCTAAATAAAAAATATATGTGACTATAAGTTTTTTTTGGTCATATTTCATGATATTATAAAATTTGATGTGTGACTTTGGATGATTTCTAGTCATGGTAAATGAAAAACAAGATTTGTGAGTATAAGTATTATTTGGTCATATTTATTTTATGACAATTTATTGAGTTATTAAAGATTAATTTTGGTCATGATAAATGAATAAAATATGTTACCATAAGTGTAATTTGGTCACATCTTTCATTTTATGAGAATTATAATTGTGACTAAAGATAAATTCTAGTCATGCTAAATAATAAATATATGTGACTATAAGTTTCTTTTGGTCATATTTCATGATATTAGACATGTAAAAAAATATTTATATGGTGTTGGCATTTCCGAAGGATCGAACTCAGAACCTTTCAAAGAAAATCAAAAGACCAACCCGCTGGGCTAGCCCCTGAGAACGGAATGTATTTCAATAACCAAATCTTTAACCTGTACTCTCAATGTACAATAATAACTTATAAGTATGAATATGGTTCGAACCCAGATCCCTACAATTTTTTTTATGTTTTATGTTAACTAAATTTTAAGCCATTATATGGATAACCATCCCAACTTGCTTAATAAAAAGTTAAATACAAAAACATCTAATAATTTTGGTACTTCATAACATACACTAATTAAACAGGTAAAATCAGAAAACATTAATTCATTAATAACTTTTGGTACTTCATAACATTCATTAGATCATTACAAAAAAAAACACAAATTAAAACCATCAACACCTAGACTATTTTCAGAAAGCATCAGCCCTCATAGCAAATTCTTTCTTCTTAGGACGGTTCTTGATGATGGTTGGACCGATTTCCTTCAGCCTTGATTGCAGAAGTTTGTTTTCTTGTTGGATCATAGTAAGACGGTGGACAATCGAGGGGCTACTGCAGTACAGGCTCTCACTCAAACGAACATGTTTTAGGAGGTCCTCCATCTCCTCCGTGATTTTCTGCTGGTTGTAGGTGATGGCATCCATATCAGCGGCAATCAACCCATCGTCCACGTACTTGGCTTGTTGATACTCTTTGCAAGCATCGGCTGCATGTTCTGTGGTTTCGTATTTGGGGAGGGATGTGAAAGTCTGATGGCCGGCCATGGTAATTGAGATTGTGATTTTTTTTTTGGAACTAAAAAAAGGAATAAGAAAAGTAGGGTTATTCTCTTTCTCATCCTCTATTTATAGGATGAAAATCTCAAATAGCTAGACATTAATTGGAATTCAATTGGCGGGAAACTAAACCATGTAAACGTGGGAAACTGAATCGAATATATAAATAATTAATTCTAATTAAGTTAATTAATAAATAAATTTAAATAGTTGATTTGATCGGTTTGTGTGGGAAGACGTGTGGAGAGTTGAGAGGACGTGATAAGCCGACTATAGGTAATGATAGCTATAAAAAAAATTATATCAAATTTCTCGATAGATGATTATAAGTACACCGTATATCTTCACCATATCTTTTAATTTTTTCACATCAATTGCAAAACCCAAAAACTTTATCACAATGTCGCATGCTTCTTCATCTGTCAATCAGGCGACGATGTATCTGCAAGAAGATATGTGCGCTGCCGCCCTATACACGTATCCTCCACCAGTCCCACGGATGCCTGATTATCAGATAATGGAAAAAGTTGAAGCCCTCATTAGGGACCAACTTCGCCGGACAGATGAGATTATCACGGTGTTGAGAAACAACATCCGACGTCTGGAAGCAGCTTCTCAGAGCAGAGCAGTGGTTAAGGCCAGGGTTGAACACTTCGAGACTGGTGGATTTCGTTTTGCAAAACCGTGTTTCAAGTATTTGGAGAAGGAGGGTGACTATGATCTAGCAATCAGTGTGGAGATGGATCAGATGTTATCCATCGTCGAGGGGATGAACATAGAAAGGGTGAAGCTGTTGAAGGAGGTTGCTGGTGATGAAGGTGCGTGATCGAGAAGGGTTGAAGCTTGTTTTGTGTTTTTTGTAAAGTTTTTTCCTATGTTCATGATGATGGGTTTTTTGTGAAGTTTTTAGTGGCTGCATGTTGCAGGTTTGATTGTAATTGATGATGACTAATGGTATTTTTTTTTGTTGATCAATAGTTAATGGACAATGTAACACATGGAATTGTTATTAATGAATGGTAATGTTTAGTGTTTAATCCCTTTATCGTAATTAAATAACTATTGTTTGCGAAGGGTGGTTACCCTACGTGGCACCTTCCTGACCGTTGAAACTCTCATCTTGAGATGATCTCAGCCGTTAATGTCAATTGGAAACCGCTCTTTTACGGTTTGATCAGTTTTTTTTTATTGATTTCAACTGCTCAGATCGTGGTAATTGAAGACCATTTCTTCGATGGCTTCTAACTTCCCATCCCACGTCTCCATCAATTGCGTCCATCACTCCCTTCAAACTTCTCCACTCCCCTGCAGTTCCAACTGCTCTCATCCCAACTCTCTTGAAAACCAGAGGACGAGTCGATTCATTTTCATTCTTCATCTCTCTCTTAATCTTCGTCCTCGATTCCTCACCTGCTGAATGGTTTTGCGGTTTTAGGTTTTTAGTTAGGCTCTATATATGAATCAGTGGGATGGGAAGCAGACGGTGACGTTATAGGAACCTACAAACTCATGAGGTATTTGATTTTTGCTATTGTTTGAGGAAACTATCTGTATGCATCGGATCTTCAGCACAAGTAAGTTTAATTGCTTGCCCTAGCAAAATTTATTTTCTCTTCTCTTATGATTTTCAATTGGAACCCACTGTAACTTATAAGGCATGTGATTTCGTTTTTGATCTGGTGTCGTAGTTTGAAAGATTTTACTTGAATTGTGAAATCGGCACTTGATTCCCTTAAATTTCGCGTCTTATTCCCCCAAATTCTGATTCCCCCTTAGTTCCTGTACTTTTTGATTTAACAAATCAGCTGATCTATTTTGTTAATTTGCAGAATTAAAAGTGGTTTCGCTGGGTACAGGAACTAAGGGCAACTGGGTGTTCGCCTCTTATTGTTCGTGGAGATGTTTTGAAAGATTCTTGCGTCGTAGTGTTTGCCTACTCGGATTGGAAGGATCTATGTCGACATTTAAGAAAATCAGCGGACGGGTATGTTTAAAGTAAAAAAGTAGCTTTTCACTCTCACTTTCATTTGTGCAAGGGATTCAACAAGGTTTATTATAGGGAATGCAAATCGGTTTGCTAAACTATGGTATGTTTAAAGTAGAAAAAAGTTTCACTTTTATTTCTGATACACCTACTAAAGTTGTAGCCTTATTTGTAGGTGATAACCTGCCTGCAATCACCATGTAAACGAATTGCTGTAAATCTTGATGACTGTGAGTTTATGTTTAGTGAATGTTGAGTTTATGTTGGTGAATTACTTAGTTTTTTTTATGACAATGAGTTGTCACATGAGTGTGTTGTGTCATCTTTCTTTCTATCTTTCGTGAGTAATAAGAGAATGTTAGTTCTTTTTTAAACCCCTACAGGTTTTCCCTTTTCAATGCATTGGATGAAGGAAAGCTTTCTAAAGTTGATGTGAGTATATGAATATATGATATGATGATATCTTTATGTCTTGTGTGAGTGTGTGTGTGTTTCTGATAGTAATTTTAAAGGATTTGTGGAAGGTATTTATGAATACAAATAATATATTTTTTCACTCACATGTTTGGTATTAAAATGATGGTTCATAGGAACTAACCGATACTATTGTTCTAATATGCGAGAAGAAGATTTCAAACATTAATTTGGTTATCTGAGTGTTAGAGTTGGCATTAAAGGTAGTATTATCCCCAAATCTTCTTAAACCTAATTCACTAATTGTTCCATCTTCATTAGTTCAGTTTAATTATGAAAAATTGGGTGTTGATATATAATTCTATATTTTTATTGTTCAGAAACAAAGACCCAGGTTGACAGTAGTTGACTATGTGGGAAGTAATGCATTGGCTACTTTAATTCTTAACAAGCCTCATGCAGGAATTAAGGTTTTTATTGTTTTGTTTTCCCCTTAGATCTTATTTTCAGGTTGCTTGCTGGGATTTTCTCTTGATTATTTTCTAATGAATTTTAATAGTAGATTTATCAAAAGATTGTTTCATGTCAAAAGTGCCATAACCAAGAATGCAACTTCCTTAATCTTGGATAATTTAGGTACTTGCTTCTTCATGTTATCTCGCTTGATGCTGAGAATTTTCCACCATCTGCAGGTTGCCTTCACAATTTTGAGGGAGCTTCTTATTCATATATCTCCACAGCAGATGTAGCAAGCATGGAATGTGTCGGCATGGATTATTTTTTATTGGATTATATATTTAAGTTCTAAATTCTCAATTAGGACCTATTGTGTTTAAGAAGATTAAACTCTGTTTGAAGCTGGCATATAATATGCTTTGCACCTTGGATTGCAGTAAGTTAAAAGTTTACCAAACATTTTTACTGCTATTATAAAAAGGTACAATCGTTTTGAATTGTTTACTTTTTCCTTAAGAGATGAAGGAAGCTTACCACCGCCCATTAGATTGTTAATTTTATGCATAGTTTATCTCATTGGCAGAATAACTTGGTTTAGTTTACTTTCCTATTTGTTTGTGGGACTAGTATTTCACGGACCAAGGATTGACTTTAGAGTCATACACAAGAGCCTCGTCGTGAGAAACTCCATCTAATGGGACTAGATCCTTGACAAAACTCTTTAATGCTACTTTCCCCGAGATTACAGATATCGCTTACGTAATCCTACCAAAAGAGAAATACCCAAAATAATAAAACTTCATGCTTTCAATTGTCCGAGTCTAAAGGAAAACTTTTCTGAAGCGAAATTTCCTGCCATGATTTAGACGCGAGTTCTGAATCAGATGAACATCAACGTTTTGAAAACCAGAGATTTTCCCTTAGGAATGACAAACCACCTGATCGAATGATCAACTCCAATTTTTAGAAGCATGTGTTAAGAAGTAGACCGGCTTTCGTTTAAGGGACACTGCTTTTGGGTCGACTGCCTTGTTTTTATGAACTCTCTGGCATTCACTGAGGTGATAGGCCTGACCCTTTTCCATGGAGCACTTGATTAGATCTTTTAACCCGCGGTAAACCAGCACCGAACCCTGGCGAAAATGCATATATACAGGCACCCAAGCCAAAGCCGTTTTTGAACATTCTGATGTTTTTGGTTTCGTGGACACCCTTTTATAACACCTTTGTGCTTTATCTTACTTCAGAAAACCATTTGAATCTGATGTTTTGTCAAGAAAGAAATCAAGAAGCATGAAGCGCAAGGACATCAAGGAGACTGGGCATGCCGGTGAGCTAAAACAATGAAGATTTCCCTAGCGAGACATTTACTCTATTGGATTGTGTAACCGTTGACACGTTCATCTCGATATCTATTTACGCGAATTCCTTGTCGAATCCTGTCAAGCACACTATATATTTCTCTCTGAAATTTTATGCTATCCACTACGTTGTTTGCATCCTCCCTGCTGGTATCTTCACCAGTTCCAGTATAAAATGACATGTCATTCTTGGAATGTGTATTTGCGACTATCATAAGCTTGCTATCCCATCGCTTACTCGAATTCACGAATTAAGCCGTAGGCGCTCCTCATCTTAAAATTGCTATTCTCCTGCTTGATAAGCACCTTTCGATATTCGGTACCTCGTAGTTTACACTTTGTTTTGTTGAACTTTCGCCCTTATTTTTGGATTCTTTAGCAAGGTAATGTGCATGATGATATGTTGTATGATATTGAATTTAAATTGAATTTGAAACTAATTGTTTATGTTATTTGCTTGAATAATTTCTAATAGAACTGAGTAATTATTTTCTAAAACAAACCGCTACATGTTACCTTTTCAATGGCAATGGGCTCTTGATTGGATCTCTCTTTAGACCTTAGTCCTTTTGTCACATAATCAGTGTGTTACCGGTGATATTTTAGTATGTGAGCCACTGTTGAACCATTTTAACCATGATAAATAGTTTGTTTGCTTCTGAACTTCTCATGAGAAATATTTATAAAACATACGTGGTTATGCATGCTAAAATTTGAGAATCTAATCCTATGTTTAGGGTATATAAATGGATAAATCATTGAAGTGCTGGTTTAAACATAGGTTGCATTGAATTGCATGATTAGTTATGTGTGTGAAACGTGTTAGGAACCAGAAAATGACATGTTGTGAATATATTAATTGGGTATGAAAACCATACACCATACAAGGTCCTAAGTCTCCTACCTCGGTGGGAATGACAAGACTGTGTGAAGCTGCCCCGTCAACTTTGCACTGTATGGGTTGTGTTGGTTAGTTTATGAACTTATATATTAGAGATATTCCATGTGAGAGTTGTATGCCAGTATATCTGATGCTAGGACAACTGTATGCGTTGTATGCTAAAACCTTCATGATAGATTGCATGCTAGCACGCTTTGACAACATGAACCTTTAAAAGAAATCTTCGTACTCATATGCTATCTGAACCGTTATTGCATGAAATGTGCATTTGAATATTCTTATGAATCATGTGAACTTAAGCAATCATAAACCTATCAGGTACTACATCAACTATCGGGTCCTTGTGTTAACGTGATCAGACTTATGTAATTCTATGCTACTTGCTAGATGTTAGGTGAATTCCGACCATAGCGTTGTCGTTAAACTATGGGCATATTAGACAAACACTGATTGACTTGACACACATAAATTTCTCATACTCAAACTTCTTTCTCTTCAATTCATCTTGGTTATTGACGAATGCAAACATCTTAACTAAAATCGAGACACGAAATGGGAATCACACTCCTAGGATTGGCTACAATAGCTGGAGGTTACGCGGACATATTATGGTCCTTCTTTGCATTGAAATTATGATTTCACATACTCACATTATCGTGTTACCTTATTCGCCTTGTCACTCGACGCGATTCCTGTAATGCGATTGTTCGACTTTTCCTATACAAACACTTGAGAAAATCATTTTCTATACTTTTGGTTTGAATTCCCTTGGAAATTCTTAAACATTCAACATTTTCTCAACATCTGGTACTCATTCTTGATCATAACACCTATCACTCCTTTTAGAGTAGGAAACTTGAATTCTTTCGCTACGTTACTGTCAATTCGAATCCTCAAACAATTGTCAATGATTTAAATTTCGGGACGAAATTCTTTCAACAAGGGGATGATGTGACGACTGAGAATTTTCTTTTTCCCTTTTGTGACCAACTTGCTAACCACATTACTCAATTTTCGGGACGAAAATTCTTCAACAAGGGGATACTGTGACAATCCGTCTTTTCAGGTCATTTCCTGATTTAAATAAACTTAAGCTGATTTAAATGTCACCTTAATTATTATGAAGGTTATGTGAACATTTATGTGATGGACGGGGGTTGACCATTGTAACTAGGGTTTGTGTAACGATCATTATACATGCATGCATTTGAGTCTAGACATTCTATAATTCTATGATTTTATGTGAATGGTTTGTCATTTTATGTGGAAATTAAACTTATGATATTAAGTAATTGTACGTAACATTTTATTTATTTATTTTATGTGAGAATGTGTATATGTATCGTTATAATTTTGTTCATTATTTTATATGAACTCAACTTATATATTTATGAATTACTATTCATGATTTTATTTGGATAAATCAAGAGTTATGCCTGATAAACGTTATACATTAAAAATGTTCTGACATATACGCGTCTAGTCATCATCAAGTTAGTTCCATTAACCCCGTTAGAGTTTGTTAACAGATTCTAAAACTTAGAGGGACTTATTTTGCCAAGTCCAAAACTCATTTTAAAGCAATCAAACTTGTAAGGGTTGTTTTTATAATTGTTGAAACTAGAACTTTAATCTTGTAAAGTTGGGAGGGGTTATTATTGCCAAAGATTGAAAGTCGATTTGAAGCTGAAAAGAAAAAGAAACCGTCGGCTGTAGTAACTCTCGATCTCCAACCATTGCATTCAATTCGCAATTTACTCACCGATTATGATTATCAATCGGTTAGCTATTGATTTTCATCAAGAAAACTGATTTCCCTTCAATCATTTGGTATACTATTACAACCCCAAAACCCTATCGCATCTCCATCGGTTTTCTTTGCTCTCCGGCGAACAAACACAAAGATTCCGGCCAACCAGCACCGCTACACCACTGCTACGCCATCACTCAATACCCCTTGATGATCGTGAACGCAGTAGCGACTCCGGAGCATCACTGTTTATCCCGGAGTTCGAGTTCGTGATTCGTTCGGGTTTTGTTTCGACGCCAAAAACTTATCAATCTCTCATCTCCAGTTCAAGGTAATGAATTCCCTACGTTAATCGCACCATTCTGGGCAACATTTACATGTTTTCACGTTTTTCCGGTGACTGGAATAAAAATCCGATCACCGGAGTTTAAGGTGATGAAGATGACTTCGACTTGGGACATAATATATATTTTTGTGTTGGTTTGAGAGCGTCTTCAGGGTCTCAGCCGAGTGGCTGAGACTTGTGACTAGCAACGAAGGGTCGCGAGTTCGAATCCACCCCCAGCCAAACTTTTACTTGATTTTTTATTGAACCTGATTTTCCTCCCCTATTGTATATAAAATGATTCTGGTCGGAAGCTAAACTCAAACGGGCCACTGTCCCAGTGGTTAAAGCGCTATGATGGGAACTAGAGGTAACAGGTTCAAACCTCGTGACCTCCGGTTTTGCTCTTTTTGCTTATTTGAGTGTTTTTAACCCTTTTCTTGACTTAAAACCTATCACCAATCGTTCTTCATGCCATTTTGGACCGGTAGAATTTCCTCGTAGGTTTGCTATCTTGATCTTATCTCATGGGTTTATATAAATTAATTTCTATATAAAATATTTGATTATTTAAACGGTGATTTATAAAAGAATATAAATGTACGTATTTAAAAATATGAAAATGAACGTTTTAAAAAGCTTTGCACTTGTGTAAAAATATACGTATTTTACGATATAAACATTCTAAACATTAGATTTATATTCACATACATATCTATAAACCCATAAGTACATTTTAGAGTACTCGTTATTGATGTAACTATTATTTGATTTCGAATATACATGTATATATATATATATATACACACATATTTCCCTAAACGATTTCATGAACCTATTTAATTAATAAATAATATACTTTTGTCGACTTTTGTGATCATTATGATTTTGGCAATGTCCCAATCTTTGACTCGTTTTGGAATTATTGAACCTTCGTCGTGTCATCGCTTGACATCATCTAATTTCATCGTTGGTCTAGACTTAGCCACTTTCAATTGAACACACACTTATATCCATATGCTCGCTAGGTATTTGGTAGATTGCACAAGACCCGTTATTTGCTACTTGCTATGGTTATTTATCTGAATTGCTGTGCACCCAAAGGTGAGTTTCACGGCCCCTTTGTACCTATTTAAATCCTGTTGGGGGAGATTAACATGCATGCAAACATTTGAACTGTTAGATAGTTATATCACCTGAATGATAGTGGCACACTTATGATAAAGTCCTCACTTTTAGAGTTACTGTCAATGTGACATCAACGGGAACTTATTTAGTAGATCTACTGGGCCTGACAAGCCCCACCCGGGTCATTCGCGCTGACTCGATTGGATATCGAACGAGTGTTATATACTTCTTAGTCTTAACGAGGCACAATTGAACTTGTCGAGCTTCAGTAACTGGATAGCTAGTTTATCTAGTCAAACGTGCACTGATTTCTTGAAAATAGCCTAGCTAGCTATTGATATATTATCTGGATTTTCAACTGAACGTGAACATGAACTTAACTGTTTCTGAACAGTCAATCTTGAACTTGAACTTAAACTATCGATGAACAGTTGATTTATATTGAACTGGGACTGTTATTGAACAGTCGATGTACATTAAACTGGAACCGCTTTTGAACTGATAAACCTGTGAACTCACCAACCTTTGTGTTGACACTTTTTAGCATGTTATTCTCAGGTTGCAGATGTTCGAGTATCACGAGTACGCATGCATGAGACTTCGAAACCCTTTTAGTGTCTTTGAACAAGCCACGTCACCTTGGGTGACGATGTCTTTACATAAATAATTTAATTGTATTTACGCTTCCGCAATTGTAACACTCTGAATTTATATTTTAATGAAATATGAAACATTTTTATTAATTACTGATCATTTGGTGTAACTAATGGACGGCGATCCTGGTTTGTCACGCTCCCTGCGGCGCGCTATCGCGCGTGAGATTTTTTGGGGTGTGACATCTTCGATGCTATTCTTATTTATCTAAAGTTTTCTGTTGGTTAGTTTACTTTTTTTTGTTTATGCAGGTTGTAGGCATAAGGCTTATGTGAATCATACAACTCACCAGGAAGGTTTAATCAGGATATAACGGACTTGGTTGTATTTTTGTATATACCATGGTTCTAGGTAAAAACATTGCAGGTATCACGATAATAATTAGCCTAATGTCAAATTGATATATGAGATATTAAATAGTTTTATACTTACTTTTCCTTTTAGACTTGGAGGTGTTTTTGAAATCATTATAGGTGTTGAGAGAGTTAGTAACTTCAAACAGAATGAAGGGACTTCAAACCTGAAAGATGTCTTTGAAATTGTTAAAGGTAAATATGAAATACCTTGATGCTTGTGTTTATGAACATAATTCATGCCTATGCTGCAATTTAATTTGTTGCAACTAATTTTGATGTCAGGTTCATATTATTAAGGCATCTTCAGGCATAGGTTAGGCTACAACTCACAAAGAAGGTTTCAAGCTTAATCCATGCTTCGTTACCCTCTTATGTGTTTCTTACTTTTTGTGTTCAGATGGCATACCCTTAAACTTCCTTTTCAGGTAGGTAACATTATTAAACATTGGGTTAAGATATTCTATGTTCAAGCATAAAAATCTTGCACTTTTCTGTCAGGGCAGACTATCAAACTGAGAAATCCAAATATGATGATTAAAGTCTATGGTTTCAAACTTGGGTGCATTTGTTTTTCCCATACCACTTGCAAATACCGTTTTATTTTTGACGTGTGTATTTCTCTTATTGTATTACCATGAAAAAAGTGATTTAAGTAAATCAATTATTTGTATTTCTGTTATTGTATTACCGTGAAAAAAATTATGATTTAAGTAAATCAATTATTTGTTAATGAGAGAAATTGTTCACCAAAGTTTAGGACAAATACTTATTTACTTAATGTTTATATATAATTTTTCTAAATTATTACTCGACAATACAATATTATTCATCATGATGATTGTTGTAGTAATCTTGGATGCGTTTTTACTTATACGGTTGCCCGCAGTAACGTGCGGGCGGGTCACCAACTCGTTAACATAACACAAGTTATGGTCACAAGTTATGGTACAAATTCTAGAACCTGGTATACAATTCCTCAATGCATATTTTGTACCAGATTTAATGTTTTATGTACAAGTCATTTTTGCCTTCTCATAGGGTGTTGCTAGAGACACCTAAAAAATTGCTAGGGACACCGCCCTTAATGGCCCATTGAGGCCATAATGCCCCATTTGTACAAACTTAAATGCCACATTATGCTCTTAATGTCCAGTTAAGTTAAGTCTAGACACCTCATTTAACACATTTTCATAGGGATCCGTGTCAATGATTGGAGAGATAATTAACTTAAATGCCCATTTAAGCCCTAAATGTGGCATTAAAGATCCCAGAAATTTTCTAATTTATTTTTGACCCTCTTTTGCTTCAAATTTGTATTTTATTTAAATTAAAAGTAAGTCTTTTATAAAAGTTTTTATAAAATTTGTTTAACATTTTAGTAACTTATAAATATTAAAACGGTTAATTTGTTATATTCGTTACTAAAAGTTTATAAAGTTCTCTCGAGTACTAAAAGTTTATAAAGTTTTTTTTTTCGTGAACACGAATATAAACGATCGTATGGTCGTATAAGTTATTAATGAATCATTATGTTCCACTGTAATGCAACATTACTGTCAAACTTAATGGCCCATTAAGCTCTTAATGAATCATTATGTTCCACTATAATGCCAGGTTTAGCTTTTTAATGGGGCATTTAGAAACTTAACGGCCCACTAAGGCCTTAATGGGGCATTTAGCTTTTTAGTGGGGAATTTAACTTTTTAATGGGACATTTATTATTACTATTATAATTATTATTATTAGTAAACTTATTATTATTTATTTATTTATTTATTTATTTATTATTATTATTGTTATTGTTATTATTATTATTATTAATCTTATTATTATTATTATAAAACTTATTATTGTTATTACTATTATTAAACTTATAATAAGTTTAATAATAATAATACTAATAATAATAAGTTTAATAATAATAAATAATAATAATAATAATAAATAATAAGGAAAATTAACCTATATTAATCCCAGTTATCACCTATTGGCCGATAATAATCCCAGTTGTTGTTTTTCCCATAATAATCTCAGTTATTAACATGTTGGCCTATATTGATCCGCCGTTAAGTTTTGACTGACAGTGTTAAAATTTTGCTGACTGAGCGTCCTACTAGGATCCTACGTGACATTTTATTTAAAAAATGCTTTTATAAAATAAAGAAGAAACAAATCTCTAAGCGATTAAAAAAGAGCTTTTAATAAATTTATGAAAGTCGCAAATGGGAAAATCAATGGGGCTGCCTCGATTTTTTTTCTAAGGTCGCAAATGATGAATGATGATAACAAATTTGAACGGCAAATTCTATGGGATTAATATTGATTTTTTGAACTGCAATTTTTTTTTGAACATCTTTATTTACCGAAAGCCCCATCAAGGCAATAGGGATACAACACCAAATACATACACCAAATTTTGAATGGCACATTTGTTTTCTATTATTAGGGCTTTTTTTTTTTTTTGATTTTATTAAAATTAAAAGCTTTTTTTTTAAATAAAATGTCACGTAAGATCCTACTAGAATGTCCAGTCAGCAAAAATTTAACACCGTTAGTTAAAACTTAACGGCCGCCCAATATAGGCCAACATGTTAATAACTGAGATTATTGTGAGGAAAAACAATAACTGAGATTATTATCGGCCAATAGAAAATAACTGAGATCAATATAGGCCAATTTTCCAAATAATAATAATTATAAGTTTTAAGTTCAGAGTATTGGACGAAATACACGGAACTAGTTGCATTTGAATGAAGTGAACATGTGTACCTATATATGTATATATATGTATGTATAATTATTTTTTATATGACCATGTGTATTTATATATGTGTGTGTACGTATAGTAACATGTATATGAGTTTATATATGTTTATATACATCTAAATAATATAAAACGTTGAAAACGTAAAAACCTTAAGGCAATGTTAAGGCCTTAATGCAGAATTACCTGTCAAACTTAATGGCCCATTAAGCCTTTAATGCATCATTATGCTTCACTGTAATGCTAGGTTTAGCTTTTTAATGGGGCATTTAGAAACTTAATGGCCCACTAAGGCCTTAATGGGGCATTTAGCTTTTTAATGAGGCATTTATTATAATAATAATAATAATAATAATAATAATAATAATAATAATAATAATTTATTATTATTATTATTATTAATATGAAGATTATTATTATTATAAAAATTATTTTTATTATTATTTTTAGTAAACTTATTAATATTATTATTATTATTAGTAACTTATTATTATTATTATTATTATTATTATTATTATTATTATTATTATTATTATTACTATTAAACTTATTATAAGACCTTAATGCCCCTTTAAGGTCTTAAACTCCCATTAATGTCACATCCACTTTATTCCCTCTACGTTGTCAAGTCAGTATTTTAATGATTGGAGAGAAGAACTTTTAAGTTTAATGCCCCATTAAGCCTCAATAATTGACACTGGGGATCTGTGCAAATGATTGGAGGGAAGAAACTTTAAGCTTAATGCCCTATTAAGTCCTTAATGGGGCATTAAGCCCGGTGTTTTCTAGCAAAAATTGAGGTGTCTAAAGAAAGGGGCTTCTCATAACATTCTTTGATGCTGTGGGTATAACCAGTGGATGCGGTTCCCTGTAAACAGCGTCTTAGATTTAATGGATGTAACGGCAAACGATCTCACATAACCGTTTTTTCCCTTCTTCTGGACCCACCAGAGGCACTACAGACTTACCGTCCGAAAGAGGTATTCAAAAGTATTCAAACAACGGGATTTCAGGGAGAGGTAAGCGTGCTCTATGTTTGTGTCTTCGTCCTTCTTTGATGTGGTTGTTTGCAACGTCACTTTGAGATTACTGTAGAGCCATGCCTTGGTTGATTGGTGATTGTCATATATACACCGTTCATGGATATTTGGTAGATCACTCACTGCGCTCCGTTCAATTTGGTTAGTTTAATTTCTTCTCCCCCCTGCGTGTTTATACTTTTTTCTAGGGTTAATTTGTGTGTTTCTGTCACAGATTGTGGTGTCTTCTTGCTAATCACTAATTAGTAACTGTTTGATGTTGTTCAGCCTTTGCTTTATCACTTTTACAAACAAAGATGTTAATGTCTTTTTCAACATGATCAAAATCTGGGAATTCTAAATATTTAATTTTCTTTCAAGAGGTATGTTATGTTTGGAATTTTTATTCTATTTGTGTTTGGCATTTGTGTTTGGCTTTAAAGATCTTGATTGTTTTTAACATGTTTGTGGTATTTGGTTTTGATTTATAAAAAGGTCCATTGTTTGAACAAGAAAGGACTCAAATGTGGCCATTCAAAGTTTTTGGGTTTCACTCAACACGGATGTTGTGTTTTGTTTTGATTTTTGTTTATGTTTTGTTTTTATGTTTGTTTTTTTTGTTCTGTGTGGTTTTAATTTTTGTTAAGCTTTTTTTTTGGCATGCCCTTGTGTCACACACCCCCTCGCCGCCCCCTGCCAGGTGCGGGGGAGGGTGTGGGACCAGCTGTCCGCATCAGTTCCCGAGGTACCAACTAAACAACAACACACAAGCATACATAACGGACATCCAGTCCTCACAGTGAAACTCTAGGCCGACTCTAAATGAGGATGCACAGAGCACCTCTTAGCCGACCTGATAGAATCGATAGCCACCGGATATGGCCCAGGACTGAACAAACGAGAGATACATTATTACAAGGGAAACATAGTCATAACAGGTCTTCAGAAACAAACATCATTCGTTTATTATACAGAGCCCTATCCATAGTGACAACAACCATCAGAATATTCCAAGTTCAGATTAGGTCCACACCTACCCTTGCTTACCTGCAACATAAGTCAATCACACAAAGTCAACACATACGTTGTTGGTGAGTCGTAACTACCATCATCACATTAACAGTTTTCAACACATACAGTTTATGAATTTATCATGCCGCACCCAAGGTCAACACTCAGATACTCTACGGGCACGTTGCGCGTAGCCATACGCCCTCTAACGAGTAGTTTTTAAGTTCAACATATAAGTACACATTCCCCCTAGTAAATTAATACTAGAGGATCCGGGTGAATATGGATCGTTCAACTATATCGGCCGCTATAATCCCTTATATGTCTAGTGGTCTCAACCTTAATGACCAGGAAGTCTCTAATGACCCTTACAGGGCATTCTGACTCACAGTGTTCGACAAGATAAGCATAACAGATATAACAGATAAATCAGATCAACCATGTGATCTCAAATAGTTAACTAATGAAGGAAGTCAGAGGACTCACAGCAATGAAGTCAGAAACAGAGTTCAGTAAAGGTTGCAATCCGAGATTCACTAGAATATCCTATCTTCGGTTTCTAGCAACCTATCAGAATTATCATGTATATACAAGTCATATACAATGCTAACATGTCCATAAACCATCTTAGGTTCAAAGTACCATGAATTACAGTCTCCAGATCAACCGGCTAGGTTTTTGGTTTACTTAAAATCGACCAAACATTCTGTCATTTTCCTTCATAGGCGTACCGCCTGGAAATTTACATTTCTGGGCGGTACGCGTCAAATGGTAGTCTAATTTCCTGATTTCAAATCCGGGCGTACCGCACTGATCTATGTATTTCTGGGCGGTACGCTGTAATCTGATATTCCGATTACAGTCTTTAGTTTTCAGGGCGTACCGCTCTGCATGTACCCATCTTGGGCGGTACGCCCCAATCTGGCCCGACTATTTTGTCTTTTAGTGCCATTTTTACATATTGTCGTTTTGGGCCAGAATCATTTCGGGAATCAGTAGTATATAATATTGGGGGTTGTTCAGGAGTTCATTTTTGGTCCATAATCTTAACCAAAGCATAACCCCAATTCCCGAGCTTTCCTTTAATGGTAAGTTTCATCAATTCGACCCCCGTTTCACCCAAGTATTATTAGGGACAGAACCCTCATGGTTAAATGGCCCATTTCCTCATTAGAAACACTGCTCATTTCTGGATTCATATGATCTTTACTTATAAAGTTTCTAATTTTAGAAAAATCAACATGCATGCATAAAAAGGTTGTACCTTGTGAAGGATTTCTTGTACAACCGAACTTTCTGAATTCCTTGCTCCCTTAGAACTCCAATCCAACTCTCTAGCACAGATTTGGGGCTGCATGTATGATCCATCATCATATTATGAATGTATGATCATAAAGAAACCTAAATAGCTTTCTTAACCCAAAATCAAGATATCCTTACCTTGATTATTCTTGGATTCAGTTTCTACACGCCTCAATCGTCTCCCAAGTATGCTCACACCACTGAGTTAATGAGTAATCAAGCAATAGGTGAGGGTTACATCAATCTCATATAGCCTTGATATGAAAATGGTGATTAGAGAAGTTTACCTTTGATGATCAAACCTTCCACAATGTGTGACAATCCGACTTTTCAGGT
>JBCNJP010000020.1:12166283-12219903 GCA_039602395.1 Deinandra increscens subsp. villosa
CAAAATAGTAATAATTAAATTGTTTAAAAATGAAATATTATACCTGGAGTCTTCAAGATTTTCTGTTGTTTGTAAAGAATGTCATCTGATAAATCTTCCCATGTATTGTCCCACACAAAGTCAGGTCTGGACAAGCTATTAGACATTAACAGTGTAGCAAATAGGACCTTTGACTTGGTTTAAAAGTATTCTTAGAAAATAGGCTTCACCAAGTGAAGGAGGAACCGAATGAATTCTACCAATTGAAAACCCTTTTTTCCTAGGTTGCCAAGAGCGCTTTTCCTTCTTCCATACAAATTTTGTAGGGAATTCAACATAAGTAAGTAGTCGTGCTTGTTCATAAGTTTCATTTCACTTCATCCAAGATAAAAACATCGAAGAAGCAACAGAAGGTTTTTCAAGAACATTGTCAATATCATCATTTGCACCGTATACAATTTGCTGTTGTCCAGGTTGATGAAAAGGAAGCCTTGTGACAGTAGGAGTCTTGTAATGGACATCATATGAAAATATCCTCCATGATTCTTCACATGCAGATAGATATCTGCAATCAAAATGTCCCTTTATTTCATCAACTACTTCATCTTGACCGTCTTTTTGTTTACTTTCGACAACATAGAGATTAGCTCTATCAGGACCTTTGTTAATATATTTAAACAAATATTTTATAGATGCATCCTGATTGCACCATTCAACATTGATATGAGCTTGGTATCTCTTTAAAAGCACTTTGTTATATGGTACAACACTTCTGTTGTCTATCTCTACACCAGACTTTTCAAAAGCGGGACCAAAATTTCTTCTTTTATACAACGGATAGCCATCCTGATCAACACATGATTGATTACAAAATTCTTTTGGAAAGTTTTTTGAACATTTTCCATCAATCATGCATGGACAATTCATGTTATTAACACCGCAAGGACCATGAATCATGAACTCCCGCACAAGTAAATACAATTGAGGATCTTCATTTTTGTCCGGAATTTCAGCAGAAATAAACTGGTCAATTAGGTCTATCGTAGGAAGCTTGTGGCCCGAGTGCATAAACAAACAAATATGAGCATGTGGCAGTCCACGTTTTTGAAACTCCGTAAACAACTATATAAAGGTTTGAAAAGTTAAAAGGTTATAAATGTTACAAAATATGAATTGGAAAGGTATAAAAAATATAAATAAAGATGGAAAGAATAATTATATATATATATAATTATATATATATATATATATATATATATATATATATATTATGAAAAAAAAATAATGGAAAAGGTTAAATACCTGCTTGGACCTTTCCCAATATAGCATTATCCTTCAAGTCTTTAATGATTGAATCAAGCTTCATCTTAAACAATCTACATAAAATATCTGCTCTGTCTTCAGGTTTGAGTTTGGTGTCTTTAAGAGCTCTGTTAACTTCAGGCCATTTCGGATTACATGTTATTGTTATGAAATAAGTCGGATATCCAAACCACTTACAGAGAGACATAGCATCTAAATAGTTTTGCATCATGTAGCGAGCGCCACCCGTAAATGAAGAGGGTAATATAATACGCTGACCGATGGAAGACAATTTTGAGTTCCCCTTGTTCTTCTCTTTTTGTAAATTTTCAAATGACTTGCATCTAAGGGTTGTCTGTTTGTTACGTATGAAAAAGAGTCTTTCACTTTCAATCATGGTATATGCATCAACTAAAAATTGTTGAAAAAGTCTCCTGGAATTTAGAATCAAAGAGAATTTATTTGGCCTATCTTGTATTCTATAAGCAAAAAACTCCCTCATTGTAACGGTGTCACGTGTGTTCTCTTGTATAGACGTAACATTTCTATGAGGTATGTCAACTCTATATCCGTCATCACCATAAGGAAAAAGTAATGGATATTGAAGAGCCAGGTATGAAGGATGTAGTTCACTTACTCGTTGTAGAGTTCCTGATTTGGTTTGTACAATAACGAGATGTTTACCCACCCCGCGCGTTGCTGCGGGATTTGGATTTGTATACTGAACGAAAGTAAAAAAGGTTAAGTGATATAAAATGTAAAAGTTTAAAAGTCTCGTGGACAAATTATAAAACTATAGAAGTATATTAAAAACGAAAATAGAAAAGTTAAAAGTTTCGTGCCCAAAGTAGAAGATAAAAAAAAACTTAAAACAAAAAAAAAACTTTAAAAGGTAGAGTATTAAAAAGTTAAAGAGTATAAAACGTAAAAGTCTAAAAGTCTTGTGGTGAAAGTATAAAATTATAAAAATATACTAAGTTAAGTGGTATAAAACGTAAAAGTTTAAAAGTCTTGTGGTGAAAGTATAAAACTATAAAAGAATACTAAAAACGAAAGTATAAAAGTTAAAAGTTTCGTGGCCAAAGTAAAAGATAACAAAACTTAAAACAAAAAAAAAAGTTTAAAAGTTAGAGGGTAAAAAAGTTAAGGGGTATAAAACGTAAAAGTCTAATCTTGTAGTGAAAGTATAAAACTATAAAAATATACTAAAAATAAAAGTAGAAAAGTTAAAAGTTTCGTGGCCAAAATAGAAGACAACAAAACTTAAAATAACAAAAACTCTAAAAGTTAAACGGTACAAAACATAAGAGTATGAAACAATGTGGTCAAACTATGAAAACTAAAAGTTTACTATTTCGTTAGAAAGAAAAAAACAAATCGTAAAAGTTTAGGGGTAGAAAGCGTCAAAACACCAAAGTCACGTGGCCAAAGTTTAAAAAACTAAAAGTATACTATTCATCATGAAATAAAATAACAAAAACTCTAAAAGTTAAACGGTACAAAACGTAAGAGTATGAAACAATGTGGCCAAAACTATGAAAACTAAAAGTTTACTATTTCGTTAGAAAGAAAAAAAAACAAATCGTAAAAGTTTAGGGCTAGAAAACGTCAAAAACCAAATTCACGTGGCCAAAGTTTGAAAACCTAAAAGTATACTATTCATCATGAAATTTGAAAAAAAAAACAAATCGTAAAAGTTTAGGGGTAGAAAACGTCAAAAAACCAAATTCACGTGGCCAAAGTTTGAAAACCTAAAAGTATACTATTCATCATGAATTTTGATTGTATATTATATAAATATCTCGATTCTCAAGTGCATCACCAATATCACCAACAATTAAGGCAGCAACTTCTGAAGCTGTTGGTAGGTTATATGTCCTTCCATCTTTTTTCATTGTTCCATTCAAGCGTAGCTTCAGCTCTATGTTAGGATTTTGATGAAAACAATCTCTTGCCATCCTATAACACTTAACCAACTCATTTTGTGTATCTAGCATAAGCTTCAACTCTTTAATAATCTGAAGATCAAACAATTTAGGTGTTGATGTCGACCCTTTTTTTGATTCACTGAAAAAACCACCGATGTTTGAAGATGTTTGAAGTTAATAAAATAATAAAATTATAATTTATGAATTATAAATTATAAAACTATTATATTGCAATAAAAGATAATGATTAAACAAAGATAAGTGTGAATATATACCCAAAAATGTTCCGTCTATTTGAAAGTTCGTTTTCAGTATCAAATATGTATAGCTGGGAGAATCTTGGCTTCTCTCCATCTGCAGGTAGTAGACTTCCCATGCTATGATAATTTTCACCACTGAGTCTAAAGATGAATGGAGCATTTCCTTTATTAATTGATGAATCAATCTTTCCTCCCATGGATGTAAAGGAAAACATCGAATTATAACGTCGAATGCTATTCAAGAAATACTTGCTTTTAGAATCCACTCCAAGAAAAAGTTCTTGGTAATTTGCCGACGCTTCTTTTAGTTCTGGAAGCTCAACCTTGCCGTAACCACAACAAAGGGAATATTTTCTTTTATCCTTAGTTTGAACTCCTCTATCTGCCTCTGCTTTCCATAACTTTGCATGACACATTTCACATATAATTGTTTGGTCACCATGATCCAAATAATCTGTTAAAATGTTCGATGGAAGATTATTAGTATTTGGGACTTCCTCAAAAAATTAAGATTGTAAAATGTAAACTGCTGAATGAAATAAATAATGTGCGAACACCATTATTTGTTATTATTACCTTTGGATATGCCTTTGTATACGTCATGAATGGTGTCTAAAGCATTAATTTCGGCATCTTCTGTTAAGTCGGACATAGGTATAGGTGTTATATTTCGACCATTACTTGTCATGCTACTCTTTCGGTTAGATAAGTTTGTTGAATAAGTTCGTTGAGTATATGAACTTGTATTGTTGTCATATCTATTTTTTTGCACGTCTATTCTTCTTTGCATGTTACCACACCTTCTACCATCCAAATATTCTTTCCTTAGTTTTCGTCTTTCGGATGATTCATTATAAGATGTCATCAGAGTAGATGGACTCGGAGTACAATCTGGAAACGGAAAATATGAACATATTATATAAAACTTTTTTTCTTGTATTTTAGATATGTAAGTGTACTTAAAATAACTTACTCGTGTTAATAGAATTCAACTGTGTTGAATGGTTTATATATTTATTATTACTACTGGAGGTTGAACACGTATATCTAATGTATTTATCCATGATGACATTTTCTTTTTGAACTGATGGGTATCTGAATTTGTTTGACGATAATAACTTGCTCTGGAGGCTTGATCCCGTCTGTAAGTTATTATTGGACTTTCTATTATCCAAAGTTATCTTCCTCACTTTTCGTCTCTCGGCCGAGTCAATCGGTGTAATGTTCTGATTAGTAACTGTAATGCAATAAAAGGTTACTCAAATATTACAAAAATCATAACGATATATAAATAGATTTTAAACATAAATTTAAAGGGTTATATGATTGTTACCATTTGAGACGTCTGACAAAGGAGTTCTAATCATATGATCTACAAAAATATATATGTTATTAGACGCAGTTTATATATTAAGTAACAAATATAAGATGTAGTATGTTATGCAAGGATCTTACCGTTTGAATGACCATTCTCGTTAGAAACTCCTGATGCAGATGAAAAAATACGTTTTGATCTTGCAGGCGTATGGTCCATGCTATATTTGAGGCTTCTATTAATCCAACTTAGTCAATTTTGTAATGATAAAGGTAGCAATTAACATATTACATTCATAAAATTTTGAAATAAATAAAATAAAATTTTAAGTTGGCATCTTCTAATTAACATCATACGAAAATGGAAATAAATATCCTAACATGTATCACTAATACAAAATAAAAGGTAATGACGGGCTTTAAACAAAAGATATTCACGTGTGCATATCAAAATACAAATATAGGTAAATAATGGTGATAAATTTAGGGGCGGATTTACTTCATCTCCAGCGGGGGGCAAGGCACCCGCTGAGATTCACATGTATACTACAAAATTTTAGTTATTTTTGGTAGGCCCCTTTTCAAAATACCTCTGAGGCCCCTTAGAAGAGATCGAGATGGAGAGAAAAAGAGAAAGAAAACTTAAAAAACTTGGTGATTATTCTTGCTCCATGAAAGATGAAAAAAAAAGCTGTAATGAAGAAGAAAAGAAGTGGAGAAGATGACTTAAAAATATTTTAAAATGCTTAGGGAAATGTAAAGAAAAGACAAAATTCGTTGATCTCAAGTTAGAGATTTTCAAATATCCCTTTTGGTTTACATGAAGTTACAAATTACACCTTCAAGTTTAATTTGAATTTTAAATAACCCTGAAGTTAGCATCCCATTTCATTATATATAAACATTAATCATAACTAATTAAAATATATCTAAATAAAATAATTTGGTGATAAAGTGGTAATTTTCTAATTAAAAAATTTCGAGTTTAAATCCTTCAAAATGCAAGTATGTTAATGATTTTATTTTTTAAAAACTACTTAAAAATATTAGGCATTTATCATAATAAATTAAACTGCGTAGATGACTAGTGTTTTATTGTTGCATTACAAAAGTGATTTATACGTGACTTTTTTTACTAATGTTTTAGTTTGCTCAAAAGATGTTATCAAATTTATTATATCATATTTTATTTTAATATTGTTAAGCAAATATGCGTTATTTTTCTTCCACAATTTAACCGGACTTGTTTAAGCTAGCCATTTTGACCGGATTTGATTTTAGCCCATTAATTTTTGCCCCCGCTCACCAAAAAGTCTGGATCCGCCAATTAGTAATCAATTACATATGAACAAATCTAGACAGAGGGGGATAAGATAAAATTGCGAGAACGGAAATATAACAACAACGATTAAATTTGTAATATTTACATATTTTAAACATGAAAAAATAATTACAAAAATCTAAGATTCATAGTTATAATGTTAGGCCATCTAACAATACTCACTGAGCAAGCACTCTTATGAACATATATAATAAATAAATAAGAAAAAACGAAGATGAAGGGAAAAAAAAATACATGATTGAAGACTGGGAATAGCTGGGAGAATGCTTTGATTGCCAAAATGTGTAGGTTTTTATTTCTGTCGGGCACACCTATTTAAAGATAATGATAATGTGTTTTGGGTGGAAAGTTGAAATATATGGATTCTATTGAATTCTATTGAAGAGAGAAGTTTATGTAAGAAGTTTATGCAAAATAAGAAGGATAAGAAGGAGGCAAATCTGGAAACATGCATATTTTTCACTTTCCCCCAATTATTAAAACGTTTATAACTTTTACATACGATATTATTTTTTTATAAAAATTTTACCATAAAAACAAGCGTTTTTTTATCATTAAAACCCATACAATATTGCTATATATATAAAAAAAATTGTGAATGAGCTGAACATATAACACAACGACCTGAACATATGACACAATAACACAACGACTTGAACATATGACACAATGACCTGAACATTGTTCAGATCATTGTGTCATTGTGTCATATGTTCAGGTCATTGTGTCATTGTGTTATATGTTCAGGTGAATTGTGTCATATGTTCAGGTCGTTGTGTCATATGTTCACGTCATTGACATAATTTTTTATTTTATTTTTTATATAGCAATATGGTATGGGTTTTAAAGATAAAAAAACGCTTGTTTTTATGGTGTAATTTTTATAAAAAAATAATATCGTATTAAAAAGTTATGAATGTTTTAATAATTAGGGGGAAAGAGAAAAATGGGCAATTTGACCAAATTGCCAAATTTTCTACCATTTATTTTTGAGTTTTAATTAAGGGATTAAATCCGGGTCATTGATCATCAGAACTAACGGATGAGAATGCTTCTTATCCTTCTTATTTTCACCTAACTTCTCATTATAACCTCACTCTTCTATTGAATGTAATTAGGAAATTTATACGTGAAAATCGGTGTATTTTAGTGTACTAAATAATTAGAAACTTAAATTTTTATATATAAATATTGTTTATAAATTGAAAAGATCTGACTCATCAATCACATCTAATTAGAAAGAAACAAAAGTTATTCATGTATGCACATCAACGTACATATATGACATTTATTTGTGTGAGGTGTATATTAATTTAAAGATACGATAATGTGTTTTTTTTTTATAAATAAGGAATGATTTCATAACTATATTAGATTCAAATACATATTTGAATTTTATTAAATGCGATTTTGAATTAATAAAGGTGATTGATTTTTTTTTAAGTTTAGAAAATTTTAAAGAATTGTCAATTTACTTTTTAGAAACTATATATATATGTGTGGAAAGTTGAAATTTAATTAGGAAATGTATACGTGAAAAATCTATGTACTTTGGTGTAATTAATAATTAGAAATTTAAATTTTTTATCTATTAATAATTGTTTTTTAAAATTTAAAAGATCCGACTAATCAATCACATTTAATTAGCAAGGAATAAATCTAATCTGGAAAGTACGAAAGAATAAAGTTCGGAAATTGAAATTTTCTAAAATTAAGTTTAGAAAAATTTTAAAGAATTGTCAATTTACCGAAACATGTTTGATTTTTTTTATAAATGTGGTTCCTTATTGATTTTTCTAAAAAAGAATCTAAATTAATTTGAACCCCTCTTGGTTTTGTTTTCTTAACTCGTAAAAGTCCTATAAATTTTACCATCAAATAGTCAATTTAATTTTGTTACGGTGTAACTGCATTTAAAAATATATCCAACTTTACACTCGCTCATGTATGTATTGAAATTACAAACTTAAAATTTGATTTATCAAATTTGACAGTTGTTCATTCATGACTTTCGTCGGAAAATTCGGTGTTGGGCCACTCTAATTTGCAGTCCTTTTTTTCTTTGAACATGAAGAGTTATATATTAATACTAATGTCAACCAACATAGAGTTACAGACTTCAATTCAAACAACATAGAGGTATAGACTTCAAAACATAGTCTTTATTAATAACTTAAACCCAAATACGAAAACAAAGGGGAACATAAATCCAACCACATGAAACGGAACAATGAAACGAAACAATACGAATAAAGAGAAATGTCCAAAAATAAACATATTGCAAACGAAGCAAAACCAACTACTTCTCAACTTTGGGGTTTAGAAGTTTCACACCCACATCTCCAGTTGGCTTCTCCGAAATGAATCCTGCAACAGACTTACTTGAAGATGTCATTGGGCTCTCATCCACATCAAAAATATCATCCAGTTTATGTTTAAGGAGAGAATCATTAGACTCCATTGAAGAGCTTTTCCCAACAGTTAAACGGGCAGTGCTGATGCTATGACTCGCATTTGATAACGGGGTCAAATTATCATCCATGCCTGATAATGTATCCTTCATCGCCACCTGATCGAACGACGGTAGGTCAGACATACTCATATGAACAAAGTCGGAATCACTGGCCTGTAGGTTGCATAGATAGAAATATGTAAATCTGGTAAAAATGTCAATATAATAATATGTACTCTACCATAGTCTATTCACTGTTATGACTGTTACCTGTCCGAGATTGAATTTTTTATCAAGTTTAGAAACTACTGATGAGTCATCTAAGAGGGCTGAAACTCCATACACTTGATAATTGTTTTTAAAGTTATATTCTGTGATTTCTATCTTGAATGCAAATCTCTTCTCCACCAGTGAATTGATTTCTTCTGGAAACTTGTCCTAGACATAAGGAATCATGTATCTCACTTGTCATATTTTTATTTATAAAAAAAACTGTATAACTATACGAAAAGTCTTGAAGCATATATATTCATACCTCTCCATAAATATCAAGCAGATCAGCAGCAGATTTTTCAATGAGTCTTGAAGCATCACGATCAAATAGGGTAAGTGATACAACCCCAGTGACATCCTGGACTCTAATTTGAATCTTAAACCTGTTAGCATTTATATAAGAAACCAGATGTGTTTAAGCAAGATTTAAAGCAAGATTCCATGCAAATAATCAATAAAAGCATGAGTTTTCTTACTTTGGTACTTCTGTACCGAATTGGGATTTACATTTGGGGCACTCGATAACCTTCACTTCCTCAAATCCAACATATCACTTCCATCTTCTTTCACACGTATCTCATATGTATACTGAAGCTTGCGTGTACATTTCTTACACCCCATATAATGCCAACCCACATCCTTGCATATAGCCTTAATCGTCCCAAGAAGTATTACATGCTTCTTCTTTTAAATGTACATGAGAGCATAATTGCATAATAATTGCATTATTATTATTTTGAATATAGATTTAAGTATAAGGAGGAATGAAAAACTACCTTGTTAATGTCACAAATTTCAGCAATATTACAGAAATCAGTATAGATCAGGAAATCATCTTCAGGGGAGATGAACATGGATAGTCCGAATGGACGATGAGTTGCGGAGGGGTTTTCATTCAACCTGCACATACAATAAGTTAGTTATTTTTTAATATTATATTAGTTATAAAGTTATAATATACTTACAATAAAATTGCACAATATATATTACTGAGATAAATGTACTAAAACCTTTTTTTATATTCAGTGATATCATGAATATCACTGTTGATGAATATTTTGCTCACCACATCCCCAAATGAGTTTGACACATAAGGATTACCTTCAAAAAACAAAACAATGAAATTACAAAAACAGTAAACAATTAAAAAGAAATGAATAATGCTTTGTAATAAAAAAGAGGAAAAGCTTTAGGGTGTTTACCTTTGTAAAACTTAACTCTTCCAAACTGAACAATAACAATAAAGAACGGCTCATCGAGATGTCCATAAACATACAATCTCATCTGGTTAGCATAGGTATTCCACAAGGTGAGATAAACATTATTGCCCCTGTAAAAAAACAGAAGATTTTAATACGTAAAAACTATATGTATCTATAGTAGTTAAAAAAATGGCATACTCAAGATCTTCAATCTCCATTGTCAACTTGTTATCTGTTTATCAGCAGTAAAAAACCTCACAATGTGACCAATGACATCTGTAAAATCAAGCAAAAACTTTGTTATCGAGAACTGTTAAATACGTTAAAAAAATAAAAAACACTAAAACTATCTATGACCAACCTATTGTTGTGAACTCAGAAACCTCTTCAGCTTTAATGGACCGAAATGAAGTAAAGAAAAAACCATGTTCGGGTCCGTGAAAATCATGACATTTTTTCACATAAGTTTCCGAACCCAAACAGACCTTGTTTACATTGTCCGAGTACTTATACTTTGCATTGTTCAATCCCAGGTTATGATTTTTAATCAACAGACATGCATTCTCCTCTAGATACTGCTCAAATCTGGAAAACCATCTCTTCAACACATTGGCCTGCATTCTATTGCCTTGCGTATAACAGTTGAAAATAATGTGAATATAATACATTTATATCTTTAATAGAATTGAAAATAAAAAGAAATACATATACATATTAGTGATAAATATATAGGATACCTGTTCATCCATGATGATCATTTCGATAGAGAAGTTTTCATCAGGTTTCTTTCGGTCTGGTTGACCCCACTTCCTCAATATTCTAACCTTAATAAATTGATCTCTCTTCGAAATGTCCAATTCATTTAACATTGTTATTGTTAAAGTTGGTGGCTCCATTTCGATGCGTTTTGAAAGTGATTTGAACCGAATTGTACATGGCTTTATATAGAAAAAAGGGTAGACACTAAAACGGGATAAAATAATTACCAAATATAAATATACCGAAAATAAAAAGATTTTAATTGATCTTTTCTTACAAATTTAGAATTTTTGTGACTATATGGAATGTATTTTAAAATTATACAGTTGGAAAGTATTTTTCATTAAAAGAAAAGTATTTGGAAAATATTTTCATTGAATGAAAAGTATTTGGAAAGTATTTTCATTAAATGATTAGTATTTTCATGATTTCTAAACGAACATGCAATATGCATATGCTCTGCTAAAACAAAAAATGGCAAAAAAGGATGATTCTTTTAACTGACCAAGCATCTGAATTTGCTTGCCCTAATTTTATGATTACTTAACTGTATCATCTCTGGACATACACGTATGACAATGAATTAAGGAATCAAATAAACGCATGATGGGAATAATAACAAAAGATCATTGCAAGAGTATTTCATTAGATATATTTAAACAGAGATTGTCTAGATATAATCCATATGTAAAAAAATCATATTTCCACAGAACCATAGTTTGTAAAATTTTTAATAGGAAATGAAAATCATTTACTTATAAATTCTATTGTGTATTTAATAGAGGGAATCAAAATTACATGATGATAGTATCACTTTTCTAACATTACCATTTTCACTTCTAAGCCATTCATGTGGGTCAATAATTAGTATATGCAGACTGTAAAAAGGATTCAAGAGAGGTTAAAGAAAACACACAAATTTTCAAGAAGCAAAAATGGTCACTTTTATACCATAAGAAGGTAATTGGACATACAGCTCTCAGTTATGGACATTACCGTTTTTCACTTCTAAGATTCAAATGGTGATCATTTGATAGGTACATAAGGAGCCTATATATAGGTGTAGCTAACACCTTGCACAACTATGTTTATGCCGATCATATTCATAGTTCGTTAGATGTACAAAAGCTGTTGCTTTCTAGTTACTGCAGTCTTCCAAATTTACTTAGTACAGACCATTTGTTCACATTCTAGTTGCCTCATACAAATGTGTATTTAATAGAGGGAATCAAAATTATATGATGATAGTATCACTTTTCTAACATTACCATTTTCACTTCTAAGCCATTCATGTGGGTCAATAATTAGTATATGCAGACTGTAAAAAGGATTCAAGAGAGTTTTAAAGAAAACACACAAATTTTCAAGAAACAAAAATGGTCACTTTTATACCATAAGAATGGACATACAGCTCTCAGTTATGGACATTACCATTTTTCACTTCTAAGATTCAAATAAACATTGCACTAACCCTAACCAGTAGCCCTAATCAACACACAAATATAAATCAATAGCAGATTTGCAGTAATCCTAACCGACATAGAAATATAAAATAACAGAGGCACCCAAATCGTAGAATTAAGAAACAAAAAAGGTTTAAGAGATATTGAAGAAAACACACAAATATCAATCAATAAGCAAAATCTTAAGATAGAAGAGTCACTGTGGTAGGAACTGAAGAACACAAAGTTGTTCATTAATCGAAACACAAATATAAATCAATTGCAGATTTGCAGTAACCCGTATCATTATCATTATCCGTAATCAACAAAAAAATATTAAGTAACATAGGAACCTAAATCGTACAATTAAAAAACAAAAAAGATTTATGAGAGATTGAAGCAAACACACAAATATCAATCAAAAAGCAGTTTCGTAAATCAGAATTGAATATGGTAATATCCTAAATCAGAAGATTCACATAACAATAAACAAAAAATAGATTGAATATGGATTACCGAACCACAGCGACAAAGATTTTCAATCGGCTCAATGGGCTTTATGAGAGAACGACACCGGCAAACCTGTTCAGTCAATGCTACCGAAATCGTCTCCGAAACCAACACAGTCCTAGCGATTGGTGAGTAGAGAGAGAAGAGCGGCGGAGATCGAGACAGGTTAAGGAAAGTGAAGATCGGAGACTGCAGATCGGAGACTGGAGATCGGAGACAATGAACGATCGGAGATGGGAGATGGGGGAAAGTGGAGAAGGAAACCAGCAAACCTGTTCAGTCAATCCTACCGACAATCGTCTCCGATCGGAGATGGGAGATGGGGGAAAGTGGAGAACGAAAGCGGCGTGAATGAGAAATTAGGGTTAGTAAAGTGACGTCGGGTCCATAGTAAAACGGGTCTAGAATTATGTCCGCGAGTTGTAAATTGATTAAGGGATTGACAAGTGGATGCTGAGGTGGAGGATGATGTGGACACCCTAGTAAAGTGACATGTGGACACATTTTTATTGCTTTATTAGGTAGAAAGATTCTAAAGATTTTAACAAAATTGTATGGTTGGCTTAGTGGTTAGTACATTAGGTTTAAGTCTGGAAGTGTTACAATTGTGTGACCCAAGTTTGAGTCTTGGTTAATGCCATTTTTTTTAATTTTTAAACAGAGAAAATAAGTAAAAAGTTTTAAAATATCAATCCTAGGATTCGAACTTGGGACCTCCCATTAACAAAGTAAGACGATTACCAATGCTCCACCTAAATATTTGTTAAATACATTGAATCAAAGGTATTTAAGGGGTATCCCACATACATAAAATAATAAAAAGCCTAAAATTTTAAATTTTTTTCACTTCACGTACGAGTTTAAGGGGTAGCCCGTGCTACCCCTGGACCTTAAAGAGGTCCGCCCCTGTTTCAGATGCGCCTGAAACTCGTTTATGAAGGTAAGTTGTTGGTTCACATGATTAAATCATCAAGAAATGGGGAGATGAATGGCAGCTTTATGACCCCAGTAACCACAAGAAATGAGAGGATCCATAGAGGAAGAATCCACAAAAAGACCGCCTTCAGAATATTCTTCCCTGAAATGACCAAAGTCCAAAATAATGCATAAATTCAAGCTTTTTTAGAAGATTAAACATGGGTGTTAAATGGGTCGTGTTCCTGGCTTGGTAGGTCGAACCCACCACGAACTTGATAACAATATGCATATTCGTAGGTTGACATGAACCCAAGTTGTTTAATACTTTGAGATTCTGAATTTACAATAAAAAATACAAATATACATTAAATAACTATGTTTTAATCAGAAAACTAAGTTCATTTCTTTTTATCCTGTAAATCTTTATCATAAAATACTCAATTAGTTTAAACAATGAAATAGAATATTTTTAAAAAGTTTATAAAACCTGTCATGGGTTCAACTAGAAACTGACCTGAACCCATTTAGGCTACAACCAAACCAATGAATTTCAAGTTAGGTTGTCCAAACTTTACACCCCTAATATTAATCCTTATTCCTTAACAAATATTGCATGTAAATATGCAGATTCTATAAATCTAACCAAAAAACTTCATCTAATTTAAAGAAATTAACATGGAAACCTTTAGCATTGCAAGCATGTATGAACTAAATACAGAAAACATGGACGGTTGGTTTACCAGTTGAGCGAGATGGACCTTCAGTTTGATCAATAATCCATTCACCGGTCTCTCGAAGCTTCTTCTCCACGTCTCCTTCTGTTTTCCCGATTGAATTTGACAAAATTTGATCAAACATAGTCTTTTCCTGCTCAGATTCCCTGCTAGTTGGATTTCATGACCAAGTGCAGAAATTCAAAAACCCTAAACTCATGCTGTAGGATCCAAAAATCTAATAAACCAAATAATCCTAGTTCTCACAGTAGTTAAGGTCCTGGATTATCTCGTGACAGTTGACGATTAATTTTGTTAATCAGTAACTGTAAGCAGTTAGTAACTTAATAAATTAGTTCCTAGCTTCTGTGATTTGTATAATTGTATTCACTAGAGTGATTTGATAACGCTAAAATCATCAATAAATTAGTGCCAATTCGGACCTCGAACAAAGTGAAATGATCAGATTACAGATCAAGGATAGTAGACTGGATGGTAATTTCAAACTCAAAACCCTAAAAAAACATAATTCCTAATTCACAAGCAATTACGCAAATCGATTACTTTTTTTTTTGTTTTTGCATTACGAGATAACGAAACTTGCCTGTTGATGTCACGGTCTTTGAAAACACCGGCACCGATAGCTCGCTCAATTTCAGCAACTGAGGGTTTCTTCTCCATTGGTTGTTTTCCGGACGGCGGTTGCGGTGGGATAGTAGTGTTCATCAGGCGAACTTTGGGTTTAGATTCAGGAGGATTAGTCCTGTCTGAAAGAGAGGATAGAATCGGAGGTCTGTTAATGGAGATGGAAGTTAACGCTAACATCTCCGCTTCCAATTTTGTTCTGCAACCACCAGGTGAAGAAACATAACGGTAATGGAGGTTGAGAAGATATTAATCTCGAGAATAATACAAATAAGTCCAATAGTTTAAGTTAATGATCAATTAGTCCTTGTTCTTTGTAGCAAAACTAGATTTTACCACCCGCGCAGATAATGTGGATAGAAAAAACAGTTATATTGTTAAAACGCAATATAAATAAAACAGAAATATAAAAGGATTAAAAGCCCGGTTAAATATACACTACACAAAAATTAGACACCTAGAGGTTCAAAACTAACACTCAAACCATTAAACGCTATAAAACGATTTAAATATAAACTATATTTTTAAAAATAAAGTGGGATTATTTAAAAAAATATATAAAGTTACCATGACTTAATTATAAACAATTAATAATGTTAACAATCTATAATTTAAATAAAAGAATTTATAATTTTTATTTAAAAAAATTACAATCTAATCGTCTATAATATATTTTAAAAAAATAATTATTTAATTAATTAAAAATTTACAAAATGATAAACAATTCCATTTTTTTCTAAATTAGCAAAATGATAAATATAGTCAACTTTGACTTTTGTAATAAGTAGGTATATACTAGGGGAATACCCGCGCGTTGCGGCGGCAGCAACTGTTTATAACGCGTTATTCATCTTTTGTTCGCGTGTTGGAACGACGCGAAAATTTACAACCTGGTATTCGTTTATGTTAGTGCAATACGGTGCAGCGACAACTTACAACGCGGTACTCGTTTTCTATGTGCGCGATGCGTCAGCGATCGTAACTTACAACGCAGGACTCGTTGGTCCAGGTTAGGAAAATTCTATCTAAAAATGATCATCTTGGTCTAGGTTAGGAAAATTTGATCTAAAAACACAAAAATGCAACGACTAAACAACAATAGTTACATGTTCAACCCACAAACCATGTCAAAACCAGCTGAACTGGATCCCCAACAACCGAAGTACCAAGTTATTTATTTATCTGTATCATAACAAGCTGTTTTTTCTAACTTTCAAGATTATAAATTGGAGGAGATAAATGTCAATGTCAAGCGCACCCTTAACTGAAACACACACATGTTCGTTATAAGAACACACTTCCAATGGCAACTCGAAACAAAAACATAAGAAGGAGATATCTGAATAAAGCCTCCAATATCTATACCAAGCCCTAACAACACAAACTATAGAACAAAAAGGGTCCCAGCCTCACATAGATTGGGCAACCACCTTATAGCTCATCCTGCATATATACAGCACATCAATTAGAAACTAAGACTAAAAACTAAACATTAAAAATGAAGAGCTTAAATTGAAATCAATTTACGTCTCATACACAAGAAAATTGTAGAGGGTAATTTTCGTTTCATAAACTCTCATTTCTCACTTAAATGTTTGCTCATTTTATTTACTAATGTCTTAAATGATTACCTGCATAAATACAACCCAAATTTAGTAAATGTCCTGTTGGTGAACAACCCAAATTTAGTGTCATCAGCAGCAAAAGTCCGATTCAACTCCTTCACTATGATCAACCTTCCCCAACCAATCCATTCGTTTTGACCCGGTAATTGCATGTTTAATATGTAGAACGCAAAAAATGATTGTGTAGCCGCGAAGGTGGTCATACGTGTGGCTGCTGATATCCACTGTCAGAAACAATAACTTCATCTGCAGAATTAATATAAATATTATCAACAATGTAGAGATATCCGAAGGTATATAAATGATCTCCTAATTAAAGATACATTGGCAACATGAAACATGCATGACAACAAAACCAAAAGAATAAATCAACCAGATCAGGTGCTTCAAACGTCTTCCTTAGTTCCTCTCACTGTAATAAGTTCAAAGCCTATATCTAGATTTGCACATGGAGAATCACATAGAATTTTGCTTTCTTAAACTTCATGTCATATTCCGTAGAGGCAGTTACACATGCTTTCTTAAACTTTTCTTAAAGCCATATCAACATTTGAAAATGGGGTTATTGGTTAACATGTCATAATGGGTTTGGGTCAAAATTTTGCTTGGATGTGTTGGTCAAAATGGGGCATGCCGAGCTCTTAGACCACGAAACCTCAAAAAAACATTAATCTCAACAGTTTGACCACCCAAGTCAATCAATTGACCACTACACCTAGGTTTACTCATCAATGTGGCAAAATTTTCTCATCACTTCTCTATTTGATAATCATGGAACAGTTAACAATCATCTATAAAAATAAACACACATGGATAAAGGCTCATTTCTTGATTTGTAAGCTTAAAAATCAACATCACTACCAATTTTTAAATTTTCTAGCATCTGAGTTTTCTCCTACAATAACATTACACATGCGAGAAACAATAAACAACATAAAACTGATCTGAAACACATATGTGACACTTTAACTAATGCACAACTCATGAGACGTGACCACATAAAACTGATCTGAAACACATATGTCTTCCTTAGTTCCTCTCACTGTAATAAGTTCAAAGAATTATACGTTTAGAATAAGAATAAGTTGCTTAAGGGTGCCAATTTTGACCCATTTACTTATGAACGGGTTGAATAAGTAAACAATAGGAACAACAAAGTAACATGATTCAGTTTTATGACTTTTATTAGCCTTTTTAGGTTAAAGATCTTTCTATATAAAAAGGTTACACTACCTCCCAATTCGCAAAGTACAACAATATGAATATAAGCAATTGGTTTTAGAATACTTCAACAACAAAGTTGCCCAGTGTGAATACAAAAGAACGTACCTTTCAAGTACATCACGTGTGGGATTGCCACTTCTAGTGTAATCATAAGGGCCATTTTCAGTTGCTGAAATCTGTAAAAGCATGAACAACCAACTTCTAATATATTATGACCCTTCTTTCAATATGCCAAAAATGCCAGACTTGAGTTTTGACTTTTGAATGTCAAACCTACTCATTCTTGACAAAAACGTCATATCAACTATTTAACATTTTGAGAATTGACTTCCTGAATCTGCAATGAACACAAGCACAATCACATGACTATTATCAGTTTCCTCTAGATATAAAAAAAACTAATGAATAAGCAACTATCTTAACCGAATATTCACTTGATAAACTAATTAATAAGCAACTAACAAAATAAAGAATATTCAAACCACCAAAGATAACATGTCGATGTGGGAGTGGGGCCAAATAACATATATACTAAAAAAAATATGGCTATAGGGACCTGGGTCCAAATCCAATTAAGTTTACATATGTTTTTTTAGATTGGTTTGTTCTGCTAAAATAGGTTTACAAAAATAAAAAACATACAAAATAGAACCCATTCATTCATCTACTATTTTCATTTCAAAATTGTTTCTTTTGAACTTTATATTAATATTAATGACCCTTCAAAAAATGATATTAATATTAATGACAGCTCAAAATTAGTATGGATTTGAAAATAATAATAGAATTGCTTACCAAACACATGAGAATTTCCCTTGTACGTCCACCAATAAGGGCACGGGGTATACCGGCGCCAAAGGGCTGTTTGGCGGCGCCAAATGGCGCTAACACCGCCCCGCCTAGCCGTTATGGCGCGGCGCCATCCTCCCTCGCCAAGAGTTCAACGCGCGTTAAAGGGGGAGGAACGTTGGGCAACGGTAAAAAATTCGACCGTTGGGCATTGATTAAAAAAAAAAAATTTAATTAACCCATTTTTTTAACCATTTCACCTATAAAAACCCCACTTTATTCATATTTTTACACCTTTCTCTCTATTCTACTCCTTCTTTCTTTAACATTTTTAAAAAAAAAACACCATGAATCCAAACCAACAAAATCAAGATTCCTCAAGCAACACCCCTCCCAACAACCCGAACCTTAACCCGTGGCAAATGCCGATGTGGGGGGGCCAACCTAACCCTTTGTTTTTGGGTCAACAACCCTCAAACGTCTACAACCCCAACCCCTCGTTTACCAATTACGCTCAATGGGGGCAAAACCCACAACCTCAAGGCTTCTCATCTCCATTCCAATCACAACCCGTTTTCTCACCGAATTTCACATCCGTTCCATCGCACCCGCAAACACCACTTCTAGATGAAGACGATGAGTTAGAGATCGTTCCCGAAACACAAGTTCCCGATCGTGTTCGAAGAGGCCGAGGGAAGGGGAAAAAACCGATCGAAGGATTCCAAGAGCAAGAAGGACGGGTGCCATGGAATACCGAAGAGGAGCTACATCTAGTTCGGGCTTATATCGATACATCGGAGGACCCGAAAATTGGTATTTTTTTAAAAATAATTTAAATCTAGAATTTTTTTTTTTCGATACATCTAGAATTTTTTTTTTCTTATATTTTAGAAATCACCAACTAACGTTTCTATTTTTATATTTTCTAAATAGGTAACTCGCAAACAAAAGATGCGTTTTGGGATCGAGTTAGTAAGAAATTCCACGCTAGCAAGAAGGCGGCGGCGAGACCCGATGAGATCCCGACATTTCGCAACAACGACAAACTTAGCGGCAAGTGGGGCACCATAAAGAAAAAAGTTGCCAAGTTCCATGGGGTCTTTTTGGGCGTGGAACGAACTCGTGCAAGCGGTGCGAGCGACGGGGACTTGATCAACATCGCCGTTAATCGATACAAAGACGACAACACCAACTCGGCACCTCTTCTTCAACATTATCAAATATTGAAATCGTCTCCAAAGTTCGATGAAATTGTGGAGATCGCCAACGCTAGCAAAAAGCGTTCCTCGACCGATCGCGATAGTCCCATGGGATCTCACTCAACGGGACGGTGCAACATAAACTTAAACGAGGATTCGGTGTTCGAGGACGAAGATGAAACGCAACCTCGAGAACAAGAGGTTTTGCGAAGGCCCGTCGGCAAGAAAAAGGCAATTCGTCTAGAAAAGGAAATCGAAATGGACGAGAAGATGAACGCGCAAATGTCGAGGTTTAACGCGGAGCACGAAAAAAGAACCCAAATTCGTGAGAAAAAATTACGTCTTCAACAATTCCGTCTTCTCGGCATGGATACCACGAACTTGGATCCGGAGCAACGAGATATGATTGAGAAAGAAAAGCGAAAAATCATGGCGGAGTTACGTGACGACGAGTAGTTTTTTTTATTTAAATGAAGTATTTGTTGTTTTTATGTTTTTTTTTTTAGAATATTTGTAGTTTTATGTTTTCTAAGAAATCTATTTGTAGTGTTTTTTTTTTTAAATTATTTAAGCATCTTCTTTTATTTTTTTTAATTATTCGAAGGGATACAAAAAACCAAAAAAAAAAATAAACCGATTTGTAGTCATTAAAATAATTGGAAAGTAAAAAGAAAAAAAAATAAATAAAATAAGTTTAACACCACATGGAGTATCCCCCACCCATGTTAAACTTTCCAATGTGGTGTTAAAGGTGACGTGGCGCCTATGTGGCATGTTAACATGTTAAGTTAACATGAGGTATACCCTCATGCCCTAAGGGAACTTCTGCTTCCTAACATGTTTTCTTGCAAAACCAACATGAAAGTTAACTTAGGAGTGCTTATAAATAGTTCTACATAGGACTGACATTTAAAAATGAGCAGATGCTGCTGAAACAAAAACTCTCTATCTTATGTGAGTTTTAGTTATATCATAATATCAATGAAACAAAATTACCTGATTCACTTTTTCGCTTGACTTTGTGTTCACTGGCAACATGTTTCTCCTCTTGAGAAGCAGCGGAGAAGTAAAGCTATGAAAATGTGTTAACACAAACCAAGCAAATAAAATTCTAATTCATTTCCAGCAAGGGTTTCTATAATATCATTTTCATAACAAATTTTGGACAAAGATCGAACAACAAGCGGATATATTGAACCGTATATAGAAGCTAATTATGAATACTAAAATATCTTTAATATCATACCATTTTGTTCTTCATTGCAACTGGATTTTCACCTTTCGTTGGAGCCTTCAATCGATCATGATTAAATTTCTAATGCAAGCAGAGAAATTGGTACCGGCATCTTGACCAGATTGATGATCCCTGAAAACATCAAGGGCTGTGAACCAAACTCCACCAACATCAATGCTTCAAGTAAAAAATGTCTGATGATATAATAATTCTACCTATAGGAACACAAAATTAATATGTGAAAATTAAAATATGTGAAACCAAAAAACGAAGAGAAGGAAGACACAATTTGCGATGAAGTCACCATCCAAAACCCTAATCCATCTCCATCGGCCCCATCCCTAAATTGAACCGACAACAAACACCACCAAGTTCCATCGTCACCTACGTCGGTTACCGATTTCCAGATCTGGAAGTTATCGTAGACGGATTTCATGGAGGCGGTGGCGATGCAGAACAACAACCGCAAAACAGATCATCCATGGAGACGGGAGAGAGAAAAGTTACCGGTGTTCGAGGGTTGCAGAGGAGATGTGACGGAGAGAACTGTGATTTAGATCGAAGTGATTTGAATTTTAAATGAGCGCCCAAAGTAAGCATTGAGGAGGTACAGATGCTGCAAGCCTGCAAAAGCTGCAAAAGAAAAGTGAAATTGTCCTTCTAGTTGAAATTCGGAGGTTAGGTTCATGTGGAACCGAACATGGTTCGCTTGGAACCGGTTATGCTTAATGTGGTTGTACATAATGCTTTATTTCTTGTACGTTTTAAATTTAAGAGTTTACTTAAGAACTTGAAAGAGATGCTTTATAAAGTAGTAAAGATAAAGATTAAGTCCATTTGTATATTAACATCAAAATAAGCTCATTATCATAAATGCGTAAATTACTCCAATCAAACTAATCAAAACTCGTAAAATTTAACAAAAAGAAAAATCTTTATGTAAATTTGTTCTTTCAAATAAACAAATCAGTAACTTCTTACGTTACACAAGTTGTATTCAAGTTCATGTTTTTAACATGATTTTTAGGTTTTTGATGTAATCCACCCCTCAATTCGTAAAGACGACTTGTTTTAATTAAACCATCTGAGCTTTTATCATAAGAAAAGACGATCAAAATAATTCAACATGGCATAAGAATTGTCCCTATTTATCTAGTTTACACATGAAACCTTAATCAAGATTTCGCTACAAAAAAACGAGATGACATTCAAAAATCAAACATATGTCCCATGAAAACACTCTGAAACTCTCAAAGTTTCAAGTAGGCAATGTTCTAAGAAGATGAAGTGCACGAACCCACTGCGGCCTCTCCGAAAGCACGATCCTCCTCAGTGTCGGCACCGCCCCTGCCGCCACAATAGCCGGGTGGTTCTCCACATCCATGCTTAGATTATACAGTATAGCCAAACCGGCTTCCACCACTCGGTCATTTCCTTCTTCGATCAGCTTCACCAACGGAAAAATTCCGCCTTGAGCAGCAACAGCCCGAGTAGAATCCACAACCCCTTCAGAGATAATCCTGTTGAGTTCTAAAACCGCAGTTTCACGGGCTTCGGGTGAGTAGGAATCTTTGATTTGTCCTATGAGTCTTGGGATCGTCTCGTATAGCATAACCTCTGTGTTAATCGGGTTTTCTGACCCGAGCTCGGTGGGGCCTGATAAAGAGCTGAGTTTGACGAGACATGCGGCAACCCAATCTTTGTTTTGAAGTGGGATTCTCGACGTGAGGATTCTACGGAGGGAGTCGATGAGTCGAGATGAGTTTATGATATCTCGGAAATGTTCAGAATCAAGCAGACGCGTGAGCAGCCGAGATGTTGCAGAAACAGCAAGGCCAGCTTCTTCAATTTCTAGAGTTTGTAGTTCAATTTCCTGAAACTCAATTTCGGCTTCCATGTCTTCTTTGGCTGTAAAAGGTAAAAAAAATTGGTACATTTGATTATGATTAGCATGTGAAAATCACAAGACATATGGGAGTGTCTTGTGATTAGCTCGCTAAAAACTAATCGTGCCGAGCTTAAACAAGCTTGAGCCTGAGCTTCACATATCGAGTCTTTTCTTTGTAATGTACTAAACATATATTTAAATAGAATTATTATTGTATGTAAAACTATGATAAATATAAAAAATAATATATTAGGTTACATATAAGAACTATAATCATAAACATATATAGATATAAATTATTATTATTATTATTGAACGTTTAAATAAAAAAAATTGAATAATTTATAAATACTAAATGAGTCGAGTCTGGGTTCGAGCTTGAAAACCTACTTACAAGCCAATCTCGAGCTTTAGAGATAGAGCTCTAACTGAGGTGAGCTCGAGCTCTTTTAAGATAAATGAGCCGAGCTCTTTTAAGATAAATGAGCCGAGCTGGAGCCTAGACCTAGATGTACTCAAGCTCAGCTCGGCTCATTTACACCCCTAGAGACATACCATTGAAGCAGTTGTGTCTGAATACGGAATCTAACGCAGATTCAATATCAAGTGAGATGATCTTCTCTCTGCAATTCTCATATCCTGCCAAGAACTCAAGTATGGAAGCTGCTTTTGTTTGCAAAACTGGAGGAGAAGCATTCAAGATTTCAATTAGGCGAGACAGAAACATCGAATCCAAAACGTCCCCCTCTTGAATGGTTTGCGAGCTGTTATATTTAATACCAACATTCACTAATTTACTTCTTAAAAACGATGATGGATTACTCTAAAGTGATGATGCAACATAAAATTTGACTACATCCCAGACAAGAAATTGACTTTTGAGGTCAACAAAACAAACCTGAAATTCAAATTTGAGCTGGACGTTCTTGCTTCATTCCATCCCTTTTTAGATCCATTGACTGGTGCATCGTAAAACTGGTTGAAACCGCAACAAAAGTAAGTTCAAAAAACTAACAAACAGCAAATGGGGAATTCCAATACTTATGATTGATCACACGAAGCTGACCTTTGATTTCATTTCTTTGCTGGGATCTAAAATCCGACCAAGTATGTTCAAGATCTGAGATAAACTTCCAGAAGCATCCGAATTTTTAAGTGAACTTATTAAAGGATTCAGAACACCCTCAGCTTCAATTTTCTGACAAACATCATTGCTGGATTCACACAAATAAGTTTTCTGGTCTCATAAATCAAACTAAAGCATCACTTTTGACCAAAAAGAAAAGTTCAACCAGAAAGAGATTCCACCTGACTGAAAGCCTTTCTAAAGCGCGAATGACACCTGATCTGACAGGTTCACTGTTATAATCAATAAGCCGAACAAGATTCTTCACAGCACCAGCTTCCTTAAATGAAGTCCTCATATGCTCACTAACAGAAGCATCTGCAATAGCCTCTGCAGCTTTTGCAATAGCTGATTCATCTTCTAATTCGAGAATCAACACCAAACGAGCTACACCATCAACCCATGGCAAAATCGTAAATTTCTGAGTTCCTGTTTCAGTATTACTGTCGTCTTCTGATTCTATAGCTCCAATACGTGCAAGAAATTGTTGTTGTGTTCTACCAACTATTGCATTCTTTTTGGCTTCTTCTAGTTTTGCATTTTTATCATCTTCAACATGTAACCCTAGAAGTAATTCTGTTGCACCGAACCTTGATGGACCCTTTGAAGCTTGTTTCACGTTTAGCTCGGAGCCATCAGGTAAAGAAGGCCAGGAATATAAAGATGGTTTGAATGATTTGTAGGCAGCTGCACCTACTAGAGGAACTACAACTAGGCCTTCTTCTATTAAAAGGATTTTGTAATAGATGTCTTTGGCAAGCTCCAATAATGCACTTTGTGCTTCTTTTCTAATGATTTTAGATGCTTCAGTGTCAGTCCTTAGAAATTTTGCCTGTAACGGAAAATTGAAAACTCAGATAACTAAATCGAACCAAATGTGAATTTCTTCATGAAGGAGATATAGCGGAATGACACGAGAATGTAGAGGACAAGCTAATAGAATGATGTGCACGGAAGACAAGGCGATTGGAAAAGCGCCTCGGGGCCTTGTCGCGGCGCCTCATGTAAAATAGGTCAAAGTTGGTAACAATTAGGGTTTGTAAGATACCAAAATGTAAAAACAATAGGGACGAAGAAACTATGAAAGGTTTTTATTGATAAAAAGGCTTATGTGTAAAACATATGAGAGAGACACAACATTTGGATGTAAATAAAGCTTATTTGGGGGTTGTATATAGACTATAGAGCAACATCACCCGTACATGATGTGTGTGCCTTGTGCCTCGGCTTTTGGGACATAAACGGCCTGGAGCGCCTTGCATTTTTTTAAACCACGTCATTAGATTCCTTTATCATGTTTGATTGATTTTACAGGGATGGAATGATCATTCAAGTATATTGCTGGTAAACGTTAATACACATATGAATTGAGTTCCTATCAAACAAGATTACAAAAAGAAGAGACTTTTTTTTAAAAAAAAATGCAAGGCGCTCCAGGTTTATAGGCTTTACTGGAAGAAAAAAAATGCAAGGCACTATGATAATAAAAAATGTAGATCTGATTAACATACTAAAAATATCATGGGTTATAGGCTTTACTGGAAAAAGGGAAGAAAAAGGATATATTGTAACTTCTCATTCAATTCCAGGATGGAATCAGAAAAACAACCCTTGAGAAATGAGTCATAAACTCATAACATTCTTTCAAACAAAACAAACTGCATAAATCTTTAGGGGATTAACAGTCTCACCAGTTGCGGGATAACGCCTGCTTCAACCATAATTTTATGATTAGCAACACTTAATGCTAAATTAGCCAAAACCCCACCAGCAGCCTCCTTAACTTTCATATCTTCATCATCCAAAAACTTGATAAGTAAAGGCAGGAAATCAGAGTTTGCAATCTGAAGCCGAAATCTCTCATCAACAGACAAGTTTGATAACACACATAAACTCTGCTCCTTTACCTAAAGAATGTCAAGTTAACATATCCAAACTCAAATTCAATCTCAAGTTAAGATATTAGATAACCATGGTTAAGGGAACATATTTCATACCTCAGAAGTCAATGAAGATCGTGTAAGGAGACTAGTGATTTCTTCTATAGCACCACTTTCTGCTACCAAATCTCTGTAAATGTTAACTGATGATATCATTCTTAAAAGGCCTGCGGCAGCTTCACATGCAACACCAGATTCTGATTTTAAAAGATTTACAGTGAGGAAAACGGAACCACGGAATTTCATGATTTCATCTATACACTTTTTTCCACCCAATGAGTATTTCCATAATGCATCGACTGCTTGTTCTCTATCTAGGGGATCATTGTCTAACCCTAGCATTCTAATAAATAAACCTACATAGCCATCACCAGAGATAGGTGACCTGCTCGCTTCAAAATCCTGTAAATTAAGAACACATATGGTTTTGTTAATTTGCAGGCACAGGGTAAAACTTTTATGAATCTTCCTACTTTAATAAACAATTACAATTGTTGACACATGTCAACACTAAATTCATTCTCCAAAAGTTTTCCCTCCCAAATCTACTCCCTAATTAAATTTCTATTGGAAACTATATCCTATTTTATAATCATGATATATTTTTATATATTTATATTTATGGAATTATGACAATCATATATTAATTTACATCTTATTTTTTCCAAAAATAACATTTAAACTATTATTATTTTCATTTTAAAAAATATGTAGAAACTTATAAATACCAATAAACACTTATTTAGTGTGTGTTTCAAATATAATTGAATTTAATATTCTAATTAAAGAATACCTAATAATATTTTACAAATTCAATCAGCGTTGCGTTGTGGGTGGTACTATTTATTGAGAAATTCATAAACGATAAAAATCATGTTCATAATATCTAAAATTAAGTAGTTTTTTCTACCATATCAAATGAGCCATGTTTATCCAATTTAGAAATTTTAGACATCGCGACTAATACAATTGTAAGTTTTCTAATGTATATCAACATAACATTTTTTATTGATAATATTATAATCTTTTGATTATAATTTAGATTTTATACTTAACATTTAGAATGTGCTCATTAGAATTTTGATAAAACTTTATACTCATCAACATTCTATACAGACTTAAGGTGTCAAGTTTGTTAATTCATAATTTATGTTAGTCGCTATTGAGGGTTTGATTGTTTCTTAAACATGATCACGTTTATCTTGCATGTTAGTCGCTAATGAGGGTTTGATTGTTTTTTTAAACTCTCTTTATTATTTAAAAATAAAGAGAGTAAAGTCACCAATATCATATTATGAATTATAACTTTAGTTATTTTTATCTAATGTAATGTAATACGTTATTCTGGTAATAAGGAGGAATATGCATGAATTAACAATTATAGATATATTTTTAATGATTCAACCCGTATAACATACGGGTTCTATCCTAGTGATCTAATAACCAGATTAAACTAATTCAAAAACACATACCCTTTCACCACTTGATACAAGTGAGTTCATGATTTACTTATCGTTATGAGCCTCAACATTTTATTTTATTCACTTTGCTTATAGCTAGCTATCCATGATATGATAATCATATTGAATTATTGATCATGTTGATGGCTCCAAGTATTCTATCGACTAATTATATTCTTTAGTGTCGTAAATAGCTAATGCTGACATCTGCGAACTGAGATCTTCTCTATAGACTTTATAATTTGTATGGAAACTTCATATTTCTGTTCAATGTTATTAAATTGTAACTTACACAAAACCCAAATTAACCCGAATCAAATCATGCAACTTCTTGAAATCAAATGTTTAATCCCTTTTATAAAACACTAATGACTGTTATCACGTGTACAGCTTCTTGAAATCATTGTGACATTTTCACAAACACCTTGTGTGCAATACTTCAACCAAGTTATTTTCCAACTGTATTACACAACTAAATAAGCATTATGGCCGGCGTGAATACAACAAGATAAAACCCAAACTAACCAGAACCAAATCATACAACTTACAGAAACTTCATCAGAAACTTTTTGTGACGTAGCGTCATCAAATGCGCCACCGCTGTCGCTACTGTTGCTGACCCTTGTGACGACTGGAAGTTCAGAGCGTAGTCTAGGGTTTAGTGAATTGAAACAATACGACGGATGTGGGTTTCGAACTCTTCTTCTTGTTCTTGAGGTTTTAAAGATCATCAAAGAAGACGATTCGAAATGCGATTGAACTGGAAATGATCTATGGGGGTTTTGAGATATGGAAAAATTGAAATTGAAATGGGAAGGAGAGGTTAGAGACATCTTAACGAACACTTTTCCAGTGAGGTTCAGACAGGATTATCGAAGGGTTTTTGAATTGTGAGAATTTGGGTTTGGGGATTTTATCATTTTTAAGGTGTTTTCGAGGTTTATTTAATTTGGTAAAATGGCAGTTGAAGGTTCTGGATAATGTACGATTCGCCCCTTTTAGATTGACTTGATCTCCTTTACATACCCCTACAGAGTCAGAAATAGTACTTTAGACACACTTCTTTGATTTATTATATTTTACACACGTATTATATTCACTTTTTTTTACAAAAAAAAAAGAATTTACTACTAGAAAAGTTAAAAGGGTTTAAGTTTGAGTGTTTAAAAGACATTATTAATATTTAAAAAATAAATAAAGATACAAACATTATTCTCAATACAAATTGGCTCATACATATAAGTTATTATCTCTACTTAGCTTATAGACTTGTTACTTTATCAATTTGTTTTCTCTTTTTCTAATCATCCTCTCTCTCCTCTATGTTTTCTTATTTTCGTTATTTCCGTATATGCGTTTGTATGTGTTCATACCATAAACAAAGATTATATAGTAGTCTTTTTTTTTGAACGACCAACAAAATCATATTATAAACGGACTACCAAGAAAGCAGCCAAAGGTTACACCAAGATACAATCTAAAAAAACACATAAATTAACATCATAAGAAATTAAAAAAGCTCCATTGTTCCCCAAGAGATGGACAAACTTAGACCGGTTTTTAAGCCATAAGATAACTGGGAATTTTGACATCTTCCAATAGCTTAGGCTTGGAAACAGGAGTATGGTTGAAAACCCAATCATTCATCGTCTTCCAAGCACACCAAATTACTATTTGAATGATAAAATTCACGATCTTCTTATGCTCCCTAGAACCCATCATATATTTGTGTAACTCCAGTAAGTCGGGCACACCAAACACATAAAATCTTGGTAACTTACACCATTGTGATATTGCATCCCAGATTAATTGTATAAACTCATAGATATTACAATTGAATTGCTTGATTGATTTCATTGATATCCTTCCAATATATAGAGTACATTCCATTTACATAATTACACCAAGCTACCCTACACTTATGTATATTTCTATACGCATGTATACAACCATGCTAATATACCCCCTCAGTCTAAGGAGGAGGATCCCGGATGCTTAGACTGGTACGAAAGTCATCGAACAGAATGCGGGGTAGGCCTTTTGTGAAGATATCAGCAAGTTGGTAGCGAGAAGGCACATGATGAATACGAACAAGTCCGCGTTGTACCTTTTCACGAACAAAGTGAAGATCAATCTCGATGTGTTTTGTTCTTTGGTGCTGGATCGGATTCTCGGACATGAAGATAGCACTAACATTGTCGCAATAAACAATGGAGGTGCGGGATGGTGGGCAGCGAAGTTCCAGCAAGAGGTTGCGAATCCAGCAAATTTCCGCAACGACATGTGCAACCCCGCGATATTCAGCCTCAGCACTGGATCTTGATATGGTTGTTTGGCGCTTAGAGGACCACGAGATAAGATTATCACCGAGGAAAACGCAATAGCCAGAAGTGGAGCGACGAGTGTCTGGGCAACCCGCCCAATCTGCATCGGTGTAGGCAATGAGAGATGAGAGAGACCCGCCTCGTAAGTGGAGACCCATGGAAACGGTGCCTTTAACGTATCGCAAAATGCGCTTTAAGGCATTTAGATGGCCGATGCGGGGGTCGTGCATGTGCATGCAGACCTGTTGGACTGCATATGAGATGTCTGGCCTCGTGAACGTTAAGTATTGAAGAGCGCCGGCAAGGCTCCGAAAATGAGTCGGATCATCGACTGGGTTACCTGCATTAGCACCTAACTTACCTGCAGAATCAACCGGGGTATGGCAGGAGTTACAGTTTGTCATTTTGGCCCGTTCCAATATTTCTTGCGCATATGTCTTTTGTGATAAAAAGAGACCCGTGGAGTTCCGCTGAACAGAAATACCCAAGAAATATGACAGTGGGCCAAGATCTTTCATTGCAAATTCCCGAGATAAGTGTCCCATGACAAGTTGTTTTAATGAATCTGATGAAGTGACAAGAAGGATATCATCGACATACAAGAGTATGTATGCAACACTGTTCCCTTGTTGATAGATGAACAGGGAGTGATCGCAAAGGCTGTGATGAAAGCCGATTGTGGAGACGAAATCTGTGAATCGCTGGTACCAGGCCCTTGGTGCTTGCTTGAGGCCATATAAAGATTTGCGTAACCGACATACATGATTGGGAAACCTTGGATCCCGAAATCCCATGGGTTGGTGCATAAAGACTGTTTCTGCCAGGTGACCATGGAGGAAAGCATTTTTTACGTCTAATTGTGTGATGTCCCAATTATTTACCACTGCGATGCTGAGAACTGTGCGAATTGTGGCAGGTTTGACGACCGGGCTGAATGTTTCCTGACAGTCAACGCCAACCTGCTGAGACCTGCAATCACAAACAAGACGCGCTTTGTAGCGCTCAAGAGAACCGTCAGACCTATTTTTATGTTTAAAAAGCCACATGCAACGTACTATATTCATGTCGGGTTGTCGAGGTACGAGATCCCACGTCTTATTATCGATAAGCGCAGTAAATTCATCTTGCATGGCTTGGAACCAAACCGGGTTGGCAAGGGCGGCTGCCGGGTTTTTAGGAAGGGGTTCAATGTTGGATGAAACGTGGAGGTTCAAAGGATGTTTGGGTTTAAAGATGCCGGACATACTGCGCGTGTGAATAGTACGCGTGGGTTGCGGAGGTGGTGAGGGGTGTGCGGGGGAGGTAGTGGTGGAAGGAGAGGTGTTTGTGGATTGGATCGAATTGGTGGGAGAGGTAGAAGGGGCAGTAGCCGTAGTGGGGGTTTGTACGTTGGTGGGTTGGGCCGGTGGGGTGAAGGGTGGGCTGGAGTGGGATGGTATGGATGTGGGTGGTGGAGAGTGGGGTGGGCTAGAGTTAGGGTATGGATTTACATGTGGGCTAGAGGAATTGGGTGATGGTTGGGCCAACGAAGTGGGTACGGGGGTGGGCTAGAAGGGGCTGGGTCAGTTGGTTGGTTTACTGTGTTGAGGGGGGGATTCAAGTGCCAAATGGAGGGGTGGGGGTCTGTGTCTAAAAAATTATATGTAGGAGGGGTGGTATGAAGGGTGGAGAAAGGGAATTTATTTTCATCAAATGTCACATGTCTGGACACAATAATGCGATTTGTGGAAATGTCGAAGCACTTGTGACCCCGGTGATTTGTGGGGTGGCCTAGAAAAACACATGGGAAGGAGCGAGGTTGGAGTTTGTTGATGTTTTGGTGTGGGGTCAAAGGGTAGCAAAGGCACCCGAATATGCGTAGGTGCGAATAAGTTGGGTGGGTTTGGTACAAGAGATAGGTGGGTGTAAGATTATTTTTGGTTTTGGCGGGGAGAATATTTAATAAATATGTGGCATGTTGAAGAGCATGGTGCCAAAATGAGGTTGGTACGGACGAGTGGCTCAACATGGTTCGAATAAGGTTGTTAATGGTCCGAATTTTGCGTTCGGACTTCCCGTTTTGTGGTGATGTGTAGGGACAAGAAAAGCGGAATTGCATTCCGTTTTGGGCACAAAAAAATAATGAAACTTTGTATTATTGAATTCGGTGCCGTTGTCACATTGTAGTGTTTTGATGTCCCTTTGAAACTGAGTTTTTATTAATTGATGAAATTTTTGAAAAATGGTGAACACCGATGATTTGTTGGCTAGAGGATATGTCCATAGGTGGTTAGTGTAGTCATCTAAAAATAGGACATAGTATTTGTGCCCCCCCCCCCCCCCCCCGTACTCAGGACCGGTGATGTCCATAAGTCATATTACAATTGAATTGCTTGATTGATTTCATTGATATCCTTCCAATATATAGAGTACATTCCATTTACATAATTACACCAAGCTACCCTACACTTATGTATATTTCTATACGCATGTATACAACCATGCTAATAATAGGAGACGAATAAATGCTCAACCATTTCTTCTCGACAACATCATATCCGTAATCGAAAAAACCGATCCGAGTTGCTTATTTGGTTTTCGGTTCGGTTCTCGGTTACACAAAATTTGCTTTTTTGAATAACCGAACCAAATTCAATCGAATAAACTGAATAATAACCGGTTTATTCAGATAACCTAACCGAATAAACCAAATTATTCGATTGGATTTGTTTCGGTTATACACATTCCCAATTCAGATCGGTTCGGTTTTTAATAGACCAAAGAAAATCAAAACCGAATAAATTGTTATCTGAACCGTTAAACACCCCTATACTTCTATATTAGAGGATAGAGAGGTTGTTCCTGTTGAAACCCAACTAGCTAAAATACAGTAATGAAATACTAGTAAGTATTATTTTTATAACATGCGTAAATTTTAAGATTATTAAGGACATATCAATAAGTAATTCATTATAGTTTTACAAAAAAAAAAAAAAAAAAAAAAGTCAATTCTTATTTCATGGAAATTTTGCAACATTTATGAGCAAGGTATCATATCCAAGTAATAAGGATAACAAGAGTGCATATATTACTAGAAACAACCAACACATAAATGGTCACAAACAAAATGAGCTCCTTCTTGAGCTACAACATCCCAAAGGCTTTGCCTTCTCTTCCTCAATCCAAATTCCACCCTCTCTCCACTCCATTCAATAGAAAACAATCTCATTTCACCAATCCACACAACTCTTCTGTAAGTCCATTTATCGCTTTATCCGAACACGATCGCTGTCACAAAACTTTGCTAAACGTATCTGTCCGCTTGTTACAGAAACTCATCGTCGTTTGTCTGAACAAGAACGACGACAAGAAGAATGATTTCGGGTTCGGGTTGATCAAGCCAAGCTTGGCAATACAAGTGGGAGCACTGTTGAGTACTGTAAGTTCTTGTTTTTCATTATCTTTTCTTCAGCCAATGAACTTCTTTGAATTTGATTGATTTTAAGGGTGTTCATCAGTTTTTTTTCAGCCGGTTCGAACGAGGACCGAACCAATTAGGAAGAAACAATAAAAAGTAAATATATAAAACAAATGGAAATTTTTTTACATAAAAATAAATAAATAACATAAGTATCTATTTATAATGAACACCCTTAGCTGATTTAACGAAGTTTGAGAACCACAGGTTGTTAGCGAACAACCGGCTTTGGCGGTGACCGGAGTAAACAAACAAGAGGATATTGTGTGGGTGTTGATACAGTCAGCCATATGTGCCTTCTTGTATTTTCTAGTGGCACCGGTGAGTGAAATAAAAAAGAAAGAAAAAAACTTGGTTTTTTTTTTTTCAAATATAGAAAGAATTGTGTTGTTCTTGTGGATAATAAATAAGTGGTTTGGTTGGTTGGTATATGAATTTGCAGCCATTCATCATGAACTGGTTGAGGGTAAGATGGTACAAGAGAAATCTGTTGGAAATGTATGTGCAGTTTATGTTTGTCTTCTTGTTCTTCCCAGGGTTAGTTCAAATCCCCCCTTTCTTTTCATTTTTTATTATGGCGGAGCCTCTCGAGCTCGACTCGTTTAACAGCTAAACTTGATAGAGTGACGTTTATTTGAAACTAATATTATGTTGAAAACTGCAAGAACCGTCCTATCACTTAGGGTGAGCGGTATGCTCTTGGCAAACCGTTCGGCAAGTTAGGTTTTTATTCGTCAAATTTTCGGCGACTATACCGCCTCCTCGGCGACTTGTATTTCGACAAAAACCAAACCTAAATTCGGTAAATGTTCGCCGATTGTTGCCGAAGACAATGTGTGGGTCCACTCTTCAAACTCTTCCACAAATTAAAAAAATTTACTTAAAAAGTTTGCCTAAAACCATACCCTCCACAAAACACCAAAAAAAATATATATTTTTCTCTCTTTTAGTGTTATCATCCTATCGGTCAAAATGTTTGCCTAAAACCATACCCTCACCCTTATACTCTCTATTATACAAAATGGTTAAATTGCATGTGCATTTCAGTATATTTGACATTTATTTTTAAAAAATAGATATTTTATATTTCTTTTATTTAAATGCATATATGCACATAAACTATATGTACACATGTGCATATTTTTATACTATGTTTTTAAAAAAAAAAAGTCAAACGAGATGAGATAAAAATTTAAGAAGAGTTTAGCAAAAAATCTCAGACTCAAACTTGTTTATTAATTAGTTTAAGCTCGATTTAAGGCTTGTTAAAACTTCAAAATCGACTAGAAGCGAGTAACTCAAGTTTTAACAATGCCAAATATTTTTGCATCCTGCAGTGTGCTGCTTTGGGCTCCATTTTTGAACTTCAGGAAGTTTCCAAGAGATCCAGACATGAAGTACCCTTGGTCTGTCCCTCAAGATCCTTCCAAGATTCGCAACTCTTACCGAAAGTTCCCTTGGGCTACCATTGATGATTATGAAGTCTAAACAACAAACACATTACAGCTTGATTGAGTTCCGAATGATTTTAAAGATGGTGGTTTAGACCCGTTTATCTCTAACGAGTCAAATGGGTCGTCATGTTAAAACAATATATTTTTAAATTATATATGATATGCTAATCAATTATTAAAAAGAATACAACTCTGGACAGTGTTTGAAGTTAACAAGTCCCAGCATAACATGTACCAAGAATTACTTGTTTTGACATGATAGCCTATTTTGTCGCCCATAGACCACAGTAAGGACATAAAAACACATCTCATTCTGGATTGAACTTTACGAAACTCGAAACATAAACCCGAAAGTTAACGATAACATCCATCTCAACCCGAAACAGGGAAAAAAACAGATCCAAATCGAACGGAAATGAAAAACAAGAAACAAAACCGCTTAAAGATCGGTATGATCGTCTACTTCTAGTTGAAACATTGATCTAAAAGAGGGGAAACTTAAATAAAAGTACTTCATTCTCTTTTTTGTTTAACCTTTTGACCTTGTGTGTGTTGGTCAACTAGCCGGATGTTAGAGATTCGGACCGACTGTTTGTTTAAACAGATTGCGGGAAGTTGATCAACTCGGATAACTTGGCCAAATCCAAAGATTCCAAGGCGTTTGGAGGAATGAAAGCGATTCCTAGACCGACTGCGATGAGAACCAAGCCCATACCTTTGACACATCCCCACCCATGTGATAATCTTCCTAGTAAAACTTTACAGTATTTGTCTGCTTCTTTGTAGACTGATTGCTCACTGGCAGATATTTCTCCCTCTGTCAAGGCTTTCTCATTCTGTAGACATGAGTTCAAAAATATATAATTTGAGACGATAATTTGATAAAAATGTGTCTATATTAATTTATGATGATTTACATAATTAGTGGTAAAGATGTGAGGAAACCAATGTTTTCAGAACCGGATGAGAGTGGCTGAACTTGGCTGATCAGACTGGACGGTTGGACCAGATTTTGAAAAAAAAAATCTCCAAAGATCCCATTTATTGAACACTTTACTACTTTAAGCTCCATATTTTGTTCATATATTCCAATATCTTTCATATTTTATTTTAAATTAGTTATATAAAGGGAGAGAATCATTTTTGGTTCTCAGAAGTTCTCAAAACAAAAAGCTCTCTTTTGAACCTAACCCTAGTTATATATACTTCTAAAATTTTAAATTTTTGATAATGTCATCCGGTTTTTGAAATCGGTCCGACTGGTCTGATCGATTGCCCGATAAGACGGCCAATTCGATGAACGATCACTTTGTGAAAATACAGGAGGAAATAGATACCATTTGGTTTCCCTATAGTAGGGGTGACAAATTTGACCTGTAGTCTAATGAACACATTGTCTAACAGGTCAAATGGGTAAATAATTTTTCTAGCTAAAATACCTCAAAGTCAGCCAAAGTGTACTTTAATCCTTATAACCTCGTAAATCGGTTTATTTCGTAGTCGTATTTATCATATTAATTATTTATATTTTTTTCTAAATGAACAGACAAACCCAGCATGTCCTGTTTTAACCCCTTACCCAACCCGCCCATGTTGACACCTCAACCCAATAGCATGTTTCTTGAAAGGAAAATAGCATAACACGTGAAAGAAAGGGTAGATATGTAAATACCATGCTCTTGAAATGCCTGAGGGTTTCACTGAGAGCATCAAGAGAAGCCTGTTTTACAGATACTTCCTTCCATTGCTCAGCGATTCTTCTCAGAATCACAACACTTGCTTCTAGATTATCCACGTAGACCTTTTCCTGCACAAGTATATTTATAAAACCATGATATAACAGGGGACTTTATTGTCTGGTTTGGCCGGTTTTGATGAAAATCTAGGCCAAAGTCCAAACCGCTAAATACAGTTTCGGCAGGTTGGGCAATCTTACCGGTTTAGTGGTTTGGCTGTTTGAACCTATTTCTATTTTTTGTTTTTAAAATCATTAGTTTGTATTAAGTAATTTAAATGATAACGACTGTTCATGGTTATAATACATATACATAACTACATTTTGCAAAAATAAAAAAAGAATATAAATAGTAAAGGAAGGTTAAACAGTAGGCTTGGTTTACACGGCTGGTTCCAAGTTTCAAACCAGAGTGAACCTATAAACCGCCAAATTAGGCTGCTTGCTTCAGTTCAGTCGGTTTCAAAGGTTTTTGAAAACCCCTTTATACATGGGATAAAGTCATAAAACTAGTAAAATGTGATCCAAAATACATATAAATGAACAGCAGAACTCACCCATTGCCTATAACAATCGGGATTTTGAGTTAGGCACCAAATAAAAATACCCGATGCTTCTTTTGATAGCTCGGGAATTCCTGCCAGAAGAAAGCAACATCGAGGATATTGAGTCTCTTAGAAACTTCTAAAAGTTGGAGTTTTTCAAATAACTTTGAAAAGCTTACCTTCTCCTAAAGCTTTTAAAGAAACGGTCAAGATTTGTTGAGAAACTTGTTTCATCGCTTTGCTTCCAGGCGAACCAGCAAGAGCGACCTCCTTGAGTGTAGGATATACAGCTTCAAACCTCTCGGTTGCCTGCATCATAACATAATCACACAACTAAGTACAATTTATACACACATACTTACAAACGGGCAGATTCAGGATATGTTATCACTAACAGTCATATAGATTTTGAAAAGGCTAAAAAGGAAGCAGGTCAAAAGGTTTTCAAACAAATAGTGATGTTTTGGATCGACCCATATTGCACGAGTTGCCCAAGCCGCCCCTTAGCCCATAGATTCCCACCTTAACTCGAGCTGAAGATGGAGGGAAGGTGACTCTCAATAGCAGGTCAAGTGCTGATGGTGGCATTAACCGCTCTCCCTTCCGCACAGCACCATTTACTAAAATAGTCCTAGCCTTTGGAGCAGAGAGAATTCTTAAAAATACAAAATAAAAAACATGTTAAAATTTTGTACGGCTAAGATCAAGTCTTGATCAAAAAACAATATAAAGTTGATATAAACCTTTCAACCGACTGCAAAATTAGATCCCTGGTTTGAGGATTAGAGCCAGATTTGCCACCAACGACGGGTAATATTAAATGAGACCATGAATACAAACCAACAGCCAGATCTCCATGTGATGCCTATATATAATAAAATTAGTGTTAGCATATATATATATATTATATATATATACATGTGTGTGTAATGTTTCTTTTAGAAGGTATTAGAATTATTGAGTAATGGAATCACCTGTGCTACCATCCACACAATAATTGGAAGCTTATCTTGTCCTTGATACTTTGACGATACCCTTAGAGTTGGCAATACACTGATTAATGCATCGGGTTTCCTTCGTAAAACCATTGCTAGTGCCACAAATATACCAACCTGAAAGCAAATCTATTTTAATCACCTTTGTCATGTCGTACTCGCACCAGGTTCAATTCTATATCAAAACTAATACACATGTCTATGTTGTTTAGCCAAATTTACTATGCGCAATGCTGCTTGCATGGTTTGTTCTGGTTTAAAAAGTTAAGGTTCCAAAAGCCAAGGCACATGAAATGTTGCTCTATGTACAACCAAATAAGCTTTATTTAAAACCATACACACGTCTCTCTCATCTGGTTTACATATCAACCTTTTATTAAGTAAACCTTTTCTTTTTCTGTTACCCCTTTGGTTATTTTTACATTTCAGCCTCCTACACGTGCTAATTTTGACAAACTTTGACCCAGGACATGCCCTAAGACGTTTTCCAGCTCTCCTTGTGCGTGCCTTTTAAAACCAAGGGTTTGAGGTAGTGATAAATTGTATAGTCAATTTGAAGTTGAAATGTACCTGTTGGAAAGTTAAAACTAAAACTGGCATCCAACATCACATGGGTTTAGTAGCATATGTTATCATTAGTTTTACAAGGGTATGTTTTGTGGGATCGCATTCTATATTTCCATAAGTTCATGTGTTGGTAGTTGAATTTCATACTGTCTTTCTATAGTTTGATATATGAAAAAGATGGATTAATAAAAAGGATTGTGTCTAGAAGAAAATATTGGGAGATCCAACAAACTTACCTGAGATTTTGAGGATGGTTTTTGAGCGACTTTCTTGGATCCCTTCGCACTACCTTGTTGGCTTGCAAAGTCAACAAGAATGCTGTCTAAGGACCATAAGACAAAAGATCCAAGGGATTCCAATGATCTATTATTGATCCAGTCAACTGATGTCTTGTAAACAGCTTCAGGGATATGTGACACTGGATTCTACAAAAGGTCCCCAAGAAATGAATTGTTAGAGGAGGAAGAATAAAAGGTTTAACTACAACCAAGAACCATATATTATTGGTAAGCTATAAATTGAGATACAAGCATTCCAGTTAGATAATTATAAAGCAAATTCCCGAAGAACATGTTGTAATCTTTGTACAGACTTAAGATGCAAAGAATATGATTAGCATTTTATTAATTGAAAAGAAATATATATATGACGACTAATGAATAAAACAATTATATAACTACAATATTAAATGCACCTATCTCGCATCTATGCCAGTCAAGTGGTAACTATTTTGCTAGAATTACAGCAACTAGGTGTTATGAGACCAACAAGTCTATGACTCGTGTAAGCTTATGAATGTATCTAGATATGCTCACAAGCTAATGTTGACTTACCGTTTATTGGAAGAACAACTCAACTTTATCAAAATTCTGAGACACAGGTGATGACATGAAATTGAAACTATTATCAAAAGCACCGCTATACATTTAAGTCAACCTCATGTCAACTTGTAAGCATATCTTGAATTTTGGAAATTCTCATGATTCATACCTTGCGCACATGGACCATATCAGAGATCATAAGCAAGTTAATGTATTTAAACAGTAGGCTCCAAATCACTCTTGACTAAAACAAAATGTACCTCGTTTCAATCAGATTGATAAAACAAGAGAAAGTACAAACCTTAATTATTCTATATTGACACAAAGATAAAGACGCCATGACTTGTAAAATAGTGGCACAACACTAATACAAGATACATCCTATTCAACCTCATCATAACGATGACATGCATTTCAACCACAGATCATCATTCATCTATATTGGTAAGTGCAGCAATTCACTATTATCTCTTGATGTTATTGCAGCTCTTTCTTGTATCCAAGAAGAGATTTTTATTTTCACGCACACTCTAAAAAAATGGAGCATTTCCTTCTTTTGATGAATTTTACGCTTCCATTACTAGAAGTTTGTGAACTTCAATGTAAAAGACACCAACTCTTTAAATTTCACAATTAAGTAACAACATAATGGGCATTACAGTTTCACAGTGTAAGTCATAGCTCGTCTACATCATTAAGAGTCTAAAAACAACTTACATCTGCAACCTTTGCAACAGCAGATTCTCTCAATAACTTCACCCAAGGAAATTGTGAAGCACTGACACTAGAAAATGCTCGTCCAAAGTAATCAGCAAACCTCATTAACTGTATATCCTGTTGTGTCTCGTATGAAACCTGCATGCATAAACAAATCCACATGATTAGTATTTATCCCCAAAATTCCAGAGAAAACCTAACTAATCTATACATGATCTATAAGCTAAAGTTAAAAAATCTCCTAATTTGATAATGTTATGAACGAAGCCCTACATATGATGCCCAACCAGCCAACCACAATTCAAGATCAATTTCCTGAAACTATATAAGAAGTCGGAACAGATTTTGAATTTCCTGAATACCAAAATCCAACTAAAATCCTGCCAATTTGAGCGAATCCTTCAGAATCAAACAAACGCATTTCATAAAAAACAAAATCGATCTGTACTTGATGATGATAAAAAATCCAATCAGATCGCTTAAAGTACGAAGCTAAATCCAAACAATTCACTCACCGTCACATCGGACAGAAAACTAGCCAAATCAGCAGCGTCGATCTTCGCCGCCGCCTCCAGAACCGTAACCTTAGGTTTCTTCACCTTCTTCGGCTTCGTCTTCTTCTCCTCCGCGACGCCATTACCAGCGACGCCATTGGCAACAACCTCATCATCGCTATCGTCATAATCAGAGTAGTTGTTCTTCCTCGAAGATCTAACCGGAGGAGCAGGATCATACATCTCTAAATTCGCTAACCTCTCGGCCTCAATAAGCCTCCTACGTTCCTCCGACTTCTTCTCAATCGACGTGAAAACACTATCAGCGACGGAGATAGAAGATCCGTTCGGAAGCACCTTCGCCGGCTGCTGCTTCGCCGGATTCTTCCTCTGCTTCTTCGCGTAAGTAACCTTCTGCCATCCGTGGTTGTTGTTGTTGCTCTCTTCGGCAATGGCGTTGGATTCGAACTCCATTTCTCTGATAATCGGATTGATGAGAGATTTGATGAAGGGGAGATCGGGAATTTTGACGGGAAAAACAATGCAGATGCGAAGGGGGGGCTGAGTTTTGTGGTCGAATCGGAGACTTTTATAAACAAACGGGAGTTGACTATGGCTAGATGCGGCAGTCGTGGGCGATTAGCTTTCTTGCTTTAAGTACTTGTACACTGTGAAGAAAATGTTGTACTATGGGTGTGCAATGGTAACTTATCTCTTCAACTAGTGTTTTGATTGTTATTTACTTATTTTTGTGGTTATAGGCATGTTCATATGTGACAAGTGACCCATGTGATCATTAAGTTCAATGTAACAAATCATGTTATCTGTTAGAGTTAAAGTTGATACATTTATTGTAGTGAGTTTTAATTTTATTGAATTTGACACGAATCATAAACGTATTTGGGTGAATCATAAACGTATTTGGGTTGGTTACCTTTTTATTAACGTCTTTTTACTTGTTAAAACAGTTTTACGTTACTATAAATGTAAGTTTGTTTTAACAGTAACAGCCATGTGGCGCATCTCTGGTGGTGTCACGTGTCAGTTTTTTTTTTTGTTTCTATTTTTTTCTATCCAAACGCAACATAATTGTCATAGGGGTTGGTTGTGTGTTTGGGTCATTACGCAGCTTTTTTTTTTACAATTTCTTAAGGTAGCGTTATAGCAATGTAACTGTTTTGTGTACCCGCGTTATATCCGGCTTAAGAGTTGGTAATTTGCATTTAACGTGGATTAATGAAACAACTTTAGATTCGAGAGATGAAATCACTTTTGGAATCCAAACTTGTTTAAACCGAGTATGTTTATAACTTTTCACCTTTTGAACATTTTTCAAAATCATTCCGCACTTGTTTAGTTGGTGAAACTTTTCAAACAATTTTTTTAACATATGATTTGCTTACGGAGATGATCATGAATCATAACGCCCTAATCACTGTCATAAAAATATTGATTTTAAAGGTTACAAAAACAACCTATAACTGTGTGTTCATATCCCTTACAAATATAACAACCAATCGGTTCATAATAACTTAAAAACCTCTGATTTTGACAAGTTTTAGAGTAATTTACAAATTCAGCAAAGCACACACATCTTGACTTTGACTATGCTTAGATGTAGAGCTTTTATTATTTGCTTTCTGCTCATTCAAAAACTTTTATATTTCCTCCACATTCAGTTTACTAGGAGCTTCAAACATGTTATTCTCACTCTTTGAGTTCTGCACAATTTTGGAGCTTTCAGTTTCAATTTCTATAGCTGATTTTTTTTAAATGGATATATTATATAGCCGAAGGATCAAATTACAATAAAGCAGTTTGTAAACGGTAAACGCTGATTTGACTTCGTTGAAACGTTCTTCTTTAACTTTTTCTTTGAAGTGCCAACTATGATTTTGACTTCTTCTTTCTTTGCATAACCAAATATGTCCTTGATATCTTCTTAGGTTTGACCCTCTTGAACCATTGATATTTAAGAACAGTTGGATCATAATTCTTAATGATAACCTTTTTTGGTCAAACTTTTTATATGAGCCTTTTTTTTTCAAAATTTCCATATTTTATTTGATTTATCTGAAACATGATTAACACTATTCCTTGTTATATTTTTTATTTTTGAATCAGAAACAACATTACTTTTTGAAACATTTTATTTGTTTGAAACTAATTCAGATTTACTATTTGATGAAATGAAAACTAACACTCCTCATTCTCAATTGTTATCATCAACTCAACTTCTCTATTCTCTATTGGAATATATTATTATTAGTTAATAGTTAATAACAAGCCGGATACTCCCCGCGCGTTGCGGCGGGGAGCTTGTTTTTAAAAATGTAATTGTTATTGAATTGGATCAGTTAGAACTATGTAAACGATAATGCAAATGTTGTATATGCAGGTCGTAATGATAGTAATAAGATAGCCAAAATGATTCATTAGAGAATCATTTATAGTTGTGGAAGTTAAAGTTGTTCCTTACAACATACCAACCAAAATGATGAAATTGAAGTCATTTCTAATGTAAACAAAAGGAAGTCATATTGACTTGTTACCATTGTCACTTCACCATTATTATCAGTTCGAAGTTTCATCATTCGACATTAGATATCAATAGAGCTTTGATCTCAAAATCATATCTGATGCGTATTTTCTGATTAATTTCGATGCCAAGATGTTTGGCAAAAGACTTCAAGTTGTTACTGTTGTATCTGCAATGATCAAATAAGTGTACTCATTTAGCATCTCTCATGAGATAATTTAAATCATAGGCATACAAAGGGTAAGAGCAGTTGTAAAAAAATGAATAATTATTATAATTTTAACAATCTGAAAGAGGTATTTTGACGATATAAGTAAAGTTTTCTGTTTAGGAATATCTTGTATATGTCATGTTGCTTTCAGAATTGAGCTTGTGTGATTCAGCCTCGTTCTCTTCATAGGTTACATCAAGTATCATTCCATCATAAAATTCAGCTAACTTTGCTAGTTTTGCTGGTAAAAGTTGTATGGCATGTATTGTTCTATGTTAGAATTATGAAAAAGTTATTAAAACTGAAGATAAACCCATAAATCCTTGAACTTTTAGGAATGACATAAATTATCGCTTCTAACTTATAAAGTTTTTGCGAGCAAAGGCAATCTTATAAAAAAGAAGTGCATACATGCATAATCAAAATCGACTATAAAATTACAACCTAAAAACAACAAAATCGAATACAAATATCAACAATATTAAAACATAAAACGTAATCAAACTTCCAGTGATAAAGAACAAAACCAAGTATTCATCAACTGAAATCGATATTTGATGAAGTAAATTCATAAATGCAGAATGAAAATTAACTACAAAATTATAACCCAACAAAAACTAAACGTACCAGCAAAGGAAACAAAAGAAATTAATAGATTGCCTGAAATAACGAAGAAGAAAAACAAACCGATGCAAGAGAAGAAAAACGTAAGAACACAGATAGAGGAGAAGAAGAACGAAGCAACGTGGAAGACAAAAAAAGAGAAAAAAATCGATATATAAGGTGCAAAAGTAAATACGTGTAGATATAGAAAACATCCACGTGTGAGGGAAAAAACATGTATACACACACTTAACTACAACGCATTAAGCAAGAGAAAATAAAAAGAAAAACAAAAGTCTGTGAAAACAAAACAAACCGGAACATTCACAAAGGCTTGAAACTGCATCCCTCACATACACTGGCAGTCAACAAACCATCCTAACAAATCCACATTTGGTTAGCAATATAAGAAAAAAGTTAAAAAGGTAAAAGACAAAGCAAATTAAGAAAAAAAACATGAAACTTCACCACGTGACAAGATGCACACGTGGATAAATGTAAATGGGCTAGACGTTGTACAGGAAAAGTAGACACAGGCCAACAATTAGGATTGTTATATATATAAATACCGAATCATTAGAGACATTTCCACATCGAGAAAATAAACTATATTTATAACCACTCGAAATTTGTTTTGAAACAAGAGTATTCATATGTTGTTGAGCGAAATTCATCCGATCCACGACTATTTTAGCATTATTGTAATCAATTCTAGTTTTTTACAAGTTATTCAAGTAAATCATTGTGTTTTCAAGTTTTCTTGAATTCAAAAACATGTGTTCAATATCAACTTGTAAAAATTTGATTTTCTTTTGAAAATTCTTTTCATTTTGAAAATATTTAACAGTTTTCTTTGTTTCTAGTGTCAATCCATCAATCGAAGGCTTGATCGCGAAGCCTCATCTTTGACAAGAGTGATGCATTTTTCAGAGCGTAATGTTTCAAGCATCTCAGTTGGTTTTTTCTGTAACACGAGTCACTAAAGTAGGGATGAGATCGGTACCATATCCGTACCGTACCAGTACCAGTTAGTACCGGTATCAAATTTGAAGAAAAGTGGGTATCGAGTCCCATATCGAAATTATCGGTTCGGTACCGGTATCAGTACTGGTATTTCAGTAAGGTACCGCTTTAGTACTGGTTTTCTTTTTTATATGTATTCAAACTTGTGATTGTTCACCAAACTATTCGTAGTTGACCATATTATTTTATACATGTTGCAGGATACGATATTTGAGGATCTCAAGTTGCTATCACATATGACTTTTGGACATAGTTTAAATAAAACATTTGTATTTGTTTGACAATTTGTTTCATGTATTGTACTGAACTTTATTATCAATGAAATTCAGTTTATATTAAATATTGTGTCTCTTGAATTTAGTTTGTCATGTGATTTTGGACAATCTCATCATTCCTTGATATTTTCGACGTCAGTTGGGGTGTGACACATATGATGATTGACTTTTTTGATCAACAGTTTATAATCAAAAGTCCAATGCACATATTGAAACTTTTTTGGATTATTATGAGTATAATTCTGTGATAGGTGGTAGAGTTTGAACAAGATTATCTTTTTCAATCAAAATGTTGACTTTACACGTCAATGGGTTGACCTGCTGGTCAAGAGATAAATTCTGATAGTCAACGGTTAATGGAATGAAGTGACAAGTCTTAAAAAACTTATTTGGTTGAGATTGATGGAATGTTTAAGGAATCAGTTTTCTATAAGAAAGATTTGCAACTCAGATTGGCTAAGAAATGGCAATTGGACCTTGATTAATCATGAAAGTTGGATAGCTCGGATGGTTAAAAGTGGATTAGCAGGGAATAGGGCTTATAAGTTGACCTGGATTTTCAGTTTGTGGTTATCCTGGATGAGTGGTTTTGGTTTGATTTGGATGATTATTTGGGTTATGGTTCATGATTTTCATTGGTATTACGGGTTGAAGTAGAAGTGGGCCTATGGAATGACTGTTTGGGCTTTTTAAGTTGGTGGTTAATGGGACTTGCAACCGGATGGGCTACTTTATAACTATGGTGTGGATGATTGGGACCAAGTATTATGTTTGGTATTTTTGTGATAGGATTAGTACTAGTTTGCATTTGAATACTTGGTACAAGTCTTGTTTTAAGGTTGATAGTTGGTTGAATTTTGGGCTGAATATTAATAACTAGTTGGCGGGATGCGCGCGTTGTGCGCTTGTGGTGGTGAACCCTATGAATGGCAACGGTAGGTAACGGTGCTTTGAAAAGGTTTTAACAGCTTAAAGAACTTGTACTCACCGTTTGGGTGAATTTAAGATCAACAAAAAGCTTCCCATGCTTAAAATACTTGTACAAAACACTTGGTTGGAGGTAAGTTACGGTTACTATTCACTTGAACTACTATTCATTTAACTCTCTATTGTTTACAAAACGCTTGCTTGTTTTTAATTTTATTTTGTGCAATAAAATTTACCGGGCTTTGCCTTTTACCCAATTTTTTTTTAAATCGACGAGGCTATAGAACAAATCAACTAAGTAAGCTGTCGTTCGCTCTTCACATTCCATCTCTTCTCCGAATCTCTTATGGCAAAGATGATTGTTGTTCTTCATGTATCCGGTCCGATCGTCGAACCCCGTTTGCCACCCCCAGCTGTCAACCATCAAAACTGACCAGTCCAAAAGCAAGTTGTCCGAAGACACTCAACCGGACCTCCAGAGTGGTCGGTCCCAAGGTCTGACCGGGGCGGTCGGCCTGTCCAGTCCGGTAAAAAAAAACATTACGTTTAGCATTGGGTGATTTTGGAAGGCTGTGGCTATATTCACAGCCACTTTTACTAAAAGACAGCTTTTACACGGGTCGTTTGGGGCCATATAGTCGTGGGTGGCTAAATTTGGGTCGTTTGGGTCTTTTTAAAAAAATATATATATTACAAAACTACAGCCCCTGAATTTTAAGGGGTCGTTTTGGCCCAAACGACGTCCCAAACAACCTTATTAAAAGAAATTTAAAAAAAGGACCCAAACGACCATTCGGGTCCAAGCGACCCGAATATTGGTCTCCCACGATCATTTGACCTCAAACGATCCGTGTAAAACTTGTTTTTTTAATAAAAGTAACTGTGAATATATAAAGAACCTCTTGAAATAGTTATCGACTAAAAAATAAATTGAAAATGACATGGTTACCCTTGCGCACCTCTTTCATCATTTGTTCACCCTCGGCCCTCGCTTCTTCCTTCTGAATCGACCCTTCCTCACTACCTCGGTACCTCCACAGACCACACTCCATAATTCTCAAACTTGGCCGGTCCTGAACCGTCGACCACGGTCGCCGCCGTCTGCACCGTTGACCATCACCTCCGCTGCGGTGTTTCCGCTACGCACAGGTATATTGTCGTCGCCGCGGCTGCCTTTTCCTTCTCCGATTCTTATTCTACCACTCGCTCACTATTAGGTAAACGGTTTGTGTCTTTCTGGTGAAATTTAGGGTTCTAAAAGATTAGGTTGTAACATACTAACATTAAAATAAATTGTAGTTTTGATTAATGATCCTCTTATATTATGATGAATCAATGTTGTTTACTATGTTAGGTTGTGCTATTGGAATGGATTGATCGATTGAAGTTTTTGGTTTCCACACATAATTTTGCAAATTTTGATGAATCACTTTAGGTTTTTGCTAATTTAGCTTATGATAGTCAGCTAGTTCCCATCAAAGTGTAAATCATAGTTAACTTTGACCATTTTAACAATAGTACAAGTCAATAATTAACTGTTCACTGGAAAATGCTACCAATAGGAGTAGTTGCAACCATAGCATCATAGTTAACTTTTACTATCTTAACATTCCCTCGCAAGCCGAATGGCGGGATCAATGTGCAGGTTGGACCGAAGATAGGCAAATCGAGTATAAGCCAACCTCTTTCTTAGAATATCTGCAAGTTGATTAGTGGTAGAAACACAATGAAGTTTGAGAATCTAAGCCAATACCATGTATCTGAAGAAGTGTAAATCAATCTTAAGGAGCTTCAAGTGTCGATGAAACACGAGATTAGCAATCAAATAAGTAGTTCCAATGTTGTAAACCAAAGTGTGGGTGAGCAACAATAATATACTTGTAAATTGTGCATGATAGATATAATCAAATGCAACTTATGAAGTTAGAGTTGAATAACAGATAGTTATACCATAAGAACTAATACTTTTAACTTACCTATGCATATGTTTTACCCAAAGAACCGAGAAACCTTGTTAACAACATAGTCAATTTCAGGGCGCGTCAAAACCAAATACTACAAAGCTCCAACAACACTTCGCTAAAGTGTTTGTTTTGACACGCTATACCGCCCATCTGACCCGCACTTAGTGCTTCATCAACTGTGTTGGAGCCCTTGGGCCTTAGGGTTTGAATTCTGGATTCGCCACAGCTAACAAACCCCGGTTCTCAATAAACGAATACATTTTTTTTTTTTTTTTTTGGTAATGTTATTGAATATAAGATTGTTGTGCTGTTTATTGTTGGCATTAGTCTTTTGACTGTTGTTAACCTAAAAAATATTTTAATTAAGGAGGTTTCATGGATAATGCTTGAAATATTGTTAGTTGTTTCATTCAATACTTCTTGTTCTCTGTGAGTCAACTCAAAATCTGTTTTCTTGTTATGTATAACTTACTATTTGAGTTATTCATTTTGAACTAGTTGTATGTATAAACTTATTGCTTGTTAATTCTTCTTGAGCCACTAGTTTATTTTTTCATTCTAAACTTGTTGTTATTTTCTTTTAACATCTACTAACTAGTTACTTGATTGTAGCAAGAAAATATATTTTTTCTTAAATTTTTTGAGATTTGTGTTCTAAAAAGAGCGTCTCACCCTCTCAGGTGCGCTTAAGCGCAACACACAACAAGCCAAAAAGCAGGTCGCATTAGGTGAGTTTAGGCTGTGAAGGAGTCATGATTATTGTTTCACGCTTCACAATGAGGAGACTAAATAAGGGGAGCACGACATGTTTAGGATTGTCAAAGCCAGGGAGCGGAGGAGGCAGGATTTGGGGGTGGTCAAGTTCATCAGGGGTAAGGATGGACGGGTGTTGGTGAAGGATAAGGACATTAAGGCGAGATGGCAGACTTATTTCCACGATCTTTACTATGGCGATAAACGGGAAATCTAAGAGGACACCACCATAGGACAACAAAGGAATAATTGCTGCTGGAGAAAGATCGCCATAGATGAGGTAGGAAGGGCGCTTAAAAAGATGGGCAGGGCTAAGATTAAGTCTACAAAGCTGCTTAAATCCCATTCTTTATTATCAAGGTAAGTCTCCAACAAGATCTTGACTCCATGAAAATCATCCGGTTTTGGGTCAAAAAAGTCAAAATCTGCTTGAACAACTCCCTTCAAAAATCAAAGAAAAATAAAAAACTTCCAAGACCATATATAAAGATCTCAACTTAATAAGGTATGCATGAAACACAAGTCGGGCTTGAAAATGCCTCGAGGCTTGCGGCGGTGCCTCATGCATGTAGTTTTGGGTCAAAATTGGTCAAAATTAAGATCTATAAAGGTTGTTATCTAAAAACAACCAAAGGATGAAGATTTTTTTTATGAAAGGTACTTCTGAAATGCAAACCCAACTACCCATATAGTAATTGGTGAATTTAGTTGATGTTATCCTTTTTTTCCAAAACACACACACACACATATAGAGAGTGGCGATAATTTCAGAACCAATAATATGTTAAGAATTACGAAATACATATAACGCATTTCATCATTTGTAACTGTTTTGGTAACGGACCCTGCTAGTACCCCGCTAACCGAAGGGATAAAGGCAGAAAACTAGTGAAAGTTGGATTCGAGACCTCTGCTAGAGGGACTCAAGTGCTTACCACTACACCACACCTTGAAGGTTGTTTCGAAATATTTTCTAAAAATTACTCTTTCATTTTGTTTTTGGAAGCCAACTGCAGAGCTTAGAAAGTCTTTCTGCTTCAAATATTATTTAATTGTCAGCAGAATCTATAAGGTAACTTCGATTGTAACTAACCTTTCTTTTGGTCAACATCTGGACTATAGTCAAAGTCACCGTTATCTTTTTCACTGTTGACTTTTAGGATAAGAATGGAGATCAGAAAAAGATGGGTTGTAGCTCAGTTGAAGAAGCTATAATTTACAGGAAGCCAGAAGATGAAATATTTCACAATGTACCCCTCTACTTCTCTTAAATGTCAAATATTGTATAACAATTTTTGTAATTATATTTGTTTGTCAACTGCTTCAGCTCAGTGCATGGTCCTTTTGCTTCCCCTTGCACACTCAGCAGGTCACAGCCAATGAGGCAAGTCTTGATTTTGATTCATCATACTTATAATACTCAAAATTAGGGGTGTAAACGAGATCGAGCCGACATGAGCTTGTCTAAGCTTGAACTCGGCTCAAAAATTAGTTTTTCGAACTCGAGCTTGGCTCATACCCAACCTGTTGTTTTATATATAATTAATATAAGGCAAGTTGGATTTTTAATAATCCAAACAATGGATCATTAGCCGATAATAATCCGTACTAATAATTTGACCGATGATAATCCCAACTTTCACTTTCCTAGCCAAAAGCAATCTCATTTTAACAAAAAAAAAACCTCTATTTGTTTCTAATGAGTTGAAGTTATCAAACATCATTCCCACATCACAACAACGTCAATACCAAGTCATCAAAAAATAAACGGATTATTATCGGCCAATGGTTGGTTCATAATTTGGATTATTATAATCCAATTTTCCTAATGATAATTATCATGTAAACATGTTTTAAATATATTAAATATAAATTATATAAAAATAATTTCGTTTAGAAACATGAGCCTAGTCAAGCATAATACGTGAAACTCGAGCTCGTTTAAGCTCGTCTTGATTCGAGATTTTAGCAAGCCGATCTCGAGTAGCTCACGAGCAAATCGGCCCACTCACATCTCTAAAATCTTTATGTTCTAGAAACTATAATCGAAGTAATATAATTTTTGTGATCACATTTGAGCATCACTCGTATAGGATGCTGTTATCATCACATCTGACGGCATAATATCTTGTAATGCAGCTGAAAGACTACTGGTCAACGGGTTTAGTCATGGTTGTTGAAGCGACACGCGTTTCAGATTTCAGACAAGAGCTGCACTCGCTAATTTACGAACCATAATAAGTGGTTCCCAAGGTTTGAGTTCGTTAATTGCCTTTTAAGGGAAAACTTCACAGAATAGTAATCAAGTTTGTCCACTGTTCCACCAAAGTCACTCAAACTTTTTTTGTCCCACTAAAGTCACTCAACTTTCATTAAGTGTTCCAATCAGGTACCTAATTTTTATAAATTTTAAGTTTTTTAAGTTTTGATAAATAAGTGAGGAAAATAAAAGATATATGAATATTAGTTAATATTTATCAAATACTTTTTGCCAATTGAACTTAGATTGAACAATTCTAAGACTTGTTTATGATTTAGTAATTTTTGTTCCATTACAATTACTTCCTATTTTAAGTTGATATTAAAAAAATATTCACTAAATATTAACCAATATTCATATATCTTTTATTTGCCTCACTTACTTTTTTAAAAACTTAAAATTTATAAAAAAAAACTACGTACTTGATTGGAACGCCTAATAAAAGTTGAGTGACTTTAATAGGATAAAAAAAGTTTGAGTGATTTTAATTGGACAGTTAAGAAACTTAATTACTATTCTTTAATAGGATAAAAAAAGTTTGAGTGATTTTAATTGGACAGTTGAGAAACTTAATTACTATTCTGTAAAACCATGGAATGTCACAGTTGCATTCTGAGTTGTCAATAAAGTGATGACCTAAATTATGAATGCATTTCACATCAAATGTGGAGTGGAGAACTTGGGTGGGGTTCACATACAGCTGGTTCTATGGTCCATGGGGGGTGGTTTTTGGAGGGTGAGTGGGTTGGGGACCTCATGTGATCTACCTCTACCCTCACCCTAAAAAGATTCTGCCTAATAATATTTGCTTCAATAATTAATTGCAGTTGGGAAACATGAGCATAAAACATACAACTACAACCATTAACCGTACCCGGTAGATCCTACTCGTAATTATGGTAGGTTCGGAAACTGAGACGCAGACGAACCTAAAAACTATAGGGTAGCGTTTGGTATGCAGGAATGGAGGGTGGAATGGAATGAGTCATTACATTGGAATGAAAAATGACATGTTTGGTAGCACATTGGAATGGAATTGACCATTACATAAGGAATATGGTTCCTTCCATATATAGAGATTTTCATTCCTTAGGGGTAGGGTGTTTTTCTTCCATTCCCTCAAGTAATGGAATGAAAATTTTATTCAGTTTAATTTTTTATTAGAATTTTAGAAAACAAAAAAATCAAGAATAAAAAAATAAAAAAGTACGAATAAAAATATAAAAATCAAATACAATAATAAAATAGTTATAATAAAAATAAAATATAACAAATAAACCCAAAAAATAAAAATAAAAGTAAATTTGCAAATAAAAATTAAAATTAAAATTAAAATAAAACTTAAAAATTAAAATATTTAAAAAATAAATTAAATAAAAGTTAAAAAATAAAAAAAAAACTAAAATATAAATATAAATCAAATATATTATTTTAAATAGAAATGTTGGTAAAACTGTATTCGTTTACTAACTATCAAACAACATGAAATTAATTTATTTCATTCCCACATGGTAACCAAACAGGATGATGGAATGGTAATGATCCATTTCATTCCATCAACCATTCCATTACCTTGTCCATTCCATTCACTCGTTCATTCCATTACCTCGTACCAAACAGACCCTAGATGTTTTCACAGAGACCTTGGCTTGAAAAACAAACAGCATACAAACAAATAATAAACATATATGGACATATATATACTAGTAACAAAAGAAATGATGAAAGGATAAGAAACAAAAAATGTAATATCATCAAACAAAATATCAACATGAAATAAGAAGATTAGGGTGCGTTTGGTTGTGGAGAACACACCCTGTTTTTCATTTTTGTTTTCTAAGAAAACATGAAAAACAGAAAACGCGTTCAAATTGTAGTTTTCCAGAAAAAAATTTCAGAAAAACAGAAAACGGTGTTTTCTAACTTTTAAACTAAAATTGGAAAACACTTTTTTTTTTGTTTTCTATTTTGGAAAATGAAAAACCCATCTTTTGGTTTAGAACGCGTTTTCGAAAATTTCCATGTGTTTTCTAGAGTTCGAAAACCCATTTCATTTTCTAGAAAACTAAAAATAGAAAACTGAAAAACGTTTTCCACAAACAAACGCACCATTAACATGTCAAGTTCACATTAAGAGGAAGACAAACTAAGCTCCAAAGACAAATCAGGTCTACATCCACACATTTCATACAAAGTTTTTTCACCTAAAATTAAGTTTGTATGAACTCATTCTGGAACATATCTCAAGAATAATCCATTCATCTCTAGTCAGTTTGGGCATGTCTCTACTCTCTATTCCTCTCCTTCACTATGAGGCTTGCCACCGCTTAATTGGCACCATCACTTCCCTTCTTTTCACATGCTAAAACCATCTCAAAAACTTCATTTTTTTATCACATATCCACTCTAGTATCCGCATCTCTCTTACTTTG
>JBCNJP010000020.1:12220403-12378211 GCA_039602395.1 Deinandra increscens subsp. villosa
TTTCCAAAGCTCGAGGGGTATTATGGATATGAATGTAGAGAGTGTGTGTGGGTTTGAGTTCATAAAAGATTAAAAAATGTCTGAGAACAATAGATTAGCCTACAATATAGGGAAAAAAACGGGTCATCGTTAAAAGGCCTTCAGTCTTGCAGTATTATAGTGAGCATTTTTATACTATAAGAGTTCAAATGTTGCTTTAAAAAATATCTGTAATTTAAACAGTTAAAAAAAAAAACAAAAACCGACCATGGGGGAGATTGTCATATGGAAGTATGTGTAATTATGTATGTGAGTTTCAATGTGAATCCTGATATTGAGCATGGATGGTGGAAATGGTAATTTTGAGGGGTAGGTTTGTCAATTTCAAGAAGTCCGTGTGATAGACAAAGAACATTCCTTTGAGATTGATATCATCCAAACAAAATTTATCTTTTTAGCTTAAAGAATTTTGCTTCTTTATTGTAAAATATTGTATTCATCTAAGGAATGGTAATATAGTTTAGCGGATAATCGGGTACTAAAGAGTGCTTTTTCTACAACAGTTGTTAACATATTTAAGTCTTATGGCCAAATTTTTTTTTTAACAACTTTCATTAAAACAAAAACAAAAAAAAAAACAAAAAAAAAAAACAAAAAAAGAAGAAAAATAAAGGTTTACTTAAAAACATTAAAAATTGAAGGTCATGGATTCAAGATTCACCTGTAAAAAAATTGTTTTAACTTAGACTTGAAGGTATTTCTCACATATGATAAGTTTTCTCCTGATGGGGACTGATGATAATTAAGTGGTGCCAGTGTTACGATAGTGATCAAATTTGCCATTAAAAAAAAAACAAAAAAAGCAAAGGCCTACCAAGCCAGTAGATCAACAAAAACAAAATACACACGTATTACACAATATATCGGACCTGACTATTCCAATCAATAATATCACTCACACATGCTCCTATCTTTGATCCACAAATACACCAGTGACTTGATTTTGCCAACATCCTTCGTTGTGGACACCGTTTAATTTCTGAAATACACCAAAGGGTGATTAGAAAGATGATACAAACCTTCTTCCCATACTCCACATTGCTCGTCCAACCATAAATAGAATTCAACAACTCCTTAATAGAATGATTTAACACGAAGGGACCCCTGCACCAACTGAAAAAAGATGTCCACACCTCTTGGGCCACCCGATAAAACATGAGATAATGATCAGCCGATTCGTAACAAATTCCGCAACGGTCACAACAAGCGTCCGGACAAATACCATGTTTAGACAAAGCTTCCGTAGTCGGGTTTTTATTCAGGATAGCTCTCCACACATGGATATTAACTTTCTAAGGAAGACCTTGCACCACCTTAAGTCAGCCGAACCACATCTTTCAAACAAGTTTTCAAAGTGATTTCTTGCAATAGCATGACTGGATTCCACAAGACTGTGTTGGAATTTTGGGAGAAAATTAGTGAAAAATGGTTTTCTCACTAAGTGTGAAAATGCGTTTTTCATCAAATTTGGACAGAAATAAACTCAATGTAATTGAGGTTAATGTAGTTGCATTTTCTGGGTTTGTGTAATACGTTGTGACGCATTTACAACGCACCAAACAACGTCCAAAATGAAGCTCGGATGAATGAGATACCGATGCTTGAAGTTGAGGTTCCGAAGCTGTCAAAGTGGTGAAAATTAGAGAAGTCTAAGTATAGTGTGTTAATTCATCCCACATTGGTTGGGGGATGATACTTAAAGTGGTATTTAAGTTGAGGATTTTATCCAAAATTCTTTCTTCTAGTAGAAAACATCACTTCGACCCCTAGGGGTGTGAAACACCCCCAACTCGCACTCGAACGCGCGTGGTGTGGGCGATGGGCGCAATGTGACGCTTTGATGGCACACTTTGCACTTCGCGAGCCTCTTGAGAGTAGCCTTTGTATTTTTGGCCTCTCAGGTGGGCGAGCTGATGAGATTAGCGCGAGTAAGTCACACGTGACGTTACATGTTCGCGGGAGTTTCCTGCGTGGCACAATTTGGTTTGGGCGCGCGTACCAAAACTGGTGCGATGCGCAACTCCTCTGGGTTTAGCGCGCGGATGGTGCATGTGTGTGCGTATTGAAAAATCTAGTCGTTCAATGAAAGTGAAATATAGAAAACGGCCTACTCATGTTGGCCCTTAAAAGTCCATCCTAGTATAATGGGCTTTAACTTGATCCAGTAAATAAAAATCTTTACCTTCATTCTATGATCAACCAAACACACATGTTAATGCTCCACCTCACATTGCACTTTGTCAACATATAGATCCAAAAATGGTGATTCAATGTTATTATATAAATCAATAAACAAGTAACATATACTTATTGACCTAGATCATCACATAACACTAATGATGGGTTAAAACTAACCAAAATCTCATAAGCTTCTGGCTTCTTTAGAACTGGTAACAAGTTGCAGATCTTTATTAATATTCTACTATCAGCCACTTCCATCAAGATGTCCATTAGAGGCAATGTGAGCCTGGTATTGCTATAAAAACACAAAACATTTTGGATGAAAATTCTAAAATTTATGCGGTTTGTAATGTTTACTGAGAAGAGATGTTATGTTGATTGTAGTTTATCGTAATTACGACCATTATCCCATTTTTCAAGAAATTAGTAGATTTGGGTAATTTATGTTTACTTAAATGGGTCACAATAGGCACACACAAAAAAAAAAAAAAATAGATCTGGTGAACCTATTTTGATACTTTTTCCAAGATGACCCATTTCAACCCGGCCCATTTTGAACAAAACTGGTACTTTAAAAAAAAAAAGGATCAGCTAGCTTACCAACCCGACCCACCTGTTATGCAAGCCTTAGTTATAGAACAACGGTGTTATTTCAATGTTTATCTTTATTGCATTTGCATGTATGCATCTAATGTAGGAAGAGAACATAAAAACTAACACTAACATCTAATGATTTGTTAAGTTTGCTTTCAAACCTTTGAGAAACTTATGGTCAACTAGCAAAAAAATCAATATTTACCCAGTAATTATGTTTGATGTATAAGATGACAGCTAAAGAGAACAAAAAATGTGACAACATAACTTACAGCATGATATGCGTATGGTGATTTCCCTTGACGCTCAAAATGTTTAGCCATTATAGACCATTCAACTGGCCCCCATTCTTCCTCTTCGAAGCAATTCCCAAGTGCAGATTTATACAACTAACCACAAATTAAAAGCTTTTAAAAGATACGATAAACAAACAACTATTTCCAGAATAACAAGATACAGCTTACCTTAGTAGTATCAGTCAAAAGCTCACTCCCTGCAGGATATGATGCATAAAACTGATCACCTCTGGAATACCCAGCTCTTGTCCTGCAAGAATTAAACGAAGAAAAGAAAAAGGAGATTTAAAAACCTCAAATTTTCAATTAAGTTGCCTCCTTACTAATTACTATGATACCCGTTGGTCTCATAATTAGGATTCACTTTTCAGTCCCGCAATTCAAATCTGACAACTAGTTCATGGATGGCTTGAGTGGTAACAAATCATTTTCCTGATATGGTTTCAACTCTTTCTAAAAAAAACAATTAGCTTGACTATGTATTATAATATAAATGGTTCGATCACTATGTATCATGACTTCGTGATCTTGTGTGTATGTATATGCATCTAAAACATACTCAGGGTTGTGAATGCAATCAATAACAGCAGATATATCACATACGTATTGGAGTTGTATGCATAGCTGATAAGCGCTGAGAAAGAAAAGAATATAGTTTTTCCCACTCCTCTCCGGAACTTCTGAATTTTTAAAACCTCATTCCACCCATCATAAAGCTTACTCATTTTTGCCAGTTGATCATAAAGAAAGGATACTTCAGGATTTCCTGTAAAATTCAAACAAATCCCAGTGAGGCATTTCATCGAACAGTTGGTGTGCACAACATGAATATGGTTTTCTATACCACCAAAAGGAGTGAAATCATATGCAAGTTTTGCATCTCATGTATAAGTATACAACGTTTATGATTTAACTCGGCAACAAATTTATGATTTACTTTACTGAAACTAAATTGGTTAGGGTTCGAATCTAATCAAAGCAAAGTAGATCATCTGCAAATTCAGTTAAAACCTAGATTAGATATAAAATATTTACTTGTGATAAGATCTTGTGGTGTTCTCCGGTATGCAGGCGTGAGGTGGTGTTCGCCGGAAGGAACATAAAAAGCAAATTCAGTTAGGGTGAGGTGATACGAGCTGTTCTGCTTCGACAAAATAATTTGATAACGAAGGATGCATAAAAAGCAAAAATATTGGAAAGAAAAATAACGCAACAATTTTGAAAAAAAAATCGTGGACGGCAGGATTCGAACCTGCGCGGGCAAAGCCCACATGATTTCTAGTCATGCCCGATAACCACTCCGGCACGTCCACTTGATGTAAGATTCTCTTTTCTTATACTAAAAACATTTATCGTAAAAATAAGCTTATAGGAAACTGGAAATATAGTGGGGGTCTGGGGAGAAAACATAGTTTGCCTGAATCTAACATTTAGCTTATTTTATAATTTAGCCTAAATCAAACCTTACTTTTCCAGCTCAAGGATCATGATTTATTTAGTATATATTGACATATAGCTGTTACATTCACGATTCGAGCTTTGTAGCGGGATAATGTGTGCAAACAAATCATTTACATCATTATAACACTACATAAAAATGGAAATTAAAAAATATGTAACGAAGCATTAAAACCCATTGAAGATTGAAAGTTTGTTTCATTTGAGATATTAGATAGGGTTATTAAAAAGAAGGAAATACAACACAACACATCTCTAGAAACAAAATCTATAAAAACTTGCCAATTTCAGTTTCATATTAAAACAATTTAACAACAATTGTCTTAATCAAGATTGCACAAGGAATCCATCCCAGAACATTAGACCAATAATGTTCTACCATATGATAATGTAAAGTACAACAAAGGTTAGCCTTCAAGTGATTGTAACTTGTGCTTTGGATATGTACATTACATTTTAGAATTTGCATATAAAGTTGTAAAATGTTTATATCGGTAGGTTGTTATTCATGAGTCCCTCTTACAAAACTATCATTTAGTGAGGAGCGTGAGTGTGATCCTACCTGCCAGCTTAGCCATAGATGAGCTTGACCCGACCCGCAGAGAATAAAATCAATCTCTATCCTCTTCATAAAAGTTATCGTAATTGTTTAGATATGAATATATGATGATTATTTACATTCGGCTTGACAATATTAGGCCCGGTAATGTAAGAAGAAAGTGGGCCGGGCCGGGCCGCTATATGTTGCGAGCCCTTGCGACCGCCGGATCCAGATCGAGGGTAAAACCCTAAACCCTGAAAGAGGCCTAGAACCTTCCTCCACCTTGATCTCTTGCTTAAAATCACATTTCGTCTAGAGAGAGAAAAGGTCAGATCGAGTGTGCTAGATTATCAATGGCGAAGCGTCTGATTCCATCTCTCAACAGAATTTTGGTGGAGAAGATTATTCCTCCTTCCAAAACTACCGCCGGCATTCTTCTCCCTGAGAAATCCTCTAAGGTAATTCGTAGTTCTCTATCGTTTGTTTTGTGGTGTAGATCTGGATTAGATTTCTTAATTGAATCGTTTCTCGTGTCGATTTCAGTTGAATTCTGGTAAAGTTATTGCTGTTGGACCTGGAACTCATTCTGTATCCGGTAATAAGATTCCGGTGGGTGTGAAGGAAGGAGATACAGTTCTCTTGCCTGAATATGGAGGCACTGAAGTAAAGCTCGGTGAAAAAGAGTATGTTTTCTGTACCATGTGCTTATATTGTATGTGGATCTCAACGATCTCAATTAGGGATTTTTATTTTGTGAAGTGAAATCTCATCGTTTGGTGAGATATGATTATAGAGCTGCTTGAAAGATATGTTTGAATCGAATTAGGCAGTGTTTTACTAGATTATGGCCTTAATTGGTCACTTGGTAAAGATGTTCCACTTTGAAATTATACGGATAGGACATTCAATGTAGAAAATGTTAAATACTTCCATTTGTTTAGAGTAGTTTGTGACTTTGTGGCGGAGTAAACGATGGAGGAGAGGGGGTAAGTTCTCTATATATTAAAAGGGATGGTTAGGTCTCCTTGTATAGGAGAGCATGAGGGTCGGGTGACGCCCAATGGTCCGCATTTCATCCCGACCCAAGCCCAGTTGTTTGTAAAACATTGCAAGATGTTCATATAGTTTGTATTCTGAATTTTATTGGTAAAGACTTGACAGATATTTTCTGGTTATCTTTATAACTGTTTGTTCAACAATACTTGCAATTTTATATTTTTAATACAGTTGTTAGAATCTACTGTGTTTATACTTTATATACTTACAAGTTCTAGTCTTGCTACCAAAAATTTTGTCAGCTTTCTTACTGGAGTATATAATTTTTCATTGGCTGTTAGATATGTACATATCATAAAGCTGCATCTCTCTTTAGGACGGAACTGATGTTAGGCGCGCAAATTTAATTTCTCTCTAATATAGCCTAGATTTTGGTTAAAAACTGTTGATACCCCTATGAACTATTTTTAAATACCAAAGGGAGGGAAGGTGTCTCTTCTCATGTGGTATAGGGTTTAAGTCATATGATGGATAAAAGTGTAGATTTAGGACTAGGATTAGAGGTTGTGTGTGTTGGCCTTAAAAATAATATTTTGAAATAAATTAGACATATTCTTCAAATGTAGTTGTACATTTGATTTTCAAAATGGGCATGATGTTAAATGAAAGGGGAGAGTCTTTCATCACTGGCTCTGAAATACTTGCAGGTTTTCTGCAGGGTGCTCTATCATTCAATTGCCCTACACCAAGTTTATCGTTTATTTCACTTGGTTTTTATTTAAATTATGTGCAATGAACATAAACAATGGCATCATAGTATGGGTTTGAGCTTTTTTAATTCTGGGTTTGTTGAATAGTTTGAACTTTAAGTTCAGCTTGTCATCTTCAACCTTGATTTAAATCCTTCTTCTCATTCCCGCCTCCAAACGCCATTACATTATTCAAATTCTTAACTGTAGCTAATAAATCGTGTAATTAATTCACTAAATATGTTCTCTACTCTTGGTTTTGTTAATAACAATGTTTTGAGTAGAATGTGATTTCTGCATATTTTTGATGCAGGTACCATCTATACAGGGATGAGGACATTTTGGGAACTTTGCATGACTAATTTTTAAACAGTAATATTTTCTTGATGTTTTAATGTCGTCATGTTTGAGGTTTGAGGTTTGAGAGTTGAGATATTAGACTGATTAACGGGCTAAAAGATTTGTTGGCAAATGAGATGGTGTTTATATTCCCAGTTCATAAATGCTAGTATGCAATGCAAAAACATTTACATGATCTTGCTTTTATTTGGGCAGTTTGTGTTATATCTTTGATCATATTCTTTGTTTGTGGTAATGCCTAACCCGAAGCCTTCAAGTAAGGACATGGGGTATACCTATCTGTTTTTGGCTATGTGGTTTTGACACGTATACGCTCACTGAACTGTATAGGATTACCACACAGAAGGGGTTTATCTATGTGGTTATTATATATGTGTAGTTATACTAGTTTATTATTTTCTTTTTGACTTTTGTTTTTTAAATTGAAATTTAAATATATTTTTTTAAATATTAAATAAAACTACACTAAAATATTAAAATGTACAAATACTAAAATACTAGAATAATAAAATATAAACTAACTGTTCTTTAGTTTCTCCCTAATCTTTAACTTCTACAACTAGATTATTTATCGTTCATCTTTCGTCATGTTCGAGGTGCTGATGCAGAATATGCGAATTTGTTGAAATTCTCCTTCATGAGTGCGGTTCTTTCAGCTTGTTTCGTGTTAAATAAGTGTCTTATTCCAAAATGACTTCTTTTTCTTGTTGATGCATGCCCTTCTTTTTCTCCACTGCCCTAGGCAACACGTCTGTGTCTTTCTCTCCTCGTTCGCGTCGTTGTTATGTTTTATTTGACAATGTTCTGTTGATGTCGAACCTATGAGACTATCCATATAAGTTGATGTTTCTTGCTCATTGCTCTTGGATCCTTCAATATTTCTTGGCCAATGACAATGAGACTTGGGCTATTTTGATCGTCTTTATATTGACCAATGACAATGTTTAAAAGGTTAATGTCGCCAGTACCGCTTCGACGGTTTCCTTCGACCCCATCATTATGCCATTGAACTTGGCAACTTTCTTTTTTATGTTGGCCCACTTACCACTAAATTGATCGTTGTTACGAAAAACTAAATATCAACGGGCTTTGCCGTCTCTTTAACGTAGTCGTAGAATCAATCTTTAATTCGATAACACCTTTCTTGCTTGGGAGTTGCCTAAAAAAAGAATTTTTAAAAAAATATAAACTTTACGATGCTTGGATATAAAAATAATATTAACTTATAGATGCCTGGAATATAAAAAAAATATAAACTTTTAGATGCTCGAAATATAAAAACTTTTTAGATGCTTGAAATATAAAAAAATATAAACTTTTAGATGCTTGGGATATAAAAACCTTTTACAAAGGCGGGGTTGGGGCCGACCGTATACAACGGGTTTGGTTGCCTGTTGTATGTGAGCATATTCAATGGGTTGAATGTCTGATTGTTTGGGTTTTTGTTGGGATTCATGGTTGTTATATTTTTCTTTACAAGAAAATATATAGTAAAGGGAAGAGTAGAAGAAACTTTGTAAAAAAATTAGGTGAAAGTGTGGTTTAAATAAGTGAAAAAGGAAAAAGGAATGTTATTATTTTTTTAATTTATCAAATGCTCAACAGTAAAAAAATAGACGTTCAACGCCTACAACAAATTTTCCACGCCGTTGAAAACTACAGGTGGGATTATCACGTAGGCCCATCAAGTTGTATGGGGGCGGTGTTCCGTGGCGCCATAGGCGCGTGATTCGGACCACAGTGTTAAACACGGTGATATACCCCATACTCTAATGGGGAGGTTGTTGTTATATGACTTGAAAGTTTATGGTAAATGCTTAACTGGAAGCCTTCAAGTAACATGTATTGTAAGAACAACACAAACAAAAACGTATGATAAAGTCTAGCTCATGCACGTCCTTGGACAATACACGAAAAAGAAACATATAGTAGCATATTAGCTAGAGGGTTTCTACTTTAATAATTTTCAAGTCCTATAGTGAAAAGATAGTATATATTAGCATAGTTGGCACATAAATTGGTAGAGTAAACAAGCTTCTAATTTCTCTTTCGTGAAAGAAAAAAAAAATCCATCTTCAAACACTGCTAAAATTTAAGTATTTAATAGGTTGACACAGAAAATCCAGTCATCTTAATATCCTTTGTAAAGCTATGTGTAGACTGTGTAGTGGGCGTTTTGAAGTTCTATAGCGGTCCAACACCGCCTCTAAAGCTGTGTGTAATGGGCTCCATGGGGGCGCCATGGAGCCCAAAACCCTTATGTAGCGCCCCTTCCTCCACCCCCAGCAGCTCCATCTTCCTCTTTCCCCCCTTTGAGCGCCATCTACATAATGCCTCTCCCCTCCCCCCCCCCCCCTCTCAGACTCCGACGCCATGGGCGCTATACCCACTACGGTGGGGCGCTATGGAGGGGCGCTATGGCGCCATCTTCACCTCCACTACGAATAGCCTAAAAACGTTATAAGGTAAAAATTAGTTGACTTCTTACCATCATCGCACCTCACTTTTCACCCCATATACAACGGCTATATTTATTCTCTATAAATACCAACCATAATATAAACTTCACCTTTTGTCAATCACAATAAGTTGAGGTGTAATAAATTGTGGTTACCAAAACAGGTAGTAAATGCATTTTATCTCTAAATTGTCTTAACCTCGAAGCGACTACTTATGCCGTCACAATATGTGTGATATAAGCAAAATTGATATTTTGAGAAATTAGTTTTTCTTATCTACAAGTACAAATGAAAGTGACATTGAATGGGTTGCACTCTTATCAATTATGCTAAATATGTAACGATTCAATTGTTGAGATGTCGTGTCAAATACTCAAATATATATTTTTAGTATTATTTGTTAGTTTGTTACATCCAAAGATTGAGAACAGGCTGGACTAAATTAATAAATTTAATATTTGAAGCATCATGTATATGAGAGAGTGAATGGGTTAAATAACTTAAATGTGAACCAATTTTGAATTTTGTCTAGTGTTTAGCGTTGTTGTTCGATCATTTTGAACTTGTGATTTCTTTATGATATATTTTTGAATATTTTTATTTTATTTTAATGTCGTTTGCACCGGTCATTGTATTTGTGATTTCTTTCGTCATTTGTTTTTATTTAACGTCACCACATAATTATTTTGTATTCACGTTTTCTTTACGATACTTTTTCTCACGTCATAGCCGTTATTTTGTATTTGCATTACTTCACGTTTTATCAATGTAAGTATTATTCCTAAGTCCTACTAAATATCCACCAATATAATACAGTTACTAAACTATCAGGACTTGTCCTAATGGTAGCTGACAATGAGAGTGAAAGATTTGAGACTGAAAGTGTCACAAGTTCAATCTCTGAACCCAACATGTTTTACCATCCGACTACTCGTGGATATAAGCTTTTTCTAGAAATAGATTCAACAACCGCTACTAGTTAGGGCTCCCGTTAGATCTCCATCTACCTAATAAGCTCCCTACAAAGATCAAGACTTTTTTTGTTGGTCGTTAAAAATAAAAAGACACAATAATAAGTAAATAAATTTTAAAGTGTTATTTGAGATTGCTGTGATGAGAAAACCGGTTCAAGTTATCCGACCCGGTTGTGACCCGATCCAGATCACACAGTCCGATGCTTTCTTCTTTCTTTGTGCACTTCTGTCCCAATTCCCAACCTGGCGGTCTTTCCTCCCACCATCGCCATTATCATCATCATCATCTTCTACGTGATTTACAACACACACACACACACACATTACATTCTCTGTATCTATCTATCCATAACCATGTGATCAATCCACCAAGAAATGCACGCCAAAAACCGGCTCCCCACCACCGGAAACAACAACAACAACAATAACAGCCCCTCGCCGCCTGCATCTCCCCTCCGCTCTCCTCGTTTCCGTTTCAAAACCTCCGCCAGATTCGCCCACCGTTCCTTCCCCCACCGCTTCGCCTGGATCTTACTCTCCGTTCTCGTTCGCCGGCAGGGCGTTTTACTCTTCGTCCCCCTTCTGTACTTCTCCTCTATGCTGTTTTTCCCCGGGACTCCTCAATTCGACGTCGTTTCCGGTGGCGGAATCAAACCTTCTATGGCGATTGGATCGGTTTACCGGAGTCCGGAGCTCTATGCGAAGCTCCGGCGTGACATGGATGCTGATAATTCCACTGCTGATGCGGTTAGTGATTTGCAAAGTTTGACCTAATGTAATTTTGATCCCTCTTTTGTTATAATTGATAACATCATTAGTGTTAATTTCACTGTAATTCATGATCAAATTCTATTGGGATTCTAATATTCTATGAACTTATAACCGAATTATGAGAAAGCCGAATCTGATCTTATTGAAAGCATTTGAACACAAACCTTACTTATTTTTCATGTTTGATGAGTTGTTGATTTGTGACATTGAATTTGAAGTAGATTTCAACTGTATGGAAGCGTGCTAAAGGTGCAGATTGGAAGCCTTGTATAGATAAGTCTTCAGGAGGTAAGAAATTATGAATTTATATCCTTCTATCTAAGCATTTGGATCTTTTCATCTTGTGAATATATCAATTTATGCATTGCGATTGTTGTAGGCTTACCGGAGTCGAATGGGTACATATATGTTGAGGCAAATGGTGGCTTAAATCAGCAGAGGACATCGGTGATTCAAATGCTGCATTTGTAGATTTTGATTGCTTTTATTTTGATGTGGTAAGTACTTGTTATAATGTTGTTATCTTTTTCAATCCTTGTAGATATGCAATGCAGTTGCTGTGGCGGGATATCTTAATGCAACACTAGTGATTCCTAATTTCCATTTTCATAGCATTTGGAGAGATCCTAGGTTTGTGAACATTAGAATATTAGATTCAATTGGTATCTTGGTTTCAGAAAGCGTGCCTAATGCCTTAGGCGCACGAGGCTTTGAGGTGACACCTCATGTACTTCTTGGTCAAACTTGGTCGAAATTGGGGTTGGTAGGAGGGTGATATGTAAAAACATGTAACAAACAATGGGATGAAGAGACGAGATATATAGGGCTTTTGGTTGTACATATAGCAAAGACTCACATATGTGAAGTTCTTGTTTCGTGCCTTGGCTTTTGGGACTTAAAAGCCTCGAAGTGCCTCACGCTTTTTAAAACCGAGCTTGTTATTAGAATCCAAAAGTCATCCATTAGTTGTTTGACCACATGCTTTACTGTTGCAGCAAATTTAGTGACATATACGAGGAAGATTATTTTGTTAAAACCTTGGAAAATGATGTACGAGTGGTCAACACAATACCTGGATATCTAATGGAACGGTTTGACCACAACATGTCCAATGTATTCAACTTCAAAATAAAAGCTTGGGCTCCCATTCGGTACTACAGGGATACAGTTCTTCCAAGGCTACTAGAAGAAAAGTGAGTTTAACTTGTTTAATCACTACGTAATTATTTGATGTATTTCCTATAAATTAATTTCAATTTCAGGGTAATAAGGATTTCACCATTTGCAAACCGATTGTCATTTGATGCACCTCCTGTGGTTCAACGGCTTCGTTGTTTGGCTAATTATGAAGCTTTACGGTTTTCAAATCCTATATTTGAAATGGGTGAAACATTAGTTTCTAGAATGAAAGAACGAAGTGTAAATAATGGTGGCAAGTACATCTCTGTGCATCTAAGGTTTGAAGAGGTCTGTTTTATGTTATGAAATGTTTAATTTTATTTAGGGGTGTGTTTGGATTCGCTTGTTGCAAACTGGTTATCACAACAGTCTGCTGCGCTTGAGAGGATGATATAGGGGCCAAATTATCAAGTTTATATTGCAAAAAAACTGATCATTGTCCCCTATTTTTTAACTAATTTGAGAGACTTATATTCCTGTTTCACAAGACTTATCTCATTCTTTTAACAAGTAGGGCAAACGTCATAAAATAGCGTACTTCATTGAACCTTTTTTGGTCCACTTCCTTGGTTACAAGTCTTCTTTTTTGGAAGGCCCACATTTGTAATTTTAGTGTAGAAAAAGTAAAAACAATAACACCATAGGTGCATAAATAACTTATCCAATTACAAGGACCATTAAAAAATCTTACAAATATCTAAATTAGAAGCGGATCGAAAAAAGTTATTTGTGAAAATGCAACACCACCAAAACTGTATAGCTATTTTTATGACATTTGCTCGAATAAGATTTTTTATTTATTGGTCTTTTTATGTATCAATATCTTAACTAGCTAAAGGTTTTCCTCAAAAAACTAATTACTTGATTATCACGAACTTCAAAGGTAAAGCGAATACAAATACCTTCTCCTACAACCGTTTTTATAACTAATTATTTATCCTGTTGATCCGATCTCACATAATCGAATTCGAAACATACATTTAGGATATGATTGCTTTCTCTTGCTGTGTATATGATGGTGGAAGAAAAGAACTTGAAGATATGATAGCTGCAAGAGAAAGGGGATGGAGAGGAAAGTTTACAAAACCTGGTAGAATCCTTCAGCCTGGAGTCAATAGGGTTAATGGCAAATGTCCGTTAACACCTTTAGAGGTAATATATATTTTTTAACTTTATTTCAGTTGTAACTTAAAATGCTTAAATTTGTAATAGGATAAAATCATGAAATAAGAACCAAGTTTCAATTGTCGTTCCAATAAGGTCACTCATAATATTTTTTATAAGTATAAAAATTACTCAAGTTCCATTATGAATTTTTTTGTTTTATAAATTATAAATTTTTTAAAAAGCTAAGCGACTTAAATAGAATAATTTAAGCGACACATGATTACTATTTGGTGACTACTTTTAGAAAAATGTTATCATTTAAAAAAAAATAGACAACAATGAAACAAAATTGAAACTTGAGTGATTCTTGTTGGTAGAAAAGAGTGACTTTAGTGAAACATTAAACAAACTTGGTTAGTATTGGGTGGAATATTCTCATTATTAATTTGAAAATTCAGGTTGGCTTGATGCTTAGAGGAATGGGATTTGATAGAAGCACATCTATATATCTAGCATCTGGACATATATATAATTCTGAGAGGTATATGGCTCCTCTGCTAGAAATGTTTCCTCTTTTACAGACCAAGGAAATGCTGGCATCTGCTGAGGAACTCTTACCATTTAAGGTTTGTGTGAACTTTAAAAAGTATTAACAGATCATTATTTGTATTCTAATTAACGTATTATTTATTTGTAAAAAACATTTTCCAGAATTATTCATCCAGGATGGCTGCTATAGACTACACAGTGTGTCTTCATAGTGAAGTATTTGTGACCACTCAGGGCGGAAATTTCCCACATTTTCTGCTTGGTCACAGAAGATACTTGTTTAATGGGCATGCAAAGACGATTAGACCTGATAAACGCAAGTTAGCCTTGTATTTTGACAATCCTAGTATCGGGTAGGCTATATATTATTAAAATACGCGTTCTTTGAGTATATTAGCATGATTTTTCTAATTTTGCTTAATTTATGAACTTTCAGCTGGAAAACGTTCAAAAGGCACATGTTAGGCATGCGAGCTCATAGCGATTCAAAGGGAATTGAATTAAAAAGACCAAACGACTCGATATATTCATTCCCATGTCCAAACTGCATGTGTCGTACAAATAAAACAGACGACCCGAAAACATCAGCACCATGATAGTTCTCAAGTTAACCATATGTTAAAGCACATTTTGGAGCTAACCTTTTTTATAGATAAAAAATTATTTGTTTTTTTTTTCCTTTTTTTCCAACCGGGAAAGAGAGCTTACATGATTGGCATTCGATATATTTTTTTTCTTTTTTGAGTTTTATACAATGTCATCTTCATGCAGCTATTGTATTTCTAACAAGCTGCAATGTAGCTGATTTTAATCTTATTTTCATTGGTAGTTTGTACATTAGACTTGATATAATGACATGTGAGATGATAGGAACATGTAACTGTAAAACAAATTTGGTTCTTTTTGTAATGCTCATACTTGTGTTCTTGTTTGTGATAGATCATGTTTGTGATAGATCCTGTTACATTTACAGTTCCTTTTTTTTAAAGTTTTTTTTTTATTTGTGTGTGTGTATGTGGATAAGCCTGGTTGTTATGAGCAATTGAACATCAGTGCTCATATAACCTTCTAAGGGGTGACAGGTTCGAATCCAACCTTCACTGTTTTTCTACCTTCAACCTATTTGAAAACCACCTGGTGAGCACATACTATTGTTGGTGATGCAGGAGCATGAGGACGTAACTATTGAACCCACACCTGATGATGCCCTGTTAATTAACAATGACCCGGAAGAACCCGGCCCAGGTGATATGACTGAGTAGATGACACTCATATAGATGGGTAAATGGATGATGGAGTCATGCACCTAAGTTTCCATGCAATATCTCTATCTATTAGTTTGTTATTTATTTATTTTTTTAACCGGTTCTTTCGAGTTCATAAACTTTATCTTGTGTGGAGTTTATCTCCAGGTTGTTAGGTGTTTAAAAAAAACCTTTGTGGCTTCCTCACAAAGGAGTGGATTATCATGGCATATTATTTATCAAGAGAGCTTTGTGCTTCTTGTGAGCTTCTAAATACATGTTAAGTTTGAGCCATTAGATTGCTATTATAACTTCATTAGATGGTGATTCCACGAGTTTTATGATAATGGGTTCTTACAGCAAAACATCAATGCTAACTTGGCTAAAAAGTGTTCTAAAGTTGTGATCTAACAAAGTAACATAGTTGCACAATAAAACCTACCTTCACATAAATAAAGAAACCAAAGTAGCAAACTTGTGATGATCAAATATCAATCATTATTTTTTACTTGATAATGAGCTTTATTGTCCACCGATAAGTGGATATAAGCAGGGTTATATCGACGAATTTTGACTATGCTATTCAAGAAGCTTGTTACAAGCACTAACACCTATAGCAGCAGCCAGATGCCAACCAGCATGAAGATATGGTATTCCAGGAAACAGATCATCCGCCACAAAAAACGCTCCACCTAATAGCGCCGACATCTTATGAACATTATGCACTGGTTTAAGCTCAGGATCTTTGACAGCTCTTCTTGCAAATGCAACCTTGAAAAAACATAAAAAAATATCATTAAAAAAATATGATTTTTCATAACAAAAAGAGTGTTTCGCATGCTGTCCATACCTCCATCATCCCGGTATGAACAGCTGAAACCATGAGCGGTTGAATAGGAAGACACAAAGCAGATGCAGCCATCAGAAGTTTCGGGTTTTCTTCCCTAAGAGCCCTTGATAAGCACTGATAGATAATAAGCAATATTTTCATTATTAATCTTGCATCTTTATGTTTATGTGGTAATAAGTTATGTTATTAAGTTATTACTAACCACTGTAGCTGCAGCTATCATTGTGTAGTCAGCCCATCTCAAATACTTTCTCAATCTCCCTTTAGAGGAATGGTACAAACTTGAAGCAATTCCTACTCCAATTAATGAATTGGCATAAAGCTTAGAGTTCAGATTCTTTCTGTAAATCGGAATATAAACAATTAGTCGGTTAGTAGTTATGTAATTTTAACCTATTAACTTACATATGACTCGATTCAGGTTATGTTTCATCTCTAACGGGTCAACTAGGTAAAACTACAATATTAGCTGAAAATGAAAGGTGTCAAATGTGTTGAAACTACTTGAAAGTCGCCCAAAGTGTATTTTTAATGCATAAAACCTCATAAATCACTACTAGTTACGGATTCATATTATTAATTATTAATAAAAGTTAATCTAATATTTGTGCCTGTCTTGACATGAACCCATTTTGACCCGTTACCTCTAACCATATTAAACATAATAATCATTATTTAGAAACATGCAGAGAAAACATGCCTTGGAGCTTGGATACCAACAGCAATAAAAGGAATTGAAGTAAGCACATTTGCGATTCTCTCACCGAGATGTCTATCACCTACCGCAATATTTTTAAATGTTAGAATTTGTAGTAGAATGACAAGTGATGAAAAACATGTAATGTTGTATAAATGGTTAGTACCATGTAAACAACTATGGATGGGTCTCAGACAGGATGGTCTTTGCTGCCATACTCTCCTATATCACCAAAAAAAAAAAAAGATAAGAAAACCATGAAGAACTGAACCTTAACAGTTGGTATTAATAACACTAAATCGAAGTTGGAAAAGAATAAGTTCATAGGCTACTCACTGCATAGTTTGCACTCTTAACAGCTGATTAACTCCTATGGTCAACCTTCCATCTGTTGACTGTTGAAAGTTTCCATTTTGAGTGATTTCTTCTAAGTCAAATGGTGGATGTTGAATCACATGGACTCCATGAACTTGGTCTAGTGTTCTCCCTGTGTTTGCTTGACTCTCCGGACCCATAATCCGATTGGCAATCAGTCGGATCGACTGATTGCCTTCAAAGATGCAGGTCACTAGACAGACAACTGAAAAAGTATATGAGTTGTAAGTAGGGAAAGCAATAAGACAACTAAAATCGTGACACATATGACATATCCGACCTTATAGTAAGTGAACCAAACATTCAGTGAATTGTTCACTAAGAAGTTCATTTATTTAGTAAATGAACGAACATCAGAACATGAATAAACTTTTTTGTTCCTTTACTTAAATAAACGAGCATGAACACATGTCTCGTTCGGTCTTTTACATTCGTGAACGTTCGTTCATGTTCGTTCATTTTACATTTGTTTATATTCATTTATGTATTTTTTTATGTCCGTTTGTTTATTTTTATTAATAAATGTTCTAGATTTTTTATTACTTTGGCTATTCTAAGTCGAACCATTCGATTACAAGATTCAACTAGTTTAGTTTAGGGTTAGCTCAACATACTATTTAATTAAATTAGTTTATATTAAGCTCAATTTCATAATATAATTGAAATACTAATATAGCGGCGTTAATATTAAAAATTTGTTCATTTAATTTGTAATTTTTGTATTGTTCAATTATGTTGTTTATCCATTTAGTTATGTTATACAAAGTTCATGAACCCCTCGTTTTATACTATTAACGAACTAACATGAAAAAACATGGACACCCTTAATTTCTTAAGGAACAAACAAGAACAAGAAAATCCCGTTGGTTTAAACGTTCATGTTTGATCGTTTGTTCGGTTAAAGTTAACGAACGGTCATGAACATGCACCTTTCGTATTCATTTGGTTCATTTACATGCCTAAATTACTCTCATCAAATACAATTCCTATGTCCAATAAAAATCGGAGCATCGGGTCGAACATGAAGTGTGCAAATCAGCAAACATATGATATGGATCAATAACAGTTCAATTCATTTATCATTAGTAAAGTAAAAAAAATAACACATTTGTAAACAGAGAGGATATGATGTACCTGAAAAAGAATGGAGGAAGAAGAAGAATTGGATTGGGTAATGAATGAAGAAGACGATAGAGTTGTAGTAGTAGACGCTAGAATGAATTGTTACAGACAGATGCGAATTAAAACACGAATCTTCCCTCCTAAGGGGAAGGCATATTCTAGGCACTCCAATTTTTCAGTAAAAGATGTTATTGGCCCACAAACAAAATTATTGGAATATTGTTTTAATAAACTTGGCTTTACTAAATATCGGAACAATGCTTGAATTAGCTTCCGGTTTCTGCAGGCTAGGTGGAGGGACATGTACGTAGTGTTATTCTACATTTTTACACAATAGGCCGTTTTCTAATGGTTTGTATTAATTATATATATTTATACTAGGTTAGTAACCTGTGTACTACACGTGTTGAATTTAGGTTCATAATATTAACTAAATATAAAAAAAACGATTAAGAATTTTAAAAATTATAAATGACATAATTCATTATAAAATATTAATTGATAATTTATATATATTACAATATAAAATGAGTACATGTGAGTGCTTTTTACTATTCATATATTCACCAATAGGAACATGACACGTGTCATGTTCCACCACTAATAATATGACACGTGTCATATTCAACTAATAATAGATTGGCACGTGTTGTAGTGGTTTTTAAAATTTTTATAGGTTACTACGTGGCCTGACACGTGGCCACGTGTTAGGCCATGTGGTGACACGTGGACACGTGTTAGGCCACGTATCATATGTAGGTCAATGCTTTTACGACACGTGGTCATGTGTTAGGTCACGTATGGCGATACGTGGCCATGTGTTAGGCCAATGTTTTTGCGACACGTGGTTACATGTTATGTACACGTGATATTTTTTCTGACTTAAGCACAGGTGGTCACTTTTAGACTACTTTTAGAGTTTTTTACTTTGCTCACATCGTTTTGAAAAATGGGTGTTAGGTCGCGTGTCATGTACATGTGGTATTTTTTCAGACCTAAACGCAAGTGGTCAACTTTTAAATCACTTTTAGAGTTTTCGACTTTGACCACGGCGTTTCGGAAAATAGGTGGCCCGCCGCGAAGCGCGGGCGGGTCACCATCTTGTTTAATATATTAAAGATGACAAATTCTTGATTTGTTTCATTAAAAAGACTCAAAATATTGAGTAATTTATCAAATCTATATAATGTTTGCCAATTTTTTTAATGAAAATTTTATTTAGATAAAATTGATAATTAATATTAATTGGTCATTACTAAATTGATAATTGAATCTGGTTTTGACATGTGGCACTGATAATGTGGACACCTTAAAAAGAAGACATGTGGAAAACAATTTTATTGCTTTATTAGGATTAAGATGTCATATTGACAATAATATATGGGTGTGTTAGTATATATGATAACAGTATAATTATTAAAAATTTAATATATAATTTACGTTAAAGATTAACATAAAAATTGTTTTAATAGATATTTTTGTAAATAATAACCATCCACTACGAGGAGCACAAAGAGATCGTGCATAATTCCTTTAAACTTTTCACTTGATTGCAATTTCATACCCGAGGAAGCGAAATTATCTGATTTTTTCAACTGTTATGGATAAAAAGTAGAAACATATGTTATGAGTACAACAATATGTATCATTCAATAAAATATTATCACAATAAAATAAATCCAACAATTCACATGTTTGTTAAAAAAAATTATGATTTGGGTGCAAATTTAAACAACATGTCATTTACATATTTGATCAAACATACTAATCACGTAATATATGGCATGAAAAATTATAATATTGGTCAATTATATGGAAATAAATTAAATTTCATTGTTAGGAATGATATATAGACAAAACAACAAATGAGATGAAATGAAAAAATATTTCAAGAAAATAAAAATCATACTCCAAATAACATTACTATTAAACTTCCATGTTGTATTATCCATGTTTTATAAGATGATTATTTTACATTATATTCATGTCATATCTAAGTTCAAACAATGACCAAATTACAATAACAAATATGAAATCCAATTTCATAATTTCTTAGTAATGAAATTTCTCTAACAGAAAAGTGAATTGAATTGTTATTTTTATAGAATTAAACAAATTATATTTCATATTTAAATTCAAGTAATTATAAGTAACGAAGAATTATAGTTATAAATTTAATTTTAATATAAGATATAATTAAAATTTTGTTATTAATTAATAAGTTACGATAAAGTATTAAAATAAGAAAATTTATATTTTAATATTTAATTATTTAAAATTCTTAGCATTTAATAAATGAGAGAATTAATATTTAATAGGAAAGAGAAGAGGGAAAATCGTGATTAGAAATTTAGAATGAATTTAGTAATGACATATGTCATCAAATTTAATTGTTTATTAGAATAGAAAGAAGAAAAAATAGGACATTTATGTATTATCCTTGATCAAGATGGGTAAAGTTCATGTAAGAATCATTATTTATTGTAAGAACTTAAAAACTAACTTAAATGAGAGATAGTTAAGTAATTTTGTCTTTTCTTTTTAATTCCTTCACTACATTTATGGTAAGATTATATTTCTATTGTAGAACTTGTAAGAATCAAAGAAAAATTATTTCAAATGAAGTTTTTTTGTGTAATTTGATATTTTTTTAATTTAGTTTCACGTATATCCACCCATATCCACCCGATTACTTAAAAAAAAGTTTTTTTTGTTTTTTTTTTCTTGTCAAACTATGTAGTATATATGCAACATAAGAAACATATAAATGTTTTATATGTTTTATATGCAACATACCATGTTGCATATTTGCAACATTATATGTTTCATATGTGCAACATGGTATGCTTCGTGTGTTATATGCAACATTATATGTTTCATATGTTGCATATATGCAACATACTTGGACATACAAAAAAAAACGATTTTTGTTTAGTTTTTTATTTTTTTAGGTTGTTAAGTTGTTATCATGTGTATAAACATGAAGGGAAAAAAAAAACACACACAAATTATCTAAATAACCTTAATTCAATTGAAATTTAATGGTTTTTATATAAGTTTTTAAGTTCTTACAATAATATTAGTTTGTATTAAAACTTTACCCCGATCAAGATAGTGATCATATTGGTATCACAACCAGGTTTCCTTTAAACCTAAATTTTTTTCCCTTTCACAAACCCTACTTCCGCCGGCGAACTTCTTCCGCCAAACTTCTGTCGGCAACCTACTACTTATTTAAAAGTCCAAACTTCCATCGCCAAAGTATTGATAGTTTCCCTTCTTTCGAGAAGTTTTGAACAAATTCATAGAAAAGAAAAAATTGATATGATTCCTTCTTTCTAGAAGGTTTACATAAATTACATCAGAGACTTATTACTTGATTCTTCTAGAAAGTTTTTCACTAATTACTTTGGGATGTTTTGCATAATGACGCAGCCTTTCAAACCCTACGAAAACAAACCCCAACGGCTACGGTCTTTCAACAATCGGATCCTATTTGGTTTATGGATAGCATCGACATATATTATCGCAGACCCATGTATAATCAATCCTCAGTTTTAAAATCTACAATTTCATATAAAATTTTGTTAGAAATGGTAACATGTTACCAATTCATGATTCGAGTAAATCATCTTCCTAATCATTCCTATAAACTTTAAAATATTCTCCTTGCACCTAATGTCATTAAAAATCTTATTTCGGTTCGCCAATTTACTCGTGATAATCGGGTTTCTATTGAGTTTGATCCCCTTGGTTTCTTTTTGAAGGAACTCAAAACTGGCAAAATCCTTCTCGTCACAATAGTTCGGGAGATCTATACCTTGATACGGAGAGAATAAACTTTAAGAAAATGAATATATATTCCATAAATATCCCCAAGTTGAATATATATCTTCGATGGCTTCATTTTAATTGGTGATGATTATCTTTATACTTCAAGTTCAAAGTTTAATTTATTTAGTTTCCTAAGTTTTGAGATTTATCTCTTTATTTAAATTATTTCTTTGATTGCAAGTTTTTAGTTTTCTATTTATTGACTTTGTACGTATGAGTTTGGGGAGGTTCTTTATTAAATGTAATTTTATAAGAACTTTGTTCTTTGAACCCTTGGTTCAAATTGTCTTTGATTATTATTGACTCTTGAGTCATTTGATTGTGTTTCATTCTGCATCATTTGGTATCAGAGCTTTTGGTTCTCAAATGACTCTGCATGAAGAGAAGTACATTTTTACTCACTGAAACATCGACCGAGGCAGTGATAAAATCGTGTTCGATTCACAAGATCGCAAGATCCAGGAAACTGTCCCAAAGGATGTCATCCGGGATGCGGCCGTTGGGAAAGAGTAGCATCCTGAAAACGGCGATGGTTACATCTTTCAGGAAACCTACTTAAAGACTTTCATCTGGGATGAGATCTGTAAGGAGGAGGAGTATCCTGGGAATCGTAGCATTATCTATCCATCACCTCCTTGTTTCGATAATTACAAGGAAGACGAGGTAAACAACGGAGATTATCTTTGGGTTATTAAAGCTTTAAATGGGATTACTATTCAAGAAGACGGGCATGTAGAAGAGAATGATGAACTTAGGGTTGTTAAAGATAATGCTAATGAAGAAGAGTGTTTGTGGGTGCCAAGAGCTCTTAGCGAGATTGATGTTCAAAAGGACGAGCCAAGGAAAGAAACAAACGTGAAGGTATCATTAGCGCACATGTCGATCAAAAGAGGTGGAAAGGCATCGCATGCGTCGAATCGTGAAATTAGAGAAAGCAACGGTGATAAAGGTGACCATCCTAGTCTTTTTCAGGGGGAAGAAGAAAATAAAGTCAACAATCATCATTCCCAAGACCAATAGCATCTAGTGGAGTTGGTTGGGGCTTTGGCTTGAGTTTCTAGGGACTCAAGTTCAAACCTCACTAATGACATTATTTGTTTCTTTGGTACCCTCAAAGCTCTTTGGGCTTGGGAAGCTTTTAGCGACCCAGGTTCGAATCTTTGGGGAGGGGGTTTTACCGGTGGCTGCTCGCAGACCGGGTTTCCCCCGAACTGGGGCAAGGAGGTGGTGTCCTGACTCGCTCGCACCCGCAGACTTGAGACACTCTCAGAGACACTGAGTCATCGTGGTGGGCTGAGCATCAGGTTCGACTGAGAAATCGTTGTTAAAAGAAAACAATCATAAGTCTTCGATTGTGTCAGTAGGTATGTTTGTTGAAATTTTGAGGGATGAAAAGGTGGGTAATGGCAGCCCCAAGGGGATCACGTGCGATGATCAGATTACTCATAATGGTCGTCCTAGTTCTAATTTGGATGTGGATCCCGTAAAGAAACCACGTTATTCGGAAGGGTTTGATATTTTCTACTTTTGTATTCCTAGTCTAATTCCATCCAAAATTTACGTGGATAATCATATGTTGCATGATTTTTCAAAAGGTATATATATACTTGAAGGTGAAGAAACAAGCAAGAAAATATATTCCTATAAAGAAGATGGTGTAGCCACTTGTGTAAATGAATTATTTAAACCGAATTTGGTAGTGGCCAAAGAAAAATGGATTGACCCTAAGCTCACGCAAAACTCAAGGACGAGTTTTTTTTAAAAACGGGAAGTATGATACGGAGATACTAAACTCCAAGAAAATGAATATATTCCATAAATATCCCCAAGTTGAATATATATCTTCGATGGCTTCATTTTAATTGGTGATGATTATCTTTATACTTCAAGTTCAAAGTCTAATTTATTTAGTTTCCTAAGTTTTGAGATTTATCTCTTTATTTAAATTGTTTCTTTGATTGCAAGTTTTTGGTTTTCTATTTATTGACTTTGTACGTATGAGTTTGGGGAGGTTTATTATTAACTGTAATTTTATAAGAACTTTGTTCTTTGAACCATTGGTTCAATTTGTCTTTGATTATCATTATACTCTTGAGCCATTTGATTGCGTTTCATTTTGCATCATACCCATTTACCATGACCACAACAAACGTTTTTTGCTTGCATATCCGCATCTTCCTCACATCTTTGGTACAACCGCCTCGGACATCCCAGTTTTCAAGTTTTAGATTTTTTATCTAGTCGTCACTTTATTTCTTGTAATAAAGATAAATTGCTTTCTATTTGTCATTCATGTCAATTTTTTAATAGTAAAGTCTTCCCTTTCAAAAATCATTATCTGTTTTGTTTGCACCGTTTGACATAATGCATTGTGATCTTTGGACCTCCCAAATCCTTAGTAAATATGGATATAAATACTACATGGTCTTAATAGCTAGATAGTTTTACCAATTATGTTTGGATCTACTCTTTAAAATTCAAATCTGAGGCATTCACTACCTTTGCTAAATTTCATAAAGTTATTCAAACTCAATTTAACAAAACCATCAAATCCTTTCAATGTGACTTGGGTGGTGAATTCGATAACCTGGAGTTTCAGAATTTTGCTCACACACACGGTCTTGTCTTTCGTTTTTCTTGTCCCCAAACCTCATCCCAAAATGGCAAGGCCTAAATGACATCATCCGGGCACTTGTCGTGCAAGCCAAACTTCCACCCCCGTTTTGGGTGGAAGCTCTGTAGAAACCGGGGTCGGTGAGCCAAGCCAAACCCCGATGGCACAGCGGAAGCGGATCGGAGACTTTGTGAGCTTTGTCTTTGTAGAACAAACAAACACCAAGAAGAACATGATGGAACCGGATCTTCAACAATGGTGTTGTGAGATGTGATGATGATGATGAGAATAAAATAGAAGTAGTGATAAACAAGATGAAGATAAGTGAAATCATATATGGAGTCGAATGATTACATGTTTACCTATCCCACACATGCTATAGGTTCATGAACAAGAGTTCATGAACCCACACAACTTCAAAGTTTCATGTCTAAGCTCTCTCACTCATACATTCACTCATCTAGCTGATCTTTCACAAATGAAAGACAAAACTATATATACTAACCTAACAATGGCAAACTAGTAAATAACCAACAACTAGTAACTAGTGACAAATAAATATTATTACAACCAAATAATAATGTCACTTTGCCATGTCTTCGGTTAATGAGAGTCTTCGAGTCATGATCTTCACCGTGTTGTGCGAACGGTCAAACGGTAAGTGGTACGTTGAGTTTCATCAACCAAATCTCGAACTCGTCGATCACGGAAATTCCCAACAATCTCCCCCTATTTGGTAGATGAACAAACGGATACATAACTCAACTCTTGTGACAATCGGTTCCCTTGTATTCTTGCAACTAGTCTTCAAAACAATCTTCAAACGGTTTCAAATCTTTCACTTTTCTTCTCCCCTTTGTGAAGCTCCCCCTAAGATAAAGAATTGTTCTTCTTTTAGCTTTTTCCGCAAAGCCCATAGGGTGTTTACCAAGATTTAACATGCACACTATGTTTAAGGATGCCAACATCATCCTCAGTGTAGTTAAAGGTCAACAAGATAAAGGATCAAAGAAAAATTAGAGAATTAATCCCATAATTCAACCGTCTTGAAAATACTTGCCAAGAATACCAAACCGATGCATCACCCAAAGATAGTACCACTTCAAATAAATTACCTCAACAAGTCATATGCTTCTAATCTTGCCTTTGTTTTTGCCATAACAACGATGGCTCAAGGACTCTTCGAGAATTAGAGCTTAATCCAACAATCGCCAACAAATCTTCAATGTAGATAATCCCAAATTTGTGCACATTCTTCAATAATCAACCCACTTCTAAACACGTCTGCTTATAACGAAGAGAGTCTCAAATAGAAAAATAATTTGTAATCTACTAATGTACCTTGTTTGTACACCAATTTGTTGCGTTGGATTTAACGGTTTGCATCCCGTTAACTTGTAGTAATTTTCAGCAATGAAGCATTAGTCCACTGATAAATTTCTGCTCCAATATGTCTTCAAATATATAAGTCTGGCCCAACAGTTTAATGAATGAGATAGCAGGCCCAGACGAATATTAGGAGGCCCAAATCGAATTATTTAAACTGCAGCCCAAATAGATGTGCATGGCCCAGCTCAAATTCGGTTTCCTATTAACCTGCCAAGATTCCTTGTGCCCTAATCGCAACACACAGAAGAACCAGCAGCAGCACCCATCGACGGCTGAGGAAAGTCTCCGGCGACCAGAGAAGACAAGCAGAAGCAAGAACCTTCGAGTAAGGTGTTCCTCCGGAGGTTTCGGAGTTCCTCCGGAACTTTTGTTTACTCCGGAACCCTTCCGGTCTTCTCGAAACACAACATATTACTCCGGAAGTTTTCCGGCGAGCAGACTTGCGACCAAAGGAGTTCGTCCGGAACATTTGAGTTCCTCCGGAAGTTCAAGATGTAACAGTGGTGGTTCCATCGGAGGTTAAGAGTTCCTCCGGAACTTCCGTTTTCCCTCGGAACGAACATAAGTTCCCTCGAAACTGTGGGTTTACTCCGGAACTCTTCCGTTTTTACTCCGGAACAATGTTAACCCGGAGCAAAGTGGTTACTCCGGAACATTTCGTTTCCTCCGGAACATTTCGGTTCCAACGAAGATGGTTACTCCAGAACCTTTCGATTTACTCCGGAACTTTATCTTTGACATACTCTCGATAAAGGTTACCTCGGAAGTGGATAGGTTCTGTCGGAAAAACGTTTTTCCGGTTGGATCTAACAAAGAGCCGGAACAGTTGAACTTCTGGTTGCTTTAGGGTTCGGCCAAAACGGGTTTTCTCGGTGGCTAGCAGGTCACGATGAGAGAGACAGGGAAGATGATGGTGACAGGAGATAAGTGTTGCAGAAAAGTGGGTTGTGACTTTTCTGTTTTCTTTAACAACTCATGATAAAAGAAAAATGTAACACCTGTGTCTTCAGCAGAACTTTACCTATGACAAGTCACTATCACTGTCTTCATGTTGAAAAACCAGATATCAACCATCGTGGAACCAGCCATGAACATTTTCTATGTAACCCGGAAACCCTAACAGTCACACTCGTCACATTCTTGACGAAAAACCCGATTTCTTGAACTGCTTATAAAAACCCGGTTGTCAACATAGTTAATCACCTTTTTTTTTTTCTCCCAGAAAATAAGAACCATAAAAACCGATGTAACGAGCTGCAGTCTCGTGGCTTTTAATTCTTCATCACTTGTTAAATAAATTAACTTAAACACAAACAATAATCAAAAACAAATCTGCCAAATTGATTAAAGAGGTTGAGTGTTTAGGTGATGAGAGAGAAAAGTAGGGTGGTTGACTAAAGGTGATGAAAAGGTTGCTACTTTACACAAAGTCAGTAAAGTGGTATGGCTACAATCCTTACACTATTCACCTTTTTGGGTTTTAATTTGTTTTCCAATTAAATCAATCAAGTAAATGACTAATTTATCAATCTTCAAGCATGAAGATCCTGGGAAAACACATGAACATTTGGGATGAGTTTGAAGAAACTCAAGAACTCATATTATTTTGTGTGACAATTTCTAACACAAAAACCCAAAGTTCAAAAGATAAAAACATCTCTATTTGTTACAAAAACAAGCAAACTAACACAAAGTTGAAGAAACCAACCGAATTGTTGCGTTTTCTTCGACCATGGCTCTGATGCCAATTGTAGAAACCGGGGTCGGTGAGCCAAGCCAAACCCCGATGGCACAGCGGAAGCGGATCGGAGACTTTGTGAGCTTTGTCTTTGTAGAACAAACAAACACCAAGAAGAACATGATGGAACCGGATCTTCAACAATGGTGTTGTGAGATGTGATGATGATGATGAGAATAAAATAGAAGTAGTGATAAACAAGATGAAGATAAGTGAAATCATATATGGAGTCGAATGATTACATGTTTACCTATCCCACACATGCTATAGGTTCATGAACAAGAGTTCATGAACCCACACAACTTCAAAGTTTCATGTCTAAGCTCTCTCACTCATACATTCACTCATCTAGCTGATCTTTCACAAATGAAAGACAAAACTATATATACTAACCTAACAATGGCAAACTAGTAAATAACCAACAACTAGTAACTAGTGACAAATAAATATTATTACAACCAAATAATAATGTCACTTTGCCATGTCTTCGGTTAATGAGAGTCTTCGAGTCATGATCTTCACCGTGTTGTGCGAACGGTCAAACGGTAAGTGGTACGTTGAGTTTCATCAACCAAATCTCGAACTCGTCGATCACGGAAATTCCCAACAAGCTCTCCATACCGCCACATACTTACATAACATCATTCCCATTAAACGACTTAACTTTAATACCCTAGCCTTTTCCCTTTAATAGATCAAAAACTCCGCTTCAAAAAATAGTCTTTGTACGTAGCACATTGATCAAAATTTAAAGTCATTGTTTGGTTATTCAAGAGGTCATTGTAAATCTTGTTGAACTTTAAAATTTTATGCTTTATTGGATATCATCACATCAATGTCACGGTATGGTTTGTAGCCCATAGCAGTATGAAACGATGTGCCATTATCGATGCAAAACAATTTTATAGGTTAGAGTTACCTAATCAAATATAAATGTACAAATATATCACATATTACTAAAATCACCAACACCAAAGTCATTGGATATGTTCAACCACGCTCGACCCAAAGCAAACTCTTCGGCCGGAGTCCACGTTTGGTTCATTTTGAAGAGTTTTTTTTTTAAGTAGGATATAAGTGAATGGGAGTATAACTTTTTTTTTTTTTGTACGGGTCCATGGGAGGATAACTAGTAACCATTGGGAGTACAAATAGCAACCACCATCATATTTACCCCTTTAAAATAGGGGATCGGTAAACACACAATTTTAATATACACACACAACTCAAACGATTGTTTGGCCCCAAACGGCTTAAAGGAACTTTTTCAAAAATTGAGAAACTGTACCCTGTCAATTCAATATTTTTTACTGGGATGTAAGCCTTGAAACGAGTTGTGCAATATTTTTTAAAATTTTATTTTTTTTACTATACCCGATAATAAAATAGACGTCATAAAGGAACATTAAAACTAAATTTGAAATTTTATTAAAAACATAAATTTAAATAGTACAACCGTAAATTGAAATGGTACATGTAAAATAACAAAACTGAACATTCGTTGTGTAATTTTTATTATATTTTTGGTTTTTTTATTTTGCGTTTTACCGATCCACTATTTTCTATACTCACGTTATCCGTGCGATAACGCATAGATTGTAAAATCTAGTTCAAATTAATTTTAAACATATCACACGCACACAAAGGCCCATTTTAATCTTAATTCACGCATAAACATCCGAAATCTCAAATACCAATCCGAGATATATATAGAAGGTTGAGACTCCAAAGATTTAAAACCACTTGAAATAAGATATATATAAGAAGGTTCCAGGAATCAAGGGTCATGATCAAGTGACTTTTATTAGACAAATTATAAGACAAAGAAGAGAAGATAAAATACGAAGCTTTACACTGAAAACCCTCTCAAACACACCCCCAACCACACACACATCTCACACGGGTTTTTGTCTTTTAACACCCAATTTTGCTTACTTTCTGCAAGTCAAACATCTCAGCCTTTAGCTCCCCAACTAACTCTTTCTGTGACCATTTTCAAATGGCTCCATTTTCTGGTACAAAATTTCAACTTTTTTTCATCTGGGCCATCTTAATTCTCACCCATTTTCCACCCTCATCCGGCCACCACCACCACCATCACAGCCACCGGAAAGCTACGTTTTTCAAAGCTACAACACAACCGCAGTTTCATGCATCTAGTCAACTGACAGTAAGAGCAGCCGGAGAAGAAGGAAACACTGTGTTTGATGAGGGTAAAAGAGTAATTTTCACTGGTCCAAACCCTCTTCACAATTAAATTAGGGTTAAGGTATATTGTTGCATGAAACACCAGCAGTTTGTATTTAGCCTCTTACATTTACTTTCAAAAATGTTGATTCTCATTTGTTTTTTGTTTATACTTTTTGCCTATTTATTTTATTCATCTGAATTAGAATTAATGGTAGCAAAGCTTTTAGCCTTTTCAGCAATGAGTTACAGTCTAGAAATGGTGAGGAGGGATCAAAGGTCAAAATCTGTGTACAATTTGTAATGCATTGTGTACAAGTGATTAATGGTGTTTACATCTCTATTAACTTCTTGTTCCCTCTGAAACCTTCTGCCACAGAATTTATTGTGTTGTGCATTAAATTCTGTGGTTATGCCATGGTCTGACTTACTGCTTTACTTTATATGGCTCAGCTTTTTAACCAAAAATAACACTGGTTTGATGTTAGTATGTGTGAAGACGTTTTTATCCTTTTCATTATAAAGGGTAATAGGTTGATGTTTGACCTAACTGAGGGGCAGATTTGGGATTTGCATGGCAAGTTTGTTGTTTATTGCACTTGGGGTTTTGTTATACTTTTGGATAGAGTCAAAGGAAAGAATACTTTTTGGGTCAACACAAGCCTAAAACCAACACTGCCATATAATTCAGCAAGTGCTTTTTAGGCTAAAAACATGAACATGAATGAAGTCAAATATAGCAAATCCTAGATATATCACTTATGAAATGGAGATTAGGGCTTGTGTTCTTGCTTTTCAGAAGAAGAAAAAGAAGAAAAAAAAAATGTGTGTGTTTGGGGGGGGGGGGGGGGGGGGGGGGGCTTGTGTTCTTGTTTTGGTTTCTGTTACTGTTGCTTCTGTTGTTTGCTGGAAGTCTAGCTCATCACTAGACTCATGAATAAAATGTTACTGTTAAAAAATTTGGAGATTAGGGCTAGGGTTCTTTTTGAAGAGCAATTCTTATTCTTAGGATTTAAACCCTTACAACTTTTTATAAAATACATTTTTTATAGCGATTTTTTAACTTAACACAAATATCAATATATCATAGCCAAGGGTACCGGAAATGGGGAGTTTGTGAAGCTCCATGGATGTGGATGTGACTATGACGACGAGTTTGCGTGGAAAACCTTGTGAGATTCCTTCTGTTACATTTTTTCTTAAACATGTTTGTGAGAGTAGACGCCTCTGGTTAAGTTCGTGTGTGTCGGGTGTGAAGGCCTTCTGGGTCGGGTTCATCATTTAGGGGCCCGTTTTGGTTCTAACCCTAATCTCGTTCACTATAAATATATCGTCATGTAATTGTAATCTTTACGGTTTGTCTAATGAAATAACCTACTTGTAGCCCGTGGATGTAGGTCCCCTATAAGGACCGAACCACCTTAAAATTCTTGTGTTGTTTGTCGTGTTATTTTTCTTGTTACTGCGTGATAATCGTATGTGCAATGTTTGTTAGTCATTCCGCTAAGCCACTTGAATCCTGCTAAGCCACTTGAATCCTAAAAGTATGGGATTTTTCAAAGTGCATGTGTCATATACAATAACCAGCAGGTTCACAACATGTTGATCTTGAACAAAATTTATATGAAAATGTAGGGTGTGTTTGGAATTTCAAAGAGCATTACGTTGTTGTCAAAAAAAGTGTAAAAGTAAAATGAAAGCGGTGAAAGAGACGTATCAGAGATAAATTTTGATTCTTCTTGGTCTTGTTTATAAGTTTCCTTCTACATCTATACATCTCTAAATCCAAGATTAGAGAGTCATCAAGAAGTCATCTATATAATATATATAGATAGTTTTTGATACCCGTGCGACGCAATGAAAAAAAAAGAATTGTATAGATAGTTTTTGATCTCTAAATCCAAGATTAGAGCGGGAAAATGAAAAAAAGAATTGTTGTGGTGATGTCATGTGGCATTCAAGCTTTTCATATATATATTATACTAGTTTTTGATACCCGTGCAACGCACGGACGGTTTTAAAAAACGAATACAAAATTTAACATGTTATAAAAATGTAATTCGCTAATTAGAATTAAAGAAAAAAATTAAAATTCGACAATATAAAAAGTTATAAATTTGAAAAAATAGTATTCATATCCTCATTTATTATGAATCAATTTCAATTAATTTCAGTTTTTAAATTAAGATATGAGATATGCATTTAATGTCAATTACTTTGTTAAAAAAATAGTTAATGATTTTGTCAATTATTCAAACCAATTAAAAAAATATAAGGCAAACCATTTGAGCGGGAAAATGAAAAAAAGAATTGTTGTGGTGATGCCATGTGGCATTCAAGCTTTTCATATATATATACTAGCCACTTACCCGGGTAAATACCCGGGTCTAAAACGTAAAAAAAAATATAGATATGTATACTATCCAAAAAATTCTTATCGGTAAAACAATATTCGATAATAATAAAAAAAAATTCAATAACAATTACAAATTCGATAAAAAAAAATATAGATATGTATACTATCCAAAAAATTCTTATCGGTAAAACAATATTCGATAATAATAAAAAAAATTCAATAACAATTACAAATTTGAGAAGATAGATTTATACATTATATTTCTTGTTACATTTGTTGGACGACCGTCTTCATCCAAAATTAAGATCTTCAGACCCTTCTTGCTCTTCACTCTTGATAAAGTAACATATAATTGACCATGAGAGAAGACAGGATCTTTCAAGTACAATCCAACTCTCGAAAGAGATTGATCTTGGCTTTTGTTTATCGTCATTGCAAACAAACAAAGATCGGTAACTACCTTCTCTGAAACCGAAAAGCAATTCTTTTATTTGTTGGAACCAAGGAAAGTCTAGGAATAAAAGTCTTGAATCCAATGTTGCTTCCAGAGATAATAACCGCTTCAATCACGTGCTTTCCTAGAGATACGATCTGAAGGCGTGTTCCATTACATAGGCCATTCCTCTGATCAATAAGCAACATAACAGGAACACTGACTTTCAACACAAGTCGATGATTTGGAATGCCAGATATATGTAAAGAATTCAGGACGTCTGGTGAGTATATGTTACGATCAAAGCTGTCACCTACCATCTCATCTTAACATATAGAGTATGAGCTTAAATACTCATGCTCTTCACCGGGAACCAAAGAAAGTAGACAATTGTTGATATCATCGACAACTTCATTAGTTGGTGCGAGAACAACTCTTTCTAACAAAAAATCTCGATGACCGAAGTTGTCAAGAAGCGAAGGGTAAACAAACTCAATAAGATCACTGACTGGATCCGATGAACAATGAATAAGAAGATCAGGAGGAATATCTATATTTGACTCACCATCATTATCTCCACCGACTTTTCCTTTTCCAATATCCAAAATCCATCGAGCAAAATCAGTTGTTTCTTGTATCTCTGATGGATCGTTACCTTGAAGAAAACGCATGTTTTTTGTTAACTTTAAAACCTTACACTCTCTCCAAATGTAAGACGAAGTAAGGCATCAAGTAACAACATCTTAATTTGAAGCGCCTTGAAGGACGGGAAGAATCTGTCTGAAATTTCCACCGAAAACATGAAATGAAATATAACATAGAACTAAATTCGAAATAAAAACTAAAAGGAATAATACATAAAACTAAAAATGAAAGAAATATTAAATAAGAGTAACTTACAAATTGAAAAAAGAAACTTAAATGTTTTTTATTGCATTTGTTTGTCGATCGTTTTCATCTAAAATAAAGATTTAATACATTTTTTGTTCTTCACTCTTGATAAAGCAACGTATAACTATCCATGCGAGAATACTGGGTTCTTTAAAAACAATCAAACTTTGGAAAGAGATTTACATTGCTTTTGTTTATAGTCATTGCAAAACAAACTGAAATTGCAAACTGACTTCTTTGAAACTTAAAAACAATTTACTTATCTGCTGCAATCAATATGTTAATATTACTAAAGAAACATATTAAGAGTATGCTAACACTACCAAAGGACCTATGTTATTACAATAATAATTTAATTTTGGGTGATTGGTGACCTTTTATGATCTTAATTTGATCTGACAAACACCTCTTAATATCTAGTTTACAGACTTACAATTGTGCCATGGACCATGGGGATGAACAACACCTGGGTAAATACCTGATTTTATAATATAAAATTGAATACAAAGTAAAAGATTGCATAAAACTACATATGAAATAAAATAGAAAAGAAGATAAATAAGACAAAAAACGAAACAAATATTAAATAAAAGTTAACTTGGTAGTTTGAAAAAAAAAGATTATAAAAAATGTTCTTTGTTACGTATGTTAGTTTTTAATACACGTGCATCGTATGGTTGGGGTTTTTAAACAATAACAATTATTATAATCTATTATAGTAATTTTTTAAGGTAAAATAGATTGCAACCAAAATTAACACGTAAGTTGGTTATCATTCCAAAAACCAAAACAAAATTTTCGAAAACTAAATTCAATATGAAAGTGGACCTAAATTCATTCCAAAGACCGAAACAAAATTTTAGATGTCATCTAAATGATCCTGGAAACCAAAACCAAAATGGAGATTGATCTAATACATCACCATGCCCACATGATATTATACAACTGAGAAGAGAGTGTCATTTATATTATGCAGCAAATAAAGAACCTACAAAGAAATAAATAGAAGAAACGATTAGGTACACCATGTAAGAACTAAATCTACATAATTAACCATTATTTGGCAGCAACATTTATGAACAAATTGTACCTAATTAAGCATTTTGACACACAGTGACACAACTGAAGAAAATATAAAACAGCCATATGTTCATATGGCCTGCTAGAGTCGGTTCAATATATTCAGCTACAACTAAAGCAAAAAAGTAAAAACATTTATAAATTAGCTCTATACTTACGTTACATTTTTAATAATCAATAGCATACCACTCTCCAAAAATCATTGCAATTATACAACATGTTATGGCATAACAAAGTTATGATTTAGATCAAACCGTTAAGTCTTAAAAACCTCAAGCTATAACTATGGAGATTGACGTGTGTACTAATTTAAAGCAGCAATAATTAATAATTAATTAGTTGAATGTAAATAATAATAAAACTGAACCACTGGTACGCCTACTAAAATCGACATACCATCCATCCAGAAATTGAAACTACATGTGAATGAAGAATGCAACTTGTCTACATCCACATCAGCATAACCTGCAAGACTACAAACACTGCTGGCTGCTGTTAAAGATGATATGTACCTCGTGTATTTAACAATAGATATTGTTATACAGATGTTTTGAAAGGGAAAATAAATTGCACACCTGTAGCTCTGCATTTAAGAGGTGAATTTCTTGAAATTACCATCTTTGCTCATCGTAATCTAAAGAGAATAAAACAAAACCAACATCAAATGTTAATTTAGACACCAACAACAATAATGAATGAAGTAAATCTTCAATTTCTCGAACACAAAGAAACAAATATTTTGCATATTCATTGAATATGGAAGAAGAAATTAAAGCGCCCGAGGTTGTCTCTGCAAGAAAACGACCCGCACAACCAAATCGTACATAATTTTACAGAATTTAACCTACTGTCCAATCCTTCTATATACATATCCAGAAGTTGGGGCATTGTCCTCAATAGAAGCACCTGAAAATATGATATCCCTTTTTAAAAATACTTGTTTAAGACTCAATGACAGTATAATCAATGGATGAAATACTTGAACATGACATTAACATAGATGATAATTTCTAATGTCTTAAAGGAAAATCATAGGTTTAGGGCAAAATGATTGTCATATTTTTTTCATCTACAAAAACCTAAATGAAGACACCATGAACAGATACAAAATCTAGCACTAAATCTTTACTTATGAGTTATGACCCAAGAATTCAAAAAATGTTTATCTAAAGAAAACAATATTCATGCAAATCAAAAGATCCTTTAATATGGAGTTTTTTTCCAAAATGGTGTTGGTGAAAATTTTATTTACCAAAATGGGTGATTTGGAAAATAATTACCAAAATGTCAAAAGATCTTTTAATATGAAGTTTTTTTCCAAAATGGTGTTGGTGGAAATTTTATTTACCAAAATGAGTGATTTGGAAAATAATTACCAAAATGAGTGTTTTTTAAAACATTATATTCTCTCTCCTATTTTTATTGGATAAAATTGTCATTAATTAAAAAGATTCTTATAAAAAGAACTAAACTAAAAGGTTTTCAATAAAATTAAAAAAAACATTTACTAAATTGTGATTTTTTATTAGAAGGTTTTTTAAAAGTGTTCTAATTATTCTTTACCCAAAAAAAGTGTTCTAATTATTGTGTATACGTTATTCATAAAATATAATAAACATTTAATAATGAATTAAAATTAAAAATAAGATTTTTTTTTGTTGAATATCCTGATCAACAGAAAAAAAAATCGGTTCTTTTCATTTTATGTTCATTTATATATTGGGGTTTATAAAAAAAAATAAAAAAAATACGTTGTATCCAAAGATTCTTTTAAAAAAATAAAATATTTAATAAAACATCCTTATTTCTAAACGAATGATTATAAATTGGTGTTTTTTAAAACTTTATATTCTCTCTCTTATTTTTATTGGATAAAATTGTTATTAATTAAAAAGATTCTTTTAAAAAGAACTAAACTAAAAGGTTTTCAATAAAATTAAAAAAAACCTTTACTAAATTATGATTTTTTATTAGAAGGTTTTTTAAAAGTGTTCTAATTATTCTTTATCCAAAAAAGTGTTCTAATTATTGTGTATACGTTATCCATAAAATATAATAAACATTTAATAATGAATTAAAATTAAAAATAAGATTTTTTTTGTTGAATATCCTGATCAACAGAAAAAAAATCGGTTCTTTTCATTTTATGTTCATTTATATATTGGGGTTTATAAAACAAAAAAAAAACGTTGTATCCAAAGATTCTTTTAAAAAAATAAAAATATTTAATAAAACATCCTTATTTCTTAACGAATGATTATAAATAATAAAACTTTGACTGTTTATGTGTTTATATTAAATATTATTTGTTATATTAAAAGTAAATAAACAAATATAAAAATGGCCTCGAACATCAAACTCGGTTCATTAATACGCGTACTCACGAACCTAATTATTTGGTAAATGAAGTCGGAACTCAAACTCAGTTACTTAATGGGTTTCAAACCAAGGTTTAAACTGGTGATACATAATCACTCGATATATATATATATATAAAAAACATTTTGTTTACATCGTTGAAAGTCTTATATTTTTTTATAAATATTTTTTATATTTTTCTCAATAAAAATTTTCTTTTAATTTTAGTTTTTCTAGTGAAGGAAAAAATGAACCTTCATATAAGAATAATAAATATTTATATATATATATATATATATATATATATATATATTTTGCATCATAAAAAATCTAATAAAAATTCATTTATCTATATTAAAAATTTCTTGTTGACATTCTTATATAACGTTTTTTATTATAAACTTTTTTTTGTTCAATAAATATAGGAGAGAGGAAAAAACTTTTTAAAAACACCCATTTTGGTAATTATTTTTCAAATCACCCATGTTGGTAAATAAAATTTCAACACCCTTTTAGGAAAAAAACTCTTTAATATGTACAGACTTAAGAAAATTGATTTAAGATGTAGAATTACTTACTTTCCAAGCCAGTAAGAAACAATTTTGTAGGAAACTTAGTATTAAAAGCAAGTATTGGATTAAAATTTAGTCAACCATATTTACGTAAATTTAAATTTCAATCTTAAATGAAGAATTAATTTGACTTTCTTAAAAAAGGTAGGTATTCATTGCTCCGAAAATCATTCCCTATATTTTAAATTTAATACTTTATATTTTAAAAAAAAATCTAAAAAACTAACAAAATTACACCTAGGATTTTAGTGTCATTAGAGGGTGCCACATCACCAATTGATGATGTGGACACACTTATTATGTGCCAACTCAACCCAATATGTTTTGTTTAATATATAGGTAGATTATTATATAGAATAGATAGATAATTTTTGATACCCTTGCGACGCACGGGCGGTTTTAAAAAACGAATACAAAATTTAACATGTTATAAAAATGTAATTCGCTAATTAGAATTAAAGAAAAAAATTAAAATTCGACAATATAAAAAGTTATAAATTTGAAAAAAAAGTATTCATATCCTCATTTATTATGAATCACTTTCAATTAATTTCAGTTTTTAAATTAGGATATGAGATATGCATTTAATGTCAATTACTTTGTTAAAAAAATAGTTAATGATTTTGTCAATTATTCAAGCCAATTAAAAAAATATAAGGCAAACCATTTGAGCGGAAAAATGAAAAAAAAAAATTGTTGTGGTGAACTGGTGATGTCATGTGGCATTCAAGCTTTTCATATATATATATTATATAGACTAGGTTAGTAACCCGTGTACTACACGGGTTGAATTTAGGTTTATAATATTAGCTAAATATAAAAAAACGATTAAGAAATTTACAAATTATAAATGCCATAATTCATTATAAAATATTAATTGATAATTTAAATACAATGAAGATGACAAATTATTAATCTGTTTCCTTAAAAATACTCAAATTATTGAGTAATTTATCAAATCTATATTATGGTAATTAGTCTTAATTGGTAATTTAACTAAATTGATAATTGAATCTGGTTTTGAGATGTGGTAGTGTTGATGTAGACACCTTAAAAAGAAGAGATGATTCAGAAAACAAAACAGAAAAATAATAATAAGCATTTCAATGCATGTTTTGAACCTACATGACTCCACCAGAATGCATGCTTTCTAAGCATGCTCCACATCATATTTATAGGCTTTATATGTGTTCGCATAAAATTAAAATTTTGATTTTGATGCCTCACGTTTTCATTTTCATTTTCATTTGAGCTAATTTCGCTTAGGTTTCTTCAATACTTTAACCCTTTGAGTATCGATTTTTATTTTTTTGTTAATTTTGAATTGGGGTTTTAAATTTTAAACTAACTGTGTACTTTTAATCAACGTCGTCTAAATTTTCAATTAACTTTAATGGCATTTTAGGCTATTTACATATAAGTAACTTTATATGTGGATCAGTGAATTTATTTAATAAGAGGGACAACTTATGTAATTTATATATAACAATATATATACACTATATTATCATACACATGAGAAGAACAAACTTGTCATATGCTTAAAAATTATGAATTTCAAGGGGAAAATTATCTTTGTCCATTATATTATTAAATACAAAAAAGTAACCGAATAATCATTTAATAGCGAAACTAATTGAAAGATGTAATTATTTAACAACATTTTAACTAAATTTTGAAAAGCATTTTTATTTTGTATAAAATATAAACTTTCATTAAACCTTTAAATCTATATTATATTTTACCAATTAATTGTTGAACATTTACCAGTGTGTGTGTTAATGTGTTGTATTTCCCGTTGTATCGCGCAGACAACTCATTAGAGCATGTGGTGTGGTGTGGTGGCCACGTAGTCGATGACTGGACCACACACACTTACCATATACATAAGGGTATACTTCATGTGGTGTGCTGGAATATTTAGGTTTAATATATATAAAGAATTTGTGAGGTGTCACAAAGGCATAGCAAACCATGGGTGTTGAACTCTCTGCGTAGAAGGATGGCGCCATCGTATCACGGAGGAGAGGGATGGGTTTGACGGCGTGATGGTGGTGCCACATAGACATGGCGCCGTGAAGAGGTATGCATATCGCATGCTCTTACTAAATAAAAATAAGAATCCCTTTCTCCTGTCCTCTTTCTTTCTCTAACAAAAGCATTCATCACCATCATCGAATCCCAACTTCGTCGCTTCCGGCAACCACCACCATCGTTAGTTCCGGCAACCATCACCACCTTTTCTTCTCCCCCGTCCTGTTCTTCTTTGACCGAACCTTTCACCCCCTCCTCTCTTATCTTGCACAAAATTACCAAAAATTTTCTTCAAAACCTCCACCACCCCCTGCAAGGTCCATCGTCCCATTATTAACCATATTCACCAACACCACCGCCGAAATGCTTTAATTTAATGCTCTACAAAGACCCATTTGGGACTAAAAATGTGGTGATTATGATTTTTTGATGAATTAGAAGCTAATTTCACATTACAACATAAACCAGATTATGAATAAGCTCAACAATGGCTTAGTTTTAAACCAAAATGAAGGGTTTCAAAGCATCCATTCAACTGGAAGCAAATTTAGGGTTGTTGGGAAGCTTGCATAAACAAATTTACTAGCAAAAAATATTATACTCGGTGGTTTTGAACAACTTCTTTGAAGTTACCTGAATGATTTACAATTCCAACAAGTTTAGTGGTTATTCTATTGTTATAAAAGGAGTTAACAGTCCGTGTGGCTTATCGAAATTGTGGATATTGTCCCCAACTAGGAGAAAATGCGTGAACTGTATAACATTTTGAAAATTTTCTCACGAACCATCCTTATTTTGGATGGATATTAATTTTCCAGTTAGTTTTCTTAACGGAAATCAATCGACTCGTGAGTTCAGCAAGATGTTGAACTGCGCGACACCACCTAAATTCACTGTGGTGGATACCCTCCCACTGTGATAACCCCCTCCCCCCCCCCCCCCCAATTGTCGGTCTAGAATTGAGCCCTCTCAGCCACTTCAAGCTCTAACATTCATGCTCCATACCATTTGAACGAAACTCCAATGATTATTTTTCACTTAGTTAAAGAGTAAAATGACTAAGGGATTGTTTGGTTCAATCTGTTTCATTAAGTGCTGGATGAATAAGCGTCTGGATGGTAAAGACTTGTGTAGAAGACCGGATGAATAAGACATTTTTTAAGGTAAATCTCTTAGTGACTCAGACATTTTTACCATTCAGAGGTTCCAAACAAACAGTCTATATCTGTACGATTCAGACAATTTACCATTCAGACATTATTAAGAGGTAAACCAAACAGCCCCTAAGTTATATTATGAAACGAGAAGGATTCGACGTGGGAAACCGCTAGTATTTTCCAAAAATCAAGTTCCAACCTCCCAAGAACTACAAACCGTCGTTAACCACCAACTTAACAAAAGAACATGCGATCAGATGGTAATAATCAATTAATCACCTAAAACGGTTTTCGTGCTACGGGGTCAAACATATATAATAACTCTTTTTTTTTTCTTTTTTTTTTTGAAAGGCTAAAAAATTCTTGAGTTTGGCCTTTGGATATGTGGAAAAACCACGTGACACGTGTAGCAATCTCAGGCGACACGAGTTTTAAGATAAGTGGACAAACATACCCTTGACTGACGTAATAGCTGAGGGAAGGAAAAGTGGGGAGATTTGGCAAACGTGTAAATCGAAAGGGTCGGCGGATTCACCAACTTTCACCTTTTTATGCCGACGTTTCTCCCCCAATCTCATTGCAAACGCTCCTAACCCTAATAACCCTAAATCCCCCAATTCTTCCCCCTTAATTGTTTCTTCCTGTTCATCCTCCTCTCAATCCACCCCTCAGATTCCCCGATTGTGAATGGTGGAAATCCTCTGTAATCGGTTGATGATCTCCCCCCTTTCCTCAAGGGGGATCTCTTCTTCTGCAACCGCTTTCTCCTTCGGATCCTGCAAGGAAGGCTGGTACCACCGCTGCGTCGGCCTCGATCCCTGAGATCAATCACAACCTCCGCCCTTCTACTCCTTTGTTTTTTTCCTTGTTGTTGTTAGACTCGATTTGCTGCTTAATTGTTTCGATTTTGTGTTTTTGATTCGAATATGTTGATGTACAAGCCGAAGAAGAATCAGGCCGCCAAGGCCGCCGGAAACCGGCTTCTTATTAGCATCACCGTCATCGGAAGCGCCGGTCCGATCCGTTTTGTCGTTAACGCCGAGGAGCTCGTCGCTTCGGTTATGGATACCGCTCTCAAATCCTACGCTCGCGAGGGCCGTCTTCCTGTTCTCGGATCCAATATCAACGAATTTGTTCTCTATTGTCCGATCGCCGGAACCGAAGGTATTATTAACAAACTATTAAACTATTAATTATCGTATTTTTTTTTCACGAATTCGTTTTCTAGATGCTGATTTTTGTGAATTTGTTGAAATTGAATATAGCGTTGAGTCCTGTGGAGGCTATTGGATCATTCGGTGTTAGGAATTTCATGCTGTGCAAGAAGCCGCAACCGGTGGAGGAGGTTGGTGATGGAAAGCCGGTGACGGTGGGAATAACCAGGAAGAACTCCGGCAGCTGGAAATCGTGGTTCAATAAGTCACTCAATCTTAAAGTTTCTACTCATTGAATGTTTGATTAGATGCAATGTGTGAAGATTAAAGTAATCTTCTTCTTCTCCAATAAGGTTTACAATTTCAGAAATTCATTTGCTTTGTGTTTTGTTTGTTTTGGGAGATTCGAATTTGATTCTCTAGTTGAATAAATGACTTAAGTTTCTTGATTGATATGTAAGTTATCAAGAGCATTATGTTCTTTGATTGATCTTTTTTTTTTTTGATTGGTCTTTAGTAAGAATTTTGTTAAAATGATTCACATATTGCTATTCCATCATGGCTTTGTGCTTCACCAAGTTATTGCATAGGCTGGCTTCAAATGTAGAGAAGTAGAAAGATAGGATGACTTCTCAGACGTGGCAAAGATTAGGATGATGTCAAAAGTTGCTACCAAAAACTGTGTGGTTAGGCTTATCTGTATAGCAGCATTGCTTAGATGGAGATACAGGACTGTCTCAGTCTCGTCTCTGAGAGACGATAGATTCTTCGGGCATGAGAGTAAGTATATCATTCTTAGAAGAAAAGTAGTTTGTTCTTTGGTATCTGATATTCCTAGTATTTTTAGTTTAGGTCTTCAATGGTGCTTGATTTCAATATGGTCTGGACCAGGCTGATATTGTCCGGAAGTGTCTATACTCCGGCTTACATCTCGACCAGGATATCATGGGAACTATTGTACTCGGGCTGTATTCGAAACAGTTTTCAGTTGGTTTCCTGGTGCTGTCCAGACTGGTCACTGCCTGGATGTCCAGAGCTGAGCTGTTATATTCTGGTGGTACATGAAATCGTTACTCACTTAATAAAGGTGCAATCCTACTGGGATTTGTCTTCTTTGGTTTTGCCTTCAAACCCTAAGAATGTATACCCTTGTTATTCTATTTCCACAGTCTTGACGAGGAGGTTACATCTTCGATTATTTTGTGCATCGATTAGGGTTTATGGCTTGAAGAGGAGATGGTGAAACTTCCAATATCCCCAATTCAGTTTGATGTAATTCATTTCATCTAGAACATGTCAGCGCGAACTATGTAAAAGGTGTTTAACGGGTTTCTCTAGGGTTTTTCACTGGCATTGGACTGGATCAGACGGGTATGATCAGAACTCGCACCAAAAGCAATTACTTTAAGAACAGACGGGTTTGTTACGTACACTCGAACTAGTGTTCAGTCCGTTGGACTGAACCAAAGTGCAATCGCGGCACAGATTCATGTGGATTTTGTTTGGCTAATTGTTCATCGTCTGCACTGTAACGTTTGCTAAATTCAAGGTGTTGCACCTTTATCAAATGGTGGTGGTGGCTCTTGGATTTGCTATGAAGCCTTCATAGTTTCCTATTTTCCTCTCACGTTAGCATGTTGATTTAATTGGGCTTGATATTCTCAACTGTGGGCTATGGCCCGTATGTTTCCTATTTTCCTCGAATACATCACCGTGAAAGGGAAGCATGAGTGGCATGAAACACAGCCCCTAGCATGAGGGTGGTGTAGAGAAGTCTTGTGTAAGTATTTTCACATGAAATCTGGTGGTTTCCTTCAACCAATTAATGAGTTTTAAATAATAAATATTTTATAATGATATTAAAACGACTCACACTCACTCATCAAACCCAGACGGTGTGAGAGTGGAGATGGTGATGAGGCGACACTTGTATGACATACACTTTTTTTTTCTCTTACTCGCCCTCTATATCGCTCTGTCCTAAAACAACTTTTTAAAGGTTTAAATTATCATAGAAACTCGAATTTGTGCGAAATTATTTTGGAATCTAAAATTATCGCTCTGTAAGAACTATTTTTATTATACAAACTTAAGAACTAATGTAAAAGCTATTAAATTTCAATTAAGTGAAGGTTATTTAGATAATTTTTGTGCTTTTTCTTTTTTCCTTCATGTCTATACATATGATGACAACTTAACGATCTAAAAAAAAAACTAAACAAAAATTATTATTTTTTGTATGTCCGACTATGTTGCATATATGTAACATATGAAACATATAATGTTTGCATATATGCAACATATATGCAACATATATGCAACATTGTATGTTTCATATGTTGCATATACGCAACATAGTTGGACATGCAAAAAGAAACAAAAAAGAACAAATTTTTTTTAAGTTATCGGGTGGATATAGGTGGATATACGTGAAATTAAATTAAAAAAATATCAAAATTATAAAAAAAAAAAACTTCATTTGATATAGTTTTTCTTTGATTCTTACAAGTTTGTATAATAGATAATGGTTCTTACATGAACTTTACCGGTGTGTGAATTTAAAGATATAATTGAGAAATCGTTATATTATTTGTTTTGTAAACTTTCTATTGTAGTATGAGGTGAGGTAAAATTTTAGACAGGAGACAGTTATTTTATTGCTATATATTAACATATTAGATTAGATTCGTTCAGACAAGTTGAGATTGATTTGATTATGTAGTTAAAAAAATGTACTTTATATTTTTATTTAAGTATGTTGCAGTTAAACTCAGACTGTGAGCAAGGTGTAGTTAACATATTGCACATACACCTAATGCAAGATTGGTTTTCGATGTAAGTCTTTTTGTTGCTATGTTGCTCTTTCTTGGTTTCTTGCCAAGTTGAGCTCGTTTTGGTTGAATGAAATCGCAGTTCAAAAAAAAAAATGAAAACTAACTCTAAAATTAATAAAGTTATTCATACAAAATTAACCACAAATTAAATAAAAGAATACATGAATATAGTTCAGGTCTTTGTAGACTTGTAGGCTAGTCTGCACCACACTGTCTTTTTTTCTACACTACTTAATGGTATTAAATTTCATTTTCTTTTATTCATGATTTTTTCCTCAACCTCGTAAGCTACACATTTTTTTTTTTTGAACGGCGGAAGAATTAAAAAAAAAAAAAAAAAAAAAAAGCCTAGCCAGAAGCTAGCCAAAACAAGTTACAAAGTGAAAGAGAAATTACACCAACTATTCCAATCGATTAACGCACATTTTCCTCTATTTTTGACCCAAGTGAATGACCACAATTTGATGTCACCAATGGTTTCATCCAAACGAGAAGCCCGATTTTTAAAATGTTTATCATTCCTTGTCTTCCAAATGATCCACATTGTTGTGAGGAGAATACAGTGCATAACCCGTTTAAGCTTGTTGGAGATCCCCCACACGTTGTGCATCGAGATGACTTCATTAACCGAAGAGGGAAGATCCGGGGGAGCCTTACACCATTGAAGAACAATGGCCCAAATGGTTTTCACCCTTGGGCAACGAAACAAAAGATGTTCCACGGACTCCGGAAAACCTCTACAACTCTCGCAAGAAGTGTCCAAAAGAATGCCACGAAGAGCGAGGTTCGTCTTTGAAGCAATTCTATCCAACGCCGAGCGCCACACAAAAGCATTGACCTTTAAGGGGATCCAATTACTCCAAGGAAAAGTCATAGCCGAAGTCCCAAGGACGATAGACTCGGCAGCCATACGAACCGTTTTAACGGAGAAGTCATTTCGTGTCCCATTCCCATCGTCCCAGCCCCAAAATTCGATCCCACTGTTGCGATGAAAAGGTAACAGGGACTGTTCACAGTCCAGCAGCAAAGGCCCAGCAAAAGGAGGCAAGTTAGGCCCAATCCAATCCCAGGTGTATCGGGACAAGGAGGAAGGAGAAAGTCTTTGTTCCACCGTGCAAAACTTGTTTGATTCCAGCAGAAATAGAAGGGGATATCGGTCTTTTAGCGGACCAAACCCCGTCCAATTATCTCTCTCTCTCTCAATCTAATTAATGGCTGTTAAAAAAAATTAATTAATGGTACTAGAAACTTAAATGATGAAGGAAATTATAACTCATCGAGTAAGAAGATATTGCAATACTTATAATACAAAACCATTATTTTACACCACTCGGTTTAAATATTATTACGTTTTATTATTAACAATGATGAGTATCAAGAAACTCTCATTTGACAGTCAAATTTCTCTATTTCTCTTGTTTTTATTATCATCTAGATGAGTAAGAAGATATTGCAATACTTATAATACAAAACCATAGAGAAAAACCTATTGTCTCTAACTATACATATCATCATTAGAATTTATCGCACTTCAAGTGATTGAGGGTACAACTTCTATACTAGTGGTGTATGTTAGGTCATATGTAATGGAGGCCCAAACACCACCCCCACTAGAGTGATATGGGCTTGATTGGTTAATTCTTGATGATGATCATGGGTGATAGGGAGATCAACGTGATCACTGATCAGTTTTGATGAGGTGGACTTGTAAAAACTTTTAACTCTTCAGTCTCTATCAGGGGCGATTCTTAGTGTGTACCGGTCACTGTTGATTTTTTGTTCAGATGTACTGAGTATACGTGTTTTACAAAGAAACTTTGTATATATATCGTGTCGGTCACCACTAAAAAAAATTATATATTGATTCAGTCACCACTAATTTTCAGTCACCCATGAAAAAAATGTTCAAGATCCGCCACTGGTCTCTATCTCTGTATTTTACTTTTGAAGTACAAACCATAATGTCTCTTAAGGTAGAAACATTAACGCGTGAGATACATTCTTTAAAATTTATAAGAATTGATATCAAATCCTTCATTCGCCATTCACCCCTCAAAGGGTATAAATACAAGTGTACAATAAAGGAAGGCAATATTTCCCAATCATTACAATAAATACAATTGATATAGGAAATATGTTCTATACATAATACATGCTAATACACCTCCTCAGTCTAAGGTGGAGGCTGACAGAGACTTAGACTGGACCGAAAATCAAGAAATAAAACCCGAGGTAACCCTTTGGTGAAGATATCTGCAATTTGGTACCGTGAGGGCACATGTAGGACCCGAACTTGCCCTTTCTGGACCTTCTCGCGAACAAAATGAATATCCATCTCTATGTGTTTTGTCCGCTGATGTTGAACCGGGTTATTTGTCAAGTATATCGCACTTACGTTGTCACAATACACGAGAGTAGCTTTGGTGGGGGGGGTGGTTCAACTCGAGGAGAAGGTTCCGTAGCCAACATATTTCTGAGACGACGTTAGCCACGGCTCGGTATTCGGCTTCCGCACTAGACCTGGAGATTGTTGGTTGTCGTTTTGAAGACCAGGATATTAGACTGTTTCCCAGATAAACACAATAACCGGAGGTCGAGCGTCGAGTGTCGGGGCACCCGCCCCAGTCGGCGTCTGTGTATGCCAATAGGTTTGAGTGGGGGGCAGATTTGGTGACGGAGAGGCCGAACTCAGATGTGCCCTTTATGTATCGTAGGATACGTTTTAGTGCATTCCAATGATCCGTACACGGTGAATGCATATAAAGGCAAATTTGTTGGACCGCGTAGGATATATCCGGTCGGGTGAATGTAAGATATTGAAGAGCACCACACAAACTTCTATAAGTGGTTACATCATCGAGTGGTGTACCTGCGGATTTGCCAAGCTTGGCGTTGGTGTCGACAGGGGTGGCGGCCGGCCTGCACGAGGCCATGCCGGCACGCTCCAGAATTTCGAGCGCATATTTTTGTTGACTAAGAAAAAGACCGGACGGGTGTCGCGTCACAGATATCCCCAAGAAGTAACTTAAAGGCCCCAAATCCTTCATGGAGAATTCATGAGATAGGCGGCTCATGAGTTGTTGATGAAGAGTGTCCGAGGAGGTTATGAGGATTATATCATCCACATAGAGGAGTATGTAAGCAGTGTCACCTCCTTGCTTGTATATGAATAAGGAGTGATCGGAGATGCTATGATGAAACCCCATGTCTGTTACATAATCAGCGAAACGCTTGTACCAAGCCCGAGGGGACTGCTTTAGGCCATAGAGAGACTTTTTCAATAAGCAAACATGATCTGGAAAATTTTTGTCTCTAAACCCGACTGGTTGGTTCATGTAGACGGTCTCTTGTAAATGCCCATGAAGAAAGGCATTTGTGACGTCAAGTTGATGGATTTTCCATGAGTGAGCAAGTGCAATGGACAGCACGGTTCGTATTGTTGCGGGTTTGACGACAGGGCTGAAAGTATCTCCACAATCGACTCCGACCTGCTGAGACCTGCCATCACACACCAAACGAGCTTTGTATCGCTCAAGATTCCCGTCAGAATTAAATTTATGCTTATATAACCACATGCAACGTATGACATTCATATGAGGTGTGCGCGCGACTAAAGTCCACGTCTCATTTTTCATAAGGGCATCATATTCGTCATGCATGGCTCGGTTCCAATCGGGTTGGGAGAGGGCTTCTTTTGGATTACGAGGAATAGGGGTGATGGGAGTGGCATGAAGGTTGAACAATTGCTTGGGTTTGATAATGCCAGACATGCTTCTGGTGTGTATTGTGCGGTTTTGGTGGGGATGGGGGGCAATGTTTTGAGGCTGTATAGTGGTGGCAGGGGATGATTGGGCCACAGAAGGGGTGCTAGACGAGGCTTGGGATTGGGCCGACGTAGTGAGGTCCGGCGGGGTTTGTTGGGCCGAGGGGGTGGACGACACAGAATGAGGAGGGGTTAAGTGTTGTGGGGAATTAGATGTGTGGCTGGTTGGTGAGTGTAAGGGGGTGGGGAGTGGGTTGGAGTCAGATGGGGTCGGATGGGTGGTTGTAGTGGATGACCACATGTATGGATGAGAGTAGTCTGTGAATGATTTATAGGATGATGGTGGGGATTGAAGCTTGGAGAATGGAAAGTTTGACTCGTCAAATATGACATGTCGACAAAGAATTATTTTGTGGGATGTTAGATCATAACACTTGTATCCTCGATGGTTGGGGGGGTAACCGAGGAAGACACATGGTGTGGAACGGGATTGAAGTTTGTTGATGGTAGATGATGGGAAAAGGGGGTAACAGAGACAACCGAAAACTCGGAGATGAGAATAGGAGGGTTGTTTTTGAAAAAGAAGTTGGGTCGGAGTGGAGCGGGGGGTGTTTTTGTTGGGAAGTATGTTGAGAATGTAAGTTGCCATCGAGAGGGCGTGATGCCAAAACTTTGGGGGGACGGATGAGTGTGCGAGAAGCGTTCGAATGATGTTGTTTATTGAACGTATTTTACGCTCTGCTTTGCCGTTTTGAGAACTAGTATGCGGACATGAGAAACGGAAGGACATGCCGTTAGTGGCACAAAATTGTTTAAAGTTTGTGTTACTATATTCCGTTCCGTTATCACATTGAAAGTTTTTTATGTTTCGTTCGAATTGGGTTTTAACATGGGACGAGAATGTGAGAAAGGTGGCAAAGGCTTGAGATTTGCGAGCAAGGGGAAAAGTCCATAGGAAATCGGTTTTGTCATCCAAAAAAAGTATGTAATATCGATGTCCGCTTGAGCTTAAAACTGGTGAGGTCCAAATGTCACTATGAACAATGTCAAATGGAGAATATGTAACAGAATTAGATATAGTAAATGGCAACTTGGTACTTTTACCAAAAACACAAGATGAACAAGGAGATTGTTTATTATTATTTGAATAAGAAATAGACATAGAGTTTTTAAGACGAGATAAAACGTCGGTCGCTGGGTGACCGAGACGTTGATGCCATAAATCTTGAGTTAAGGCGGCAAAAGCAGAAGCATTGGTGACTTGAGTGGTATTGTTGAGAGCGAGCGGGTAGAGGGCGCCGGTGCTATTGCATCGGAGGATAGGGAGCCGTGTCTTGAAATCCTTCACATTAAAACCAAAACGATCAAACTCAATTGAAATATTATTGTCGGTAGTTAATTGACGAACGGACAATAAATTCTTAATGAGAGAGGGTGCATGAAGGACATTTGATAGGTGTAACGGGGGAAAAGGTTTGGGTAGATATTGGGTACCGTGGCCATTAATTGGAACGGTAGAGCCATTGCCGACGATAACATTTTTATGTATACCATTAGAAAAATAAGACGAGAAATTACCTGGTGCATTAGTCATATGATTGGTGGCCCCCGAGTCCATATACCACGTAGAATCTGTCGGAGTAAGAGTCATCGTGTTGAATGCTTCCGCAAGACCAGGATCAAGAGCAGTGTGAGCTTGAGGAGCGTTGGGTCGTGGACCGAGAATACCGGCTGCTGGGTTGGGTGGACGGAGGCCTGCATTGGTTGGATACGGACATGGTGGGCTGGGCCAAGTAGAGCCATGCGGTTGGGCCTGTTGTTGTTGGGTAGCCCAGTAATAATAAAACCATGCAGGAGGGGGCTGTGGAAAAGGAGGGGGCTGTGGAAAAGGGTAATTGTTTTTCCCACGTCCGTTGTTTACCCGTTGTCGAGCACGGCCCCCATTTCCGCTATTTCGGTTCCTGTTGCGTTGTCCACGATATACGTCGCCCGAGGGGCGTTGATCCGGTCCCGAAAACTCACCAGGAGGGTGTGCGCCGAGCGAGGAGGAGCCGGGTCTCGACTTCGGTTGAGATGTGGCAATGAGAGCCGATTCAGAAGCGATAGCAGAGGCAGCGGCTTGCTTCGATTTTCTCGTTTCCTCAAGTATTAATTTGGAGCGGGCTGCAAAGAAGTTAGGCAAGGGGGTGGTTTGTTGAATGAGCATAGCCACCCCGTCGTATTGTTCGTTGAGGCCCGAGACGAGTTGGAGAACCAAACGCTCATCGGAAACAGGTGCCTTAACATTAGCCAGTTGAGATGCCAAGTTCTTTATCTCTTGACAATATGCAGACATGTTGGGAAAACTGTCAAGCTTGCATGTGGAGAATTGTTGCTCAAGATAGATGGCCCGTTGATACTGATTGTCATGGAATATGTCCGCAAGAGCAGACCAAGCAGCGGCGGCAGTCGTATCGGGGGTAAAGATTGTGGATCGAAGCTCGTCGGAAATCGTCCCGTAAATCCATTGAAGAACAATGGCGTCGAGACGTTCCCAAGAGACGGTAGTCGAGGATGAGGTGACGGCTTTTTCTGCAGCGGAAGGGGTGGGTTTGGTTTTGTTGGTGAGATGATCGGAAACGTCAAACGCACGGCAGTGAAGTTTGAACAGTTCCGACCAAGATACGTATTGGCCACTGTTGGTTTCCAAGGTCTCAGGAATGTAGCTTTTGATGTTTGTAACCGCGATCGCGGGGTGAATTGAAGAAGACATGATGCGAGGGATAAGATGGGCAAAAGAAAAGATGAGGAGATGCAAATGACGATGGCAGGAGAGCCAAGGCCGCCGGCAGAGGGAGGGAGAGTAGGGATCACGGTTAGGGTGAATCTCTTGATACCATATAAGAATTGATATCAAATCCTTCATTCGCCATTCACCCCTCAAAGGGTATAAATACAAGTGTACAATAAAGGAAGGCAATATTTCCCAATCATTACAATAAATACAATTGATATGGGAAATATGTTCTATACATAATACATGCTAATAGAAACATTAACGCGTGAGATACATTCTTTAAAATTTAGAGATGTGAATGATGAACCTTTATATATGGAGAATCACTAAATTAAAATCTTTATATTCTAAAGATGAAGATGAAGATTGAAAAGAAAATATAATTTTTTTATTATAGTTTATGGTTTAGAGATAAAAATGAATTATAAAGATTCTGTGATAGCCAATGAATCAATAACCAATATCAACCGAAAGATGATCATTTATTACTCATATCTCATATGTTAACCTTAAAAAAAATAGTGTTTTAAAATTGTTTTTTTTTTTTTTGGGGGGGGGGGGGGGGGGGGGGGTTATAAATGGTTTTTTTTTTCTTTGTTTAAAGTACTGAAAATAAAATCATGTGGGTTTTATTTTAGTGTGTTGCCATTTAACTAATCAGCATTCCATTATGCCTCTCATTCTTTGGCTATCTAATTAATTATGTATGGAAAGTGGGATTAGCTTTGTATTTTCCAAATTGATTTTCTAGGTTTTAAATTGATAACTGGCTTGTTGTCTAGCACTTTGATTGTGTTTGGTTTGATGATAGAATCGAAATTTGATATGAGTTTAAAAATGTTAAATTAAGAAAAAAGAGGGGTCAAGCAAGGATGAGAATTAGAGAGAGAGAAAAACTTAGTGTAGTAGGGATGTTTATCGAATCGAATTCGGGTTATTCGAAGTATTCGAATTTCAGAGATTTAAAACCAAATTCGAATTAGAATCGAATAAACAAAGAGTAAAAAATGCATAAAAATATGTCTAGCTAATATATAATTTTTCAATAATGGAGCCTTCATTTAATAAGTTTTAGCTCATAGATAGCAACTCCAAAAAGTCAAGTGATGACTGACGAGCGAACTAACGGAGTCGAGCAACAAGAATCTAGGGTTTTCGAAGTAACGGAGTTGAATATCGATGGAGATGGATGAAGCGATGAGGCATGAGCTGCTTTTGAGTGCTGAGTGCTAGGTTAAAACTTGAAAATACGGGTTGGTCGATGGTACAAAATTGATAGCTTAATACCTCAATTGGGCCGTACGCCATTGGGATTTACATTATGTTAAAAAAATGTAGAGCCCAATAAATAAACGTATAGCCCAATAGTTTGATAAAGATCTAAAATGTATTATAAATATATAGATATATATTATATATATTTAGTTCTTAGTTGGAAAACTAAATTCGATTCAGGTTCGAATTAGACAGTAGAATCTAATATGGTTTCGATTTGAAAAAACCAAATAAGGAATTTGAATTTCTTATTCAAGTCTGAAGCGAATCGAATTTCAGATTATTCGAATCTGATCCGAATAATGAACACCCCTAGTGTGCAGTGTCACACCCTTCCGCCTTGTGATCTCATGCCGAGATGAGGATGGTGGATCTCGGCTGACCAATTACCAGAACTCGCAAAAGCAAATAGACACAAACCCATACTGGTCTGGATAACAAACACTCTAAGGGAATGTAAACATAACATAACATGCAAAACGAAAATATTAACTTTAATCCTGAGTTAACAATCCAACATAATTAGGTGTCAGTTACTCTATGACGTCATAAGACCAAATTTAGCAACTACTATTCAAACCAAAATACAAGTTCAAAAGGAACCCCATGTTCCCTAAACATCACAGTTCTAAACAACAAGGTCTTGATCTGCAAAACACTCATCGCAAAACCATCTACAACTAAAGTTGTTGCCGAGTCGTTGTGGACTCGTTCTCAAATTTTATTTTTAAAGTAAGTATGGTGTTAGTTATAATAATTGTTCGTGCGAAATCAAATCTCAAACAAAGAAGATGCCAGACGTGTTTCCTACACTTCCTCATTCGTATAATAACATATAACCATACTATCTAGGGGCTACTAGGCAGATCTGTCTAAACGGTATATGTCTAGAAGCCCACAAGACCCTAATGATTCCTGGACAGACGGGATGTTAGCATCATCACCTGACAACTATGAACCCAATTATAATAACTTGTAATCTCATACAACACAACAGTTTAATAAAAAAGAGTTACTCAAGCATCGCATATAGTACCAAAAAAAGAAGTAAAAAGGGGAGACAAGCAACTCACAGATTCAACAGTAGGTAGACACATAATTGGCACTAACGAATTGAATTTCTCGAAGTTCTAATACAACTCAACTCAAACTCTTAACCTAAATCAGTTTAGGTATATGTGCATAAGAATTACTACTGGAGGGAATTCTTATGATGATTTACTAAAATGGCCAATGACCTCTAAATTGTCGAGTTTGCCCAATTTTGACATTTTAAACAAAATCTTTGATTTCCCTCTATGCGATTAAGTCTATAATGACCAGAAATGATCCCAACTTAATAATAAAGATTTCCTCAGCAGCTCGGTGGCTCAAATTTACCTCAATGTCAAATGTCTCAAAATCACCAAATTATCCAAACAGTCATAGTAAACTGTCTGGGGGTGGCAAATCGGACATTTAGACAGTCCGTTTAAGCCGCATTTCGTCTGTTCCGCCACGTATCGATGAGGACCGTCTGCATGTATATGAAGTGTGACTGTCCGTTTTGGTTATTTTATACTTTAGTTGTTTTTGGAAACTTTCAACTTTAAGCTTTGTTTTTAACGGGTTTCATTCCAAGTCGGTTTTAGCCTTTTTTTGTTATCAAAACATATATATGACACTAATCAAACCTAAACATGACCCAAATTAGTTTCTAATTAAGAAAACCCTAATGCATGCATCATTAAATTGTACCTAAAGCTTCCAAACTTGTACATAGATGAATTCTTGGCTCAAACTCCTCAAGATCCTGATTAGTAGCTTCCAAATCTCTCAAACACCTCAAGAAGCTCTGCATGCATGGATAAAGGATGATCAACACAATAGATCATCACCATTTGTTTGAAAATGGGGTTTGAACACAATCATGATGAATCCTTACCTCTAGATTGTTTCCAAGCCTCAAAGAATTTAGTAGATCATCTCAGATCATACATGCAACTCCTGTAAACCAAGTTTGCTTTGTGAAATCGGATTTAAAACACAACATTATCTCAAATGTGTGAAAATTTGGTTCGAAAGGCTCACCATGATCATAACTTGCAAGATTCTCAAGCTTGAACACCCTTTGGCCCTTCTCTGGACGTAGCACACCTCATAGGAACGAGAGAAAGCGTTCTCTCTAAAAAGTTTAGACAAAATGACTAATTTTGTGAACAAGTGGTCGAAGCGGACCGTCTATGGTCCCTTTGTGCCCCCGAAATGGTCCGCTTGTCTGTCAGAAAAACACGCGCACTTTACCCAACAGGGCCACACTCGACCCGGTGGATATCCGACCCACGACGGATCGTTTGGTCCTCAAATGACCAGAGACGGTCCGCTTCCTCCGTGAAGTTGGCCTTCTCATTTGTTTTTATTTACTCAATCCTCGTCTCGTTTATGCTTTTGTTCAGGATGTTCTATGTTGCATTCATATCTACATTTCTATTTTCATCTCTGTAATTTGCTCTGTAATTGGAAACAAAATTAATTATATTTGTTTCTTTTCTACATTAGGTTTTCTGATCTCTGTAATGAGAATCTAGTGAATGCTCTAAGAGTATTAAAAATGTGTTTTAAAACAACCTAGGAAATTCATTTATATATGGGTCAAACTATTTGTAATGTTCTAATTAGCGGTCAAATTATAATTTTCTTAAAAGTTCATCAAATCAAACTCATCTCTGTAATTTGCTCTGTTACTTTAGAAGTTCATTTCGGTTTGCAAATTTTATCAAACAAGAAGTCTAAAGCAACTTTTAGTGTACAACTAAAGAGGTTAGTTTCTTAAAGAAGTAATGGAAAGATTTTTGTGATGAAGTCATAGATAACATAATTTAAAAATGTTTTGGAGAATGAAAGAGTAGAATGCAAACATATGCAGTTAGTTATATGCATTGATTTTCTTTTAGAACAGTTTAGATATTTTAGGTTTATAAACATATGTACATAACTAAATCTACAATTTTGTGCTCTTTAATTTTGTGTGAATCTTGCTAAATTATTTTGAACTACATTTTAAACATCTATCTCATTTATAATGGAGGTATAAAGGGAACTATGTCCTTTTGGAGGTTCAAGGGCCAAGGGACAGGGAGGCAGACCCTTTGCAATGCACATGTATGTCAGTTGCTTCAAAAACAAGTGAGTTTCATCACTTGATGCATTTATAGATTTTGATGCATAAGTACTTAAACTAATTACAATTATTAATCAAATCATATGCTATTAACGGTACGATAAACATTTAATTTAGGTTTGATTTAATGTTGCAAATTATAAGTTTTAATACACATGTATATAAATATAATAGGCCCAATGTAAAAGTATGTCTAGCTTCATAGGTTTAACCTGTTTACTTTAGGATCGTTTTAGCAAACGAAAAAGAACTTTATGAACAATAATTCGAATAAAATAGCCATTAAACGATATAACAATCGTCACTACTTTTCTCACGAGAAAAAATTACACAAACATTTCATGTGCAAACTTTGTAAATCTCAAATATGAAATCACCATTGTCAAAAGACAATGAGTCACCATCCAAGGCACTATGGTAAAGTTAAGAAAATTATCATAAGTTGTCGAGATAAAGTCTATGTGAAAGCTTGAAGAGTGGTGCATATCGATTGAGAGAGAAGTATATAAAAATGCAAGAGGGACGTACTTTTTATTATTATTGTAAATCCTTTCTACATTTATTTAGACGATGCCGCCATAACCTTGAGATGACGTAGTTTTTGACATTCACAGAAAGGGGCGGTGTTTATACGCTCTTTGAAGTGTGACACCACCCGATAGTGACCGCAACCTCTCGTTTTTACGTCTTTATCAGGTTTCCTCATTTTTTTAAACCTTCAAAACTTTTACATATAACATTATTTTTTTTAATAAAAACCATAAAAAACAAGCATTTTAAATCCTTTAAAACACACACAGTATTATTTTATATATAAAATTAAAAAATATAATTACATTTAGGTTGTCTATTGCGTCATTGTGTATTCTAATATGTTAACACAATAATAAAATAATAATTAATGTATCTATTTATCTAATACAAAAAAGACAATTACAAAAAATAACATGAATTGAGTTAAAACATAAAGCACGATGATAAATGCATATTACACAATGACCTGATATATAGGATATAATGATCTGAACATAAGACTCAATAATCTGAAGGTAAGACACAATAATAAACTCCACAATTTAAAAATAACAAAAAGACAAGTGTGAGAGCTAAAATCCTTCTTATACTTCTTAAATTCAAAAGACTTCTTATTTTAACTTAACTTTAATAATACAAAATAACACTCGTTATGAAGCGCCCTTAATTTACTAGTTTAATCTAATCTAAAATAATAATATAAATTGAGTTACATCTAAAATCTACACTATCTTAATGTCTTGATTAGAAAGAATTTACAAATATTTAATAGTGTGATGCATAAGTTGAAGATGATGTATTCCTACATTTCTTTGTCAAGAATGATAAAGCATTTGTACCTCTAGAAGAAGTGAAAAAGGTGATAAGGACCTTATTAATAATTATAATGACACCTCAATAATTCCGTTGTTGATGGTTATACAATATCTTAAAGTCATTATTACTTGAATTGCATATTATTTTATTTTAATTAAATCGTAATTTATTATATTGAAAGGTTGGACCTAGCTTTATTCCTCAATGACTTTACAGGCAAATCATCAAAAGCATAGGATAGGGACCTTTTATTTTCATATCTACATAAAAATAAAAATTAGTTATCAGTTTATATATTTAAATAATAGCAACTACACAATTTTTATTGTATATATCCATGACGTACCATAAAAACAATTACAATTGTTTTTTTTAATATTTTGTAGAAACAAGGTGTGTATATACTGGTTTTGGGTTTAAACATAAAAAAATATTCGACTTTTTGTTCTAATAGTGGGTTCGGTTTTTCTTTCTTTTTTTCTTTTTTATTTTTTGTTACTTTTCTTTTTACTATTGGGCCTGATATTTGTTAAAAATATAAAATGTTGTTTATATTTTATTTTTTATGCTTTATAAAGTTTGTGCAGTTTTATTGTTGTGGGCTTGTTTATTTCAGGCTGTCATGGGCCTGTTGGCCCATGGCCCAGTTGCTGTGGAGAAATGGGCTAGCTGGATCAAGCTCCTGGTTAAGAGACGTTGAGTTTGTTAGATGGTTCAAGAAGTAGTTCGGGTTGTTAGAAGGTCCGGGACTATAAAAAGAATGTTGCAGCTGCTTTAGGGTTACGAAGTCATAAGCGCCTCTCTTGTCTTCTCGAATTCTCTCTGCGTTCTTCCACTAGTCTAGGGTTTCAGTTGCAGGTTCATCATATTGATGAACTTAAGTTCCCGATTAGTTAGTTGTTGCAGTTGTATAGAGAATTCATTTGCGTCATTATGTTGATGATGCTTTGTATTTTCCAGTTTTAGGTCTTGTTTGTTGTTTAGAAGAATCTGTCAATATATTTTGATTCTTGTTGTTTAGATCTGTTGGACTGGTTATTCGATCATCATATCATGTTTTTGACATGTGTCTTCTGATTCTTCTGATGTTTATGGTATTAACCCTGTTAGTTCTCTTACTGCTGAGCAAATGTCCAAACTATTGGGCCTGTTATCTGAAAAAAGTCTTGAAGGTTCCTCAGGGGGTCATGTTTCAGGTAGAGTCATTGCTTCTGCTTGTGTCTGTCCTAGGGTTTTTTCTTTTAGTAGTCACATTGAAGGTAAGGGTAACCATGGGTGGATAATTGATTCAGGGGCAAACCAGCATATGGTCATGTCTGATCGAGGCATGATCAATGTGATGGATGTCTCTGGGTATAATGTAACTGTAAAACATCCTAATGGGTCCAGTGCCACTGTTTCAAAAATAGGTGACTTAAAACTAAGTAACAATGTGACCCTATATGATGTATTTGTCATACCAGAGTATTGTGTCAATCTTATTTCTGTGTATAAGTTGGTTAGGGACAGTAATTTGACTGTTAGGTTTGATGAAAAATGTTGTTATATCCAGGATTTGTTAACCAAGAAGGTCCTGGTGACTGGTAATCAACATGATGGATTATATATGGTTGGTGGGTCAAGTATGTCTCATTGTGTGCTGTGTCATAATAGTAAGTCTTGTGATGTTTGGCATGCTAGGATGGGGCATCCCTCTGAAATGGCTCTTAAGTTGCTTAAACTTCATTATAAAATAGGATCTAATGTGTTGACTGGCCCTTGTGATGTGTGTCATAGGGCTAAGCAACATAGGGAACCATTCCCTTTAAGTGATCATAAAAGTACTCAATTAGGTGAGTTGGTTCATTTGGATGTATGGGGTCCATATAAAACTCAAAGTAAGGAGGGGTACAAGTATTTTTTAACTGTTGTTGATGATTACTCAAGGGCTGTTTGGGTTTTCCTTCTTAAACACAAAGATGAAGTTTTCTGTAATATTCAATTATTTTGCAATTTGATTGAAAATCAGTTTGGTAAAAGGGTTAAAGTCTTTAGGAGTGATAATGGGACTGAATTTGTTAACAAACAAATAGCTGTTTTTTTACAAAATAAAGGAGTGGTTCATCAAACCACTTGTGCTTATACTCCTCAACAAAATGGGGTTGTTGAGAGAAAGCATAGGCATCTTTTAAATGTTGCTAGAGCCTTAATGTTTCAGAGTAAGTTGCCCCTTAGATTTTGGAGTGAATGTGTTCTAACTGCTGCTTATCTGATTAATAGAACTCCTTCTTCTGTTTTAGGTGGAAATACTCCTTATGAGCTGGTCTATGGTTTTAAACCCTCTCTTAGTCACCTTAGAGTCTTTGGTTGTCTTTGTTTCAGTACAATCTTAAACAATACTAATAAATTTGGGTCTCATGCTGAAAAATGTGTGCTGATTGGATATTCTAACACCAAAAAGGGCTATAAGCTATGGAGTCTGGATAATAAAACTGTTCTTTTCTCAAGAGATGTTAGATTTTATGAGTCTATTTTCCCATTTGATTCTAAAAATGGTTCATCTGTTCTGGATGAACCCCTTGTTACTGATTTGGATGCTATTCAGTTTTTTGATTTGTATGACTCAAATGGCTTTCAAAACTCTAAGGGTGACAGAGGTCCCAATGATGAAAATCCTAATCTTGACATATCTCATCATGGACCTCAGTCACCGAGGGTGTCCCCTGAGCCTACTGCAGGGGGGGGTAGGAAATGGTAAGACTGCTTTACCCAGTAGCTCAGGGTCACCTTCTGGAAGGGCTGAGGGTGATGGGGTTAATGAAATTGACCCTCCTGAAACTGTTGTAAATGTGAATGATCACATAACAGACTTATCTGAGGGATGTGATACGTCACAAACACCCTCTGTTACCCTTAGAACCAGGTCTGGTAGGGCTTCTACCTTACCAAAAAATTTGAATGATTTTATAGTTGAAGGTAAAGTCAAATATGGGTTAGAAAAGGTTGTAAATTACTCTCATCTTTCTTTAGAAAATAAATGTTTTGCTACAAGTCTAAACAAAAGTAGTGAACCTAGAAATTTCTTTGAAGCAGCAAAAGATCCTAATTGGGTTGCTGCTATGAATGATGAGATTGAGGCCTTACATAGGAATGATACCTGGACCCTTGTTGATTTACCTAAAAATAGAAAGGCTATAGGGTGTAAATGGATTTATAAAATCAAGTATAGGTCTTCAGGAGAAATAGAAAGATACAAAGCTAGACTTGTGGCTAAGGGGTATAGTCAAAAAGAGGGTATAGACTATGATGAAACTTTTTCACCTGTGGTAAAGATGAACATAGATGTGTCTTAACTGTTGCTGTCAGCAATAAATGGCCCTTGTTTCAGTTGGATATTAACAATGCTTTTCTTTATGGGAACTTAAATGAAGAAGTTTATATGGAATTACCTCCTGGTTACTTTTCAACTAATGAGACCAAAGTTTGTAAATTGAATAGGTCATTGTATGGCTTAAAACAAGCTCCAAGAATGTGGTATGAAAAGTTATTAGAGGTTCTATATGAGCTTAAATTTGTTCAAAGTAAATGTGACCATTCTCTTTTTATTTTATCTTTGGAAAGTGTATTTGTTGTTCTATTAGTTTATGTTGATGATATTGTTATTACTGGGAATAACATGAATAAAATAGAACAGGTTAAAAAACACTTGAGTTCTAAATTTAGAATCAAAGATCTTGGTCATTTGAAGTATTTTTTAGGCATTGAGGTTATTAGTACTAATAATGGTTTGTGTCTATCTCAAAGGAAGTATTGTTTGGAATTACTTGCTGAATTTGGACTTACTGGCAGCAAACCTGTTACTTGTCCCATAGAGCAAAATTATGTTTTAACAAACTTGTGTGAGAAAAATTCTGGTGTCTTAACCAACATAACTGGTTATCAAAAGTTAATAGGTAAATTGATTTATCTATCTCATACCAGACCAGATATTGCTTACTCTGTTCATTTCTTAAGTCAATTTATGCATGCTCCAAAAAATGGTCATCTGCAAATTGCTCTTAGGTTGCTTAGATATCTTAAAAGATCTCCTGGAATGGGTGTTCTTATTTGTCCAGGATCTTTAAATAATGTTAAGGTTTATACTGATGCTGATTGGGCTAAGTGTTTACATACCAGAAAATCAGTAACTGGTTTTTGTGTGTTCTTAGGTAATACCTTAGTTTCTTGGAAAAGTAAAAAACAAGGTACTATATCTAGGTCTACTGCTGAGGCAGAATACAGGGCTATGTGCTCTGGTACTTGTGAAGCTATGTGGCTTGTGAATTTGCTGAGTGAACTAAAAATTTCTGTGGCTTTACCTGTTCCAATTATGTGTGATAATACTGCTGCAATCTCTATATCTGCTAACCCTGTTTTCCATGATAGAACTAAGCATTTTGAGTTAGATTTGTATTTTTTAAGAGATCAAATCATGAAAGGGATGATTAAGGCTGTTTCTGTTAGTTCAAAAAATCAGTTGGCTGACATTTTCACAAAAGGGTTAATGGTGCAACAACATGATCTCATTTGTTCTAACCTTAACATGCTTGATGTGTTTAAACAATAAAACTGAGGGGGGCTGTTAAAAATATAAAATGTTGTTTATATTTTATTTTTTATGCTTTATAAAGTTTGTGCAGTTTTATTGTTGTGGGCTTGTTTATTTCAGGCTGTCATGGGCCTGTTGGCCCATGGCCCAGTTGCTGTGGAGAAATGGGCTAGCTGGATCAAGCTCCTGGTTAAGAGACGTTGAGTTTGTTAGATGGTTCAAGAAGTAGTTCGGGTTGTTAGAAGGTCCGGGACTATAAAAAGAATGTTGCAGCTGCTTTAGGGTTACGAAGTCATAAGCGCCTCTCTTGTCTTCTCGAATTATCTCTGCGTTCTTCCACTAGTCTAGGGTTTCAGTTGCAGGTTCATCATATTGATGAACTTAAGTTCCCGATTAGTTAGTTGTTGCAGTTGTATAGAGAATTCATTTGCGTCATTATGTTGATGATGCTTTGTATTTTCCAGTTTTAGGTCTTGTTTGTTGTTTAGAAGAATCTGTCAATATATTTTGATTCTTGTTGTTTAGATCTGTTGGACTGGTTATTCGATCATCATATCATGTTTTTGACAATATTTTACCCAAATTGAAAGTTTAGACATTTGTTTCTGTTAACTAATTAGATTTTACTAGTTGTGTGTTATCATAGGATGGGAATGATACAAGTATATAAAAGAGTTGTATTGCTAATATACAATGTAAAAAAAAAACAGAAATACAAAAAAAAAAAAAGACTCCATGGCAACATTAAGATTAGAAGTCACACGCTGAAAATATCGAACATAGGACCTAAAGGTATGTATAACCTAATATAAATCTATGTCGTAATATTTAAATGTAACACAATACAAAATTATATGTTTAAAGAAAACGGTATGAAGATAAAGATAAAACAAACAAAAAAAAAATGATTTCAAAGAATTAAAAAACAATCGCAAAAATGACTTAATTTAAATAAATTAATCATAGTCTGTGAGATGGTAGTCTAATGAATAATGCAAACACTATTTCTAATAGACTAAACTTTGTTTATACCAGATTAATTAGTACATATTTGTGTCTAAAAATTTTAGATACACCATGTATATATTTGTTATCTTAAAAATTACTTGACACCTAAAAACAAAAATTATAGATTATAATGTTTACGAGCTCGGTTTGGTTATTTTAGCTTTTCAGTTTTTTAGGATTAAGTTTTCTCGAAGGAAAAAAAAACCAAAACCGAACCAAAAGTTGGGATTATGAGAAAACATAAAACATTCCATCGGTTTTGAGTTAGGGTTTAGTTGTACGGGTTTTTCGATTACGGGTTATTTTTTATTTCTATGGCACACTCCTACATTTTGTCCACAGTAAAGCTAGATACTTTCGTCGATGATTGCAATACTCTCACCACTCTTTTTCAACCCCTTGTTTTTTTTCACATCATCACCTCACACTTTCTACCTCTCCAATACCCATATCACACCATACTTCATTTTTTTTATTACTAAAAGTATGAAAAAAAGGAGAGATAGAGAAGTATAGTGTGAGAAAGAGAGAGAAGGGATTGCGATGGTCGAGAATCGCATTTGTCAACTTTCGACACCGCACCATCCTCAGTGGTGTGCCCACAGACACTGCACTCCAAATCAGCAACATCGCATTGTGCGGTTTCACCATTGGGATATCGTTTATACACATCTTGATACCGATATTCTATGTTTTATTTCTCCTAGTTTGGTTTATATTTGCTCTTCTTTTGAGTAATTATTCCCTCGATCTCTTACGTCAAAATAATATATATTTTTCTGAATTCTTGACAATATACAAACTATGGTTTACGTGATAGTTGATACCTATACAAAAGAAAATAAAAAAGACGGGGTCCACTAAAGTCTAAAACTTTTAAAGTGACCTAATGAAAGATAATACTTTAAACATATTAGATTCGTGGGTAATTATGTCTTTCATCGATCAAAAGAAGTTTAGCTTAATTGTATATTAATTGTATATTAATATTATATATGATATGATGTTTAATTATTCTCATATATAAAGTGTTGTAGGTTCAAACTTTATAAATTACACAATAAGTATATTTTAAATGTGTGTTCGTCGTTATAAATAACTCGTTTTTCGCTATCCATAACCATCTACCAGTCACATACCATTGTAGCATTGTCTCAATGGTACCGGTGTTGTTTGGACTTTGGGGAAACCCAGGTTCAAACCTCACTGTTGGCAAATGATTGATGACCAAGGGCAACCTTGGTTCAAGTCATGATGCCGACCGGTTTTACCCAGCACGCAGGTTACTCCAGATAGTTCTGCTATTGTGGAGGCTTGCAACTGTCTAAGCTTGGGTTAAAACCTACGGGTTTCAACGAAGGTCCCATGTGGGCCTGCTAGACAGTCGCATGGTTTTCCCGGGGAACGTCCATATGCCCCACACGACCCCAGCTGAGGCGCGGTTAGGACACTCATGTCTGGCTGTCTGTGGGGTGGACCCTCATCTCCTCCTCTACGGAGGTAGGATAGGTGCGCGATGTCCTAACCCATCGTGACCAACATCGTCGTTCCAAAAAAAAAATCTACCAGTCACATCCTGACACATCAGATTTTTACTAAGTTCTTCAATTCTTTCCTTAGAGTTCTGTAAGAGTGCACAATATACATTATACAACCCGTAAGGATACCAACAACGATCCACGTAGGCAGAAATGAGTCGGGGTCTTCGGGAAGAACATAATGTATATTTGATGGTGAAGCTGATATTGTGAGAGTGTAAAAGAAGCTCTCCTGAGTGATGTTGAGAGGCTCGGGAACAATGTTCTAACGCTTCTGAGTAGTAGTAGCAAAAATGATTTGAGGACACCGGTTCTCTTTATGTCTACCGCACCGACCATCTTAAAGATGGAAGTGTCCATGTTTCACCAATGGTTTTTTTAAGTGCTTCAACTCTACTTCATGCTTCACATGATATTTGAACCCAATACTTAAAAAATGAGGGTCATACATATCTGTCGCTAAACAAAACTAGTGTTATAACTTGTATATATGTTTCACCATCTTTTAACATTCCCTAAGTTTTATAATTCAAGTGCTCAATCAAATTAAATAAAAACATAAACCTAAATTAAAATAAGCAAACTTATAATTTATATAAATCTAAAACATAAAAAAATAATTAAGAATATTAATTCCATTCATTATACCATAAAAATCTTACAAGTGAAATGAATAGTATAAGGGTGATTAGGTCACGTGGCTCGAGTGGTTGGATGTAACGTGACAAACTCTTAATTAATATTATAAGTTTTTTTTAAGATAAACGTGCGTAAACGCAACACAATTAATATATGAATTAAGTGGTCTAGGGGTAGAGTCGTGTGATATAACATTTAGGTCTTAAATTCGGTTTTTTGAGCATTTGACTTCTGATTTTTTTCTACGGTAGTTATTTTGTATTTTTTTCTTTTAGACTTACTTCATTCACACCATTGCATTTACGTATCAATTTTTATTTTCTATATTATTTTTGTTTCATTTTCTATTTATGTTTTCTTTATATTATATTTTAACAATATAACCGATTTATGTACCCGAACTATCCTCGTCGCATTATAGAGAAAATAAAATCTAGTTAAAAACATAATAAAGTAGATCTTAGGAAAAAGAAACTAAAGTTTACTTAATGCTCCAAACTCAACGGTTGACAGTTTCAGTTAACATTGTAGCATCACCGGCAACAGTGTCCCACTCAAATGATTACGTGGTCTTAATAAGAACATAAAATCTCAAATCCTTTTATTGTTAAATGTTAATCCATCTTATATTCTTATGCACTCTTGCTTGGTTTTTCTCATGTGAAAATTTTTATAAAAGTGTTATTAGATAATCTAATATTTCAAATCGGAAAGGATTAATAAAGAAATTTTTTTTAAATGTTTTAAAAAACACAGTTGATTTCAAGTTTTTAACCAGGGCAAATGATGAAAAAACCTTTATAAACTCTGAAAAACTAAAAACCAAAAACAAATCGTTTGAATCTCAAATATCTTGTTTTGAGATTATAACCAGTTAAACAGATTATAAACATCCTATTATTTGCTCCAACAACCCTTTTCTAGGGATAAAATAAGAAAATAAGCCTTAAGAATCATGTGCGGAAAGGGTAAAAAGGTAACACAATTTTGTTTACAAAGTTCAAGAACTTTAGATGATCAAACTACAGTTGCAAGCTTTGACTTTGACTTTATGGAAACAACATATAAAATTCACATGGCCATATTTTCATTCAACCCCTTAATGAAACTACAACATTCCATATCACTCACACAGCTTTCACTTAACTCCAATTTCAACCACAGCTACCAATTTCAAATCGAAATAGAAAATACAACTTAAATATTACATAAATAAATTAATAAAACCACAACAGGCGGGCAGGTAGACCCCACCCGCAGAGTCTTAGTTTTCCAACTCAGCAACTTGCAATATCTTTTCTTCCTGGTGGGCACTGAGTTACCCCAACTCGTTAGGTTTCCTTAACTGAGTTGACTCAGTAACAACTCAGTAACATAGTCGAGTTGAAACAATTGAGTTGACTCAGTCGAGTTCACCGGAGTTTCCAGGCGGAGGTGGTGATTAGCGGCCGTGTGTGCCACCCTAACATCAGGCAACCGTCGTTTTCCTCCACTCGGTACCCGTCGCCGCCGGCGAACAAAGCCAGCAACATACTAGCTTGCTTGTAGGCGTTGGAACCCAAATGAACCGGCTGAAACCCGGCCGGTTCGAACCGGGCCTTCCACTGAGTCAACGTCTGGTGGCGTTCGACCCGGTCCATCCCTTCACACGCAACCACGTTACAGATCTGCTTCCCTAGGTACACCTCCGACATGATTTTATCCTGATTACTCGCCGCCGCCGCCGCAGCGCCACCGCCCTCCGCCGAACCGTTCCCGTTGCCGCTGCTCTCAAGCGAGTCAAACAGAGTCGAATAATAATGTAACGACTCGGTGAACCGTTCCAGAAAAACCGGTCCGTTATGGTTAGCCTCCTGCTCCACCACCGTTAAAATCTCCGGCTTCATCTCCTTCACCGCCGACAACACCTTCTCCACCGCCCCCGGTCTAGCCAGCAACTCGTGCATCTCGAAAACCGAGTTAACGGCCACAACTTCACCGTCGCGTAAATCGAGCATCGACGGTTCGAGATCTGCTAAACTTTCGGCGAGAAAACCCCTAAATTCGAACTCGACGTGAATCGTATCGGCTAATTGAGCCAGTTTCCAACCGACTTCCTGTAAATGATCGGTTTTATCATCGGAAGGTGGACCGATTCCGGTTAACCGGAACGTAGGTGGACCGCCCGGTCGAAGAGCTAAGGCCTGCATCAACGCCGGCCACTGCATCCCCTGTTTCATGCTGAAATCGATCACATGAACCTTCTTCTTACCTGCAAACGCTTCTAATATGGCTTGATTGGCGGTAAAATGGGCGAATTTGAGGTACGGACAGGTTTCGTAAAAATGCATCTGGAGTAGATCTGTAAACGCCGGAGAATCCTGCGGCGTTTTGGGGAATAGGTGGTAGATTCTCCGAGCTAGGGCTTCGGCGAAATACGTAGCGACTTTCCTCATCGCTCCGGCTTGAGAAACGGCTAAAATTCCGGCTTGTTTCACTAGGGTTTCAGCTCGTTTCATGTCGTCTTGTTGAACGGCTTCGGCGCAAGCCATCAGCGTGTGCACCAGACGAACGCCGTTCTCCTGCGAATCAATCAGAACAACCTGGTTCGAGTTCTGGTTCGGGTTCGGGTTCGGGTTCGGAGTGTAGGATGAGCCGGCGGTCGACGGAGACGACGGTTTTTGCTTCTTCATCGGAGGATAAATCGCGTTTCCGGCAATCGCTTGCAGATCGTCAACGCCGGCACTGGCCGTAGATGTGATGCCGCTAACAAACGAATCATCGATTTCAGGCTGGGGAGCGTTAGGGTTAAGCTCGCAAATCATCGATTCAAGCCAGGAGGAGAGATCAGAAGGGTTATGATGAACCGAATCAGACGCAATTTGCGATAATCCGTCGTCGTTTCCGAGAACGCCCTCCAGGTGTTCGATCTTTTGCGCGACGTCAACCATGTCAGACGACTTGACTTTATAACCTAAAACCGCTAACAACTCGTCGACTCCGGCGTCCTGCTCGTCAAACTCGTCCCACATCTTGGATTTCCCGGCGGCGGGGGCGGAGCTGGAACTGCCGGCGGTGAACAGGTTGTTGTTGTTGTAATCGTGATTTGGGAAATCACGTTTCATGGTGAGGTTGTTTGTTTTCGGATTGGTGATCGGGAATAGGGGTGGGGATTGATTAATAATTATGAGTAGTGGGGAATCGGTGGAAGAATCTGGGAGGGAGGGAGATGAAATGCAAGTGGTGTGGGGAGGAGAGAGATGAAGAAAGGCTCGTGACGGGTGGGCGCGACAACCGATGGACCAACAGGCGGACAACACAACCTCAATCCTTTCTTTCTCTCTCTATGTATATGTTCATCCCCTCACAATAAATAAGTAAACAAACAGTTTATATTTTTATATTGATAAATTATATACCAAATTTTATTCGTTAATTGAATATTAAAAACCTTTTGATAATGTAAAAAATTATTTTACGTATTTGTTTAGATAATACAGCATTTTGGAGTTTTCAATCCACGTTAAATATCGATGTAAATCAGAGTAGTGATATTTAGGTCGTTCCTTTTGTTATATAACTAGTTATTTCATGGTGAGTTATGGCGTGATATGTCGATATCAGAGTATATAAAACGATTATTTAAAAAAATGTGAGATCTTTTAATTTAAAACCAATTTTATATCTCAATGTAGGTAGTGAAGATAAAGTTAATATTCACGCATATAAAACGTTATAAAATAAAATATGATTAAAACTCGCGTTACACGAAAGAGGTCCATATGAGATTTTAGCAAAGTCTAAGTAGAAACCTAAACTCAAGTGTATAGATAGCGTTACTAATCCGACACTCGGGAAAAATCACAAAAACAAACTTAAAACTAAAAAGAAAATAAACAGATCTCGGGTGTTTAGGTTTTAGATTGTGTTCGGTCCTTTTATTTCCAACCCTACGTGCAAAGAACACGTATAATTTCTTATCAAATAGCCATGGAGGTGATGATGCTTGATGTTGAAGTAGAAGTTGTATGTTAGAGATGATCATCATCCTACTATGATCTTGCCACTTATTGTGGTTTTAATTTCATCATTCTAACTAACCACAACACGTACTATGATTTTTCAAATTTTCATGTACGAAAGTTTTAATATAAATTTTCAAATTTATTCAAACCAAACATATATTGACAAATATGTAAATGTTCTTAAATTCCTAAACACCCAATTATCAAACCTAACGTTAATTTACATATACATGGGTTGTGTCGCTCGATAAAGGTACTTTGGAAGCATTGGTGGCAAAGCATCCCACCTTACCCCATTCTGTTATGCATCCTTCCTATGTTGAATGCAATAAATCTTTTCTCAAAGGCACCTTTTGTGGGAGAGACAATCTGAGGGCCCAACACATTGAGGTTAAACTTTGTGGAGAGGGGTTTGTACTTTTCGTTGGGTTTCCTGGGGCTAATTCCGTGGTGGTTAATCTATGCTTGGGTGAAAGGTGCCCTAGGCTTCTTGCAAAGTTTGTCGCGTCTGCCTCCCTCACCCCACTTCTAAAACTAAACAATAGGATTAGACCTATTGACGTGGGTTCAATTTGAAGGAGTCTGGTCTCTAAGGTGACCATGAGGGGTATTAGGAGGAAATAGCTAAATATCTTTTTAAGTTTCAGTTTGGGTTCGGAATCCCAAGTTGGGTAAAGGTCATGCTTCGTAGTGCGAACATGTTCATAAATGAGTTCCACTCAGAAGGGTCATTGGCTATGCTTACGGTCTATTTTTCTAATGCCTTCAATTTAGTGGATATGACTACCATCTTGCATTAAGTTCGGACCCGATGCCCGTCCATTTCATTATGGGTGGATTTTTTATATGGACAAACGTCTAGATTATATGTATGAGATGATCATATATGGTCAACCACTGGAGTTCAGCAGGGGGGGGGGGGGGGGGCTTTGAGGCCTCTCCTTTTGCCTTAGTTTTGCATTCGCTTGTTCATCGAATAAGAGATTGTTGCAAGCTTCTCTTCCATGCTTGGTACTCGAATGATGGTACGATTATTGGAGACCTTAAAGAGGTGGCCAAAGCCTTGGATATTATCAGGTCTGAGCGGCTAGATTTGGACCTTCAACTAAATGTCAAGAAAACAGAGGTATTTTGGCCATCGTGCAATGGGGTTAAGGTACAGGAGGGATTGTATTCGTTGCGGGATTGTAAGACTAGTGTTGGGTGTGAAACTCCTTGGGGGCGTTGTTAGTCGAGATGCGGGTTTAATCAATAGTTTGGTTGTGAAAAGGGCGTCTTATACGGTGGAAATGATGAGATGTTTCTCACGTTTGCGAGTGTGAGCTCCTTTTGCTCCGCTCTTGTATGGGTGTTGCAAAGCTATTGTTCGGTCTCATACGTGTCAACCTATGTATGTAGGGGAAGCTGTTTCTGTTTTTGACAAGGGCCATCAGGAGGCTAATGAGGATATTATGGTATGTAGGGATGCACTTTTTAGGATTTTCAATGGAGCTCAGCGTCCCTCGCAACCAGTTTTTCAGGGCATAGATTTATGTTCAGCTGATGATGTATCTACACATGCTTTTGTGGCCTCGAGGGAATAATCTTGGGTTTGTAGGACCATATTCTTTGGCAATGCGGTATTACTGATTCGCTTGAATGGAGGTCTATCTTACAACCAATTGATCACATTCTTGTGTTTGGGTGCGTAAGGGGGAAACACGTTTGTGTGGATTTTACTAGCGTGCCACCTCTTGTTGGGCTCAGCGACAATGAGTTTGTTGCGGGTCAGGCTGCGTTGAAGGGAGAAGCTAGCAAAGTCGCTAAACACAAGAAAACTTATTTAGAGAATCAACACGTGTTTATCTCATTTGATTTTGATACATTTGGCTTCTTAGCCCCGGAGGCTGTTTTTTGAAAAGGATCTAGCGGGTCGTGAATAGTAATATCTCGACCCCTGAGGCCCAAAACTTTATTTATATAAGGATCGATTTTGCTATCGAAAAGGAGGGTTCTGACGCAACTTGTTGCCCGGTTACCCGACACTTCGTTATAAAAGTTGATATTCGTAGTTATATTTATAAATCGAGTTAAGTTGAGCATTTACATATATATAAATCTTCAATGACGATTTATACAAATAGGACTTACTAAATCATCCATATCAAGGGGGTAACACGTTGGAGGTATTATTTTCTAGGGTGAAACATATGTTGCTCTCAAGTTCAACATTGTTGTCAAACATTTAAAAAAACATACCCATTTGATTATCTTAGACTAACAACCTACCAGTTGCATCACGCAATCAATTATGCTTGTAAGTTACGTGTCATCATATGCGCTAAACAACCTATATCATGTGTCATTAGTCATGTATTTATGAACCTCATTCAGAATCGATTTTGAGCCACTCACTACACGATAAAAGTAGTAACAACTTTATCATTGAATTTTATGAGTCGGTTCGAATATGTTACTACGTTGGACAAATGTATATAGTTTAGTTATGTTTCCATCTCTTTTTGATCAAACAAGTGAATGAAGGTACCATGATCCCCGTTAATTTGACCAATATAGAACCTAACGGCAACCGTAGGTTATTCTGACTTTAATTCGCCTTTATCAATGTTTTTTCCGTCAATAGCTTGGTATTTTACGTTTTTACCCTCAGATTTTCTAAATGACATGTAGGTCCTCAACATTCAAAGTTATACTATTAACTACACCTTCCATTTAGTGGCCACCTTGTCACGTTACTATCTTGTCGGAAATAAATATTTAATCATAGTTCTATAAATTTCATTTACCTTTAACATAAATATACCAAATCTAGTATTTATAGGAATATATTGTACATCCAAAGTTTTTTTTAACGGAAAATATATATATATAGTAAACAATGAGGCTAATAAAAAAGAAGGATTACTGTAGAAATCAGAGTCGATGAGGTGATCTAATTGAATCGGATCTCTAATATGTTCTTCGAAATACAATGTCTGGATCTGAGTGTAACTGGAACAACCTATGGAACAACAACCGGATCTGAGTGTAACTGGAACAACCTATGGAACAACAACCGGATCTGAGTGTAATCGGTTGAACCTATTTGAACATTTGACACAATGAGCTAAAAATTTAACATAATAATATTTGACACAATGACGCACTAGAAAATCGAAAGAGTATTATATATATATATATATATATATATATATATACATATATATATATACTATGATAGAACACGTATGTTATACGGTTTGAATTATTAAAAAATATATATAGTTGATAATTCATGCATATTCTTCTTATTACAAGAATAACGTATAACATTACATTAAATAAAAAAGCTATAGTTATAAAATTATAATTCATAAATGTTATTGGTGACTTTAGTCTTTTTATCAAAAAAATAATTTATAGGGCATGTCTCCACTTGTATATTTGGAAAATGCAAGATAAACATGACCATGTTTAAAAAAACAATCAAACACTCAATAACGACTAACATGAATTATGAATTGATAAACTTGAGTCTTTAAGTCTGTATAGAAAGTTAGATGAGTATACAGTTTTGCCAAAATTATAATGAAAACATTCTAATTGTTGAGTATAAAATCTAAATTTTAATCAGAAAATTAAAATTTTATCAATAAAAAAATGTTATGTTGATATACATTAGAAAACTTACAATTGTATTAGTCGCGATGTCTAAAATTTTCAAATTGGATGAACATGACTAATTTGATATGGTAGGAAAAACTATTTTATATTGGATCATATGTACATGATTTTTGTCGCTTATGAATTTCTCTATAAATATTATCACCCACAACGCAACGCTAATTGAATTTGTAAAATACTATTAGGTATTCATTAATTAAAATATTAAATATGATTTGCTCAATTATATTTGAAACCGCACTAAATAAGTGTTTATTTGTATTTTATAAGTTTTTAAATAATTTTTTAAATGGAAATAATAATAATTTAAAAAATATTTTTAAATAAAAATAAGATGTAAATTAATTTATGATTTTCAAAATTCCATAAATATAATTAGCTAAAAATATATCATGATTATAAAATAGGATATAATTTCTAATAAAAAAAATTATTAGATAGTAGATTTGAGAGAGAAAAATTTTGTGAGAATGAATCTAGTGTTGACATGTGTTAACAATTGTAATTGTTTATTATAGTAGGAAGATAAGAATATTGTACGCGTTTTAAAGATAAAAATTGTTTGTTTTATGGTGTAATTTTTTTAAAAAAATAATATCACATCTAAAAGTTATCAAAGTTTAGAAAATAAGAGAAACTTAATAAAAAATCAAAAATGTTCCTCTAACTTTTTATTTTTATCTCTAATTCATGCATATGCATATCCAATTATGCATATTTTTATCTTTCTAAACATAGAGAAAATAAAATTAAAGAAATTACAAAAATTAATAAATTAATCATATCTTTCTAAATTTTAGATATTTTACGGTTGTCAATATACTATATTTTTCAGAATCTGGCCTACTTTTTTCTCAAGACCGTAATTAAGAACCGTGGATGAAAAAGAAAATTGCATATATCTTCTAACAAAATAAAAAAGAATTATAAAAAATTTCGAAAATAATATAAATCTGTACGATATAAATTGGATATGAATTATTATTACACAATACCCCACAACGATTACTCTAACAGTACGACCACTATTAGTTTTTTTTCTGTTTGTGTGAATAAATGAATAATTGTACTATTTTTGTCCCAAAATAATGAATCTTGTTACCTTGAAGAATTACAAAAACTTATATTTTAAACACTTTTTTGTTTAATATTTACATATTTAAATTGCCTTATAACTTTTTTTTTTCACTAGTGGGATGAACGTATTTTATAATTATTTTATAATTTTAAGTTAATTACACAGTTAGTACTTAGTACATGTAGTTTACCCATAGTAACAACCCGGGTTATTAATTTTTTGATGTAACAACATAAGGTAGCAACTTTTAATATTGTTTCATAAAGAGGTATTAAGCTAACAACCCGTTAACTTTTAACGACAACCCCCCCCCCCCTCCCCCCACGTGGCAAAAACGTGAGGGCAATTTTGACAATTAACATTACCCCCACATATTAAAACCCATCGATCCTAATCCAAACCTCAATTCTCCGGCCGTTCTCTTCTCCGATCATCTCAGAACGGCCGGAAACCCTAGTTCGGAGATGATCGGAGAAGAAAACGGCCGAAGAATTGAGGTTTGGATTTGGATCGATAGGTTTTAATATGTGGGGTAATGTTAAATTGTCAAAATTGCCCTCACGTATTTGTCACGTGTTGGGGTTTGCCGTTAAAAGTTAACGGGGTGTTAGCTTAATACCCAGGGGCGGAACCAGAATTATATTTTAGGGGGTCCATAAAAATAAATTCTCGAAGATTGATATATAAGAAAAAAAATTAAAATTACGATATAATTTGATAAGTACAAACTAATGCAAAAGTCTTACCTTTTAAAGTTAACATTTTCAGTTACCCATTTTTCGAAACATTACATTCCAGGTAAGGCAAAACCTTAGCACCTCCTCTTGTATTACATGGGTTCTAACCTAGTAATAAACCAATAAAAACATAATGTATTATAAAATAAAACAAATATATAATTAATCAACATAATAAAAAAAATATAAATAATCAAAGTTAACTAATTATGAATTGAATAAAATGAAGACTCGCCGTTCAAGAAAGTAAAAATAAAATGAAGACCTAGGGGTAAATTTGTCAGATTTAACCCACTCCCCCTGCTTTCTTTTAGCATTTATGTTTTTCATTTTTACTTTTATCTTCTTCCTTATCATCTTCATCATCATTCTCTCGTCGCTTCATCATCCGACCAGCAAAGTTGTTTGTTCTATCTTTTTTCTTCTCTTTTCATTTTTTTAAACTCCATTGGAGATGATTTAGAGGGCCAGATTAGCAAAACAAAACCTCTTTAAACACCTCGATTAGCAAGAAAAATTGCTTCACTGGTTGGCTACTTTTGCTCTTTAGCTAATCGTCGGAATAGTTGAGGAGGGCCTTGTGGACCCTCTGGGCCCCAAATACGTCCGCCTCTGTTAATACCCTTTATGAAACAAAATTAAAAGTTACTACCTTATGTTGTTACATTCAGAAGTTAGTACCCCAGGTTGTTACCATGAGTAAACCACAGGTACTAACTGTATAATTAACTCTATAATTTTAGTATTACTAAATGGAGATGCCATGTCTTACTATTACATGTTGTTTATAATTTGATATATATTGTTTGAAGTATCATTCTTTCAATATCCAGTAAAAATCAATACAATTATATCATTTATTCTTTAAGCTTTATGTGGATCATTCATGTAACATCTGCTCTTGATTACATAAAATTATCCCCACTCCAAACAGATAGAACACATACTTGTTACTTCTTGATGATTTTGGTCTAGTTGTATCGGGTTTTTTTATGAAAGCATCGAATGGTTTTTTTTATTTAGAAAACAATGTTATTAAAATACGACTACCAAGAAACTAGCAAAAAGAAAGTACAAATATAAGAGAGGGTTTTTAAGACATTCGTTCCAATTCAAGATACAATTACGGTTCCTATTCATGAACCAAATAGACAAAAAGTGCATGACGTTGTCAAAAGTCGGAACCTTTCGATTAGAATTAATCCTTACTAAAGATGATTCCGTCTCTAAGCTTCCAAATAACCCACAATGTAACAAAGACTATCGCCTTAATCGATCAACTTCCTCTTTATTAGAAAAGGGAGAATCATCAATCCAGACAATATAAAAAGTCGACATAGTATCAAATGGAACCGAAATGTCTAACAAAGCCGAAATCTTTAACCATAATAATGACACTTTAGAGCAACGACCATATAGATAGATGTCATCTCAGAATCATTGTCACACAAATATATGTAGACTAAATATCTATCTCCTTTGCATCTAAACTAATTCGGGTGAGGAGTCTATTGATGAGAACACATATACTTACCTTTCGAGGGATAAACTTATTGTTGGAAAATATAGGAAAACAAATGTAATTTTTCGTAACTTTTGACCTAATTATCTATATATAGATATAAAAATAGATGGGTTATTTGATATGGTTGAATAGCCTATACAAGGGCTTTCCAACGAGATATTAAACGTTCAAAGTAATTAAGAGGTGAATGAGATATCGATGCTCAAAGTGTGGTCTACAAGCTATACTATTTGAGCTAAAAACCATTTGTCCCACATTGGAAGTGACTCAAAATGAAATGTGGTTTATAAGCCAAGGAACTTGGATGGTTATCAAATTGTATTGTTACTTTATACTCCAACATCTACGCACCTTGAAAACGGTCGGTTCACGCAGACTAGGTTTTTGCTCCTCCCGCTGGTTATTTTTAGAAACGATTTGATCTTGGAGATCTGGGTGTTTGCTCCTCTCGCTGGCTATTTTTGGAAACGATTGACCTTGGAGAAGACTCCATCCCAGTTTTTGGAAACTATATACGCAATCAGTTATTTCGGAAACTGATATGCATTTTAATGTTGTTGCTATCTTGGACAACACTCCATTTTCGTGGCTATTTAAACTCGACCATAGCAGACGGGAAAAACACATCGAAAAAACATTCTCCTCTTCTCGACATCGACTCTCTCTGCGATCTCAGGCAAGTAAAAGCTCCTGCAATACGTTGCTTTAGCCATTGTATCCTGGGAATCAGACCGAAATCTGTTTGAAGGAAATTGTGTTCAACACGAGCTCTGGCTTCGTCTTTTACTATTTATTTTCTGCTTTTCGTATTTATTTTGGTATTTTGCTTCTACCCTCTTCTATAATATTGTAATATTGTTCTAATTCAATAAAAATAGTATTGTAATCATTCTATTTACAAAGTCGCTACCAAACCCAACAATATGACCTTCCCTATCTTGTAGATGAATCGATCCAACAAAGATAATAAACAACGAAATTGAGAATCTTCCTCGCCTGGTCTAATAAGACGATGCCTAGACTAGTTATTAACCCGCCCTTTGGTTTACAATGCACTCTTTGGAGACCTCAAGGGTGAACAATCGGGAAAAGTATCAAGCCAAAAGAACACCATTTGTCCAACAATATTCTAACCAAAATGAAGTTTTCTCACCATTACCCACCTTCAATGGTAAAGATGAGAAAGAAACAAAATCTCGCTCATTAAGTTCAAAAAAAAAGACTTTAAGCATCTAATCCACACCCAATTTCCCGGGCATTATACTAGAAGCAGCGAACAAAAATGATTAGTGAGAATGGATAGTAAATTAAGAGATGATAAAGATTTTGAAACAAAAAATTGACTTCATTGTTAACAATGAAGAGTTAGAACAAAGATTCAAACATAATGAAAAAAAGTTACTTAAAATGTTATCACTTTTTAAATAATCTAACCTGATAACTTAACTGTAAAATAGTAGACCTCCAAGCAAATAGTTGTGGGTTCAAGCGTGTTAACTACATTCGTGGTGGTTTAGCTCACGGCTAGCCCATGGGACAGTTAATGCATCCGGTATACCAGGCGTGATGCCCTTTCACGCCACTATCACGGCGCCATATACCATTCCGTATGTGCGTGAACCTCCGGCGCTAATGTTCTGCGCGAAAAACTTCACGGGAAAAATTGTTGCGCTAAAGTTAAAGATGTGTAAAACCTATCCATTCACCACCACTTATATATTGACACATCAACCTTTCATATAATATAATAACTATAAATATTTATTTAAGCTAATTAATCCACCACACCACATCACATGGAGTATACCCCTGTAAGTAGGGGTGAGCAAAAATCGGGTGGCCCGTCCAAAGACCCGAAACCCAACCTGAAAATACCCGAAACCCGGCCCCGGTGTGTATATATCAAATTGGGCTTCGGGCCTAAAATTCAATAAAAACCGGTCTCGGTCTCGGGCTCGGGCTCGGGCCCGGGCTTTACCCGAAAATAACCTAAAAAACACGATGCCCGATCTTTTAATTTTTTTTAAAGAAAAGTAACAGATTTGTTTGCATATTTTGTGTAGGTTATTTAGGAAATAAAAAATTTTATCATATAAACTATACCTATCTATAGAAAAATTATAATATTTTTCATATTCTAATCATATCTATTCCTATTTTTTATCATAACAACAATAAGTATCTATAAAAAAAAATATCGTCGATTAACATTGGAATCAAATTCTATATAAACTTCAAAAAAAAAACATCGAGAATTACCAGGCTACCGCAACTTCAATTCAAGAACCAAGTGAAATCTAGGAACTGGAAAATATATAAACCAAAATGTGGGGGTTTTAGGATGTTTTGTAAAAGTTTTTCTTATTTTAAACATAAAAAACAACTCTCTTGTTCAACAACTCTCCCTTGAATGCGTGTTAATATAAATAAATATTGCAACTTTTCTTGATCCTTTTTTTTCGAAGTGTTGCAAGATTTTTATCATATAAAGTTAATATAAAAGTGATCGAGTTATGATCGATCTCAATTTACACAGTTAATATAAAAGTGATCGAGTTATGATTCAATAAAAGCTTTTAACCTTCAACTTTTAGTGCCGAGTTGTTGCTGGGAGATATTTAGGTGGTGGTCGTTGGATATGGTGGTGATGCGACAGTCACGGTGGTGTTCTAGGGCGTCTAACGGCCTTCAAAGATTAAAGGAAATCAGACAGAATCGATCTCGGGCTTTTTATCAGGGCCCGAAGGACCGACCGACATAATACCCGATATCCGATTTCTTACGTACGGTCCGGTCTTCGGGCTTGTGATTTCATGACTTGTGGGTTTCGGGCCGGGTCGGGCCTATTCCGGGTCGGGCCGGGTTTTTGGATTTGAGCACCCCTACTTGTAAGTGGTATTTGCATGCGGTCATGTCATCGCTGACGTGACCACCACACCACATGGGTATACCTCATGACCTTAAATTGTCAAATGAGGTAGATGGAAATGTAAAAAAAAATATATGAGTTTAAATCCTTAGGTTTCAAGTTTAAATATTGCATTCTACATTTATATATATTTATTTTATTTCTCTTTTCTAATTTATTTTTCTTTTATAGATTTTCTTTTTGTTTTTTGATTCTTTCTTATTTTCTTTTTCTTCTTTAAGTTTTTTTATTAGGATTTCTTAGTTTAACACATTTGTGTTTATCTTGCGCTATTGAATGATATTTTTAACACTAATATAATGTTGAGTTTTTATTTAGAGACTTATTTTTTATACTCACTCGGGGCCTAGTTAAGGATTATCAGAGACGACTCTCGTTTAGCTATTAAAAAGTCTTTTTAAAATTACTATAGGATTTTTTTTAAAACCAACAATTAAGTTTACATATTTATTTAACAAGCTGTATTCCGTTAACCTACAATGTCGTGTTCAGATTGATATGTTTAGTAACATGTTGCATCAGCATACTAAGACCTTATTAGCACCAAGTCGTGTTTGCATCGTGTATGTAGACGCCTCAAAGTTACTTAAGGATCACTTTGAGTGAGGAAAATCCGGTCAGAACTATGAAAACTGACGAACTTATAAGTCGAACCGTGAAAACTTTTATAAGGCCAGTTCTCGGTTCTTCCATTTATCATTTTTTCAGTTTTGGTCTATACCGGTCCGACCTGTTAGTGAATCGTGAAAATCGAATATACTTCAATGGTCAAAAACCCAAACTCTCACGTCCCACTTCAACGGCTACTTCTAGCCGTAACAACTAGCCGAGGGGTGATGGCGGTGTAGCCGTGGTGCTAGTCGTGTACCACCCTGTGTCCCGTTACTATTAAAAATGTACTCTTGTGTATTTATATCTTTTTGCCTTTTGCAGTAATAAAAAAAAACGGTGATTCTATTTGGACACCCCTTTTCTCCGATTTAACACCTCGATCCGGACCGGATCGTCCAAACCGGACCGGTTTGGATACCGACAAATTTAGCCCACGTGAAACCTGTCACATCTCGTACGTTGATAAAGTGAACCGGGGCGGTTAGCAAGAACCGGTCCGGTTTGAAATTAAATTCAACAGATTGTTTCAACGTTACGGGTTTGACCAAACCTACCCCCAAACCGTCCCGTTTTAATCAAACCGGCCCGGTTTGAATTTATTTATTTTTTTCTTTCTAAATTTTTTTCCAGGTTGTTAGTTAAACCTACCACCTAACCGGCCCATTTTCAATAAACCGCCCCGGTTTGGGCTTTTTCTACCTACCACCTCCAATCCTTATATATTGAACGAAACGTTATATTACAAAATTACAAAACCTTATATTTATCCTTCTCTATTCAAAACCTCCGATTAACCTTACATTTACCGTCAAAAAACTAATGGCATCAAGCACGCGGCGTTTGTATTCGATCCGGTCTGTTAACGATTACGAGGACGGGTTAATTGTAGATGATGTCTACTCACGACATCCTCAATACTTCTCGCTAAAGGTTTTTCATGGCGGTGAATTCACGGCTACACCTGGTCGGCGATATGTCGGCGGAGATTGTCATTACATTGATTACATAGACTTCTTGACGTGGTCGTTTTCTTACATGTCGTTAATTATGCAGGACCTCGGCTATGATAGTAGAACCGAATTTTGGTTTTACTATAAGGGTAGGAAAGATGAGGATCTTGACACGGAGTTGGACTTTTTATACGATGATGTATCCGCCCACGGCTTAACTATGTTTAGAAACGACGATTACAAGTGTATACGTGTTTACGTTTTAACGAAGTCGCTGGACCAGTTTTGAGGAGGTTGTTTCTTTAATTTTAGCAATTTTCTGTTTTATTTTTTTTTAATATATGTGGCCTTTATTCGCATAATAGTTGTAATGAGTATTGACATGTTAATGGGTCGTAATCTACTTTTTCAATCTTGTATAACGTATATTTGTAATTTCATCTTGAATAACGTACATTTTAATTGTTTAACGTATATTGAGTAATCGCAACTGTACCATCAAGCTAATGTCTTCAAATCACACAAATTACAACGAAACCTTAAATCAAGTAATTGTTTGATAATTCGGATAACGAACCTACTTACTATAGATAAATTTCCAACAAAACCATCATACTAGAAACAAAATAACATGTTCGACAAAACAGGAAACAAAATAACATATCCGACAAAACAAGAAACAAAACAACACATCATCAATCAGCATCCTCATCATGCTCATCATCCCGTGGTGGACGTGCTGGTGGCTGACCATATCCACCCAAATCCAAGCGAGACGCCATCATCATCATCAACCCATTTTGCCAATCCAGCACATCGCCAACATGGCGAAGGTCCTGCTCAACAGCACCTAGTCTCTGACCCAAACGAGGCGGCATCCTAACAGCCCGGTACGCATAGCGAACCTCCCGATCCTCGTGTGCCACGCCCCCGTCGTCATCATCATCATCATCTCCACCATGACCAGCGGGACCACCCTCATCTCTGTCCTCATCATCATCATCGCCCAACACCTGGGCTTTAAACTAAATAATAATAATAATAATAATAATAAATAATAATAATAAAATAATAATAATAATAATAATAATAATAATAAATAATAACGGTAGTTTAAACTAAATAGGTATTTAGTCATATCAAGTAATTTCTCGCCTGATTCAGATCGAAGTGAGAAACCGACTGGTTAGAGGACTGAACGCCACAATCCTGCTAAGAAAGAAAACTAATTACAAAAAAATAACAATAATTTTAACAGTAAATTAACATAAATACAAACGCTTAATATTAACAAAACAAGAAAACAACCTTCCTAATTAATGGAAACTTAAACATAATAAACTATTTGATAACTAAACACTATGACTAAAAAATAAAAAATAAAATCAATTAAACGTTTACCTGGTTTGTTTCGGGAACCCACGTCGGATCAGAAGAAGAAGAGTCTCCATTGAATATGAAATCGTAATACGACATCCGTATATAATTTGAGAAAAGAAAAAAAAACAAATGAATGAGAGTGAGGAGGTTGGAGAAGTAGGACTGCACGGTTAATGGAACTAGTGAGTTTAAATAAGAGTTGAACCGGGCCGGTTCAAGTAAAAAGGGGCGGTTTGGTGATGTGTCGGATCCTCGTTGAAAAGCGACCTAAACAGCCCCGGTTCGACTTAACAGCCCCAGTTTAGCCCCAGTCAAACCTCGTACTATGACTCTGCGACGGAATGACGGTTTTGTTTTTTTCCCGAACCGGGCCGGTTCAACCTATTCGCCCCGGATTGCAGTGTGAGTTTTGGAGGGAGGGTGTCTATACAGCAGCTCCCAAAAAAAATTTGAAAGAAAAAAAAAACATGCATGCCTGGGTTGTACCTTGGAGGACACTAGTTTACAAGATAAGCTGCATGTGATGATTGCAGGTCCACTATAAGACTCAAAGAAAGAGCGGCCCCAACTTTTTTTTTGGAACGGCAAAGCATTAAAAACGGGCAAAAACCACTAGCAAGAAGCTAGAGGCCGCCACTAGAGAAACATTACAAGGAAAAGGAATACCACATATCCCAAATAATGGGACGAGACTTACAACGATTCGTAAACCAAAGAAAACTCCAATTTTTTATATCTATAACCACCCGATGCACGGAAGGAGCCTTTTGATTGAAGATGACGTTGTTCCTCTCCTTCCATAAACACCAACAAGTAGTGAACATAATCGTATTCAAGGCCTTCGATTTCCAATCCATATTGGTCAAACCTTTGTGGATGTTTACCACATCTTTAAAAGAGAAGAAGAATAAGGATGGGATGCGACACCATTGGATAACAATGGTCCAAACCTTATTCGAAAAAGGGCATCCCGTGAAGATATGGTCCACCGACTCTACCCCTTCGCCGCAAAGGTTACAAAAAATAGAGTCGACGTGTATATTCCTCCTTTGAAGAGCATCCTTTGTGGGAAGCCTACCAAGAAACGCCCTCCAAATTAGCAAGTTCACTTTGAGAGGAACCACCTTGCACCACTTGAGCTCAATCGCTTGACCCTGCCCCTGCATTGAATGGATCAAAAGCCGAACAGCCTTAACCGAAAATCCCTCACTGTTGCTATTTGCCCAAACCCAACCAACATCGCCTCTGACCAAGAAATCGGCCAGCCTAACCCCTTGAGCAGCGAGATCCAATCTAACTCTCCCAATAGATTTCCAAACCCCTCCAAACCTTAATCGACACGGAATAATCTCATTTGGATTTAGGCCACCATGAATAGCATCAATAACCATCCTCCATAATTTAGAAACTTCCGTGTTGTAGCGCCAATACCATTTTGTTAGAAGGCTCTTGTTAAAAGTTTCCAAATCAATCAAACCGAGGCCCCCCTCGACAACGGGTTTGTACAACTTATCTCTTGCCACCCAATGGATCTTCCTCTTCTCTCCATCTCCACCCCAAAGAAAATTAAACCGAATTTTTTCCAAGGTCTCCAAAACGTTCTTAGGGGCCCGGTAAAGAGAAAAATAGTACGTTGGTAAGGCATCGAGCACCGACTTAATAAGCGTTAGCCTTCCACCCATCGAGCACCGACTTAAGAGCGGCCCCAACTGATCTGACGCATAATCACCCCAGTCCTCCTACCATCCGCTTCTGACACGTGTCCTGAGTCTAACCCTGGGACCCACTTGAATCTTTAAAATATTTTATACTTATGAATTATTACTGCGGGCTTAGCGACCTATAATTCGCTTAATTTCCCGTTAGTTAAACCTTTGTGAAGAAAAAAAAATTAATTAGTGGTTATAATAATTCAATTTATTACTATGTGACCCAAGTTCTAATCAAAGGGGAGGCAGTTTTACCCCATGTTGTCCCGGGAAGGGGTTTCTGCCAGGAGAAAGCTTCAGGAGGGGGTGTCTTGGTTCTCACGGAGGTCCGAGTAATCGACCTTGGACATAGCCCCGCAAGGGTAGGTTTACACGTGAGACCAAAGTCGCCTAATCGATGCCGTTCCAAAAAAAAAAAATTCAATTTATATTTAATCAGGGGACTCGAAGAATCATTTTGCCGATCAAGAGCACGGCAGTTTTATGAATGTTAATTAATATTTATTATTGTTTCTTAATAATGAATTAAAATGAACAAGCATTATAAATAGTAATAGTAATATAGTATGCCGATCAATGCGTGTTGAAAGATTCAAATAATGTTTTCCTTGTAGTTTATGAGAAGTATCATTTATAAAGTTGGCTAATTCACACACAAATCTAAATCTTTTTATTGCATTTGCAGATATTACTCAATATAAAACTTAAACCTTTAATCACGTATTCACGTATCAAAGAGTTTCATTAATATCCGTTCATTTATATTTACCTAAATAAACAAACGAACATAAACAATAAAACAAACAACTTTATTTATTTATTTTCGTTTGTTAATAAAATATTTATGTTTGTTCGTTTCTGATTCAATAGGTAGGAATTAAAAGAAGTTTAAAAATAATAATCTGGAAAAAAAATATTAAAACTGGTATATATTATTTATATTTAATTATTATACGTTATTTAGGTTTTGAGTACGTATACTTAGGGATGATTGTGAGTAAGGACCAGACCGGTCTGGAGACAAAGTGATTGGGTGAAAAAGCGAATTGACACACATTTAATAACTGTACCAAGACCAAAAATCGAATAGGGTAAAAAATAAAGACCGTTCACCGAATCAGCTTTGTATTTTATGGTTAGTGTATGGCAAGTTCCACCGGTTCATCAGTTTTTCTCGAGTCAAACGACAAGATAAGCACTCCTAGTGTACTCTGGAGTCAAGGACAAGACCGACTCGAACCAAGAACCAAAACCGAATAAAGTGAAGAACAAGGACCAGTGACCAAATTGATTTTGTTTGTTTCAGCTGGGTAGGTCTTAGGCTGCTTCACGCGAGTACCTCTCTGTCTCCTAGCGTAAAACAACTGGAACAATAACCATAATACCGAAATTGCTCGCACCCGAGGTTCCACCGAGAAAAAAGTTTTAAGGATTTAGTGTAAGGTGGAGAGAAACGAAAGAGATACACAATCTCTACACCACGAGAGTACTTCTCTAGGTGTCGTTTCTCTCATGACTCAAATTTAGTGCTCCAACATACCTATTGGCACAAGTCTAAATTAGCCAATTGGTTCATATATATATATATATAAACTCCAAACATAAACCAAATCAGCAAATTTATTATCCCAATAAATTCACACATAAATGGATTTATGTGAGTTTCACAAAAACTCCACTCAATTATGGCGAGTTGAAACAGTTTTTTACCCGTAGTAGCCAAGCCACTGATGGTTTCATCGTGACCGCGTATCGGTGCCACCAGTAGCCTAGTTCCGCATCTGTACTGGGGACTAGTGAGCCACATTTCCCCGCGTGCCGTCAGCGCCCCACTTCAACAGGTCCACGCACTACTACTCACTCGCGTGCTACCCTGGACCACTTTCATAGGTGCTCGCTCCACCTGCTAAGTTCTGTGTGTCCATCAAGACACTTTGTATCTCACGTGTTGAGCACTGGTCACGCACTTGTTGGTCTGCCACGCTACACTCTAGAAACACACATGCCAACCGGATCCATGCCACAACCCCACATGCACACGGAGTGTTGTGCTAAGTGTTTGCCAAACACGCTCGCCAAGTAAAAAATACAAAGCCGGCTCTTGACGATGCGAGTGTGCAAAGTGCAAGTTGAGGTGCGAACACCCCTTAGGGTCCCATGGACGTCCCTCATAAAAGAAACAATTTTCAAGGAGTGCCCCTCCTTATAAACCTTTCAAAGGTTTGTTCACCCACCAAGCCACCAATGTGGGATAGATTTCCATGGTTCCACATATAAATCCATCTTTTATATTCATTTTCCACCCAATTTTGAGCTTCGATATCTCATTTATCTTAGCTCTATTTTAGACATTGTTTAGTTCGTTGTGATATATATTCTCACAAAATAGAACCCAACCCGATAATAATTACTTATACAACACATATATAATAAAAAAAATTGTGTCACTATGAGTGAATGAATATAAACATAAATCGTCGTGAGTAGATGAATAATAAGATGTATTGGTGATCTGAATTATCGTTAGTAGATGAATATAAATACAACTAAATGTGGGTGTAAACAAGAAATCACAACTGATGGGGGAATAAAACATATAACACGTGGATTGACGAAAATATTCTTAGGATAAACAAGTGGGATTGAGATTAAATGGTCACAATGGGTAATGTGATTGGTTTTGATTCTACATTTAGTGGTATCAGTTATTTCGGATGTACTCAAAATAAGCGAAAGCTAACGTTATGTGTGACACATATAGTTTCAGATAATTTGTCTATAAGCAGGGGCGGATCCACTAGCTTGGCACCTGGTTCACGGAAACCCTTTGGATTTCAAAATTTTAGTTGAAATATATGTAAAAGTAGGAGTGAATCCTCATATAAAATAGGAGTGAATCCAAGACATGAATCCCTCTTAGGTCAACCGGTTCCAAGCGTGTTTTAGAACATTGACGTATAGAGTTCGAATCCAAACATTGTTGTTTTTTATAATTTTTTTCGAATACAGGCCTTTCATTTTTTTTCATAATTATTTCAAAAAACCAACTTAGGGTTATAATAGGTACAACAAGGGTTTCTAATAGCCGACATCAGACCCACATGGCCTCACGCCCCTCTTTTCGAATTCGACACATCGACACACCTAGCTGGCTCTCCTCCGACGATGGCGTCTGACATTCTCCTCAGGCGACGGCAATCCTCTGTCCCTCTCACTCTCCAGTTCTGCTCTCTTCGAACTTCGTCCCTTTGACCCTTTCATCTGTTAGTTCTCCTTGTGTAACTGTAAGTTGAACTTCGAATTTGTTTATTGATGATTTGTTCTAATTTCTAAAATCTTTGATTAGTTTCCTTTGTTATTGAATTTGTTCTTGAATAGTTTGAATAATTTGAATAGTTGAATATGTTGAGTTTATTGATTTAGGTTTTGTTTAAGTTTTTTTAACGAATTTGATTCTTAATTTGTTAATATTTAATGCTTTGTCAAATTATGAATTTGATAAGTATTGAGAAATTCTTTTTGTTTGATAAAGGCTATAGAATGATCACTTACTTGTTATTATGGTTCCTATTGAGTTGAATTTTCTGACTTGGTATGCTATTTCATAATTTGTAGGATAACTAGTGATGACGTGGGTCCGGTCCGGCCAAATATCGAGAACCATCCCTCATCAGGCCGAACCAAGCACCCACTCTAGGTGTTACACGACCTACTTGAGTCGGCCGCACGGCCACCTCGAGTGACAGGAACAAGCAATGATTGGAACATCATCAGCCAATCATGCGCCGCTTTACCCAAAATGGGACTGTAGGCTACACACCTACTGCGCCCGGCCCATCCAGGCCCAGTAAGAAGGAAAAGCCCGAAGCACCGCCACGTGACAGCGACACTTGATGACGTGGGTCCGGTCCGGCCAAATATCGAGAACCATCCCTCATCAGGCCGAACCAAGCACCAACTCTAGGTGTTACACGACCTACTTGAGTCGGCCGCACGGCCACCTCGAGTGACAGGAACAAGCAATGATTGGAACATCATCAGCCAATCATGCGCCGCTTTACCCAAAATGGGACTGTAGGCTACACACCTACTGCGCCCGCCCATACCGTTAGCCGCCAGGGGCATTAATGACGCATCAGACAAAGGTAAGTCACTATAAATACCCCCCCAACCACTTGGGGGGAGGACACTTAATCCCTCCGGACTACGACTAGCTCCGGCACTAGAACGTCTCTTCTGACCGTACGGCAGAGTAGACACCCCCATTCCCCACACACACATCCTTTATTCACGAGGGTAGACCTGGGATGGCAATGATGAGCCTGTCAGTCCCAGTCTGAGCCGGAGGATAATCTCCCTCCTATGTTCTAACTCTCCCTTCGTGACAGGTATCTTAGGCGACAGTACCGAAGCAACCAAGGCGCTCCAGGCCGGAGCGGCTTGACTCTCCAACTCCCCAGAAGCCCTTTGCCCCACCGGACCGGGCTCCCCTTCAACCGCCCGGTCGAGGACTAAGGTTTCTACAACTAGTTTATTGTAAACCATATAGTTTTTGCAGCTTGATATTAGATTTCAAATTTGTATATAATCACAACATTCCTGAATGCCTTAGTTTCATATCTATCTTGCATCAAAATATTAACTATGTGATATTATGTAGGCGAATTAGTTTATTGTAAACAATAGGAGTGTTTGCAACTTGATTTTAGATTTGAATTTGATATTTATATAAAGGGCAAATTATTTTATCAACTTTACCCGATCCGAACCGAACCAACTAAGTCAAAAAATATAATATTTAGTTGTTAAAATTTCAACCACCTAAAGATAAGTGAACCCACTGGACAAAAATTCTGGATCCGCCCCTGTCTATAAGATAGTCAAGCAAAGTCTCGAAAGAGAATTCAAGCAACCAACTTCTATCAAAATCATTAATATATAACTTTTCAAGTTGTATATAACTATATGTAATGAAAATAAAACATTTTGAAAAGGTTGGGACCTAATTCGGCAAAAGCTGTTGATATCTATCTAGTTGCGCTGTTTGTTAATATAACATAACATTTGTTGGGAAAATGGTCTCGAAACTAAAATTGACCACATGAGATCTTGTGATCATGTATATATGGTAGTGTCGACTTTCACAATTGGTGTTTAATAGGAAGTTCACATGTGATAGTGTAAGTACGTGCTAATATATTTGATTATAATATTGGTATTTGTATTTGTATTTGTATTTCGGATTATATGATTATTTTTTCGTACTTCTTGTATTGGCACAATGTCAAACAAGAATTTCACATGTTAGGTGGTTTTGATGAAATCAATGGTTTTGATAGTAACATGACTCCTTAGAACCTAACTATAGTGTGTTTATCTCATACTATGTAGCGGAAAATACGTATATTACAATGTAAATTTTTTATTAAAATAATATTGTCTTTTTTAATAAAATGTTCGACTCATGTAACTAAAAGATAAGAGAAACTACAAAGACGTAATAATATGATAGCTATTTATACACCACTATCTAATATATTTGTATGTATTATTCATTTATGTAGAGATGTAGCATGAAATACTTTACATAATTTTTAGAAAATATTTCACATAATAGTAATAAAATTCTTCAAGTGTTGTACTAAAGTCACTTAAAAAAATAAAAAATCATTCAGAAAAAATTTCAACTGTTAGAATCTAACACATCTTCTTAATTTGTTTTTGCGGTTCAAAATATAGAGTCACTTAATTTTATTTTTTTACTGTCTCTTTATAGTCATACAACTTTAATAAATTTTCCAAACTTGTATAATGTATAAATATTAAATTTATATAATTAACTTAAAAAAATAAAACATATATGAATGTTGATTAGTTATTATTCTATAAGATTACCCCTAAATTTTATTAGAAAACTTAATTAATATTTATTCTAAAACAAATCATTTTAACTCGAATAGAAAATCAATTAAAATAAATTCGTAAATGTTACCATAGACAGGGAATAAAAATACAGAAAATGAAATAATATTAAGGTTGATCCAACCTGAATAGGTTTCAATTCGAACCGGTTTAGTAAAAGAATGGTTTAGACATCTTTACCATCCCTTTGAATGTCATATGTCCGGCACAAACTACGTTTTACCCAAAATGGGTTAACAATATTATTGGCCGAGTGTAGGATAAAACGATATGTTTATGTGGGTCTTTTTACTTGTTTTTCAAACATTTTTAGTGTAAAACTCGTGTTAGTGCCCAAAGGCTCTACTTGAATGCACGCAACATGGGTTTATGTGTTCGAAAGTTATTAATCATCCACTTTGAAATGTTTGTTCGATTAATATGAATTATATAAATATACAATACAAATTCATGATGAATAGTATTGTTTTGGTTTGTTTTACATTGGCCACAGGTTTTTGTTTTTTTTTTGACATCTTTAGTCCCTCATGACATTTTCTTTAGCTTTTCAACCCTCCTCATCACGCTACGTGTCCTCTGTTTTCGTCGCCCACCAGATTCTGTCTCTCTGTGTATAAAGACGGTTGTCTTCGGTTCTCTTTCTTCTTCCTCTTCAATCGGTTTGTTCGTCTCTGTGATCGTCATGTTCGTCATCGCCAGGTTCCTCCACCGCTTATGATCTTCGACTTTTCATTTTAGGTTTATTGTTTTTGTGTGTACAGGTCTATTAGGGGGATTTGACATAGAGAGGCGGTGGGTGGTGGTGGTCGATGGAAGGCGATGGTGGTCTGCATGTGTGAGCTGCTTGAAGATCTAGTATATCCAGTGAATTAGAAGATCATTGTTCCAATGTATGTCTCAATTCCTCCGACCTAGAAAATGAGAGACAACCAAAACCACCGCGGTAGATTAGGATTCCTGCATAGGTCTAAAGGCCACACCAGGTACTGCATGTGCACTTTGCTTATACCCTGATGCGAAATTTCACATCTCAGATTTCCATTCTTTTGCCTTTTTGTTGTGCCTTTGTTTATCCGTCATTGAGGATTGTTATGTGTCTTTGATTTTGATTTGTCTTTCTTCGTCGGACAACACTAAAGCCATATTCGATCGCGGCAATAGCTTTCTTTTTCTTTGTAAATTTCAATCGGAAGTGGTTTATCCCTAATTTCAAACAAACTTTGCCTAGATTTCAATCACCGGCCGTTACAATTAAACTAATTTTCATTAATTTTGCTATCCTTATATTCATTTATTCCAACAAATTTTGTCCTGGATTTTTAAAATATGTCATGAAACCAAAGCTCCTCAACCCTATATCGTTAACTAGGCTTATTTTTTTTGTCAATTTGTAAGATTATTGTAGTAAATTGTTTGTATTTTAGGGTTCGGGATGTTCTGATCTTATATTTCAAAATTTAACCCTTAATGTCAGTAGAAGACTTGAATGATATGAGTTTAAAACGCAGGTTTCAAGGAGGCTATTCATATTAAGGGTATTATGAGAGTACTGTTCCTGCAGAAATTTGAATGGACTGTAAGTGATTCTATGAGATTGCTTGATTGTGTAGCCATAAACTTTGCTTGATTCTACCTTTCCAGTTATATTTTTCATGCTTAGCTCAATATTCTATAAGCAATTTAATTTACTAAAAGTTATTTCGAGGAAAAAAAATGAAGAAATTGTGTTTTTAATCATTTCAGCTTGACTGTGTATCTTTTTTGTATGTAGACTAGAGTGAGGTTTGTCTTTGATGATGAAGCTTTGGTTTGTGTCATGAATCCTCTTTACTCGATAGTTATTACTGTTAATTTAGTTATTCAATTAATAGATTTTTGTAAAATTTGTGTGTGTTTACATACTAAAGGAGGTGAGAGTAGGACAGGAGCTCAATGGATCTGGTGAAAATGTGTTTGTAGGTGATAAAGACCAGTGAAAGTGAGTGTTTTCTTCCTCTATATTATGATTAATTTATATTTTTTATAAGATAAACAGCTGTTACATGAACTAACATCCTATCATATATTCTTTATTTAAAAACCAGAAGCTCTGGTGGCGTAAAGAAAATGATTTATATTTGCATGGTTGCAGCAACAGGGCTGTATACAGAAAAGCTTCCATTAAATTACTTAAAATGATCGTTTTAAGAAAACAGGTATACATCGGTATGGTGCGAATCTAAGAGTAAGGATCACCAAAATAAGAAAACAAGTACACATCTTAGGTTTCTAACCTTTTTTTCCTTTTCTTTTACGTTTACTACAGGAGTTGAAGACTTGAAAAGAAGATTGTCAAGCAAACTTGCCGTGAATTCCCCTTATTGTGTCATCTCAGCAAGATGCCCTATTGAGGTTGACTTTTGGATTGTTATATAATCAACTTTAAATTTATATTTAATAACTACCTGTTTTATAATGAATTTGCAAAGTGGTAGCCATTGTTTGACGATGCCGATTATAAATTTCCTCATGTTGTGTTATTGCAAGTTTTCTAAAGTACTATTATAAAGAGTGTTTGATGTTGTCTCATGTTGTATTATTGCAGATTTTTAAAGTACTCCCGGATACAAGTATGTTTGAAAATATTGTTTTGTTTGTCTTTTTTTGTGTATTCCTGTATTTGAGTCATATTTTATTTTTAAGTTCAATTTATTGATCTTTTTATTGTTCAGCAGAGAAATTAAGGTCAGATTTGACGAGGATTGCTATGACCCCTTTGAGTTCAAAAAATACTCTACATGACAAGGAACAATTTGCAAAACTGGCTGTTGATGCTATTATGAGGCTAAAAGTAAGTTTTTGTGTCGTATTTAAGGACTATAAAACTGGATAAATGTTTTATGATTTAAAAGGGGACAAAACCTACATCATAACATGTGCTAAGATTACCTGGGTTGAATTACATAGAATACTGAGCCTTTATATCAACTAATAGACTACTCTTTGCTTAGATTACCTGGGTTGAATTGAAAGTGTGAATTGCAATATGGAATTGGTTTTGATGCCTCACACTATCAACTTTGTTTACTAATTTGTCTTCTTTAGGTACGATGATCTTTGCTCTCTTTTGCTTTCATCGATCGTATTCTATAAGTCTTTAAAATAATTATAATCTTAGCTTACCAGTTCTTCTTCTTTAGTTAAATTCACAGATTCAATTTTGCTTCCCATTCAATTTCAACTTTCCTAATTTTCTTGAATTTTATTTCTACTAATAAACTACAGGTAAGGATGGGCAATTAAAGAATAGAAGACGACTACAGCTGGGTTATGTGGCTATACCTACGCACCAAACAGGTTAGGCTCAACCCATGTAGACTACATGCTGACCTTTCATGCTTTTGTACTACCAGACCTAAAAAGAAAGTATTTTATCCTTAAAATTGTAAAGAGTTCTTATGAATAATCATATATCTTGGTTAAAGAGGCTATAGTTTGAAAACATAGGAAATAATTAATATATAACAGATTGTTGTTGATATCATATAGTTTTCCACTTTTACTTTAAAAAACAAAAGTAACCATTTTTATTCGAATTTTACATTTTTACTAAACCCCCTTGCAATCCAACCAAATTTATATTTTAATTAGCAGAGAGACATTTGAGTTATGTTCAAGATCTCTGGGGTTTATTCACCATTAATATTTCAATATTGGTGTCACTATTGTTGAAAACAAGTGTATGTGTATTTGGTGTGAAAGATTTGGGTTTTTGTTGGAAGAAGGGGATTGGCAGGAGGAGTAGCAGCACCACTACCTAAACAAATTGTGCTTCGATCTAGATGCATTTGGTGTAATATCACAAGGTTAGTTTTGAACTATGGGATTTTTTATATTTTACTTAGTTACTCAGAATGTCATTATTCTAAAGATATTTCGTAGGTAACTATTGTTCAAGTGAATAGAATCGTTTTTCCATTGAGAGAAGAAGGTTGTGTAGTGGTAAGCCGAGTAGCAACGATAGTTGTTTTATTCATGATGTTTGATGGTTATCATTTTTTTTTCCACTTAACCTTTGGTTTTAGATTGTGTTTTTATAATTTCTTTTCATGTTCAGATTTTGGTGTCGCATTAACTCTTACCATACATTCATGCAAAAAGGTGGCCCGCCGCAACGCGCGGGCGGGTCACCGTCTCGTTTGATAATAAATTATAAATGATGATGAATCGTGATTAGCAATGTGAAATCATCATAATTATGTTGTTTATCATCCTTTGAGCTTTGAATAAACACTTAAATGGGTAGATCATTGTAACGGGCCGGGCTAGATGCATAAACTTATTCTAAGAAAGGAATAAAAATGAAAAGTTAGACACGTCATTGTAACACAAATTAAATCGTTGTTGTAATTAAAAAGTAAAAATAAAAAATTGTATATTTTCTGAAATTATGCTTAAAGATCATTTTATACAACTCCATAGTAGATGTGTTAAGGGGCAGAGATACTCTTCACCGAATTTGAAAATTGTTTATAGTAACTAGATTTTACTATTCGTGTGTTGTGGCAGATAACGCAGATACGTAAAATAATTGCATTACGCGCTATGGTAAAAAAATAATATAGAAAATGAAACAAAAAGGTCATTCGTAAACATAATGGTGTAAAACTAAACCAAAAAAGCTATAAAAAAACAAATATAAGGACAAAAAAGATTATCGAAGAAAAAATATTATTAGTCAAACGCTCCAAGCACTGAACTGAGGAGCTAAATGTCGTATTACACGACTCTACTCACTACATTACCAACTTCCTTGTTAATTGTGTTGCATTTACATATGTTTATCACTTGTGCTTTGTTAATATAGTTAGGACTGAATCTTGTGAACACCTTAAGTTTTGTTGGGTTCAATTGTCTGTTTGATTAATTTAATCAACCTGGTCTTTTGTTATTTGCAAGTTTAATTAGTACAAATCAACGTTTTTTCTCAAATTCTCTATGGATTCGACAACCCACTTCCAATACTACACTATATTGTAGCTAAGGAACACTTTCAAACGTATTTTTTATTAGCTTTCGACACGTTATCAGTTAGCGATGGTCGGTGGTGGTCGGTGGTGTTTGTAGTTTTCATCGACGACTGTTGATGTTTCACATGTCCCATGCTGTTTGACGATGAGATTAAGGTTTTGTGCTTGGGCCTTTTCAGTTGGTCACCTTTGTTCTCCGCCATTTATCTCTCACTTTTCTGGCTCTTGATTATATCGTTGTCAGTAAGCTTAGGGTTTTATGGTTGAGGCTCTCACTTGCTCACCTCTCCCCATCTCAACAATTACGGTGTTCATGATATTGTGATGATATTTCCAATCGGCTTTGGCGATGGTTTGACGACACCCAATTGGTTGAGGCTATGATGATCTACATTTTGATTTTTGGTGATGGCGTGGCGTGGCGTAGCTCTTGGTGTTACTAGCTTTGGTCTAAGCCTCTACAACTATGATAATCATCACACGATCTGAGCCTAAGATTTTAATTTTCTGTTATCTGAATTACTTTTTTGAGGTAGTAGTGCTTTGATGGTCTCTGTTCTATGTTAATAGACTGTTTGGAGGTTGTGATGAAAAGGGTTATTCCCATCCGAGCCGCAAATTAAAGTTCATATCTTTTTGCTGGGTTATGATGATTGTGAATGTTTTGGGGTTGTGATCCTTTGATGGTTACTGTTTTATGTTAATCAACTGTTTTGAGGCTGTTAATCTGCCATGATACATGATCTTCCCATCTGGTAACCAAATTAAAGTTCATATTTTCTTTATTTTGTTGGGTTATGATGATTGTCACAAGATCTGAGCCTAAGTTTTTAATTTTTTTGTTCTTTAAATTATTGTTTTGAGGTTTTGATGGTTTATGTTTTATGTTATTAGACTGTTTTGAGACCATGACAATAGGGGTTCTTTCCATCTGAGCCACATATTAAAGTTCATATTTCTTGGCTAGGTTACAGAGGCAAGTAAGGGATTTCATAAATCTAATTTTAGGAGTCTTAAATGTAACTTTGAGGTTTTATAAATTAAAAAAAAAAGCACAAATAACTTTTCATAAAAAAGTCTTAGAGTAATTTGGTCATTATTATATATAGAATATTTTTAAGTGGTAGCATTGATTTTAAATGACCTACAAAAACGAATTTGCCAATGATGTTTGACAAAAAAAAAATTACATCTTATAATTTCACCTAAAATTTTAATAACGTAGACTAAATGGAAAATAGAGAATTGTGTGATCTTCATATGTTCTTTCACATAGTAATGTACGCTAATGCCAGTCTTGTACATATATATATTAAACAACGTTTCTCATATTAAACAACGTTTCTCAGATGTTTATGTGAAGAGATTCCAACCGTTTCAAAAACCGGGTAAAACCTCCCACGACGCATATGTCATTAGATGAATGATATCACTCATTTTGGATTGGATACCACCCTTTAGTGAGTGTCTTGATGCAATAAAGAGACTAGCCTTCACTTTTCGGGTTTTCACCTAAAAACAAAGAGAAACATAATCTCACATTAATCACTAGGTTAGTAACCCGTGTATTACACGGGCTGATTTTAGGTTCATGATATTAAGCAAAATAAAAGTAAAAAACGATTAAGAGAATTAAAATTTATGATTAATATAAAATTCTTATAAAACCATAAATGATAATTTAATAAATTAAAGAAATTTATTTTATTTGAATTGTTGATTAATTTTCTTACAAACACTCAAATTATTTAATAACTTTATGAAATCTATATTAATATTATCATTTTTTTAGAAATAAAAGTTTAATTTGGACAAAATTGGTAACTACTCTTAATTGGTGATTTACTAAATTTGTAATTGATTGTGAGTTTGACACGTGACATTGATGATGTGAAACCTTTAAAATGAAGACATGTGGCAACCATTTTAGTACTTTATTAGAATTACTAGGTTAGTAACCCGTGCACTACACGGGCTGAATATAAATTTATAATATCAGATAAATACAAAGAAAAAGATAGCAGTTAAGAAATTTGAAAATTATGATTAACATAAAAATCTTATTATTTTGACAAGTTGTTGATTACTTTCCAGAAAAGATTAAAATTATTGAGTAAATTAATCAAATCTATATTAACTTTATCAGAATTTTAAAATAAAATTTTAGTTTTGATAAAATTGGTAATTAATCTTAATTGATTATTTACTAAATTGGTGATTCAATGTGAGGTTGACATGTGACGGTGATGATGTGGACACTTTATAAATGAGACACGTGACACAAATTTTATTGCTTTATTAGGATTAAGATTATTAAGATTTTATTGCCTTCTAACTTTTGATGTTACAAATAAAAAGAATATTATATATATATACAATGAAATTTAGGATGAATAGTAACCTTTGCATTTTTCATAGTTTGGCCACGAGAGTTTCAGTGTTTGATATTTTTTACTCTAAGTTTTAACATTTTGTTCTTTTTTCTTTAATGAAGTTTGACATATTGACATTTTCTACCCTAAACTTTAACACTTTGTTTTTTTTTCTTTAACGAAATAGTAAACTTTAGGTTTTCATAGTTTAGCCACATATGTTTCATACTTTTAAAGTTTTTTTGTTTTAAGTTTTGTGGTCTTCTACTTTAGCCGCTAAACTTTTAACTTTTCTACTTGCGTTTTTTAGTATACTTTTATAGTTATATACTTTCACCACGAGACTATTAGACTTTTACGTTTTATACCCATTAACTTTTTAACTTTTGTTTTTTAAACGTTTATTACTTGAACTTCTGTTGTCTTCTACTTTGGTTACGAAACTTTTAACTTTTCTACTTTCGTTTTCAGTATACTTTTATAATTTTATACTTTCACCATGAGACTTTTAGACTTTTACGTTTCATACCCCTTAACTTTTAACTTTCGTTCAGCATACAAATTCAACCCCGCAGCAACGCGCGGGGTGGTAAACATCTCGTTTTATTACAACTTGATTTTTAATAATACTTATATCGGAACGTAAAGAAAATAAAACCATGTATTTAGATATTTTAAGGAGTATTAGATATTAGACGTGATATGTACATATAAAATTTAAGTCTCTAAATTTTACGCCTAACTCACCCAACTTACTGGTAATTGTTTACGGTATAATAAAAACTTATATAACCCGATCTCAAATCTTTTTTTTTTTTAACTTGGTGATTCAACAATTCAACCCTACAATGACTTCTAAACGCCATTCATTTAATAATTATTGCCCGTTCAAATTTTAAACAAAGATATCGTTCTTAGTTGCATGCTTTATGTTAAAGGGGAGATGTAACCAGGGTTGTAAAAAGCGGTCCAGGCGGCCGATTAATCGACGCCTAGGCGCTATGCGGGCATCGTCCGTAGTGCTTTTTTGCTAGGCGGGCTGTCTAGGCGCCCTGGGTCAAAATCGGTCAAATTCGGTCAAAGTCGGTCAAAGTCGGCTAGGCGCTAGGCGGCTAGGCGGGTTCTAGGCGGGTTTTAGGCGGCCAGGCGGGGATTAATCGGGTTAAATTAAAAAAAAAATTAATTTCTTTTTTTCACTTATATATTTATATTAGAAGTCTTTATTACTACTAGTTTTTGAAGTGTTTTTAGTATTTTGACATATTACAATATATAATCTCTAGAAAATCTATAAATCTTTGTAATTTACTAGGACCGATTAATCCCCGATTAATCCCCGCCTAGGCCGATTAATCCTAATTCCCTAGTCGACCGCCTAGGTACCGCCTAGCGTCTTTTGCAACATTGGATGTAACAGGAACTTTTCAATTGGACTAAAAGAAAAGTTTTATAGGGTTACAATTGAACATGCTATTTTATATGGAACAGACTTTTGGGCCATCATAAAGATAAATACACACAAAACAAAGTAAGAGAGATGCGGATACTAGAGTAGATGTGTGGTAAAAAAATGAAGTTTTTAAGATGGTTTTAGCATGTGAAAAGAAGGGAAGTGACGGTGCCAATTAAGTGGTGGAGAGCCTCAAAGTGAAGGGGAGGAATAGAGAGTAGAGACATGCCCAAACTGACTAGAGATGAATGGATTATTCTTGAGATATGTTCCAGAATGAGTTCATACAAACTTAATTTTAGGTGAAAAAACTTTGTATGAAATGTGTGGATGTAGACCTGATTTGTCTTTGGAGCTTAGTTTGTCTTCCTCTTAATGTGAACTTGACATGGTAATGGTGCGTTTGTTTGTGGAAAACGTTTTTCAGTTTTCCATTTTTAGTTTTCTAGAAAATGAAACGGGTTTTCCAACTCTAGAAAACACATGGAAATTTTTGAAAACGCGTTCTAACCAAAAGATGGGTTTTTCATTTTCCAAAATAGAAAACGAAAACGGAAAATAGAAAACAAAAAAAAAAGTGTTTTCCAATTTTAGTTTAAAAGTTAGAAAACACCGTTTTCTGTTTTTCTGAAATTTTTTTCTGGAAAACTACAATTTGAACGCGTTTTCTGTTTTTCATGTTTTCTTAGAAAACAGAAATGGAAAACAGGGTGTGTTCTCCACAACCAAACGCACCCTAATCTTCTTATTTCATGTTGATATTTTGTTTGATGATATTACATTTTTTGCTTCTTATCCTTTCATCATTTCTTTTGTTACTAGTATATATATGTCCATATATGTTTATTATTTGTTTGTATGCTGTTTGTTTTTCAAGCCAAGGTCTCTGTGAAAACATCTATAGTTTTTAGGTTCGTCTGCGTCTCAGTTTCCGAACCTACCATAATTACGAGTAATATCTACCGGATACGGTTAACCGTTAATGGTTGTAGTTGTATGTTTTATGCTCATGTTTCCCAACTGCAATTAATTATTGAAGCAAATATTATTAGGCAGAATCTTTTTAGGGTGAGGGTAGAGGTAGATCACATGAGGTCCCCAACCCACTCACCCTCCAAAAACCACCCCCCATGGACCATAGAACCAGCTGTATGTGAACCCCACCCAAGTTCTCCACTCCACATTTGATGTGAAATGCATTCATAATTTAGGTCATCACTTTATCGACAACTCAGAATGCAACTGTGACATTCCATGGTTTTGCAGAATAGTAATTAAGTTTCTTAACTGTCCAATCAAAATCACTCAAACTTTTTTTATCCTACTAAAGTCACTCAACTTTCATTAGGTGTTCCAATCAAGTACGTAGTTTTTTTTTATAAATTTGAAGTTTTTATAAAATTAAGTGAGGCAAATAAAAGATATATGAATATTGGTTAATATTTAGTGAATATATTTTTAATATCAACTTAAAATAGGAAGTAATTGTAATGGAATAAAAATTACTAAATCATAAACAAGTCTTAGAATTGTTCAATCTAAGTTCAATTGGCAAAAAGTATTTGATAAATATTAACTAATATTCATATATCTTTTATTTTCCTCACTTATTTATCAAAACTTAAAATTTATAAAAATTAGGTACCTGATTGGAACACTTAATGAAAGTTGAGTGACTTTAGTGGGACAAAAAAAGTTTGAGTGACTTTGGTGGAACAGTGGACAAACTTGATTACTATTCTGTGAAGTTTTCCCTTAATAGGCAATTAACGAACTCAAACCTTGGGAACCACTTATTATGGTTCATAAATTAGCGAGTGCAGCTCTTGTCTGAAATCTGAAACGCGTGTCGCTTCAACAACCATGACTAAACCCGTTGACCAGTAGTCTTTCAGCTGCATTACAAGATATTATGCCGTCAGATGTGATGATAACAGCATCCTATACGAGTGATGCTCAAATGTGATCACAAAAATTATATTACTTCGATTATAGTTTCTAGAACAGAAAGATTTTAGAGATGTGAGTGGGCCGAGTTGCTAGTGAGCTACTCGAGATCGGCTTGCTAAAATCTCGAATCAGGACGAGCTTAAACGAGCTCGAGTTTCACGTATTATGCTTGACTAGGCTCACGTTTCTAAACGAGCTTATTTTTATATAATTTTTTATTTAATATATTAAAAACATGTTTACATGATAATTATCATTAGGCAAATTGGATTTTAATAATCCAAACTATGGACCAACCATCCATTGGCCGATAATAATCCGTTTATTTTTTATGACTTGGTATTGACGTTGTTATGATGTGGGAATGATGTTTGATAACTTCAACTCATTAGAAACAAATAGAGGTTTTTTTTTTGTTAAAAACTTAAAATGAGATTGCTTTTGTCCATGAAAGTGAAAGTTGGGATTATCACCAGTCAAATTATTAGTACGGATTATTATCGGCTAATGATCCATTATTTGGATTATTAAAAATCCAACTTGCCTTATTATTATATATTAATTATACATAAAATAATTTAGATATATAAGAGATTGGGTTGAGAATGAGCCATGTACGAGCTTAGACAAGCTCATGTCAGCCCGGCTCGTTTACACCCCGAATTTTAAGTATTATGAATATGATGAATCAAAATCAAGACTTGCCTCATTGGCTGTGACCTGCTGAGTGTGCAAGGGGAAGCAGAAGGACCATGCACCGAGCTGAAGCAGTTGAAAAACAAATATAATTACAAAAATAATTATGCAATTTTTTAAATTTAAGAGAAGTAGAAGGGTACATTGTGAAATATTTCATCTTCAGGCTTCATGTAAATTATAGCTTCTTCAACTGAGCTACAACTCTTCTTTTTCTGATCTCCATTCTTATAATAAAAGTCAACATCTTATACTAAAAGTCAACAGTGAAAAAGATAACGTTGACTTTGACTATAGTCCAGATGTTGACCAAAAGAAAGGTTAGTTACAATCGAAGTTACCTTATAGATTCTACTGACAATTAAATAATATTTGAAGCAGAAAGACTTCCTAAGCTCTGCTGTTGGCTTCCAAAAACAAAATGAAAGGGTAATTATTAGAAAATTTTCCAAAAAAAACCTTCAAGGTGTGGTGTAGTGGTAAGCGCTTGAGTCCCTCTAACAGAGGTCTCGAATTCAAATTTCACTGGTTTTCTCCCTTTAATCCTGTGTCTTACCTATTATCCCTTTGGTTAGCTGGGTATGGGTACTGATGAAATGTGTTATATGCATCCCGCGGTTCTCAACATATTATTGGTTCTGAAATGATAGCTACTCTCTATGTGTGTGTGTGTTTTGGAAAAAAAAATATATCAACTAAATTCACCAATTACTATATGGGTGTTTGGGTTTGCATTTCAGAACTTGTTTATGTTAAACTAATTTGGTTTATGTAAAACAAATTTAGAAGAATTTTACATCCTTAACATTCTTTTTAACAATTCTATTATTTTTTAAAAGTAATATTGAGATCTAACCTCATCTTCAGTAGCCCAGGAGATTTCATCAAAAAGACCATCATACAAAGGCGGTAAAATTTGAGGTGGCAGATTCACAATGCGTTGTGAGATCAAAAGACCAACATCCACTGCTTGCTCTCCAAAATATGGTCTCAACTTATCTTTCGTTTCTTATCTTGACACACTTTTAATAGAAAACTATTTCATTTCCATCATACATTTACAATCCTAAATAATAAAGCAAAAAACTTAAAACTTCAGTCCTATATGCAATTAACATAATTTCAAGATTCTGGATATTGGATATAAGTGCTCACCTTATATCTCTGCATGTTAAGAGCATAAATAAAGCCATAAACTCCATTATCTTCATCTTCTTCCATCTTAATTACAGTTCCCACAGTAGTTTGTTGCAAGCTTAAGTCTACAAAACTGCTTAAATCACATTCTTTATTATCAAAGTAAGTCTGCAACACGATCTTCACTCCATGGAAATCATCCGGTTTTGGGTCAAAAAAAGCAATCTGCTTGAACAACTCCCTTCAAAAATCAAAGAAAAATAAAATATACACTTCTAACAACATATATAAAGATCTCAACTTAAATAGGTGACCACCTTGGTTCTAAAAAGGCTTGCATGAAACACGAGGCGGAATAGAAAATTCCTCAAGGCTTGCGACGGCGCCTCATGCATGTAGCTTTGGGTCAAAATTAAATAAAGGATGTTATGTAAAGACAACAAAAGAGTGAAAAAAAAATTATGAAAGGTTTACTTGATAAATTTGTTGATATGTAAAATAATTGAGACAGACGTTGCTTCTGGTTGTAAATAGATCTTATATGGTTGTACATGAGGACGCCTCACGTAAGTAATGAGCGCGACTCAGCTTTTAGGATCTAACACCTTGAAGCGCCTAGCGCTTTTTTAAACCAGGGTGACCAAATAGTTACCTCAAAATCCTCATCTTCAGAAGAAGAATGTGATTTTGATTTTGTAGTAAAATTTATTTCTTTTCTGATACCTATAAAACAGAATCAGGTTATAGTAATACAAACATAATTGCAAATAATATTAATTGGGAAGTTCATGCCTGTAGAGTTCAGGGTGGCTTTACTGTATACTGTGGAGTTGTTATTCTTCTTATTGACCTTGCGGGCAGAGATCATTAAGGCCATAGAACGGGCCAAACGAAAGAAAGCGGGCTGTGACTTCCATATATGGCTTCTTTTTGTGGGCTTACTTAGCATTATGATTGTACATACAACCTAAAAGACTTCAAATTTATAGTAAATATGAAAGTTCTAATACAATATATCGAAAATATAGATAAATTGTAAAGTCATATACATAGAAGAATTCATAATATAACATCAATTACACATACAAGCGCAATAATATAATAAACTCATTTCTCTAATAGATATAGATATACATCCATATAAAATGAATGTTGGCCTATATAAGAGTTTGTTTGAACCCAAAAGTGCATTGCAGAGTTGTGGAGTTTCTTTTGGTTTAGATTTTTTTTAAGTGTGAGACGATCTAAGGCAATGTGGTCCTTAGAGCCGAGGCAAAGGCGCGCACCTCACATATGCGAGGTGAACTTATTTTACTTCAACTTATATCCTAGCCACTTCAACATATACACCTGAACTAACATCAAAAAGTAAGTATAACAAAACAAATACACACTTTAATCATATAAAAAGCATAACCTATCTTTCTTATATCTATCATGTACAATTATAAGGAATATAAGCTCTAATGCTCTATGTACAAACAGAAAAAGCATAACATACCTTTCTTATCTCTATGTACAACAATATAAGCTATATGTATGGTTATAAAAGAAATGGCATGCCTCTCTTATCTCTATAACTAGGGGTGAATACGAGCCAAGCGGGTCGTGAGCTACTCAAGATCGGCTCATAAAAGCTAGAATTGAGCGAGGTTAAGCAAGCTCGAGCCCAAGCTCAACCCTAAAGGGGTGAATACGAGCCAAGCAGCTCGTGAGTTATTCGAGATCGGCTCATCAAGCTAGAATTGAGCGAGGTTAAACAAGCTCGAGCCCTAGCTCAAGCCTAAAATTAAGCTCTTTTAATAAACAAGCTCAAGCCAGCGATTCGCTTATCGAGGTCGAGTAGGCTCGCAAGCCTAAACAAGCTCATTTAAATACATTGTATTTAATTTAATACATTAAGCATATATTTGTATAATAAATTTTATTCTATACAAAAGTGTAATATTGAATAAAAACAACTAACAATATTTCAACTTTCAAGCATTATCCATCGAACCCCAAATGAAAATAAATTTTTTGAGGTTAACAACAGTCAAAAGACTAATGTGATAATGTCAACAATAAAGAGCACAACAATCTTAAAGTCAATAATTTTACCAAAAATATTTTTTTTGTTTATTCAGAACTAGGAGTGACATCTGTGGTGAATCCCAAATTCAAACCCTAAGGCCCAAGGGCTCCAACTTAGTTGCAATAAGTGTGGGTCAGATGGGCGGTATAGCGAGTTGAACAGCTTAACAGAGTTTTATTGGGGCCTTGTAGTAAAACATATGCATAGGTAACTTAAGGGTATTAGTTCTTATGGTATGACTATCTGTTATTTTTACTCTAACTTCATAAGGTATTAAGGTGCATTTGATTATATCTATCATGCAGAATTTACAAGTATATTATTGTTGCTCACCCACACTTTGGTTGACAACATTGGAACTACTTATTTGATTGCTAATCTCGTGTTTCATCGACACTCGAAGCTCTATAAGATTGATTTACACTTCGTCAGATACATGGTATTGGCTTAGATTCTCAAGGTTCATTGTGTTTCTACCACTAATCAACTTGCAGATATTCTAAGAAAGAGGTTGGCTTATACTCGATTTGCCTATCTTCGGTCCAACCTGCACATTGATCCCGCCATTCGGCTTGCGAGGGAATGTTAAGATAGTAAAAGTTAACTATGATGCTATGGTTGCAACTACTCCTATTGGTAGCATTTTCCAGTGAACAGTTAATTATTGACTTGTACTATTGTTAAAATGGTCAAAGTTAACTATGATTTACACTTTGATGGGAACTAGCTGACTATCATAAGCTAAATTAGCAAAAACCTAAAGTGATTCATCAAAATTTGCAAAATTATGTGTGGAAACCAAAAACTTCAATCGATCAATCCATTCCAATAGCACAACCTAACATAGTAAACAACATTGTTTCATCTTAATATAAGAGGTTCATTAATCAAAACTACAATTTATTTTAATGTTAGTATGTTACAACCTAATCTTTTAGAACCCTAAATTTCACCAGAAAGACACAAACCGTTTACCGAATAGTGAGCGAGTGGTAGAATAAGAATCGGAGAAGGAAAAGGCAGCCGCGGCGACGACAATGTACCTGTGCGTAGCGGAAACACGGCAGCGGAGGTGATGGTCAACGGTGCAGACGGCGGCGACCGTGGTCGACGGTTCAGGACCGGCCAAGTTTGAGAATTATGGAGTGTGGTCTGTGGAGGTACCGAGGTAGTGAGGAAGGGTCGATTCAGAAGGAAGAAGCGAGGGCCGAGGGTGAACAAATGATGAAGAGGTTCTTTATATATTCACATTTTCAATTTATTTTTTAGTCGATCACTATTTCAAGAGGTTCTTTATATATTCACAGTTACTTTTACTAAAAAAATAAGTTATACCCGGATTGTTTGAGGTCAAATGATTGTGGGAGACCAAATTCAGGTCGTTTGGACCCAAATGGTCGTTTGGGTCCTTTTTTTTAATTTCTTTTAATAAGGTTGTTTGTACGTTGTTTGGGCCAAAGCGATCCCTTAAAATTCAGGGGGCTGTACTTTTGTAATATATATATTTTTTAAAAAGACCCAAACGACTCAAATTTAGCCACCTACAACTATATGGCCCCAAACGCCCCGTGTAAAAGCTGTCTTTTAGTAAAAAGTGGTTGTGAATATAGCCACAGCCTTCCAAAATCACCCAATGCTAAACGTAATGTTTTTTTAGCGGACTGGACAGGCCGACCGCCCCGGTCAGACCTTGGGACCGACCACTCTGGAGGTCCGGTTGAGTGTCTTCGGACAACTTGCTTTTGGACTGGTCAGTTTTGATGGTTGACAGCTGGGGCGGCAAACGGCGTTCAACGATCGGACCGGATACATGAAGAACAACAATCATCTTTGCCATAAGAGATTCGGAGAAGAGATGGAATGTGAAGAGCGAACGACAGCTTACTTAGTTGATTTGTTCTATAGCCTCGTCGATTTAAAAAAAAATTGGGTAAAAGGCAAAGCCCGGTAAATTTTATTGCACAAAATAAAATTAAAAACAAGCAAGCGTTTTGTAAACAATAGAGAGTTAAATGAATAGTAGTTCAAGTGAATAGTAACCGTAACTTACCTCCAACCAAGTGTTTTGTACAAGTATTTTAAGCATGGGAAGCTTTTTGTTGATCTTAAATTCACCCAAACGGTGAGTACAAGTTCTTTAAGCTGTTAAAACCTTCTCAAAGCATCGTTACCTACCGTTGCCATTCATAGGGTTCACCACCACAAACGCACAACACGCACACCCGCCAACTAGTTATTAATATTCAGCCCAAAATTCAACCAACTATCAACCTTAAAACAAGACTTGTACCAAGTATTCAAATGCAAACTAGTATTAATCCTATCACAAAAATACCAAACATAATACTTGGTCCCAAATCCCAATCATCCACACCATAGTTATAAAGTAGCCCATCCGGTTGCAAGTCCCATTAACCACCAACTTAAAAAGCCCAAACAGTCATTCCATAGGCCCACTTCTACTTCAACCCGTAATACCAATGAAAATCATGAACCATAACCCAAATAATCATCCAAATCAAACCAAAACCACTCATCCAGGATAACCACAAACTGAAAATCCAGGTCAACTTATAAGCCCTATTCCCTGCTAATCCACTTTTAACCATCCGAGCTATCCAACTTTCATGATTAATCAAGGTCCAATTGCCATTTCTTAGCCAATCTGAGTTGCAAATCTTTCTTATAGAAAACTGATTCCTTAAACATTCCATCAATCTCAACCAAATAAGTTTTGTAAGACTTGTCACTTCATTCCATTAACCGTTGACTATCAGAATTTATCTCTTGACCAGCAGGTCAACCCATTGACGTGCAAAGTCAACATTTTGATTGAAAAAGATAATCTTGTTCAAACTCTACCACCTATCACAGAATTATACTCATAATAATCCAAAAAAGTTTCAATATGTGCATTGGACTTTTGATTATAAACTGTTGATCAAAAAAGTCAATCATGTGTCACACCCCAACTGACGTCGAAAATATCAAGGAATGATGAGATTGTCCAAAATCACATGACAAACTAAATTCAAGAGACACAATATTTAATATAAACTGAATTTCATTGATAATAAAGTTGAGTACGATACATGAAACAAATTGTCAAACAAATACAAATGTTTTATTTAAACTATGTCCAAAAGTCATATGTGATAGCAACTTGAGATCCTCAAATATCGTATCCTGCAACATGTATAAGATAATATGGTCAAGTACGAATAGTTTGGTGAACAATCACAAGTTTGAATACATATAAAAAAGAAAACCAGTATTAAAGCGGTACCTTACTACCGATACCAGTACCGAACCGATAATTTCGATATGGGACTCGATACCCACTTTTCCTCAAATTTGATACCGGTACTAACTGGTACTGGTACGGTACGGATATGGTACCGATCTCATCCCTACTTTAGTGACTCGTGTTACAGAAAAAACCAACTGAAATGCTTGAAACATTACGCTCTGAAAAATGCATCACTCTTGTCAAAGATGAGGCTTCGCGATCAAGCCTTCGATTGATGGATTGACACTAGAAACAAAGAAAACTGTTAAATATTTTCAAAATGAAAAGAATTTTCAAAAGAAAATCAAATTTTTACAAGTTGATATTGAACACATGTTTTTGAATTCAAGAAAACTTGAAAACACAATGATTTACTTGAATAACTTGTAAAAACTAGAATTGATTACAATAATGCTAAAATAGTCGTGGATCGGATAAATTTCGCTCAACAACATATGAATACTCTTGTTTCAAAACAAATTTCGAGTGGTTATAAATATAGTTTATTTTCTCGATGTGGAAATGTCTCTAATGATTCGGTATTATTAACTATTAACTAATAATAATATATTCCAATAGAGAATAGAGAAGTTGAGTTGATGATAACAATTGAGAATGAGGAGTGTTAGTTTTCATTTCATCAAATAGTAAATCTGAATTAGTTTCAAACAAATAAAATGTTTCAAAAAGTAATGTTGTTTCTGATTCAAAAATAAAAAATATAACAAGGAATAGTGTTAATCATGTTTCAGATAAATCAAATAAAATATGGAAATTTTGAAAAAAAAAGGCTCATATAAAAAGTTTGACCAAAAAAGGTTATCATTAAGAATTATGATCCAACTGTTCTTAAATATCAATGGTTCAAGAGGGTCAAACCTAAGAAGATATCAAGGACATATTTGGTTATGCAAAGAAAGAAGAAGTCAAAATCATAGTTGGCACTTCAAAGAAAAAGTTAAAAAGAACGTTTCAACGAAGTCAAATCAGCGTTTACCGTTTACAAACTGCTTTATTGTAATTTGATCCTTCGGCTATATAATATATCCATTTAAAAAAAATCAGCTATAGAAATTGAAACTGAAAGCTCCAAAATTGTGCAGAACTCAAAGAGTGAGAATAACATGTTTGAAGCTCCTAGTAAACTGAATGTGGAGGAAATATAAAAGTTTTTGAATGAGCAGAAAGCAAATAATAAAAGCTCTACATCTAAGCATAGTCAAAGTCAAGATGTGTGTGCTTTGCTGAATTTGTAAATTACTCTAAAACTTGTCAAAATCAGAGGTTTTTAAGTTATTATGAACCGATTGGTTGTTATATTTGTAAGGGATATGAACACACAGTTATAGGTTGTTTTTGTAACCTTTAAAATCAATATTTTTATGACAGTGATTAGGGCGTTATGATTCATATCATCTCCGTAAGCAAATCATATGTTAAAAAAATTGTTTGAAAAGTTTCACCAACTAAACAAGTGCGGAATGATTTTGAAAAATGTTCAAAAGGTGAAAAGTTATAAACATACTCGGTTTAAACAAGTTTGGATTCCAAAAGTGATTTCATCTCTCGAATCTAAAGTTGTTTCATTAATCCACGTTAAATGCAAATTACCAACTCTTAAGCCGGATATAACGCGGGTACACAAAACAGTTACATTGCTATAACGCTACCTTAAGAAATTGTAAAAAAAAAAACTGCGTAATGACCCAAACACACAACCAACCCCTATGACAATTATGTTGCGTTTGGATAGAAAAAAATAGAAACAAAAAAAAAAAAACTGACACGTGACACCACCACAGATGCCCACATGGCTGTTACTGTTAAAACAAACTTACATTTATAGTAACGTAAAACTGTTTTAACAAGTAAAAAGACGTTAATAAAAAGGTAACCAACCCAAATACGTTTATGATTCACCCAAATACGTTTATGATTCGTGTCAAATTCAATAAAATTAAAACTCACTACAATAAATGTATCAACTTTAACTCTAACAGATAACATGATTTGTTACATTGAACTTAATGATCACATGGGTCACTTGTCACATATGAACATGCCTATAACCACAAAAATAAGTAAATAACAATCAAAACACTAGTTGAAGAGATAAGTTACCATTGCACACCCATAGTACAACATTTTCTTCACAGTGTACAAGTACTTAAAGCAAGAAAGCTAATCGCCCACGACTGCCGCATCTAGCCATAGTCAACTCCCGTTTGTTTATAAAAGTCTCCGATTCGACCACAAAACTCAGCCCCCCCTTCGCATCTGCATTGTTTTTCCCGTCAAAATTCCCGATCTCCCCTTCATCAAATCTCTCATCAATCCGATTATCAGAGAAATGGAGTTCGAATCCAACGCCATTGCCGAAGAGAGCAACAACAACAACCACGGATGGCAGAAGGTTACTTACGCGAAGAAGCAGAGGAAGAATCCGGCGAAGCAGCAGCCGGCGAAGGTGCTTCCGAACGGATCTTCTATCTCCGTCGCTGATAGTGTTTTCACGTCGATTGAGAAGAAGTCGGAGGAACGTAGGAGGCTTATTGAGGCCGAGAGGTTAGCGAATTTAGAGATGTATGATCCTGCTCCTCCGGTTAGATCTTCGAGGAAGAACAACTACTCTGATTATGACGATAGCGATGATGAGGTTGTTGCCAATGGCGTCGCTGGTAATGGCGTCGCGGAGGAGAAGAAGACGAAGCCGAAGAAGGTGAAGAAACCTAAGGTTACGGTTCTGGAGGCGGCGGCGAAGATCGACGCTGCTGATTTGGCTAGTTTTCTGTCCGATGTGACGGTGAGTGAATTGTTTGGATTTAGCTTCGTACTTTAAGCGATCTGATTGGATTTTTTATCATCATCAAGTACAGATCGATTTTGTTTTTTATGAAATGCGTTTGTTTGATTCTGAAGGATTCGCTCAAATTGGCAGGATTTTAGTTGGATTTTGGTATTCAGGAAATTCAAAATCTGTTCCGACTTCTTATATAGTTTCAGGAAATTGATCTTGAATTGTGGTTGGCTGGTTGGGCATCATATGTAGGGCTTCGTTCATAACATTATCAAATTAGGAGATTTTTTAACTTTAGCTTATAGATCATGTATAGATTAGTTAGGTTTTCTTGAATTTTGGGGATAAATACTAATCATGTGGATTTGTTTATGCATGCAGGTTTCATACGAGACACAACAGGATATACAGTTAATGAGGTTTGCTGATTACTTTGGACGAGCATTTTCTAGTGTCAGTGCTTCACAATTTCCTTGGGTGAAGTTATTGAGAGAATCTGCTGTTGCAAAGGTTGCAGATGTAAGTTGTTTTTAGACTCTTAATGATGTAGACGAGCTATGACTTACACTGTGAAACTGTAATGCCCATTATGTTGTTACTTAATTGTGAAATTTAAAGAGTTGGTGTCTTTTACATTGAAGTTCACAAACTTCTAGTAATGGAAGCGTAAAATTCATCAAAAGAAGGAAATGCTCCATTTTTTTAGAGTGTGCGTGAAAATAAAAATCTCTTCTTGGATACAAGAAAGAGCTGCAATAACATCAAGAGATAATAGTGAATTGCTGCACTTACCAATATAGATGAATGATGATCTGTGGTTGAAATGCATGTCATCGTTATGATGAGGTTGAATAGGATGTATCTTGTATTAGTGTTGTGCCACTATTTTACAAGTCATGGCGTCTTTATCTTTGTGTCAATATAGAATAAATAAGGTTTGTACTTTCTCTTGTTTTATCAATCTGATTGAAACGAGGTACATTTTGTTTTAGTCAAGAGTGATTTGGAGCCTACTGTTTAAATACATTAACTTGCTTATGATCTCTGATATGGTCCATGTGCGCAAGGTATGAATCATGAGAATTTCCAAAATTCAAGATATGCTTACAAGTTGACATGAGGTTGACTTAAATGTATAGCGGTGCTTTTGATAATAGTTTCAATTTCATGTCATCACCTGTGTCTCAGAATTTTGATAAAGTTGAGTTGTTCTTCCAATAAACGGTAAGTCAACATTAGCTTGTGAGCATATCTAGATACATTTATAAGCTTACACGAGTCATAGACTTGTTGGTCTCATAACACCTAGTTGCTGTAACTCTAGCAAAATAGTTACCACTTGACTGGCATAGATGCGAGATAGGTGCATTTAATATTGTAGTTATATAATTGTTTTATTCATTAGTCGTCATATATATATTTCTTTTCAATTAATAAAATGCTAATCATATTCTTTGCATCTTAAGTCTGTACAAAGATTACAACATGTTCTTCGGGAATTTGCTTTATAATTATCTAACTGGAATGCTTGTATCTCAATTTATAGCTTACCAATAATATATGGTTCTTGGTTGTAGTTAAACCTTTTATTCTTCCTCCTCTAACAATTCATTTCTTGGGGACCTTTTGTAGAATCCAGTGTCACATATCCCTGAAGCTGTTTACAAGACATCAGTTGACTGGATCAATAATAGATCATTGGAATCCCTTGGATCTTTTGTCTTATGGTCCTTAGACAGCATTCTTGTTGACTTTGCAAGCCAACAAGGTAGTGTGAAGGGATCCAAGAAAGTCGCTCAAAAACCATCCTCAAAATCTCAGGTAAGTTTGTTGGATCTCCCAATATTTTCTTCTAGACACAATCCTTTTTATTAATCCATCTTTTTCATATATCAAACTATAGAAAGACAGTATGAAATTCAACTACCAACACATGAACTTATGGAAATATAGAATGCGATCCCACAAAACATACCCTTGTAAAACTAATGATAACATATGCTACTAAACCCATGTGATGTTGGATGCCAGTTTTAGTTTTAACTTTCCAACAGGTACATTTCAACTTCAAATTGACTATACAATTTATCACTACCTCAAACCCTTGGTTTTAAAAGGCACGCACAAGGAGAGCTGGAAAACGTCTTAGGGCATGTCCTGGGTCAAAGTTTGTCAAAATTAGCACGTGTAGGAGGCTGAAATGTAAAAATAACCAAAGGGGTAACAGAAAAAGAAAAGGTTTACTTAATAAAAGGTTGATATGTAAACCAGATGAGAGAGACGTGTGTATGGTTTTAAATAAAGCTTATTTGGTTGTACATAGAGCAACATTTCATGTGCCTTGGCTTTTGGAACCTTAACTTTTTAAACCAGAACAAACCATGCAAGCAGCATTGCGCATAGTAAATTTGGCTAAACAACATAGACATGTGTATTAGTTTTGATATAGAATTGAACCTGGTGCGAGTACGACATGACAAAGGTGATTAAAATAGATTTGCTTTCAGGTTGGTATATTTGTGGCACTAGCAATGGTTTTACGAAGGAAACCCGATGCATTAATCAGTGTATTGCCAACTCTAAGGGTATCGTCAAAGTATCAAGGACAAGATAAGCTTCCAATTATTGTGTGGATGGTAGCACAGGTGATTCCATTACTCAATAATTCTAATACCTTCTAAAAGAAACATTACACACACATGTATATATATATAATATATATATATATGCTAACACTAATTTTATTATATATAGGCATCACATGGAGATCTGGCTGTTGGTTTGTATTCATGGTCTCATTTAATATTACCCGTCGTTGGTGGCAAATCTGGCTCTAATCCTCAAACCAGGGATCTAATTTTGCAGTCGGTTGAAAGGTTTATATCAACTTTATATTGTTTTTTGATCAAGACTTGATCTTAGCCGTACAAAATTTTAACATGTTTTTTATTTTGTATTTTTAAGAATTCTCTCTGCTCCAAAGGCTAGGACTATTCTAGTAAATGGTGCTGTGCGGAAGGGAGAGCGGTTGATGCCACCATCAGCACTTGACCTGCTATTGAGAGTCACCTTCCCTCCATCTTCAGCTCGAGTTAAGGTGGGAATCTATGGGCTAAGGGGCGGCTTGGGCAACTCGTGCAATATGGGTCGATCCAAAACATCACTATTTGTTTGAAAACCTTTTGACCTGCTTCCTTTTTAGCCTTTTCAAAATCTATATGACTGTTAGTGATAACATATCCTGAATCTGCCCGTTTGTAAGTATGTGTGTATAAATTGTACTTAGTTGTGTGATTATGTTATGATGCAGGCAACCGAGAGGTTTGAAGCTGTATATCCTACACTCAAGGAGGTCGCTCTTGCTGGTTCGCCTGGAAGCAAAGCGATGAAACAAGTTTCTCAACAAATCTTGACCGTTTCTTTAAAAGCTTTAGGAGAAGGTAAGCTTTTCAAAGTTATTTGAAAAACTCAAACTTTTAGAAGTTTCTAAGAGACTCAATATCCTCGATGTTGCTTTCTTCTGGCAGGAATTCCCGAGCTATCAAAAGAAGCATCGGGTATTTTTATTTGGTGCCTAACTCAAAATCCCGATTGTTATAGGCAATGGGTGAGTTCTGCTGTTCATTTATATGTATTTTGGATCACATTTTACTAGTTTTATGACTTTATCCCATGTATAAAGGGGTTTTCAAAAACCTTTGAAACCGACTGAACTGAAGCAAGCAGCCTAATTTGGCGGTTTATAGGTTCACTCTGGTTTGAAACTTGGAACCAGCCGTGTAAACCAAGCCTACTGTTTAACCTTCCTTTACTATTTATATTCTTTTTTTATTTTTGCAAAATGTAGTTATGTATATGTATTATAACCATGAACAGTCGTTATCATTTAAATTACTTAATACAAACTAATGATTTTAAAAACAAAAAATAGAAATAGGTTCAAACAGCCAAACCACTAAACCGGTAAGATTGCCCAACCTGCCGAAACTGTATTTAGCGGTTTGGACTTTGGCCTAGATTTTCATCAAAACCGGCCAAACCAGACAATAAAGTCCCCTGTTATATCATGGTTTTATAAATATACTTGTGCAGGAAAAGGTCTACGTGGATAATCTAGAAGCAAGTGTTGTGATTCTGAGAAGAATCGCTGAGCAATGGAAGGAAGTATCTGTAAAACAGGCTTCTCTTGATGCTCTCAGTGAAACCCTCAGGCATTTCAAGAGCATGGTATTTACATATCTACCATTTCTTTCACGTGTTATGCTATTTTCCTTTCAAGAAACATGCTATTGGGTTGAGGTGTCAACATGGGCGGGTTGGGTTAGGGGTCAAAACACGACATGCTGGGTTTGTCTGTTCATTTAGAAAAAAATATAAATAATTAATATGATAAATACGACTACGAAATAAACCGATTTACGAGGTTATAAGGATTAAAGTACACTTTGGCCGACTTTGAGGTATTTTAGCTAGAAAAATTATTTACCCATTTGACCTGTTAGACAATGTGTTCATTAGACTACAGGTCAAATTTGTCACCCCTACTATAGGGAAACCAAATGGTATCTATTTCCTCCTGTATTTTCACAAAGTGATCGTTCAGCGAATTGGCCGTCTTATCGGTCAATCGATCAGACCACTCTAATCCGGTTCTGAAAACATTGGTTTCCTCACATCTTTACCACTAATTATGTAAATCATCATAAATTAATATAGACACGTTTTTATCAAATTATCGTCTCAAATTATATATTTTTGAACTCATGTCTACAGAATGAGAAAGCCTTGACAGAGGGAGAAATATCTGCCAGTGAGCAATCAGTCTACAAAGAAGCAGACAAATACTGTAAAGTTTTACTAGGAAGATTATCACATGGGTGGGGATGTGTCAAAGGTATGGGCTTGGTTCTCATCGCAGTGGGTCTAGGAATCGCTTTCATTCCTCCAAACGCCTTGGAATCTTTGGATTTGGCCAAGTTATCCGAGTTGATCAACTTCCCGCAATCTGTTTAAACAAACAGTCGGTCCGAATCTCTAACATCCGGCTAGTTGACCAACACACACAAGGTCAAAAGGTTAAAAAAAAAAAGAGAATGAAGTACTTTTATTTAAGTTTCCCCTCTTTTAGATCAATGTTTCAACTAGAAGTAGACGATCATACCGATCTTTAAGCGGTTTTGTTTCTCGTTTTTCATTTCCGTTCGATTTGGATCTGTTTTTTTCCCTGTTTCGGGTTGAGATGGATGTTATCGTTAACTTTCGGGTTTATGTTTCGAGTTTCGTAAAGTTCAATCCAGAATGAGATGTGTTTTTATGTCCTTACTGTGGTCTATGGGCGACAAAATAGGCTATCATGTCAAAACAAGTAATTCTTGGTACATGTTATGCTGGGCCTTGTTAACTTCAAACACTATCCAGAGTTGTATACTTTTTAATAATTGATTAGTATATCATATATAATTTAAAAATATATTGTTTTAACATGACGACTCATTTGACTCGTTAGAGATATACGGGTCTAAACCACCATCTTTAAATCATTCGGAAGCTGTAATGTGTTTGTTGTTTAGACTTCATAATCATCAATGGTAGCCCAAGGGAACTTTCGGTAAGAGTTGCGAATCTTGGAAGGATCTTGAGGGACAGACCAAGGGTACTTCATGTCTGGATCTCTTGGAAACTTCCTGAAGTTCAAAAATGGAGCCCAAAGCAGCACACTGCAGGATGCAAAAATATTTGCATTGTTAAAACTCGAGTTACTCGCTTCTAGTCGATTTTGAAGTTTTAACAAGCCTTAAATCGAGCTTAAACTAATTAATAAACAAGTTTGAGTCTGAGATTTTTTGCTAAACTCTTCTTAAATTTTTATCTCATCTCGTTTGACTTTTTTTTTTTAAAAACATAGTATAAAAATATGCACATGTGTACATATAGTTTATGTGCATATATGCATTTAAATAAAAGAAATATAAAATATCTATTTTTTAAAAATAAATGTCAAATATACTGAAATGCACATGCAATTTAACCATTTTGTATAATAGAGAGTATAAGGGTGGAGGGTATGGTTTTAGGCAAACATTTTGACCGATAGGATGATAACACTAAAAGAGAGAAAAATATATATTTTTTTTGGTGTTTTGTGGAGGGTATGGTTTTAGGCAAACTTTTTAAGTAAATTTTTTTAATTTGTGGAAGAGTTTGAAGAGTGGACCCACACATTATCTTCGGCAACAATCGGCGAACATTTACCGAATTTAGGTTTGGTTTTTGTCGAAATACAAGTCGCCGAGGAGGCGGTATAGTCGCCGAAAATTTGACGAATAAAAACCTAACTTGCCGAACGGTTTGCCAAGAGCATACCGCTCACCCTAAGTGATAGGACGGTTCTTGCAGTTTTCAACATAATATTAGTTTCAAATAAACGTCACTCTATCAAGTTTAGCTGTTAAACTAGTCGAGCTCGAGAGGCTCCGCCATAATAAAAAATGAAAAGAAAGGGGGGATTTGAACTAACCCTGGGAAGAACAAGAAGACAAACATAAACTGCACATACATTTCCAACAGATTTCTCTTGTACCATCTTACCCTCAACCAGTTCATGATGAATGGCTGCAAATTCATATCAACCAACCAACCAAACCACTTATTTATTATCCACAAGAACAACACAATTCTTTATATATTTGAAAAAAAAAAAAACCAAGTTTTTTTCTTTCTTTTTTATTTCACTCACCGGTGCCACTAGAAAATACAAGAAGGCACATATGGCTGACTGTATCAACACCCACACAATATCCTCTTGTTTGTTTACTCCGGTCACCGCCAAAGCCGGTTGTTCGCTGACAACCTGTGGTTCTCAAACTTCGATAAATCAGCTAAGGGTGTTCATTATTCGAATCAGACTCGAAAACACCAAGGTTTGAATTGAATTCGAATCGGGCTAGCAGCCTAATCAAATTCAAATTCGATTTTCAATGATCTTTAAAAAAAATCGACCCGAATGATTAAATTCGGATCAAATTATATAGTTTTAATTTTTTTTATAATTTAAAAAAATATATATATGTTACTTTTTATTTTTTTTCCTCGTAATTCAGTTATTGGACTCGACCCGAATTCGAACCGGTTTCCCAAATCTAAAAACTGATGAACATCCTTAAAATCAATCACATTCAAAGAAGTTCATTAATTGGCCAAGAAAAGATAATGAAAAACAAGAACTTACAGTACTCAACAGTGCTCCCACTTGTATTGCCAAGCCTGGCTTGATCAACCCGGACCCGATATCATTCTTCTTGTCGTCGTTCTTGTTCAGACAAACGACGATGAGTTTCTGTAACAAGCGGACAGATACGTTTAGCAAAGTTTTGTGACAGGATCGTGTTCGGATAAAGCAATAAATGGACTTACAGAAGAGTTGTGTGGATTGGTGAAATGAGATTGTTTTCTATTGAATGGAGTGGAGAGAGGGTGGAATTTGGATTGAGGAAGAGAAGGCAAAGCCTTTGGGATGTTGTAGCTCAAGAAGGAGCTCATTTTGTTTGTGACCATTTATGTGTTGGTTGTTTCTAGTAATATATGCACTCTTGTTATCCTTATTACTTGGATATGATACCTTGCTCATAAATGTTGCAAAATTTCCATGAAATAAGAATTGACTTTTTTTTTTTTTTTTTTTTTTTTGTAAAACTATAATGAATTACTTATTGATATGTCCTTAATAATCTTAAAATTTACGCATGTTATAAAAATAATACTTACTAGTATTTCATTACTGTATTTTAGTTAGTTGGGTTTCAACAGGAACAACCTCTCTATCCTCTAATATAGAAGTATAGGGGCGTTTAACGGTTCAGATAACAATTTATTCGGTTTTGATTTTCTTTGGTCTATTAAAAATCGAATCGATCTGAATTGGGAATGTGTATAACCGAAACAAATCCAATCGAATAATTTGGATTATTCGGTTAGGTTATCCGAATAAACCGGTTATTATTCAGTTTATTCGATTGAATTTGGTTCGGTTATTCAAAAAAGCAAATTTTGTGTAACCAGAACCGAACCGAAAACCAAATAAGCAACTCGGATCGGTTTTTTCGATTACGGATATGATGCTGTCGAGAAGAAATGGTTGAGCATTTATTTGTCTCCTATGAGTTTATACAATTAATCTGGGATGCAATATCACAATGGTGTAACTTACACCGTGTAAGTTACCAAGATTTTATGTGTTTGGTGTGCCCGACTTACTGGAGATGGGTTCTAGGGAGCATAAGAAGATCATGAATTTTATCTTTCAAGTGATTTGGTGTGCTTGGAAGACGATGAATGATTGGGTGTTCAACCATACTCCTGTTTCTAAGCCTAAGCTATTGGAGGAGGTCAGAATTCCCGGTTATCTTTGGCTTAAAAACCGGTCTAGTTTGTCCATCTCTTGGGAACAATGGAGCTTTTTTAATTTCTTATGATGTTAATTTATGTGTTTTTTTAGATTGTATCTTGGTGTAACCTTTGGCTACTTTTTTAGTAGTCCGTTTATAATATGATTTTGTTGGTCGTTAAAAAAAACTATATAATCTTTGTTTATGGTATGAACACATACAAACGCATATACGGAATAACGGAAATAAGAAAACATAGAGGAGAGAGAGGATGATTAGAAAAAGAGAAAACAAATTGATAAAGTAACAAGTCTATAAGCTAGCAGAGACAATAACTTATATGAGCCAGTTTGTATTGAGAATAATGTTTGTATCTTTATTTATTTTTTTAATTTTAATAATGTCTTTTAAACACTCAAACTTAAACCCTTTTACCTTTTCTAGTAGTATTATTTTTTTTGTAAAAAAAAGTGAATATAATACGTGTGTAAAATTTAATAAATCAAAGAAGTGTGTCTAAAGTACTATTTCTGACTCTGTAGGGGTATGTAAAGGAGATCAAGTCAATCTTAAAGGGGCGAATCGTACATTATCCAGAACCTTCAACTGCCATTTTACCAAATTAAATAAACCCCGAAAACACCTTAAAATGATAGAATCCCCAAACCCAAATTCTCACAATTCAAAAACCCTTCGATAATCCTGTCTGAACCTTACTGGAAAAGTGTTCGTTAAGATGTCTCTAACCTCTCCTTCCCACTTCAATTTCAATTTTTCCATATCTCAAAACCCCCATAGATCATTTCCAGTTCAATCGCATTTCGAATCGTCTTCTTTGATGATCTTTAAAATCTCAAGAACAAGAAGAAGAGTTCAAAGCCCACATCCTTCGTATTGTTTCAATTCGCTAAATCCTAGACTACGCTCTGAACTTCCAGTGGTCACAAGGGTCAGCAACAGTAGCGACAGCGGTGGCGCATTTGACGAGGCTACGTCACAAAAAGTTTCTGATGAAGTTTCTGTAAGTTGTATGATTTGGGTTTTAGCTTTTTGTGTTTAGTTATTCACGTTGGCCATAATGCTTGTATAGTTGGGTAATACAGTTGGAAAATAATTTGGTTGAAGCATTGCACACAAGGTGTTTGTGAAAATGTCACTATGATTTCAAGAAGCTATACATGTGATAACAGTCATTAATGTTTTTATAAAAGGGATTGAACATTTGATTTCAAGAAGTTGGAGCCATCAACATGATTAGTTGATAGAATACTTGGAGCCATCAACATGATCAATAATTCAATATGATTATCATATCATGGATAGCTAGCTATAAGCAAAGTGAATAAAATAAAATGTTGAGGCTCATAACGATAAGTAAATCATGAACTCACTTGTATCAAGTGGTGAAAGGGTATGTGTTTTTGGATTAGTTTAATTTGGTTATTTAGTTGATTCTTTGAAGTTTTACCCTGTGCCTGCAAATTAACAAAACCATATGTGTTCTTAATTGACAGGATTTTGAGGCGAGCAGGTCACCTATCTCTGGTGATGGCTATGTAGGTTTGTTTATTAGAAAGCTAGGGTTAGACAATGATCCCCTAGATAGAGAACAAGCAGTCGATGCATTATGGAAATACTCATTGGGTGGAAAAAAGTGTATAGATGAAATCATGAAATTCCGTGGTTCCGTTTTCCTCACTGTAAATCTTTTAAAATCAGAATCTGGTGTTGCATGTGAAGCTGCCGCAGGCCTTTTAAGAATGATATCATCAGTTAACATTTACAGAGATTTGGTAGCAGAAAGTGGTGCTATAGAAGAAATCACTAGTCTCCTTACACGATCTTCATTGACTTGTGAGGTATGAAATATTTTTCCTTAACTGTGGTTATCTAATATCTTAACTTGAGATTGAATTTGAGATTAACTTGACATTCTTTAGGTAAAGGAGCAAAGTTTATGTGTGTTGTCAAACTTGTCTGTTGATGAGAGATTTCGGCTTCAGATTGCGAACTCTGATCTCTTGCCTTTACTTATCAAGTTTTTGGATGATGAAGATATGAAAGTTAAGGAGGCTGCTGGTGGGGTTTTGGCTAATTTAGCACTAAGTGTTGCTAATCATAAAATTATGGTTGAAGCAGGGGTTATCCCGCCACTGGTGAGACTGTTAATCCCCTAAAGATTATGCAGTTTGTTTTGTTTGAAAGAATGTTATGACTCATTTCTCAAGGATTGTTTTTCTGATTCCATCCTGGAATTGAATGAGAAGTCATAGTATATCCTATTTTTTTTTTCTTTTTCCAGTTAAGTCTATAACCCATAATATTTTTAGTATTTTAATCAGATTACATTTTTTTTTTAATTATCAAAGTGACCAAAAAGACTCATCTTTTTTGTAATCTCGTTTGATAGCAACTCAATTCATATGTATATTAACGTTTACCATCCCTGTAAATCAGTCAAACATGATAATGGAATCTAATAACTTTGGTATAAGAAAATGCGAGGCGCTCCGGGCTGTTTATGTCCCAAAAGCCGAGGCACAAGGCGCACACATCATGTACGGGTGACGCTGCTCTATATACAACCCCAAATAAGCTTTATTTACATCCAGAAGTTGTGCCTCTCTCATATGTTTTACACATCAGCCTTTTTATCAAGCAAAAAACCTTTCATAATTTCTTCGTCCCTATTGTTTTTACATTTTGGTATCTTACAAACCTAATTGTTACCAGCTTTGACCTGTTTTACATGAGGCGCCGCGACAAGGCCTCGTGGCGCTTTTCCAATCGGCTTGTCTGCCTCGCGCATCATTCTATTAGCTTGTCCTCTACATTCTCGTGTCATTCCGCTATATCTCCTTCATGAAGAAATTTACATTTGGTTCGATTTAGTTATCTGAGTTTTCAGTTTTCCATTACAGGCAAAATTTCTAAGGACTGACACCGAAGCATCTAAAATCATTAGAAAAGAAGCACAAAGTGCATTATTGGAGTTTGCAAAAGACAACTATTACAAAATCCTTTTAATAGAAGAAGGCCTAGTTGTAGTTCCTCTAGTAGGTGCAGCTGCCTACAAATCATTCAAACCATCTTTATATTCATGGCCTTCTTTACCTGATGGCTCCGAGCTAAATGTGAAACAAGCTTCAAAGGGTCCATCAAGGTTCGGTGCAACAGAATTACTTCTAGGGTTACATGTTGAAGATGATAAAAATGCAAAACTAGAAGAAGCCAAAACGAATGCAATAGTTGGTAGAACACAACAACAATTTCTTGCACGTATTGGAGCTATAGAATCAGAAGACGACAGTAATACTGAAACAGGAACTCAGAAATTTACGATTTTGCCATGGGTTGATGGTGTAGCTCGTTTGGTGTTGATTCTCGAATTAGAAGATGAATCAGCTATTGCAAAAGCTGCAGAAGCTATTGCAGATGCTTCTGTTAGTGAGCATATGAGGACTTCGTTTAAGGAAGCCGGTGCTGTGAAGAATCTTGTTCGGCTCCTTGATTATAACAGTGAACCGGTCAGATCAGGTGTCATTCACGCTTTAGAAAGGCTTTCAGTCAGGTGGAATCTCTTTCTGGTTGAACTTTTCTTTTTCGTCAAAAGTGATGCTTTAGTTTGATTTATTAGGTCAAAGTACTTATTTGTGTGAATCCAGCAATGATGTTTGTCAGAAAATTGAAGCTGAGGGTGCTCTGAATCCTTTAATAAGTTCGCTTAAAAATCCGGATGCTTCTGGAAGTTTATCTCAGATCTTGAACATTCTTGGTCGGATTTTAGATTCCAGCAAAGAAATGAAATCAAAGGTCAGCTTCGTGTGATCAATCATAAGTATCGGAATTCCCCATTTGCTGTTAATTTTTTGAACTTACTTTTGTTGAAGTTTCAACCAGTTTTACGATGCACCAGTCAATGGATCTAAAAAGGGACGGAATGAAGCAAGAACTTCCAGCTCAAATTTGACTTTCAGGTTTGTTTGTTGACTTCAACAGTCTATTTCCTGTTGGGATGTAGTCAAATTTTATATCGCATCGTCACTTTAAAGTAATCCATCATCGTTTTTATGAAGTAAATTAGTGAATGTTGGTATTAAATATAACAGCTCGCAAACCATTCAAGAGGGGGACGTTTTGGATTCGATGTTTCTGTCTCGCCTAATTGAAATCTTGAATGCTTCTCCTCCAGTTTTGCAAACAAAAGCAGCTTCCATACTTGAGTTCTTGGCAGGATATGAGAATTACAGAGAGAAGATCATCTCACTTGATATTGAATCTGCGTTAGATTCCGTATTCAGACACAACTGCTTCAATGGTATGTCTCTAGGGGTGTAAATGAGCCGAGCTGAGCTTGAGTACATCTAGGTCTAGGCTCCAGCTCGGCTCATTTATCTTAAAAGAGCTCGAGTTCAGCTCATTTAGAGCTCTATCTCTAAAGCTCGAGATTGGCTTGTAAGTAGGTTTTCAAGCTCGAACCCAGACTCGACTCATTTAGTATTTATAAATTATTAAATTTTTTTATATTTAAACGTTTTTAATAATAATAATAATAATTTATATCTATATATGTTTATAATTATAGTTTTTATATGTAACCTAATATATTATTTTTTATATTTATCATAGTTTTACATACATTAATAATCCTATTTAAATTTATGTTTAGTACATTACAAACAAAAGACTCGATATGTGAAGCTTAGGCTCAAGCTTGTTTAAGCTCCGCACGATTAGTTTTTAGCGAGCTAATCACAAGACACTCCCATATGTCTTGTGATTTTCACATGCTAATCATAATCAAATGTACCAAATTTTTTGACCTTTTACAGCCAAAGAAGACATGGAAGCCGAAATTGAGTTTCAGGAAATTGAACTACAAACTCTAGAAATTGAAGAAGCTGGCCTTGCTGTTTCTGCAACATCTCGGCTGCTCACGCGTCTGCTTGATTCTGAACATTTCCGAGATATCATAAACTCATCTCGACTCATCGACTCCCTCCGTAGAATCCTCACGTCGAGAATCCCACTTCAAAACAAAGATTGGGTTGCCGCATGTCTCGTCAAACTCAGCTCTTTATCAGGCCCCACCGAGCTCGGGTCAGAAAACCCGATTAACACAGAGGTTATGCTCTACGAGACGATCCCAAGACTCATAGGACAAATCAAAGATTCTTACTCACCCGAAGCACGTGAAACTGCGGTTTTGGAACTCAACAGGATTATCTCTGAAGGGGTTGTGGATTCTACTCGGGCTGTTGCTGCTCAAGGTGGGATTTTTCCGTTGGTGAAGCTGATCGAAGAAGGAAATGACCGAGTGGTGGAAGCCGGTTTGGCTATACTGTACAATCTAAGCATGGATGTGGAGAACCACCCGGCTATTGTGGCGGCAGGGGCGGTGCCGACACTGAGGAGGATCGTGCTTTCGGAGAGGCCGCAGTGGGTTCGTGCACTTCATCTTCTTAGAACATTGCCTACTTGAAACTGCGAGAGTTTCAGAGTGTTTTCATGGGACATATGTTTGATTTTTGAATGTCATCTCGTTTTTTTGTAGCGAAATCTTGATTAAGGTTTCATGTGTAAACTAGATAAATAGGGACAATTCTTATGCCATGTTAAATTAGTTTGATTGTCTTTTCTTATGATAAAAGCTCAGATGGCTTAAATTAAAACAAGTCGTCTTTACGAATTGAGGGGTGGATTACATCAAAAACCTAAAAATCATGTTAAAAAACATGAACTTGAATACAACTTGTGTGACATAAGAAGTTACTGATTTGTTTATTTCAAAGTATAAATTTACATAAAGATTTTTCTTTTTTGTTAAATCTTACGAGTTTTGATTCGAGTAATTTACAAGTTCTGATTGGAGTAATTTACGCGTTTATGTTAATGAAAGCTTATTTTGATGTTAATAACAAATGGACTTAATATATACCTACATAGAAAAGTTAAAGTTGGTAATATTTATCATTTTGCTATTAAAAAAAAAGGAAAATTGGATTTAAATAATCTCAATTTTTTAGGGTTAGTTGATAATAATCCTACTTTTAATATTTACTCCCAGTGGTCCCAACTTTCACCTTATTTACTAATAATGGTCCCAACGTTAAAAAACTTAACGGTGTTAAGATTTCTTTTCAATCCCAATCTTTAATCCAATATAACTTCTTTAAATCTTGATGAAAATCCAATCCGTAAGTTGATATGAACTCGTGATGAAAAACTGAATCTATAGGAACAAGAATCATTGAAAACCATCAAAAATTGGTCAATCCACCACTGTTGAAGCTTCATGAAGAAGATGAAGTTGTGAAATTTGAAATCCGATCAAAACTCCATGAAAATCACTTCCGTAACTTGCTGTAGATTCATGGGAACATGTAAATCTACCGGAATCGACCAATAGCATAATATACAATGGAATTGATGCTCAATTTTTTAATCCAAAGTCATGAAAAAAGCGTAACTATGATGCTCTTGTTCATCATCATAATCTCTTTAAAATCTAAGCAATATGGATCTAGTTTTGTTCGGTTTTTTGTCACGAGTTCATAGCAACTTACGGATTGACGTTTCATCAAATTTGAAGAAGTTATGGTGGATTAAAGATTGGGGTTGAAAAGAAATTGATAAAAAACTTAAAGGTGTTAAGCATTTAATGACGGGACCATTATTAGTAAATAAGGTGAAAGTTAGGACTATTGGGAGTTATTATTGAAAGTGAGATTATTATCGGCAACCCTTAAAAGTTGGGATTATTTAAATCCAATTTTCCTAAAAAAAATTGTGATTATTTATCATTTTGTCAAATTTTAATTAATTACAAATAATTATTATTTTTAATTTATTATAGACCATTAGATTGTAATTTTTAAATAAAAAATATAAATTTTTAATTAAATTATAAATAACATTATTAATTATTTATAATCGAGTTGTGATAACTTCATATATTTTTCTTTATATAATCCCAATTTACTTTTAAAAATAAAATTCTTTTTAAATCATATTTTATAGCGGTTTGAGTGTTGGTTTTAAACCGTTGCTAGTTGGTATCTAATTTTTTATTATGTTATATTTAACCAGACTTTTAATTTCAACACCGTTGCATAGTCTTTTTGTATTTCAATTTATTTTGTATTGCGTTTTAGTAATATAACTGGTTTTCTACTTATATTATCTCGCGGGTGGTAAAATCTAGTTTTGCTACAAAGAACAAGGACTAATTGATCACTAACTTAAACTATTGGACCTATTTATATTTTTCTGAAGATTAGTTAGATGAATGAATAATATCTTCTCCACCTCCATTACCGTTATCCATTACCGTTATGTTTCTTCACCTGGTGGTTGCAGAACAAAATTGGAAGCAGAGATGTTAGCGTTAACTTCCATCTCCTCCATTAACAGACCTCCGATTCTATCCTCTCTTTCAGACAGGAGTAATCCTCCTGAATCTAAACCCAAAGTTCGCCGGATGAACACTACTATCCCACCGCAACCGCCGTCCGGAAAACAACCAATGGAGAAGAAACCCTCAGTTGCTGAAATTGAGCGAGCTATCGGTGCCGGTGTTTTCAAAGACCGTGACATCAACAGGCAAGTTTCGTTATCTAATCAAGCATCAATAAAAAACTAATCGATTTGCGTAATTGCTTGTGAATTAGGAATTATGATTTTTTAGGGTTTTGAGTTTGAAATTACTCTCCAGTCTACTATCCTTGATCTGTAATCTGATCATTTCACTTTGTTCGAGGTCCGAATTGGCACTAATTTATTGATGATTTTAGCGTTATCAAATCACTCTAGTGAATACAATTATACAAATCACAGAAGCTAGGAAGTAGGAACTAATTTATTAAGTTACTAACTGCTTACAGTTACTGATTAACAAAATTAATCGTCAACTGTCACGAGATAATCCAGGACCTTAACTACTGTGAGAACTAGGATTATTTGGTATATTAGATTTTTGGATCCTATAGCATGAGTTTAGGGTTTTTGAATTTCTGCACTTGGTCATGAAATCCAACTAGCAGGGAATCTGAGCAGGAAAAGACTATGTTTGATCAAATTTTGTCAAATTCAATCGGGAAAACAGAAGGAGACGTGGAGAAGAAGCTTCGAGAGACCGGTGAATGGATTATTGATCAAACTGAAGGTCCATCTCGCTCAACTGGTAAACCAACCGTCCATGTTTTCTGTATTTAGTTCATACATGCTTGCAATGCTAGAGGTTTCCATGTTAATTTCTTTAATTTAGATGATTTTTTTCGGTTAAATTTATAGAATTTGCATGTTTATGTTCAATCTTTGTTAAGGATACATATTAGGGGTGTGAAGTTCTGACAACCTAACTTGAAATTCATGGGTTTGGTTGTAGCCTAAATTGGGTTCGGATCGGTTTCTAGTTGAAGTTGAACCCATGACAGGTTTTATCAACTTTGAAAACATATTCTATTTCATTGTTTAAACTTATTGAGTATTTTATGATGAAGATTTACAAGATAAAAAGAAATAAGCTTAGTTTTCTGATTAAAACATAGTTATTTAATGTATATTTGTATTTTGTATTGTAAAGTTGGAATCTCAAAATATTAAATAACCTGGGTTCGTGTCAACCTGCGAATATGCGTATTGTTTTCAAGTTCGTGGTGGGTTCGACCTACCAAGCCAGGAACACGACCCATTTAACACCCATGTTTAATCTTCTAAAAAGCTTGAATTTATGCATTATTTTGGTCATTTTCAGGGAAGAATATTCTGAAGGCGGTCTTTTTGTGGATTCTTCCTCTATGGATCCTCTCATTTCTTGTGGTTACTGGGGTCATAAAGCTGCCATTCATCTCCCCATTTCTTGATGATTTAATCATGTGAACCAACAACTTACCTTCATAAACGAGTTTCAGGCGCATCTGAAATTGAACGGGCATTCCAGGTAAGAGGAGATAGTGCATTCTTTCACAGGTTAGATGTACATGCTGCATTAGTACAAGTACATTGGTTCTGTATAATGTCATACACAAATGCTAAATCTGTTCATGTTATTATTGGGTCTTCGCAATGTCTAGGAGCCTGAAAAAGAATATGAAGATTTCTCAACAATGCAAATGCAAAGTATACCAAAAGCATTTTTTTCATTCTTTTTTTTTTTAATTTTAAAATTCTAGCATAAAATACCCGTCTGTTTCAGATTTTCAGGACATTATATTTTTCTTAAATCTAAAAATATAAACTAGTTAAATGGGTCACACCGCAAACCCACCGGCAGTTTGACTCTAAACGACCCATTTAGGTAATGTATAACCTGAAAAGTGACACAAACCCGTTTAAAAAAAACCTGAACCCATATATTTCGAGTCAGGAACCCATGGCCTTGGATCCTAGTTGTATGATGATTGCCCTTTACAAAAGTGATGAGTGTTCGAATCCTTGTAAGTGTAAGGTTAGTGGTATCGGTGGGAAAAAATTGGTATTAAGACTTGTCCTAGTGGTATGGGTGATGATAAGGTCACGAGTTCGAGCCTTTTGAGCTAGCAATTTTTCAACCCGGCCACTTAAGGGTGATTTTCTTGGGAGCCGAAGGCGGTCTTTTGCCATTAAGCTTTCCGATTCAAGTTCAGGCCTCGTTTAATTGTTTAGTTGGCCATTCAAAACAAATATATATTTCGACTCAGGAATCTTTAGTGTCAGAAATTTCACAGAATGTGAAAATTTGGAAGAAACTAAGTAACAATAAAAATAAAAATATATATTATATATATTTATGCTGCCAACGAATCTCAAACACCATCTGATTGAGATAATGTGATTATTTTATACACTTGTAATATCATCATTTAATACGCATAGGTATGTCATGGTCGGTTTTCTAATAAGAAAAAGGCAGGAAAAAAAAGTATGGAGGTGTTTAGATTAGACCATCAACTACTTTTTAGTTGTAAAGTAGTTGTGATAAATATAAAGGTGTCCTCAAGGGATTTTAGGATGGTTAAGTGGGAGTCTAAATCTTGTAAAATGTAGGTTATGATGTATTTATTCTAAAAAATTTAGAAATTGCTATCAGAAAAAGGAAAATTGGCCTGTAATAATACAAGTTTTCACTCTTTGGCCAATAATAATATGAGTTTTTGAGTTGGTCTGTAATAATACCAGTTTTCGAACTATTGGACTGTAATAGTATGCCGTTAGTTTTTACTTAACGGGGTTAAATCCCTGCCTACGTGGCTGTCCACGTGGCTTCATTAATCATACATGGCATTTTTAAGTGGGGGTTTTAAAAAGGAAAATTGGCCTGTAATAATACAAGTTTTCACTCTTTGGCCAATAATAATATGAGTTTTTGAGTTGGTCTGTAATAATACCAGTTTTCGAACTATTGGACTGTAATAGTATGCCGTTAGTTCTTACTTAACGGGGTTAAATCCCTGCCTATGTGACTGCCCACGTGGCTTCAATGTATTTCTTTTAACAAAAGACTATAGTATAAGGACTAGTTTTGTAATATTTCTAAACTTCATTTTTGTTTTTTATTAAGATATAAAGAAAAAAAAAGGAAAAGGAAAACAGGAAGAACAAACAGCCGCAACCACCCTCCGTCGCCATCGCACCTGCCGCCACCCACCCGTCCGCCGCCATCGCCACCGGCCGCCATCGGCGGAGCTAATGTAACAGCCCCCGCAAAGAGGGAGAAAAGGGGAAAAGTTCAAATCTAGGTTTGAAGAAGAAATCGGAATCCACATAGGCAGAGCTAATGTAACAGCCCCCACTATAGTCTTTTGTTAAAAGAAATACATTGAAGCCACGTGGGCAGCCACATAGGCAGGGATTTAACCCCGTTAAGTAAGAACTAACGGCATACTATTACAGTCCAATAGTTCGAAAACTGATATTATTACAGACCAACTCAAAAACTCATATTATTATTGGCCAAAGAGTGAAAACTTGTATTATTACAGGCCAATTTTCCAAAAAGGAAAATGCCACGTATGATTAATGAAGCCACGTGGACAGCCACGTAGGCAAGGATTTAACCCCGTTAAGTAAAAACTAACGGCATACTATTACAGTCCAATAGTTCAAAAACTGGTATTATTACAGACCAACTCAAAAACTCATATTATTATTGGCCAAAGAGTGAAAACTTGTATTATTACAGGCCAATTTTCCATCAGAAAAATAAATAATATAAAGGTCATGTGTTGGAGACGAAAAAGGAATATTTTATAGAAATAAAAGATAAGAATTATTATGAAATCTACAAAATATGTTTGGATGCCCACCACTCTCACATCAACTATGCAACCTTCCCCACACACAAATGTTTTCACCATTCTTACACTCTTGCATTTACTAGCTATGTCATCTTGTCTCCCAAGTTTGTAGTATAAATACCACACCAATGTAAGTGGTAAAAATGCACCTCTTTGTAAGCATTCTACATGTTATACAAAATCTCTCCCAACTCTCTATAATCTTCTAAACTTCTTTCTACTTTTTTCTTATAAACTCCTTTAAAGGAGAAAAGTGATTCATACAATCACAATTAATATTCTCAAGTGGTGGTAATCTTCATTAAATTATAACACGTTATCAGCACGAGGCTCTAGTCTCGTAATCAAGCATAAAGGCATCCATAATCAAGGTAAGAAATTCATCAATGAAAATAAATACTAAGATGAAATGACATTTTATGAAAGACACTTAATAACCATGAGACTACTAACATCTAACATTTATTTATACAACTAACTTTTATTTATGCATCTAACATTTATTTATGCAACTAACCTTTATTTATGCATCTAACATTTATTTATGCAACTAACCTTTATTTATGCATCTAACCTTTTGATTATGCAACTAACATTTTCTTATGACTACTAACTTTTGATTATATGACTAATGTTTAATTATGTTTGTCTATTAATCCTAACATTATATTATTATGCTAACATTTATTTATATCTTTGTTCTCTCTTAATTTTATCCACACCAAATTTTTATACTTTTATAACCCGTATTTAATACATTTTCTTTATCTTTATCTTATTTTTCAAAATAATAAAAATATATAAACGTTAATATAGCCGTTTGAAAAGTTTATATAACCGTTGCAAACGGTTATATTTTTTTCCTATAAATTAACAATTATCAATCTTTCTTTTTACAACAAACAAATCATTTTCTCAGGATTATTCAAGACGAGATTTTCAAAATGATTCATCCACTTCTGGTGATAGTTACCATAATGATCATCTTAGCCCTTTACCCAATTTTTCAACTCCCACCTAGTGAATTTTATCTTTCCTTGTTCGTATATTTATTTATTGTCATACCACTCTATTGTATCTCATTGCTTATTGATATATATGGATTCTAATGTTCCTCTTATTACTTGTTCAATTTATGTCTAGCTACAATATGTCAAACATTGCTAAACTTGAATTTCCTGCTCTTGAATGTACTGGGGAAAACTACATGTCATGGACGGCAAATGCAAAAAGACATCTCAAATCCAAAGGTGTCTTAGACACCATAAATGAAGGCAACACATGCGAGGAAAAAGACAAAGCAACTGCTGATGTCTTCCTCCATAAGCATATCGATAATATGTTGCAAATTGAATACTCAAACTGTGATGATCCACATACCTTATGGAATGATTTAAAAAATAGGTTTGATCATCAAAAGGAAGTCTTACTTCCTGCTGCTAGAAATGAATGGAACAATCTCAGGCTCCAAGATTTCAAAAGGGTAAATGAGTACACCTCTGCTTTATTCAGGATAACTTCCACACTTCAATTTTGTGGACATCCTGTTACAGAGGCTGATATGTTGGAAAAAACTTTCTCCACATTTCACGCATCAAACATAGTTTTGCAAGAGCATTATCGATTGCAAAATTTCAAAAAGTACTCTGAGTTAAATGTAAGCCTCATTGTAGCAGAAAAAAATAGCGAGCTACTACTGAAAAATCATCAAGCTCGTCCCACAGGTTCACTAACCATACCAGAAGTCCATGTTGTTAATAAAAATGATACCAAACCTTCTGAGCGAAGATGGGAACGAAGTCATGGACAAGGTCGTGGACGTGGGCGTGGTCGTGGCCATTTTAATAGAAACCATTCCCATAATCACAACCACTCCTTCAAAGGAAACAACAATTATCGTGGTCGTGGTCGTGGTCATGGTCACAACCAAAGAAACAACACCTATCATGCTCCACAAAAGGGTAACTTCAATGAGCAGAATAAGCTTAAGAATGAAGCTAGCACTTCTCAAAATCGCGGTGATTCCTGCCATAGATGTGGAATGATGAATCACTGGTCAAAAGCTTGTCGTACACCTGAACATCTATGCAGGTTGTACCAAACATCCCTCAAAGGAAAAGAGAAAGAAGTGAACCATGTGGGTACTTTTGAAAATCTCGATATTGAACTAAATAAATCGGATTTTCTCAATGACGATGAAGCCTGAAAAATGTTGTTGGAACTTGACACTCTTATGTGTTATTCATGTATTTCACTTTCTTAATTTATGTTTAACTAGTGTTTCCCTCTCGTTGATGTAATATGTTTTTCTGAAATAAATGTTCTTATTATATTTTCTAAAATAATTTTTCTTGTTATAATATCTCATAATGTCTTACTAGTTTTTGTTTTCTTCGTATGTGAAGTTTAAAATGAATTTCATTGGAGCAAAAGATCAAACAAATGATGGTGATATGTGTATAGCAGATAGTGGTGCCACACATACTATTCTTAAATCGAAGAAATATTTTTATGAACTGAAGCCAACAAATGGTACCATCGATACAATATCAGGCCCAACTGACTTAATAGAAGGAGTCGGAAAGGCTAATTTGGTGTTACCAAATGGAACAAAGCTTTTCATAGAAAATGCATTATTCTTCCCGAAATCGACAAGAAACTTATTAAGTTTCAAAAACATATACCATAACGGATATGATACTCAATCAAAAACTGTCGATAGTGAAAAATATTTGTATATCATGAACAAAGGTCATGCAATGGAAAAACTGCCAATGCTTAACTCAGGTTTGCATTATACACATATTGGTGTGCCTCAAGCACACATGGCAGTCAAAGGAAAATATTATGATCATGGCTCATTCAGTTTATGGCATGACAGATTAGGTCATCCAGGATCCACCATGATGAAAAGGATAATTGAAAATACACATGGTCATCCACTGAAATACCAAAAGATTCCCCAAAATGATAAAACACACCTATGTACATCTTGCTCTCTTGGGAAATTAATTACTAGGCCTTCAGTACTCAAAGTTGAAAATGAATCACCCATGTTTCTTGAAAGAATTCAAGGTGATATATGTGGACCAATTCATCCACCATGTGGACCATTTAGATATTTCATGGTCCTGATAGACGCATCTAGCAGATGGTCTCATGTATCTTTGTTATCAACTCGTATTGTGGCTTTTGCCAAATTGCTCGCTCAAATTATTAAATTACGAGCACATTTTCCCGACTATATGGTTAAAAGAGTAAGACTTGATAACGCAGGAGAGTTTACATCGCATGCTTTTAATGATTATTGCATGTCTGTTGGAATTGTTGTTGAACATCCAGTTGCTCATGTACACACGCAAAATGGTTTAGCCGAATCATTGATCAAACGCCTTCAACTGATTGCTAGACCATTAATAATGAGAACAAAGCTCCCTGTGTCTATTTGGGGCATGCAATTTTACATGCTGGATCATTAATTCGTTTAAGACCCAGTGCAAATCACAAGTACTCTCCCATACAACTTGCTTCTGGCCACGAGCCAAATATATCTCACCTTAGAATTTTTGGTTGTGTAGTATATGTCCCTATTGCCCCACCACAACGCACAAAAATGAGTCCTCAAAGGAGGTTGGGGATATATGTTGGATATGAAACAACTTCCATCATAAGGTATCTTGAACCTTTAACTGGTGATGCATTTACAACACGTTTTGTTGATTGCCACTTTAATGAGGAAATCTTCCCAGCACTTGGGGGAGAAAAGAAAAACCAAGATAAGGATATCTCATGGTGTGAGCCTTCGTTGTTGCATATTGATTCAAGGACAAAGCAAAGTGAATCAGAGGTTCAAAAGATTATACATCTACAAGAAATTGCAAATCAACTACCGGAAGCATTTACTGATACAAAAGGAGTAACTAAATCACACATACCTGCTGTAAATGCTCCAGCTCGAGTTGATATTCCGAGTAAACAAGTAGATAATAACATTGCTCATGAATCCCAGAAACGTTTAAAACGTGGGAGACCAATTGGTTCAAAGGATATAATTCCCCGGAAAAGAAAAGGACCCGAAAAGGAAATTGACCATAAAGAAAATGATCCTAACAAAACATTGAAAGTGTTTTCTGAGGAGGAAGTAAATGACGACAACAACGAGTTGTCAATTAACTATGGTCATACACAAACATTATGGAACCGGTCAGAAATGTAAAATATTGATGACGTATTTTCTTATTCTATAGCAAGTGATATAATGGAGGGAGATGATATTTCTGAACCAAAATCTGTCAATGATTGTCAAAAACGACACGACTGGGATAAATGGAAAGATGCTATGCAAGCTGAGTTGGATTCACTTAACAAAAGAAAGGTTTTTGGATCCATTATCCTTACACCCAAGCCCGTCAAACCTCTAGGGTATAAATGGGTTTTCGTTCGAAAACGAAATGAGAAAATTGAAGTTACTAGATATAAAGCCAGACTGGTGGCACAAGGTTTTTCTCAAAGACCAGGAATTGATTATGAAGAAACATATTCCCCTGTTATGGATGCAATTACCTTTAGATATCTAATCAGCTTAGCAGTTTCTAAAAACCTAGAAATGCGTCTTATGGATGTTGTTACTGCTTACTTATATGGATCACTTGATAGTGATATATATATGAAAATTCCAGAAGGATTCAAAATGCCTGAAGCTTTAGGTTCAAAGCCCAAAGAAATGTATTCAATCAAATTACAAAGATCTTTATATGGGTTGAAACAATCTGGAAGGATGTGGTACAATCGCTTGAGTGATTATTTGATAAGCAAAGGTTATACAAATAATCATATGTGTCCATGCGTCTTTATTAAGAAAACAACATCAGGATATGTGATCATACTGTATATGTTGATGATCTAAATATAATGGGGACGCATAAAGAAATTCATGAAACAATTATTCTTTTAAAGAAAGAATTTGAAATGAAAGACCTTGGCAAAACCAAATATTTCCTTGGTTTACAAATTGAGCATGCGAAAAATGAAATACTTGTTCATCAATCAAATTACACTGAAAAACTCTTGAAACGTTTCAATATGGATAAAGCAAATCCTTTAAGCACCCCAATGGTTGTGAGATCACTAAATGTTGACAAAGATCCATTTCGCCCTTGCGAAGATAATGAAGAGGTTCTTGGTCCAGAAATACCATACCTCAGTGCAATTGGGGCTCTCATGTATCTTACTAACTGTACTAGACCTGCTATTTCTTTTGCAGTTAATTTACTAGCAAGATTTAGTTCAGCCCCTACGAAAAGACACTGGAATGGGATTAAACATGTTCTTCGATATCTTCGAGGAACTGTTGATCTAGGTTTGTTTTATCCTAACGATTCAAAAGAAGGGTTGGTTGGTTATGCAGATGCAGGTTATTTGTCTGACCCTCATAAGGCAAGATCTCAAACTGGGTATGTATTCATGAATGGAGGAACTGCAATTTCATGGCGTTCTAAAAAACAAACACTTGTTGCAACATCCTCAAATCATGCTGAAGTCATTGCACTACATGAAGCTTCTAGAGAATGTATATGGCTAAGATCTATGACTCAACTCATATTGACTTCTTGTGGGCTAGAGAAAGAAGGACTTCCGACTCCGATCTATGAAGACAATGCAGCTTGTGTATCGCAAATGAAAGAAGGATACATCAAGAGTGATAGGACAAAACACATACCGTCAAGATTCTTCTCATACACTCAAGAGCTTATCAAGGACAACCATGTCGAAATGAGATATGTCCAATCTAGCAACAACTCAGCAGATCTTTTCACCAAAGCACTCCCTACATCGATCTTCAGGAAACACGTTCATAATATTGGAATGCGACACGTGCAAACAACATGATGATATACAGAAGCCAACTTGAGGGGGAGCACTGCACTCTTTTTCCCTTAGCTAAAGTTTTTTCCCACTGGGTTTTCTTTAGCAAGGTTTTTAATGAGGCAGTTTTTCAAAGCCGAACCCCAAGTGTGAAAGGTGTCATCCAAGGGGGAGTATTATGAAATCTACAAAATATGTTTGGATGCCCACCGCTCTCACATCAACTATGCAACCTTCCCCACACACAGATGTTTTCACCATTCTTACACTCTTGCATTTACTAGCTATGTCATCTTGTCTCCCAAGTTTGTAGTATAAATACCACACCAATGTAAGTGGTAAAAATGCACCTCTTTGTAAGCATTCTACATGTTATACAAAATCTCTCCCAACTCTCTCTAATCTTCTAAACTTCTTTCTACTTCTTATATCTTATTTCTTATAAAATCCTTTAAAGGAGAAAAGTGATTCATACAATCACAATTAATATTCTCAAGTGGTGGTAATCTTCATTAAATTATAACAAGAATGAGTATATCACATAACTTAGATAAATTTCTACATACGAGAGTTTTGTACATCATATTCACCAAATCAACTACTTGTCTGATATATGACATATTTTACAAATTACATACTTGCTTGATATTTGACGTATTTACAAATTACATACTTGCGTTAGAGTTTTAATTTTCTTACCGCGAGGAAGATATAGCATAATTAATGCCTTAATGATCCCCCTCCAAGAGTAATTTACTTTGGATGAAATAAAAAGTTTTTTTTTCTTTTTTAAATAATTGATCAAGATAAATCGAAGGCTCAATCCCCCACTTGTGGCCGAGTGGTTGGGGACTTGGGTTCTCCATAAGAAACTTAAGTTCAGTCCTCACTTGTGTCATTTTTGGGGAATTTGACAATAAAATATTTGAGCTAGGCCTTTTGCAAGGTTGTTAGTTTGATTTTCGAGCCCACTCGGGTTTTCGTCCCACCGTGTGTTACGCCAGAGGGTTTCGCTCTTGTGGTGGCACAATGACTAAGTGACAGCCGACAATATGGTTTCCCGGGGGAACGCCCAAACCTTATCTAAGACGTCAACAGAGGCAATGTTAAGAAACTCTCGTCTAACCTCAGTGGAGTACAGTCTCCTTTGAGGTAACAATTTTGTTAAATATTTTTTATATGTTTCTTTATTAAATCGAGAATTTAGCATCTTTATTTTCGATATCATACAACTTTATAAAGAACCTTTTTTTAAAAAAAAGTTAATTATAATAGCGCATTTAAATCAGTTATAACACCACGCCTAAATCAATGAATCTTTGAATAGTCCGATTACAAAAAACACACACCAGTCGTTTAATTACAAATATCGTGACGACTGACGAATTATCAGAAAAGAACGGACCATTTTGCGACGGCGGTGGCCGTCAACACCAAATTCGCTACAAATAAATAATAATCATCAAGAAAATAAAAAAGTAAAAAGCACTTTCAATCACAACGCTAACGAACGGCTTCGCTGTGCAGTTAGTTGTCTTCTTTGGATTCCTTCTCACAACTCACACCAGACGTCTCTCTGTAATCACTCAATCGATTATCATTCGAGATACTTGCCGATCTATCGGTAACACCGTCCGATCAATCCCCAATTCCACACACAATAACACACACACAGTTATGGCCACGATGCAAACATGGCGGAAAGCCTACGGAGCCCTAAAAGATCAAACAACTGTCGGATTAGCACACGTCAATAGCGATTTCAAGGTCCTTTTCTCAACTCCAAACGAATTTCATCATCATCTCCTTTTCTCTCGTTCAGTGTTTAGATTGTTAGGGTTTGGATTTTGTTGTGTGATTTAGGATGTCGATGTTGCAATTGTTAAGGCTACTAATCATGTTGAGTGCCCGCCCAAAGAGAGACACATCAGAAGTGAGTGATTTCGTCTTTTATTGTTTCAGTTGTTTATTTGGGGAAATTGATTGTTGAATGTATGGATTCTGTTGTAGAGATTTTGGCGTATACTTCTGCGATTCGGCCTCGAGCGGATGTGCAGTATTGCTTACATGCTTTAGCAAGGAGGTTGGCTAAGACACGTAATTGGACGGTACTGTTTATTGTTGTTTCACTGTTTTCTTTGTTTGTGTTTATTAGGGTTTGATGAAATCATATTGTATTAGTAAGAAACAATTTCATTTCATTTGATTTCCTACATAATCCGAACTTTCGTGGAACTTAAAACTCCCAAATGTAACTCAAAATGCTCAGAATTTAGAACCCCATGGACTAACAAGAGCATGTATAAATTCTATCTCAGTTTATCAAACTTTGTCATGATGTCTGAATTGCTATGTTCCTGCCAAGTGCATCAAAATGGTCATCATAATCTTATGTTGATTTCGAGCGACATTTTAGTTTTAGAAGAATCAAATAACGAGTGTCAATTGTTTACTTAGTTAAGATTAAAATGGCTTCATGTCTGTTCCTTAACATTTTGGTTTCATTTCAGGTAGCATTGAAGACACTGATAGTTATCCATAGGACACTAAGGGACGGTGATCCTACTTTCAGGGAAGAGCTTGTAAATTTTCAACAAAGAGGGCGTGTTCTCCAATTGGCGAATTTCAAGGATGATTCAAGCCCTATTGGTTGTTGTCTAACCCCTATTCTTACTTTATTTTTGATGGCATAAGTGATAGCCTGTTACGTCTATTTAACCCTTCTAATTCGTTTTCGACTTCTAATAAGATTTTTGCTATGTTTATGCGTACTTACCTATTTCTATAAAATCTTCTGCTAGCTTGGGATTGTTCTGCTTGGGTGCGTACATATGGGCTTTTTTTAGAAGAACGACTCGATTGCTTTAGAGTTTTGAAATATGATATTGAAGCTGAGCGAATCCCAAGACCAGCTCAGGGTCAAGATAATAAGGTATGCACTTGATTGAACTTGCATTTTGTTTATGTCTTGATAATGATATCAAATATATAGCAACTCAAATCAAATCAATTGCATCATAACATTATAGACAGAATATCGATCATATACTTGATGAACTATCAAAATGAATTTTAGTGTCTACCCTTTTAAGTGTACTAGAAACAAAAGGCTCGATTGCTTAGCTTTGAAAAGTTTATAATTCGTTTAAAAGACTAATTAGTGAAAAGAAAATATATCATCATTGTAGTATTTTCAAGTTGAATTATGTAATCTTTTTCGTAAGACAGATTAAGACTTATGGCATTTCTGTTCTGTTGAAGAAAATATGGATCTAGTTGCTAGGCTGAATGCTTTGTAGTATCGATACTGATCTATTTGTAATGACTGATTTTATAGAAATGGAATGGATTGATTTTACTATTAGACCATTTATGCAAATCAATCATTGTGCACTGTTTGAATTAGAATGAGTGGCATTACTTGTCTCCTGATATCTTTAGAGAAGTTAAAACTCTATAGTTACTAGAAAAGGAGTGTTATTACGGAATATGGGAATTTTTCATGATCGCTACATCAATGTTTTAGGGACACTATTATTGCACTTGCTTAAATGAAACAAGTTAATCATTTAAAATGACCTATCTATTCGATGTTGAAAATTCAGTCTGACAGACTTGGTTTTGTTTTAACATATACCATACCAATAAACCGGGAGGCCGGGAGTGAGTTTTATATCCCATAAGGTTGAATTCTGAATATTAATGATTATTTGAGAGGAGTTTGTATTTAAAATAAAATTAGCAAGTCATATTGTTAGTGTGTTTTGATAAGCGCTGCATTTGTAAAAGATAGTTTCTTGATTAAATCTTTTAAGTGAAATACTTTTTTAAACTGTATCACATGGAGTAGTGGACATTTGGCAACTAATATTAGATCTAATAAAGTCCAACCATTACATGTAAGTAAAATTTAGTGTGTTAGTAGTACTTATAGTTCATACCTTAATGTTAAATTACCTAACAAAGACAAAATGGAAAGAGATACATATTGCTAAATCCTAAAGCAAAAATACATTACTTTGCATTCTGCTGCTAAGACAAAAAAAAGATATGAATGTTCCAAAAATTATAGTAATTAAATTTTTATATGTCCACTCATAGTAGTTCATAGAATTCAATTTGGCAACTTTTTGTTGAATGATTGTTTGAGTAATTCATCAATAAGCCCGTGAAAGCTTGATGCAGACAAATGGATTCTCTTTCTTCATCTTTGAATGGTATATCCGAGTCTAACTCAGGCCATTTTACAGATTGAACTTCAATTTATAACTAATAGATTTTCTTATTTATTATAAATTGTTGACAAATCTGCCTTGTGTTTGTTAGCAATATTTATCTGTATTTTGAGTGATGTGTATAAACAGCATGAACTCATCGTCCTGTTAAATCATTTACTTAACTCTGTTAGTCATACAACATTTGAGTTTGAATATAGTTTTTGATAGTCATCAAGGATTTTTTTCTATATTTACCAATCAGTAATTATTTCCTAAGTTTAATATTGTTAAGTGATATGGACACTTTGGTAGTCAAGGTGTCAAGGGTTTTGTTGGGATTACATATATGTCACATAAATATATCTAGCTTATTTAGAATGATGCTTTGTTAGTTGTCCTAATGTTTGAGGTTTAATTTTACAATAATGTCTTTCTTTCACTAAATTGTATTATAAAAATGTCACACATCATATTGGATCCTAAAATTCTCTATTTTAATAATGTTAACTGATATAGACATTTTGGTTGTCAAGCGATTCGGGATTACATGTATGTTACAGAAATGTATCCAGCTTATTTAGAATGATGCTTTAACTGTTGTCCTAAGGTTCAAAACTTAATCTTACAATGATGTCTATGTTTTAGCATATTATTCTATAATAGAATGTCCCGTATCAAATTGATTCTGAATGTTAGATAGACAACCAATGGTTTGCTCCATTTGCATTACAGTTTCTACTCTTTACATTTATGTTCTCTCTTAAAATGAGTGTGTGAATTAGGTCAGTATTACTTGTAAATGCAGGGCTATAGCAGAACAAGAGATCTAGAAAGTGAAGAATTATTGGAACAACTGCCTTCTTTGCAGCAGCTACTTCACCGTCTTATGGGATGCAGGGCAAGTTATACTTCTATATTGATTTTCAAAGGATGTCTATTTTTTTAATTTATTATTAGTTTCCTTTTAACCAACTAAAGTCTTTTTTTTTCTTTTCTTTTCTGTTTTTGCAGCCTGAGGGTGCAGCTGTTGGCAATTATTTGATACAATATGCTCTGGCTTTGGTTCTTAAAGAGAGTTTTAAAATCTATTGTGCTGTGAATGATGGAATTATCAATCTTATTGATAGGGTTAAGTATTATTATTCTTCAAACATTATATACTATTTTTATTAATTTTATTTGATCTTAAACCCTTTTCCGTATCCAGTTTTTTGAGATGCCAAGACATGAAGCTATTAAAGCCCTGGATATATACAAGAGAGCTGGTCAGCAGGTAACTGAAGTATACATAATAAGTTTGAGATATAAGTTGCAGTTTCAAGTTTCAACCCATTAGTTATAAGTTGGTCAATTTAGAAGATGTTGAATATCTAACAGGTCAAAAGGTAACTTCAGGAACGTTGGCTGAACAGTAAATGTGGTTTAGTACTTTAATGGTTAAACTAGTCATATGTCTCCTGAATATTTAATGCATAAAAGCTTCTAAATCAATTTTTTTTTAATTAAATTAGCTTGTTATTCAAATGATCTAATCATACTTGACATGCTAATTATCTTATGCAGGCAGGGAGCCTTTCTGACTTTTATGACGTCTGCAAAAGATTGGAGCTTGCTAGAAATTTTCAGTTTCCTGTTTTGAGAGAGGTATGATTTTCACCCCTGTGTCTGTTTTTCGGGATGGTGACTAAATTTTGAATTGGGCGTTATGGTTTGCACAAGCTGGCGTTGATATTAGTATTGGATTTTATTCAACTCCATTTTTCTTTTTCCAGCCTCCACAATCTTTTCTTGCAACAATGGAAGAGTATATAAGAGAGGCCCCACGGTTGGTTGCTGGTCCCACACAAATAGTGAGTGATGACTTCTTGACTCATAATTAAAGACTAAAACTTCTACATTTCCATCTCATTCACTAAATATACCTCGTAATTTGTATAAACTTGGTGATTTATAGGAGTATCCCGAAAGACTTATGTTGACATATAAACCAGAAGAAGATAACTCACCTCATGAAGAAGATACAAATTCACCTGTTGATCAACCTAAACCACTGCCTACAGATGACTTCATAGCTTCTAATGACGTACCCGAGCCTACACAATCACCAGCCCAGCCAACTTTTAACAGCAGGGACCCTGATGATTTATTGGTAATTTATTTGATTCTGTTTATCATTATATAAAAAGCCTTTTTCTCAAATGTTAGTGTTTTCAGGGGTTGAATTTTGATGCACCTAACGGATCAGCTATTGAGGACAGCAATGCCCTGGCTCTTGCCATTGTTCCAACTGGTAATTCTTCAAGTTTTGTTTTCAGTTGAGGATAATTAGATATTTGATGAATACTAAAACAAGTTTTTGCTCTTTAAGACACCACATCTTCTGGGTCTGGTTTTCAAGCAAAAGATTTTGATCCAACGGGCTGGGAACTTGCGTTGGTCTCCACTCCTAGCACCAATATCTCGTCTGTTCAGGAGAGGCAACTGGTAACTGTCAAAACTATCTTCACATTTCTCTAATGATTCTTTATGTGGGTCGGGCAACAGGTCAAAATGAGTTTGGGTTTAAACATGTCCTTTTTAGTACAGGTTGAAATGAGCTAGGTCATGATGGGTCGTCATGCACACTTTTTGGTCTTTTCCTTGACACTTCTTTGTTCTTTCCTTAATATATTTCAAGTAATTAATCCGATAAGCATGGTTACAGGAATAGCGAAAACCGTTAGGTACATGTTTACGTGGTTTTAGTAGTTCTTTACTTCAAATTGATTATGTACTGTAACTCTTTGAAAGAAAATGGTTTAGAGGGTTGAGCTAATTGGTTTTGAGATAGAAAAGAACCCTAAGTTCAATAATTTTGTTTCTATATTTTAATAGATATGTGTTGGCAGGCTGGCGGATTGGACTCGCTGACACTCAACAGTTTGTATGATGAAGGCGCATATAGAGCAGCCCGGCAGCCCGTGTATGGATCACCAGCACCTAACCCATTTGAAGTAGCTGACCTGTTTGCTATGTCAGGCCAACCAGTTCAAAATCAAATGCCATCACCATATCAAGCTAACCCGTTTGGTCCATACCAGCCTGTCTCCCCCTATGGACCTCCACAGCCACCACAGAATCTGATGATGGCCCCACCTAACCCGTTTATGGATTCAGGGTTTGGCCCGTTTCCAGTTAACAACAATAATAATAATACTCATCCCCCAACCACAAATCCTTTTGGAACAACTTTATTGTGATACGATTGTGGACATACGCATGGTATGCTGGTATATATCTGAAGCTGGGTGAGAGAGACATTTGATATCGCATTGGATCAAGAAACAGATATGATATTCTTGTTAGTCGTAAGTTTTCTGCGAGTCGCATGTAGTTGTAATCAGTGACTCATGGTTGATAATATGGTTATGTGATTTGGGTTGGGTTGTAAACGCTTTAGTCTCTTCTGCTGTTTCCATGGGTTTTTGCTTTTCTTTGAGTTGGAAAGTTATAATAGTAGAGGAGAGCCTATTTCAGCTTTATATATATGTCCTTTATTTGGAACAGTTTCTTAGATTGAATGTTGGGAGGCTGATATTGTTGTCCAACTCCGACTTTTGGTTTTATATATTATATTAAAAGAGGAATCTGCAAAAGTACTATGATAATAAATCTTTATTAGCATAAGTATTATATATTTACACTCAATTTACATTTGATTTTCACTTGTATATTTCTCCATTTTGTTCGAAATACTCATTGTGAGTTGCAAACTAAGAAATAGACTCAGCATAATCCAACTCATAACGGTAGCCATTTATAGGGTCTAGAAACATTATTAGCTACAAATCAAACAATCTACATTATAAGTTTGGATTGTCATTAACCATGATACTGAAAATTAAAAGTATTATTATTTAAATTGACAGAATAAATCATTAATTGATCAATAAAACATAGTTTAAATTATTAAAATATAATTTATCAAAGAATAAAAATATTAATAATAACATAAAAGATAACGATAATAACATCACTATTAAAGATGGTAAAATTATTATCATCCTCGTATGCTTTATCACCGTATCAAAAGTGCAGGTTCCTGTCTCTCATATTAAACTGATAATTTGGTGGTTAATAGATGACTCAATAGATGATAGTCTATATTATTAAAATTCAATTTGCCTTGTTTTCTTACTATTCTTAATATTACATTTGTATTAGATGTGGTTTTATCTAAATTTTTTATTTAAACAATGATTTTAAGATGATGAATATGAGTCCTACGGGTTTACTTATGGTTAAGGAATGCATAAAAACTAAAAAGGTTAGTCCTAGGGGTTTACTTATGGTTAAGGAATGCATAAAAACTAAAAAGGTTATGGGGCTAGATTAGTCTCTCTCTCTTATATTTTTTTTATAAAGTTTGAAGCTATATTCAAAAGACGTATGTTGATGTTGGAAGATCCAAGATTCATCACGACGAGAGTATCATCAATGCATCTCTTATCGAATATGAAAGGTCGTATGGAATGCCGTTTATTAAGTTAAACTTTTGGAAGTATGTGCATTAAATATATTACAGGCTAATTTATTTATAAATTATTTAACTTGTTGTTTTTATTTAATAAAATTATGTTTAATTAATTTGTTATTTAAAAAATAATAATGATTGTGTAATAATTGGAAATGGCTCCATCCACTATACCACTTTTTCTCATGGGTCGTCATGTCTCGCGATTTGCCCCAGTGAGGGGGTTTCATGACTACACATAGCCTTAGACTCAAACTAGGATACCTAATCCTAATCAATTACTCAAATACTATTTAGTAATTATGTCTATCATATCTTTCTTGTATATCTCAATCACCCTCTTTCAAAATAAACCTTCCTTTTTTTCTTTCTTTCTTTTGTATGATTTAGCCCCTCCAACTTTATCATATATCATGATTGAATCTATCAGTCCGAAGAAAACGTGAAATCAAAATCTCCGGAACTAATTGCCATTTTGCGAGTTTGGGTATGATACGACCCGTCCAGAATTGCTTAAGAACGAGCAGACGGTCCACATACAGGGTGTGAGCTGTCTGATAAAGGAGTTAGACAGACTGCCCACTTTGAAATACACTGACCCAAAGTGTCCGCATGAGAATGTGCCTTTGACCATATTTATACGAACTGTCCAAATTATGGATGAGACTCCTAGACGGTCAGCATTGACCTAGATTGACACGATGGTCAAATTTTGAGTTAGACGGAGCGTTCGTCTAGATTAAGTTACCAGACAGTCAGCATCCGACATAAAACAAAAACAAAAATGTAAATTTTCTAACTTTGCACGCGAACATGTTAAGTCAATGTTTTGACCTCGGTTAGTTTTGTAAAACGTTTCCGAAAGAAAGAAAAAACTAAACACTTCTTTGTAGAATAAGGAAAGCATTTTAAATTTCTATGTTTAAACTTTAGAGTTTAGACACTCAGTGAAGGAATGAGTGATAAAGTGACCCATAACAAATGGGTTCTATAGGGGTATCCTTTATTCTCTCAATCTATGTTTAACATTAGATATTCATGTTTTCTTGATCTAATCACCACATGACTACATGAGTCATCTGATTCACTGCCCTAATTCATGTCTTCATCTTTAACTTTACTATTATCTAATCAAGAACGATTTATAGAAATTCGTTTTGAATGTAAACTAATTCATCGTGGATGAAGATTTGTTGATATATGTTTGATTGAATAGTTATTGTGGTTATGTTCTTAGCATTAACATCATATGATGTTTGTCTTTGCAAAATCAATCCAAGCGTCTAATTATTTAATTATTTAGGTATTTTCTTGTTCTTGCTTGTTTATATAAGCAAAATGGAATATTTCCTCTTTGAATATAATCCAAATGTGTCATAACAACTAGGGATGGATATTATATAAGCAAAATGGAATATTTCCTCTTTGATCACCTCATTCTCCATACCTATTTCATTCATCCGTCCCTAGTGATGTATAGAGCAAGAAAAATGAGCAAACTCCGAGCAAGTCATTTTCGAGCTTTTTCCCAAACGAGCCTAAGCCACGAACTTTTTGAACAACTCTAGGTGCGACCGGTTGAGAAGGTTGAAAATGTTGAGGTGGTGGAACCCGTCGAGAAGATGCCATTTGACTAAAAGCATTGTATCTGTAATTTTGTTGGAAACCGTACATTTATTGTTGAGCTGGGACATCATTGCGATATAATGTAGGAGGTCGTCTGTTAGTTGTTAGAAAGTTTAAAAGTGTTATAAATGAATCCAGTTTAGGGCTTGACAGTAGGAAGTAATGTCCGGGAACGAATCCTTGTTTAGTGTTTGTAAACTGATGCTCTAGACTTCTCATCATCAAAAAAGATCGATGTCTTTCAAAGCTTCAATATGGTTTGCAGAAGATCCACGGGTATAGTACCGTAAATCATTGCAATGGTGGTGACCAGTGGTAGGCGGACGTATATGCGACGAGAGAAGGTGAGTTTAGCTAGGGTTTCGGTGGCCAATAGTTTGAGGAATGAGAAGAATTATGAGAGGATTGATGTGGTCTGTGATACCATGTTACAAATGAATTTTATGAATATTTGTATTTATCACCAACGTATATATGATTACATAATCTTATACTATTTACGCTAATATCCTTATAACTATATATATTAACAATAATGATTATTAGGGGTGTAAATGAGTCGAGCCGCTCGTGAGCTACTCGAGATCGAATCGATAAAAAGTTCGAGACGAGCCGAGGCTTAACGAGCTCGAGCAGAGCTCGAGTTTTGAAATATGGCTCGTTTAATAAACGAGCTCGAGCCGAGCTTTACATATCGAGCTCGAGCTGGCTCGCGAGCCTTAGCGAGCTTTTATTTATATAACTTGTATTTAATTTTTTAAATATATTTTAAAAATTATGATTATTATATATAAAATTATGATAGAATAAGTAAATAATATGTATTATTAAACTATATAAAAAAGTATTATTCTATATATATATATATATATGAATTTAATTATTAAAAAATTTTTTAATTAATAATAAACGAGCTGAGCTCGAGCTTCAAAAATAAAGCTCGAATCGAGCCGAGCTCGGGCTCTGTTAAATTTAAACGAGCCGAGCTCGAGCCTAGACGAGTTCAGGCTCGGCTCGGCTTGTTTACACCCTTTGATTACAACCTAGTCTAATAATTTTTTTAAGAGAAATAGAAGAAGTATTTAAGTTTATTTATAGAGGAAAAAAGGGGAAAAGATTAATATAAAAAATATAGCCGTCGCAATGACTAATTTTTGTTTATAATGATCATGAGTCATCTGATTTTATATCAGAAAGATGTTGAAACGTCATGAGGCTATAAATGCACATTACACATACACATAGCCTTAATTAAATATACCATTATTATATATAATAATAAAAATTGTTGGTGAATAGTAATCTTTTGTTTTTTATAGTTTTGCCACAAAAATTTAGGGTTTTGACAATTTTAACCCTTTAAACTTTTGAAAACTTTTTTTTAACGAAATAGTAAACTTTAAGTTTTCATAGTTTAGTCACATATGTTTCATACTCTTACGTTTTGTACCCTTTAACTTTTAAAGTTTTTTTTGTTTTAAGTTTTGTTGTCTTCTACTTTGGCCACGAAACTTTTAACTTTTCTACTTTCGTTTTTAGTATATTTTTATAGTTTTATACTTTCACTACAAGACTTTTAGACTTTTACGTTTTATACCCCTTAACTTTTTAACCCTCTAACTTTTAAAGTTTTTTTTGTTTTAATTTCGTTGTCTTCTACTTTGGACATGAAACTTTTAACTTTACTACTTTCGTTTTTAGTATACTTTTATAGTTTTATACTTTCACCACGAGACTTTTAGACTTTTACGTTTTATACCCCTTAACTTAGTATATATTTTTTTAGTTTTATACTTTCACCACAAGACTTTTAGACTTTTACGTTTTATACTCCTTAACTTTTTAACCCTCTAACTTTTGAAGTTTTTATTTTTGTTTTAAGTTTTTTTGTCTTCTTCTTTTGCAACGAATCTTTTAACTTTTCTACTTTCGTTTTTAGTATACTTTCATAGTTTTATACTTTCACCACGAGACTTTCTAAACTTTTACGTTTTATACCACTTAACTTTTTAACTTTCGTTCAATATACAAATTCAACCCCACAGCAACGCGCGGGGTGGTAAACATCTGGTTGTTTCTAATCAAAATATACTTTTTGATCCTCATTCGTTGGGCGACTACTATATAGAAAGATGTGGGTATGGAGGCTCTAATTAGTCTAGAAAACTCTCTTTTATTTTTTTATTATTATATATATTCCTCTTCTTTCCTCATTTTCTTCTCTTTATTATTTTTTTATTTCCTTTTCCAGTTGGTTATTTCTCTGATTTTCACCGACTATTTTCATGTTTTCATACTCTCTTATCTTTATTCATAAATTTTAAGTAAAACATCTAAAAATTCACTTTAATCAATTCCTCATATCTAATTTTCATATATTAAGTATAAACCAAACTCATCTTCAAAATTTAATATTTTATAATTCACATTGTATCTATTATTTTATTTCTTTTAAGAGCAGACATGAGATCATGTGTAGTGGTATCATGATGATGGTTGTGATGCCATCACCGATTGCCACACACCACCCCCAGTCACGTATTGAAGTCTTTAATATTTACACTATTAGTGACCTACTTATTTTCACACATATTTATACACATATTTTTTTATCACATTCTGATACGTGACATCTTTTTCACCATTATACCATCACACATTGCATATAGAGAATAATGTATATGATATTTTTAGAAAATGATAACAAATAACAAATAAAGCCTGTTGGTAAAACTAAAAGTTAAAGTGGTTAACTAAATAAAATAGAAAAAATTAATTGGTGCTAGATCGACGAAACATAAGGCAGCAATAAGCACACACATACACATATACATACATATCAGCCTCCCTCCAGATTCCCGCTGTTAGTTCATTTCCTTTCATTTTCTTTCCTACATCACCCACAAGGTGAACTCCTTGCTAAACTTTCCTTTATCTAAGTATCTTTTCTTAGCTCTGACCCATTTTTTCTGTTAGTATGGCTTTTATCTCCATCTCCGTGACTGTCGTTATACTTTGGCCCTGTAGACCGACCGACCTTTCATCCCAACCACAGCCATTCACAAGGCATTGCTAGCTTTACCTTCAGGCAAGGCTGTGTCTTTGGTGACATGTGACTGGATATGATTGTTACATAGTGGGACCAAGAAATATTTAATGATTGAAGGGATGTCAGGTCGACATCGGGATTTGCCGTTGAGCCAACTTGGCGGCAAGTTATTGACTATTTTCGCAGACGTGGTGTATGAGCTTAGCCGTTGATAATGATGTGATACCTTCTTATTAGTTGCATGGGTCAATTGTTATTTGGAGAAAGAAAAATAAAATCTGACCATTTTAGTAAACTTGAGGTCAACGAGGTCATTTCCATAAGTCAACGAGGTCATTTCCATAATTTTCGCTTTTCTAAATTTATTCGGTATTCTTTCACAGCCCCGGACTGGAATATCCAAAACCATGTGAAAAATATCCAAAAGTCGAAATTTTCAAACACCCATAAAAAAAATCTATGTAATCTAAATATACGTAACTTACCAAGCAAATAACAAATCTAATCCTATTGGCCGACAATTTAACTATTACTTGTTGACAAGATGAGTCGCTATCCAAATTAAACTTGGCATTAAATGTTCAACACGGAGAAAACGCAATACTTAGAAGTTTCAGGAACCTTGGTTTTATTTTATTATTATTTTTTTAAATTATAATTAGCATGCAATTTTATTACGGTATATAACTATATATATTTGTCATCTATCTATCAATCACTTCTAAATATGAACGTGAAATCCAGATCTAATTGACCAAGAAAATGTGATTTTATTGAATGAAATGGATCGATATTACAAAGAAAGAAAATACAATGAAAAACTAAACTAACCGGAACTCGAACTCTAGTACTTATAGCCGCTAACTAACTAAAACAGAAATTTAAAACAAGTTTCATTCTAGCCCCTGATTTTCCACAGCTTTAACACTTGTTTCCCGATAACATTTCTGCTCCACATTAAGTAACTAAAATGTTACATTATCAGTCCCTGAAGAATGTTGAATTATCAAACCATTCCAAACTTAGTTAACAAACATTAACATCAACATTCTCCCCCCTAATTCAATATTCTTGGCCAAAGAAACATTTTCAAACTTTAATCTTTGATGAACTTGCATTAACACCACATGCCATTGACCCAATGGGTTTGAACATGCTAGTGTGCTCCTCCACCTTAGATTAAGCTGAAAATTGCTCCTTAACACTTAAAGATTTAAACTTTATGATCTTTGACCCCAAGCAGATGCCTCATTTCTGAAAATCTTACCCTAGGCAATGCTTTGGTCATTATATCTGCCTTTTGCAGATTTAATCTAACAAATTCAACCTTGATCAACCCATTCTCTATACATTCCCTGATGTAATGGTACCTCAGATGAATGTGTTTTGATCTCCCATGAAAAACTGAGTTTTTCATCAAGGCTATTGCAGATTGATTATCAACATAAAGAGTCACAACTCCAGTCTTTTCCCCTGTGGTCTCTTCTATCAATCCTGCCAACCAAACTGCTTGACAAGCTGCATTTGTTGCAGACATGAACTCTGCATCACAGCTTGATAAAGCCACTGTTTTTTTTTTGAACGGCTGTATAATATATAATAAAACATTCAAGAAGAGCAAATTACAAAGTGAGTAGTGGATTTTTCATCCAATCAGTCCACGAAACAGAAACTTTATGAAATCTAGCCGAAAACCAAGAAAAAGAATAAAGAACAACTGAATCAAATGATAGAATCATTGTAATAGAAAACATTTCCTCCTGTACTCTTCCCATCATCACTATCAATCACATGGTTACTATCACTAAAGCCTATTAATTTTCCCAATTTGCCCTTTTGATAGCACACCCCATAGGTAGTTGTTTCTTTCACATATCTGATAAGTTGTTTAACAGCCTTCATGTGTGCTTCTTTAGGACATTGCATAAACCTGCAAACTATGCCTACAGCATAACAAATATTAGGTCTTGACTGTGTCAAATACCTCAAAGACCCAACCAATTTCCTGTATTGGGTTGCATCCACATCCTCACCACCCTCTTCTTTATGCAGTCTCAATCCAGGATCCATTGGTACCTTTGTATCATTGCAGCCTTCCAAACCAGCTAATTTGATTATCTTCTCAGCATAAGCTGTCTGCTTCAGGTAGATCCCATCCTTCCTTTGTGAAACCTCCAAGCCCAAGTAGTAGTTCAATAACCCGAAGTCTGTCATTTCAAACCTTTCTTGCATCTCATTCTTGAACTTGTTCACTTCCACCTGATTAGAACCTGTAACAAGAATGTCATCAACATAAACACCAATAATCAAATTAATACCATTTTTACCCCTGGTGTACACAGCCTGCTCATGTTGACATCTCCTGAAACCAAGCTCCTTTAATACCTCATCCAACTTAGTATTCCAGGCCCTTGGTGCTTGCTTCAACCCATACAAGGCCTTTACCAACCTATAAGCCTTATTTTCTGACCCCTTCCTGACAAACCCCTCTGGTTGCTCAACATAAACTACTTCCTTTAGCTCACCATGTAGAAATGCAGCTTTCACATCTAAATGCCACACTTCCCAAGTCATTTTTGCAGCATATGCAAGAATTAGCCTAATTGTCTCAATTCTTGCCACTGGAGCAAATGCCTCCTCATAATCAATACCATATTGTTGCACATACCCTTTAGCCACTAGCCTAGCTTTATACTTGACCACTTGACCCTGAGCATCATTTTTAATCTTGAATAACCATTTTAGACCAATTGGCTTACACCCTTTTGGTACATCTGATAATACCCATGTTTTATTCCTCTCTATGGCTCTCATTTCTTCCTTCATAGCCTCCATCCACTCCTGATGTTTACATGCTTCACTATACCCATGTGGCTCAGACTCTTGAACCAACATAAGTTCAATCAACTCAAGTTGCTCCTGCCTTTGTTCTCTAGTCTTCTGCTTATTACTCATAACATAGTCATTAAATTTTGCTGGCATATATCTCACCCTGCCTGACCTCCTAGAACTCATCTCTTCAGTCCCTGACCCTTGCTGAGTATCATCTTACCCAAATTCAGTATCCAAATGACTAGTACTAGACACACCCTCATCATTATGATGACCATAACCATGATCATGATGATGATCACTATCTGATCCCTCATTCTCAGTATCACTTCCTGAGTCATAAGGCACATCAAATTGACTCCACTTGATGCTTTTACCTTTTTCTGTACTCATTGAACTGTCACATTCCCATTTTCTGTTTTCTTCAAATTGCACATCTCTGCTAATCACAACCTTCCCTTTGCTAGTATCATACATCCTATAAGCCTTTGAGCCTTCCTGGCTTCCTAAGTAAACCATAGGACTGCTCCTATCATCAAGCTTCTTCAGCCCTGGTTGAGTGTCTTTTACATGGCCTATACACCCAAAAACTCTAAGATGTTTCACATTTGGTTTCTTCTCATTCAGGGCTTGATAATGTAACACCGAGTTGATATTCATGTTTATAACGGTTAAAAGTTTAACAACAAAGTTTGGTCCCAGAAAATTTTCAAAGTTATGAGGTGTTTTAGTGTTAATTATCCAAAAACATACTACCAAGTGACATACTTGAAGAACAAGTGCAAGTTTAACCACCACATTTACAAAATTACAATTTATATTCTAATAAACCACCAACATCTCCATCAAGCGTTCGGTTCTTGAGCTTCCGTAGGACATCCAACTACATAGGTCGTTTCCCTGCATTTCCCAACCAATTCAGTGACGTATAACACATTGGGATCAAATAGAACGCATTAGAGTGCATTTAACAACAAAATCGAAACATGGGAAAGGAGGGTCCACCGTAAGCTACGGTGGGTACCGTAAGCTACGGTGGCCCTGGCTACCTTATGGTAGCCTTGTGCTGGTCTACGGTACCCGATTTTTGCCTGTGGCCACCGTAAGCTACGGTGGTCACCGTAAGCTACGGTGGCTACAGGTCATGTTGCCCATTTTCCTGCAGTTTTAGGCCATAAACTTATATGTGACCAGTTCGGTTCACCCGTAGGACCTGCTATCATCCAGAAATAACAACCAAACCATACTAACAGTTTATATGGTGCCACCATGCCCCCAAGGGCATGGTTCACACCTCAGGTTCTTACCAAATCTCAACCCATTTGAACCGTTTACCTTACCATACAAACGTTACATTCCAAGTGAAGTATTGAGGTCAATTAACCAATGTCAACCTGCTAAGCACAAGTATTCCTACACACTCAATTGAATGGTACGAATGGCATCATGGGAGTCCCTTGTAGCCATCAACGATGTTTTGTACCCTCACAATTGATTCCATTGAACCTACGGGTTTTAACGCCACTTGATGGTCTCATCAAAGCTCCCATGACACTTCCCGCCCCGGTTAGCCATCGCCTAAGTCCCTATGGACCCTTGTAGCGAAACATGGCATTGAGGATATTTCAGTATACTACTTAAACTAACAAAGGGGGGCGTGCACCCCCTTGGCTCACTAGGACTCTGATAAGTCATTATTGAGCACAAGTATACACTTGGCCCAAGTTTGCTAGTTAAATTTCTTATTCATAAGCTAGAATCAAATTTAAGCACAATTACTTACGGTGTAAGAATACGTTACCTCGCGAGCTTGAGCTTTCGCTACCTCCGGCGTGGCCCGATTGATCACCTCCTTCTCCTTGATTGCCTATGGAGTCCATCACACTATTAGGACTTTATTACCAAGATCAAATCGACCCATTTGTCATGGTGTATTAATATTACATGTTCATGTACTAATTAGCATGCTATCAAGTTTCATATAACAAGATTTCGTTTGCACAAACACATTGGTTATTAGGAAGTTCATCGCCCTAACCATTATTTCACATTACAACTTCCAAACGGGTGAAGCAATTCACATATGGCATTACTTGCATACGGACATCAAATTTAGCAAGTACACATAATATGGTCAACCAAGCAAGAATCATGACAATTTGGTCGCTTAGCCACCTGTAGGTGTCACCTAGGCATTTCATCGAGCACATGGTGTGCATTATTTGCTACCTACATTCAATTCATTCCCAAGATCCTCTACTTACCAAATTAGCAAGAGTTGGGTGATCACACCTCAAACCCATCATCAAATTATCATATATCAACTTAATCAACCAACAATTTAACTAGGTTTGCATGATTAGTTCGATTTTACACCCACTTTAGGTTGCTAGTCACCATGGGGTTTCAAGTATAACAATTTGGTGACTACCTCACCAATAACTTAGGTTAATGGGTTATCTAGGTAACATACTACATTCCTAACATCATAGGTTTCGGAATTCACAAACAATTTCACAGAATTGGGGTTAAATTTTTCGACCCATTACATGCAACATAGGAGGGCTCACTTACTTGTCAAATTGAAGGTGAATTAGTGATAGAAAACACCCAAGGTTCCAGATTTTGCAACCAATTTCGCAGATTTTAGGCTTGGAGGGCTGGATTCTTGAGCAAAGTAGAGGGGTTGAGGGCTGGGGTTCGACTTCCAGGCGTGGAGTCGACCTCCCCCTTTCTTTCCTCTATTTTGATCAACCCACTTTGCCCAAATTACAATTTCAGTCCCCCTAGTTTGTTCCTTAGGTCATTTGGTTACATAACAACAATTTTTCAAGTTATCCCCTTGGGTTTCTATAACATGGCAAGTACTAATATATTTAAGAAACCATTTAGTCGCATAATAAGACTCGGTTTAACGTTAACGGAATGTTCACGTATTTAAAACTCGGGATGTTACAACTCCACCCCCCTTAAAGGGGGTTTCGTCCCCGAAACAGAATTACGTACCGAATAGGTGAGTATAGTATAGTCGCATGTTAGGTCCGAGCCCTTCCGGTGCTCCCACTTGACCAATACTTGGCTCAACTCCTTGTTCCTCAACTTTTTTACCTTATGATCCAAGATCGCGATAGGCGTTTCCACATAATTTAATTTGTCATCGATTACCAAATCTTCTAGTGGCACGTACGCACTTTCATCGGCTAGGCACTTTCACAAGTAGGACACGTGGAAAGTATTATGTATGGCACTCAACTCTTCCGGCAACTCGAGTTGATATGTCACTTCTCCCACTCTAGCAAATATCCGAAACGGCCCGATGAACCTAGGACTTAGCTTACCACGTTTACGGAACCGTATGATGCCCTTCCACGGGGACACCTTCAACATTACAAGGTCACCCACTTGGAACTCAATGGGTCTCCTTCTTTTATCGGCATACGCTTTTTGCCTATCTTGAGGCGCCTTAAGCCTTGCCCTTATCATATCAATCTTTCGGGATGTCAAATCGACCACATCTTTGCTTGCAAGCTCTCGTTGGCCCACTTCACCCCAACACACAGGTGTTCTACATTTCCTACCATAAAGCATCTCATACGGGGGCATCCCTATGCTAGCATGGTAGCTATTATTATATGAGAACTCCACGAGAGGAAGGTGTCGATCCCAACTTCCGCCAAAATCGATTACACATGCTCTAAGCATGTCTTCAAGAGTTTGGATCGTCCTCTCGCTTTGCCCATCCGTTTGCGGATGGTATGCCGTGCTCAACAGCAATCTTGTGCCCATTTTGGTTTGGAAGTCCCTCCAAAACTGAGAGGTAAATCGAGTGTCCCGATTCGACACAATAGACACCGGTATACCGTGTCGGGACACTATCTCCTTCACATATACATCAGTCATCTTTTCCGAAGTGTAGGTCTCGCAGATAGGTATGAAATGGGCACTTTTCGTTAGTCTATCTACCACTACCCAAATCGCGTCGTGACTCCTAACCGTTTTTGGCAATTTGGTTAGCAAATCCATGGTGATATGCTCCCATTTCCACTCTGGTATGTCCAACGGTTGCAATTTTCCGTATGGTTTCTGATGCTCCCATTTGGCGAATGGGTGGGGAGAGTGGGTGTTTGATTTGTTGAATCTGGTAGTTGGGGGTTGTACTTTGGCCAATGGGAGGAGACACTTTGACAAATGGAGAATGAGGTAGTTGGGGCCGTACTTTGGATAATGTAATTTGTTTTTTTATATTTTTTTAATTTACATATATACTCGATAGAATTGTTTTCAATCGCCGACTATACTCTAGGGGTGATCAAAGTCGGGAAACCGACTTTTTGGTACCGACCCGAGACCGAGACCGACTCCCGATTTTGAGTAAAAGTCTGACCGAGTCCCGGACCGAAAATGTATATCGGGTATCGGTCTCCCGACTAAAACTTGTTGGTCGGTTTTCGGGTCTCCCGAATCCCGACTTTTCCAAAAAGTGAATCTTTTTCAAAATGTATTGTGCTGATAATTTGTCTTTATTATAAGATCGATCAGGAAATATAATTTGATTTTTTTGTATTAGTGTTTTACAAACAATATTTACAGATCATATTTATACTTGTATAATATTGAGTATATTATTTTTGTTTATGTTAAATTAAAATAAGTGACATAAAAAATAGTTCGAACTTAAAATAAATATTTGACTTAAATAACTATAATTGTATAAAATATAATGCATGTTCATAGTCTTCACCACAACAATCACGTCCAAAAAGAAATATAATCCAACCTTATGAACCGACATTTCGCAAATGTAACGTTATATAGTCTGAATTTCTTAAATAAACTTACAGTTTATTTATATATTCTTGGTGTGTGATTGATAAGTGTAAAAATTAAAATATAGTGAGTGTGTGATTTTGAATTAAAATAATCGATTTCATTGATAACTAAAAGCAATTACAAAGAAGTGGGGGGTAGCCGGGCAACAAGCTGCGACGCAACCCCCTTTTGGATAGCGAAACCAATCCTACTGAAAATAAAGTTTTGAGCCTTCTCCGGGACAATGGGTTCACTGCGGGACAAGCGGCTTTGAAGGCGGCATCCGGCAAAGTTGCTAAGCATGAGAAAGCCTGCATTGAAAATCAACACGTGTTCATCCCCTTTGCTTTCGACACCTTTGGGTTTCTTGCCCCGGAGGCGGTTGAAAATCTGCGCAGGGTTCAACGGGTCGTACATTGTAATTTGTCGTCGCCAAAGGCTCAAAACTTTATTTTCAGTAGGATTGGTTTCGCTATCCAAAAGGAGGTTGCGGCGCAGCTTGTTGCCCGGCTACCCCCACTTCTTTGTAATTGCTTTTAGTTATCAATGAAATCGATTATTTTAATTCAAAATCACACACTCACTATATTTTAATTTTTACACTTATCAGAAGGCTCAAAACTTTATTTGAATAAATTAAAATATAGTGAGGTCCTAATTTATTTGTGCTACAAGGATAAAGATATATTAAAATAGACAAGTTATA